>CM028130.1:1109270000-1110470000 GCA_016271365.2 Neoceratodus forsteri | reverse complement strand
GTACTATTGACATTAGCAGAAAGCAGCTTAAGACCTTCAGTAATAAAGAGGAAGAGGGTAAAAGTCCCAACAATCATTGTTTCTTGCTGCCAGAGCCCTTAGCCTTCCATTGTTTTGAAGACTGTACCTCTGGTACATTCTCCTCAAAGACAGAGGAGGGATCACCAGTTGTAGACACAATGGAGGAAGCATCAGAATCCTCCCAGTCTCCGCCCAATCCTGAGCCCCAGTCAAAAGGTCAAAATGACAGGACAAAATAGAGTATCTTGCTTAGTGAGCTTCTCCAAAGGCAGGCCTTTATGCTTGACCCATTCAATCAAACAAAATGAGTCCATAGAAGAGATGGGGGGGGGTAACATAGTCTCTGTAACAGTAAAGTCAGTCTTTTCATCCAGTTGTAGCAAGGAGGAGACACCAGGAATCTCTACTAGGACATCTTCAAAAGGAGAAGTAGAACATGAGTGCAAACAGGTCATCATAGGACTATAAGATGCAGGCTCCAGCAGAGATGGAACATCCGAAATGGGAACAGCAGCCATGAGAACCACAGGGAGGTGGGCTAAAGTAGCAGGGTAATCACGAAAGAGACAAAGGAGCCTGCACACTAGAAGACTGGGCAGTGGGGTCAGTAGGCAAATCCAAACTAGAGACAGTCCTAAGGGCTACCTCCACTGGTTGTGCAGAGGATCTGGCAGAGGGACCTTGCAGACAAGGTGGAAGGGGACCTCGTGCAGGTTGAGAGCACAGTTGATCCTCTTGCTGACATGCCTTTTGAGCCATGGTGATAATGTAAGTATGGTCAGCCTGATCTACGGCATCTGGACTGTTGTGACATGCCTAGGGACAGATTTTATATGTATGCCCTGTGTTGTCACATAAATTGCACTTTTGTGGGTTTTGACACTGCTGTCTTGTATGTCCCAATTCTGAACAAAGGAAACACTTTATCTTGTCACATGCATTATTTAAATTTCAGGGAGAACCACACCTGTAAACACCTGTAGCATGCCTTGGGCTGTCCCACATAAAACAAGACCCCCTCGCTCCCCTGAGAAGGAAACAATTTGGCAAATGGACCAAACCATTATTAGTGTGGTAGAACATGACTTTAGAATGCCAGTCACCAGTCCAGATATTTTCAGAATCAAAAATAGGCTCAGGTTGACCTATGACCATGCACCTTTGTTTCAACCAGTACACAATATTGGCAACATTCACACCCTCATTCTTAAAAAGAATCATTATCTTCTTAAAACTTGGCTTCCTGAGAAGCATGGCTGTAAAAGGAAGCAGCAGCAAAGAGTCCTTCAGATCCAGGTATTTTTCCCAAAAATGCTCAAGACTAACAGGCATCTTAAAACTGATATCAAATGTGGTGTCTCCAGCAGCATGAATCAGGGCAAATAGTTAATAAGAGAAGTAATGCTATCCATAAGCAATGTCCTGGCCACATAGAAATGATCCAGAAAGTCTGGAAAATCACCATGATATCTCTGCAGGACAGCATTCTTACATTTAGCTGGCTCTGGGATGTTCTTTGCAGACTGAGGTGGAACAGCAGCAGCTTTAGGGGTTGGGTCAGTGGAGGCAGTCAGGAGAGCAGGATCAGGCACAGTAATCGCAGAATTGACCACCACAGGTGGCAAGCTGGCAGAAGTTGTAGATGCAATGTCCATTGCCTGAATTATCATCTCCCTGGGGGAGCCAGAAACTAGGTGAGCCAGCCCAGAGGACAAAGTTGGGGTCTGGTGTAAAGCAATAAAAGAAGGAACATGGTCTATCACAGGGGGAGTAGCAGTCTCTTGAGGGGCAGAACCCATGTCTCCTTCTAATCTTTTAACATGGTGCAAAATGCCAACACATGAGTCCTGCACAACAGGACCCACCATGCCAGAAGAAAAAACTGTAGCTTTATGAGGAATGATATCCTGTCTCGCAGGTAGGGAAGAGGGAGACAGGTTCACATCCCACCCAGCACCATCTGCCCATTTCACCCACCTTGTGGTGAGGAGGGCAGAATCTACAGACCAAGTGCCATCTGTAGTGAGATTTGTTGAACTCCATTTGTGGGCCAGGGGTTGAGGAGTCCTAGAAGGAGAGGAGAGGATGCCATATTGGGACCCCCCCGCCTCTCCAAAACTACTTGCTGTGTTCCCATAATGAAAGGAAGCAACAGTACCTACAACTGTACAACTAGATGGTGATGAAATTCTCCCTACTGCCACCTCCGACTGCACAACAGGCTGAGTAATCATCGAGTGCACTGGAGAGTGCACCATGGCGTCAATGCCCGATGTTGGCAGTGCAGTACAGTCTGAGCCCATCTGAACAGAAAATCTTACGAATGACTGGACTGGAGTCGCATCATCATTAGTGAAACAATCCAGGTGCAATTACCATTGTGCCAAAACCACCGTACATTGTGCATTGGTTGCCTCCCGCAGGCAAATTAAATGAAGTCTATGTTCTTGAAAGTCTTTTTCCAGGAAGCCTTCTGCAGCCTCCTTTAGAACAGGGCCTGTAACTGGGCCAGAATTCAAAACAGGAACAGAGATGAAAAGTCCAGAATCCAGAACAGGGTTTGAATTCAGCAAATGTTGATCAATTTCCTCCACTGGAGGGTCACTAGCCAGCACAGCCTCCAACAAAACAGGAATATAGATCATCTCTTTGGTATGCTGGGTAGAGGGAGAGACAGGCACCTCCACCTGGGCAACAGACACACACTCCTCTCCTCCAGAATCTGCCATTCTCCCAACAAGCAGTACGGCCACCACTTACAGGAAGAGTAGGGGAGTTTTTATTATAACATCAAACATAAATAATATTACAATACATGTCATCATTCACATAAAAATAAACATACAAATCCAAATCATAAGAAAGAAAAAACATATCCTCCTCTTCCTTACCTACCTTCCCACTGCTTTAAGAGTAGGGGAATGTTTTAATCATAAATCATAATATAATGTTGGTTTTGGAATTCTGGGAAACAGAACAAAGGAAAACTTTAAAGTAAATACCAGGTGTTTCCATATTATACCCAAGTATAACCTATAACTGTGCCCATTCAAAATATAAAACAGTCAAAACTGAAAAATATAATTAAAGAATTTAAAACAGTTGAGTTCTGCTTCCACCCCCATCTTCCCTCATTACTCACTCCTACTGGAGTATTTCAAGAATTAAACCTAATTCAAAAACCACTGTTTTTTTGTCTAGAAATAAAAAACTAGTAAGTTATCTTGTCTCCCTCCATCTCTCATAGAACACCCACAATGTCCCTTATCTAAAAACGATATGCCACTGCTACAACTTATGCAGCAACAATCAAGATGTCATAAGACTTAACCCGTATCCGACCAGTACATGTGCTTCCACCATTTCTTGTATACTGCCGAAGGCAATGTATGTTTCTCAATCTCTTTTAAGGAATGAATAGCTTCTTGTATAGTCCAGAAAAGCTGTTCAGGTGTAATATATTGCCTTTGTATCGACCATTTGTGCCTTACTTGCCAAATATAGTATTTTAAACACCCTAGAACTAGATGCATCGTTCCTTGTACATTTGCCATGTTGTAGGCAATATCCCTAACAATAGTATACAACATTTTTCAATAACAAGGGTATTTGTTTCCACTAATGAGACCAAAACTGGTTTATTTAGGGGCATTCGAAATACAAACGTTCCACAGTTTCAATTGTATTGTTACATAAGTCACTTCTAGGACACCTCTTTATGCTTTAAGTTACCTTTTATGTTAAATTTTTTTATGACCACTAAGCCAACTTATATCCCACATATATGATGGAGTTCTGTTTAAAGTTAGCATAGATCCAATTGGTGTCACTTCACTGTGTGTACGATTTCCAAATTCTGGGGTGTCGAAAAAATAGTGTGACATAATATGTGTGTACAATTCTTTAAGTGATAACTGAAGTACCATCTGTCTCTGGATACCCCATAATTTAAGTTTCCCAAAACAAGATTGAAAAAAGCTAGGCAAACCCTGTAGTGATTTTTGCTTTGGGATAGCTTTTTCAGATTCCCAGCTCTGTACCCATGGCATTATTGTGTCTTGTACCCAGGGACACCAACTATCATGTTTCCCCTGTAGAATAGGTCTGATATTGGACTTTAAAAACATACAAAAGAAAAACACTATGGGATTTGCCATAAGTAGTCCCCCGAAGCAATTTCTAGGTAGGTGATTCCCCTCTTAACACAGTTCAATTTGCTTCCCCATATTGCCTGAAAATAAAACATTGTAAATTGTGGTACCTAATTGTTTGGGTGATGGAAAAAAACAAACATAAATGTAGGAACATGCTAATCAAAAATGTTTTAAACATATATACCCTTTTTTTCTTAAACACTTGCCACATATTTCATCTGTGTACTTTCCCTTGTGCCTCCTTAAGAAGCATATCCCAATTATAAAAGTCCATATTACCTTGTCCAAAATAAATTCCTAGGATTTTACATAGTGTATCAGTAATTGGTATTCCCATTATATGTGTCTTGTCAGTTACTACAGACCCAATCAGAAAACACTTACTTTTATCCAAATTGAATTTGGAGCCTGACCCCTTTGTGAAGTCTACCATCAATGCCTCTGTAGTTCCACAAGAGGGAAAATCTGCCAAAACAATACAGACTTCATCAGCATAAGCTATTGTCTAAGGCCCTGTATACACTAGACTTTTTAAACCATTTTAAGCAAGTTAAAATGGTTTAAGAAGCACTAACATGGTTTGAGGCCACATTACAGCATGATTTAAACCATTTTTAAAAACCATGCTAAAACCCTGCTAGGTACCTAGGGCAGGATTCCCAAAGCTTTCAGAAGGTGCAAAACCTTCCCTAAGTCCCCAAAACTTCCTCAGCTACAGAAAAAAGGAGAGTTTGCTCCAAGTGCTATTCACAAAACGCTCTGCAGCTGTGGGAAAAACCACTATGGACTGTGGAAAAAAGTGTAGCTACGGAAGTCCCTCAGGACAAAAAGGTGTGAGATAAGTAAGGCACAGCCCCTGAAAGGCTATTCACAGCCATTTTTTTCTGCAGCTGAGGAAAGAATGTTACACACAGTGGAATGAGGTGTAACTCTCCATCAGCACACTGCAGTAGTGCCCCAGCAACTGGAATCAATTAAGGTGGAGGTGTGCCACAGGTAATAGCATCTCAGACAGTATAGCAGTGGCTGATGTTACAACACTGAAAGTACACTTTGCCATGAAATGACAACAGGCAACAACCACTAGACCCAATGCAGCCCATGGCAGAGCCCCACAAGCAGTAGAGCCTGACCAGCCAGCAGCGAGTGCTACCCCCACAGGCCACAGGAACAGCCCAGGGAGGGATGACCAGCAGGGACAGTCAGCCACTGTGGTCCCACGGTATCGCTGGTACCTGTGATGCTGCTGTGGTCCCAGTTGGGGACTGGTTGCTGGTCTCTGTGTGTGCTGTCAGCCTCATATTATAGCAGCACTGTTACAGTCTGCTGCTTCAGCTACTGTGGTTCCCTATTGCAGTGCCTTCACAGCTTCTGCAGCTGCGGATTCACAGCACTTGAGCAAGTCCTGCAGCAGCTAAATTGCTGCACCTGCAGCACATTTTATGGAAATCTGCAGCTGCGCTGGTTTTCTGTGAGAATACAGCGCAACTGCATTTCTGCACTGCAGCAAGCCTTTTTCCCGCAGCTGCGGGAATTTCGGCTTTCTTTGTGAATCCTGCCCCTAGTCTCTAGCCTGGTTTTAAAAACAGTTTAAATTAAACATGGTTTGACTTACTAGTGTGGACATGCTGAAGGATGCTGGGCTTCTAGTTGTGATATGCACAATATTGGAGTTGCTTGGACTGCTAGGATACACAGCCATCTGTGGCATAGCACAGTTGTAGGTACAGTAAGGTTTACAACCCCAAAAAGTACCCAGAGTGGACCGAAACGGGGTTGAGGAACCATGTTTAAACACAGTTTCATCACAATGTGGATACTCTAACACAGTAAGACTTAAACCGGTTTATAAAATGGTTTTCAACCTGCTTTCACAAGGGTGTACAGGGCCTTAATTTCTAAACTGTCACTACTACTAGATATACCCCAATCACCTCCATATTATTAATTTTTGTCAGAAAAGGTTCCAGGGTCAATATGTATAATAAGGGGCTGAGCAGACATCCTTGTCTTATCCCCTAGTAATTCTGGTCCTACCCCCTACTAATTCTGCCTGCTCTCCCCACCCACCCATTTATATAGGGAGCTGCTACTGCCTGATTATAATAAGTTTTAACCCATCCTACAAAAGGTGCTGAAAAGCCTAATTTGTCCATACAAGCCCATATATAATAATGTGCTAATCTATCAAATGCTTTAGCCTGATCTAGACTGATTAATACACCATTTATTTAATCAGAAGCGCCCCTCTCCATTATTTCTCTTAATAGTATGAGCCCATCCGTAATATGTCGGCCTGGGTAGAACAGAATAGAGTAGGATGAATAATTTCTTCCAATGTAGATGCCAGTCTATTGCTTAGAATTTTTGTAAGAATTTTGCAGTCCACATTTCATAAAGTTATAGGTCTGTTTAAAAATTATTTCTCTCCTGCTTTATGAAGCAGAATTAATAATCCCATATACATACTTGTTGGTAACCTATCTTGTTTTAGACTTTTATTAAACATCACTACCATTTCTGGTGCTAATTTTTGAACCAGAATGTCATATACCTCATTAGGGAGCCCATCTTTCCCTGGGGCCTTACGTGTTGGCAAATTAAAAATTACATCCTGCAGTTCCTGAATTGTAGTGGGGGCCATTAAATAAATGAAAAACTGTTCAGGAACCTGTTTTAATTCACAAGATTCCAACCATTTGTCCACATGTCTTTCTATAAGAACAGGGTCAGCTGTAAATATTTGACCACTATGTCTCTCTACTTCTTTCAATATTTCCTTTCTGGTATGAACAATCCTCCCATCTGGTGTTTTAAGACTTTTTATATCTTTTTTCTTTTGTAGGTGTGTACAACATTCAAATGGATTAGTGTGGGCCTGTCTGCCCTGAGTACCAAATCTCTGTTCTGTTTCTAATGATTTCATCCTATTGTATTAGCGAACTCTGTTTTGATAAGGATGAGTTCTTCTAGACTGACTTGTTCACCCTTTGAAAACTGTTCTTGATATTTGAGTAGGCTAATTCTGAGCTCCTGATATTTTTGCCTTTTATATTTTCTCAAAAGTTGTCCCAAGGCTTGAAAATAATCCTTAAATCCTTTTTGCTGTCTTCCCACCAATTCTGCTTTGAATCATATAGGAAAAAATATAAATTTTAGTGCCTCTATAATGTTATAAAAACCTTCAGTTATATCTGGGCCATCTAGAAGGGATAAATTCAACTTCCAATACCCGG
Organism: Neoceratodus forsteri; assembly: GCA_016271365.2. Lineage (NCBI taxonomy): Eukaryota > Metazoa > Chordata > Ceratodontiformes > Ceratodontidae > Neoceratodus > Neoceratodus forsteri. The sequence goes on along the minus strand of CM028130.1, from coordinate 1,110,462,589 downwards.
GCACCTTAGAGGTTTCCTGAAAATTTGAAAGTACTATACTGATTAAACCATAATCCGATGATGCTACTAAAGATACTAATGGGTCCTGAAATTCCAAGGAACGTGTAGTAAACCAGTAGTCTATCTGTGATGATCTGGATCCCTGAAAAAAAGCATGTGGGTCTGTTTTATCCAGTTTTAGAAAAGCATTGCATAAACCAGTTCGTTCAATAAGAGTATTTAAAAAGAATGCGTCGCAATAAAAGTTGTTTTAAATCACCTGTCAAAAATGGACCTATTAATATTAAATCTCCCCCAAATAGCATATTCTTACTCGTGTATAAATAAGGCTGCATAGATTTTAACAATGCAATCCTGTACACCTTACTCTGGGGGGCTTATATATTAATTAAACAAAAGTCAATCCCTTGTATCCAGGTATCTAACAATAACACCCTGCCTGGAGAGATATCCACCATTGGTGTAATCTCAATAGTAGGATCAGTGAAACAAATCTCCAGTCCACAGCACAGATCCCCCGACCAGTAACTCAGGTGCTAAACCCAGGCATCAGATGCTGTGGCAAACTCTTGTATAGAATATAAACGTGTATCTTGAAAAAATACTATATCAAAGTCATTGTTAGCAAAAATATCAAACATGGCAAGCCTTTTTGCTTCTGATACTGTTAGTGTTCAAACTAGCTATTTTTAACTCATAACAACACTCCACCTTATGCTTAGTGAGATAAGTAGGTGCAGTCATTCTTCTTGTACTTTTCCTGATCCCAGCCCTAGGCCCCATTCTTTTTTTCCTTTGGACTGTATTCTTCATTTTAGTAATTGTGTCAGTTTCCAAGGTAATATCCATTTGGGAGGAGGACCTAGATGCTGTATCTGAGTCCTGATCCTCCTCAACCTGCTCTATTTGCAATACTTCATATCTGTTTTCCATAGCAATTGTCTCCGAAGGGGCATCACCTTCTGAAGTCTTGACCTTTGCCTTTTTGTCACCATTAGGAAATCAGTCTGATTTATAGTTTGAGGGAGCGGGGCATTGAGGTAGCCCTGTGAATCTCCTCTGCTGGTTTCCCTGGTTGTGTGTCACTAGATCCTACAGATGTACTAGGACTTGAAAAAGTAGAGGAGTCACTTTTTGTTGTTGTTGTCTGTGGTGGGGATGCTGGTTGCTCTCTGTGCACTGGAGTCTGATTTGTGGGTTCCAATCTTCTCTTTCACTGTGGCCCAGGGTATACCTTCCTCTTGATGAGTCTACAGCAGCCCTAGCTGCTCTAAGAATATGAAAGTCCTGAATTCCATAGTTAGTATCTTCTGTGTTATGTGCTGCCCAGGGACGTTCAGTAAAGTTGTGGCCATCTTCATTGCATAGATTACATTTGGGTGAATTATCACAGTGGAACTCAGAGTGTCCCAGTTGCCCACATTGTGTGAACTGCATTGTATTACTAGCTGAACTGATATGCCTTATGGAGCAACATTTGTAGCACTTTTTGGGCTGATCTGGGCAGAAAATGAACCCCTTGTCCCTACCTATATAAAAACAATTAGGTAGGTGTGTAAAATCTGTGTCTGATTGAAATAACTTGACCTTTATCCTCCATCCCCATTCCAGAACCCCTCGCCATCAAGGATAGGATCCGGAGTGCCTTGTACTTGATAATGTTTGTCCAACCGGTATAATATGTCAGAGATATTAACCCCCTCATTGTGGAAAAGAACAGTTATAACTCTACAAGACTGCTTTGCAAGGGGTACAAGCTGAAAAGGTGTCCATAGGAGTTAATTTTCAAAGTCATGTGCTTCACCCAGAACCCTTCCAGGAGTGCAGGGGTCTGAAAACTAACATCAAACACATGTTCTCCTGCTGCATAAATCAAGGCATTCACCTCAGCTGGTGTGAAACCAAGGGATTGCTTTAACGAAATTCTCCCCACATAAAGTCGGTTGCGAGGCTGATCTAGGCCCCCCGGATACCGTAAGCAAATGGCATTTTGGCATTTGACGAGTTCCACCAGTTTTTGAATAAACCAGCATATGTTGATCTTTTAGATTGCTCCTGTGGTCCTGTGTGAGAGTCTCCCTCACCCCCATCCCTCCTTTACTTTACTTTGACCCATATCACTTTGTTGTGCTGATATCTGAGTGAGATCCCTGGGGGGAATAGGAGATGCTACCTGTATCCATATTATCTGGGTCTGGGGTTGCCCCGGCTCTCCTGCTGTCCAGTACTATGCTCTCTCCTGTTGATGACTTGTTTCTGTGCTGATCAGGCAAAGTTTTTTCATTTTGATAATTGGGGTCCATGACCCACTGACCAGATGTGTCCTGCATCCAGCTGGCTCCTCACAATGCTTGCTCCAGCATCTATTGTGCACTTCCTGGAACATGATCTGTCTGTATATTCTCCCGTGCGGTTTCCTGTTCTGTAGTGTTTGCAGCGCTTGGTTTACCCAGCTCCAAAGATGAACACTTTTGGGATAGACTGCTCACTTCCCGGTGAGTTCTCTAATAGGTGCTTACATTTTCTTTCTTCCTCTAGCCTTGTTTTGGCCTCCTGAAATTCTTGTTCTGTCTTCCTCATTTGTTCTTGCAGGATCACTTTCTGATCTAGCATTTTCTGCTGCAGCTGGTGTTCCATTTCAGCTGACTCCATAGCCTTATTAGAGGGAACCTTTGGTGTATCATTATTGCTGCCTTCCTCCCTTATGGTGTCTCCAGCACCTACGGAGGTTGTTTCTTCAGATGAGACGATATGCCGGCCACCCACAGGGTGCATTCCAGCCATCTCAGAAGCATTCACAGCTGTGTCATTCAGAATCCGTCCTCCCCCTTTGTCGTCCTTTTGCACACTGGAAACCTCCATCCCTGCTGCAGTGGGACAGTGCCCCCTGCCAACAGAGTAGGGGAAGTTTTTATTAAAACAAAAACGCACTTTTTTTCCAAAACAAAAACAAATCACACAGTCATTATGATATACATATTATCTACCCAATTCCAGTAACATTTTTCCACAGCTCTCTTGCTTTCTCTTCTCCCCATAATTTACATTCATCTTGAAAAATGTTATCTACTTCATCTTGAAACTTAAAAAGAACATCTTGTACAGTCAAATCCTTATTCTGCAAAAATCTTGAGCATCCGTTTTGCCATATAGACCATTTCAAAACTGCCAAAATAACATAGAATGTATTTTTATTAACTTTTTCCCATTCTTTTATTAACTGACCATAGATCAAAATCCCATATGTCATATCTTTAAAAGCTTGCATCCCTCAATAACTGGCTACCACACCCCAAAAAGGTTTAATAACATCACAATCAAAAAATAAATGCTGCATGCTTTCCTCTTTTGTCCCACAATCTCTTTCTCCACATATTCTTTCCTCCATTCTTTTATGTTTATGGTTACCTCTGACGTTTAACTTCCCATGACTACACATCCATAGTATATCCTTCATTTTTCCCGGAATTCTTTTTTCTAATGTAACAGCTAAAATTTCCTGCTCTTTTATTCCTTTTTCTATCTTAAAAACTTGTTTTTCCCAGAAATTCCTGTCCATAATTTCTTTATACATCTGTTTTCTGTTACCCCTAATTAGAGCATCCACTGTTACCCCCCACTGGGTTAAATACTTCCTTCCAATTTCCATATATATTGGCCACACTTTACCTCCTACTATATTCTCTTTCTTCCCAATGCATTTAATGAAAGGTACATTCCATTGCTGTGTTAACCAAGACCAAGCTTTGTTCTCACCTTTTACTAATGGTACAATATTTGAAAACACAAAAATATTAATATGAAAAACAATTGGATTTATCATGTTTAAACACCCATCTTTTATGGTTCTATACGTTTCCTCCTTTTAATAGGATTTAACTTGCTACCCCACAATAACTGAAAAAAAAAAGACTTTTAATTTTGGATTGAATTTGAAATGGTACTGGAAAAATGTATGCTAAAAATAAAAATATTGGGATAATAAACATTTTTAATAAGTAAATTCTTTTCTCTTGTGTCATACTCCATTGTTTCCATTTATGTACTTTTATTTGGGCTATTTGATACTTTTCTTCCCAGTTTTGTTGTATTGCATCATCCCCTCCAAATTTTATTCCCAGCACCTTAATGCTTCCTTTTGCTATCTCTAAATCTCCTCTTTTCTTTTTCTCCACTGCCCTCAATGGATAAATTCTACTTTTACCTTTATTTATCTTATTCCCTGTATATTGGCTATACTTCTCTACTGACTCTATTAACTTATCCCCTGAACTCTGATTTTTTACTAAAACTAAGCAATCATCTGCATAAGCACTTGTTTTATTCAGTTCCCTATTTTGCCATACAATACTTTTAATCTCTTTCTCCACCTCTATTCTCCTCAGAAGTGGGTGTATACAAAATACATATAGTACGGGACTTAATGGGCACCCTTGCTGAACCCCATTCCTTATATACATTGAAGTCCCTAGATGTCCATTAACCATAGGACAAATTTGTGCTTCCTTATATATTGCTTTTATTAAACTAATTAATTCTGTTGGAATTTTAAACTTTTCTAAGGTATCCCATACATACTGATGCTTTACAACATCAAATGTTGTTTCTTGCACCAAGGCATGTAAATACCCTTGCAAAGAATCCTCCTGTCCTTTATTTATGACTTCTCTAATATAAATTAAATTTTGTTGTATGCTCCGTCCAGGAATAGCACACGTTTGAGACTGCATTATCAATTTCTCTGAAAAAGTCCTTAACCTATTATTTATTACCTTGGCTAAAAGTTTGTAATCTGAAGTCAATAAACTAATGGGCCTCTAATTTTTAAGCTGTGTTTTTTCTCCTTTTCAAAAAAAATCGTTATTCCTTTTTTTATGCTTTCTGCCAAATTGTCTCCATTCATTATACCATTGTATAGTCTTGTTAAAATGGGAGCTATTTGTTTTTCCAAAATTTTATAGAACATATTCAGAATCCCATCCACCCCAGGTGCCATGTTATTTGACAAAGATTTTATTGTCTCTTTCACTTCTTCTTCTTTAATTTCCCCCTTTATCACCTCTGCCTCATCTTCCTCCAACTCTGGCATCTCAATTGTCAGAAAAAAATCCTCACTTTTCCTACTGCTTTGTTGCTGGTATTTTTCCTTCAAAAACTCTTGTACTGTACATTTAATATTTTCTGTATCTGTATGTATCCTCCCTTTTCCATCCTGTAATTTGTACATAACTCAATTTTCTATTCTTTCTTTACTACTGTCATAAGGATTTGTATGATATTTTGTTCCCTGGGTACCACTTTTTTGTTCCATAATTAAAGACGTGACTCTATTGTATTGGTATTCTTTCATTTTAACCTTAATTTCTTCAATTTGTTTAGATTCATCCACCTTATCTTTAACCTGCCTTGTCATAAGTTTATATAATCTAGCCCTTAATTTTAAATACTTCCCATAATTTGTTGCCTCTACTTTCTGTCCTTCTTCGATCATATATTGTTTGATTTCATTTTTAGTATCTTCCCACCATTCTGTTCCACTATCATATAATTCCATAACTGTTAACTTATCTTCCAGTATTATTTTAATCTTTTCTATACAAGTATCTTCTTGTAGCTTAGCTGTATTCATCCTCCAATAGCCTTTTCCTATTCTCATCCTATTCCCCAAGTTAATTTCAACTTCTACTGCCATTATGATCTGATGTCTCAATCAGTATACTCCTAATATCAACTACCTCCACTTTTTTCTGTACCATCCAGAATCCAGAAATCTATTGAGTAGAACGTGAACCCTTGAAATATGTGTGTTCTCCTTTTTTCCCTTTTAACTTATATCCATCCTCCATCCCAGCTTTATCTAACATTCTTTTCAAGTGAGTTGTATCACAACAAATTTTTGATGTTGCCCTACCCTAATCTGTTCTAGATAACCCACAGTTAAAGTCTCCCCTCCATGCCACAAGTTTTGAAATATGCAAATAAGCCTCTATTTGATCTATTAGCATATTCCTTTCTTTTTTCCTTTGTGGATTATAAATTACAATAATTCTCACAGAATTCTTTTTTAAGATAACATCAATAATCATAGCTCTTCCAGGTACCAAATCTATTACTTTTAAAATTTGAACATCATGAGAAGAGAAAGCTAGCCCCAACCCTTTACACCTATCTATCCCAAAGGACCATAAGGATGGTCCCCATGTCCAGTCTTTCTGAGTTTGTTGAATTTCATCTATAGAAACACAGACTTTGATGGCAGATAAGGACTGCTTGACCCACCTAGTCTGCCCATTTCCCTACCTACAGGATAGGCCACAGATCCTAGTTAACCAACAGCCTATTTCTTCCTACCCCCCCACAAGAATTGCCTTATGTCTGTCCCATGCATTATTAAATTCTCCCACAGTTTTAGACCCCACAACCTCCTCAGAAAGGCTGTTCCATGCATCCACTATGCTCTCTGTGAAAAAATACTTCCTCACATTGCCCCGGAACTGCCCCCCATCTTTAAATTGTGTCCCCTTGTTTTTGCAAGTCTCTTTTTCTGAAAGATGCTATCCTCTTGGACTTTTTTGATTCCACTGAGGTACTTAAAAGTTTCTATCATGTCCCCCCTCTCCCTTCTTTCCTCAAGGGTATACATATTAAGCTCCTTTAGTCTCTCCTCATACAGCTTCTCTTGCAGACCCTGCACCATTTTAGTTGCCCTCCTCTGGACTGCCTCTATCCTGTCTATGTCCTTGTGGAGATGGGGTCTCCAGAACTGGACGAGTACTCCAGATGGGGTCTCACCAACTGTCTGTACAGAGGAAAACAACTTCCTGTTTTCTGCTGGTGATGCCTCCCTATGCATCCCAGTGCACACCCAGCCCTCCCTACTGCCTTATCACATTGCTTGCTAACCTTAAGGTCATCTGATATGATTACCCCGAGGTCCCTTTCCTTTTTTGCTGTTGTTACTACCTCCCCCCATTGTGTAATCTTCCCCTGGGTTCTTATTTCCCAGGTGCCTTATTTTGCACTTCTTTGCATTGAATCCTAGTTGCCATACTTCTGACCATTCCTCCAACCTTGCCAAGTCCTTTCTCATCCTTTCCACGCCTCCTTGTGTATCAACCCTGTTGCAGATCTTTGTGTCATCTGCAAAGAGGCATACTTCTCCTTCCAGTCCCTCTGCAATGTCACTTATAAAGACATTAAAAAGGGCTGAACCCAGTACTGAACCCTGTGGTATCCCACTATTAACCCCTCTTTCTTCAGAGTGGACTCCATTTACAATTACCTTCTGTGTCCTGTTGTCCAGCCAATGTTTTACCCAGGCTACCACCCTGGGAACCACTCCCAGGCTGGTTAATTTGACTATAAATCTTTTGTGTGGGACTGTGTCAAATGCCTTGCTAAAATCTAGGTAGGCCATGTCCACAGCCCCTCCCTAGTCTACTACTTTGTTCACCCAGTCAAAGAAATCTATTAGATTCATCTGACATGACCTTCCCTCTGTGAACCCATGCTGCCTTGGGTCCTGTGCCTCACTTGCCTCTAGGTACTCAACTATTCTTTCCTTCAGAAGTGACTCCATCATCTATAGTGTGTAACCTTGTGTCTTGGAATACATATAAGTCACTTTTCAAGCCATATAGTATTTTAAAAGTTACCAGCCTCTTCCTTCTATTTTTAATACTATTTGTATTATGAGTGAGGCATTTTAAACTTCCCATTTTGTTTTCCTCTCACTTTTACCCTGCCTCTTTAGATTTTTTTCCTTTTCTTTGACACCTACGTGTCTGTCGTGTCTCCATCTTCCTCTCCTGCACCTTCAGAAAGATCCATGTTGGACCGATCAGAGCCCTCCTCCATAGTGGGCCATTCCTTGTCTTGTAATAAGATGTATTTATTTGTTAACTCTGCACCTTAATGATATTTTTCCAATGAAATTATCTGTTTTGTTGTACTCTTCTTTTTGTTTTTAGATCTTGTAACCATAGTAAATCCAGTTTCTTTTTTTGTCTTCCCTTCCATTTTAAAAGTCCCTGTTTTTTCTTTTGATTCTCTTTGCTCTGGTATTACCAACCCTTTAGTCCAAGGTTGTACCTTTATTCCTTTCTCTTTGTCCTCTCAGATAATCCTTCCCTTATTACCTTATCTTGCTACTCTTTCTCTTTCTGCACCACAGCCAGGTAGACATCTTGCTCTGCTCTTTCTCCAGTTTCTGGGCTGTTATGGGAAGCCCAGGGACATTTTGCAAAGGTGTGCCCTTCCTCTTCACACAAACTACATTTAACTTGGTTTGTGCATTCTGCCCCCAAATGCCCAACAACCCCACATAGGCCACACTTGACTTTTTCACAGACATTACTTAAGTGACCTCGCTCTCCACATTTGTAGCAGGCCCGCACTTGGCCTGCATAAAAAACAATGCCTCTATCTTGGACTAGAAATAAACAGTTTGGCAAATGTTGAATTTCCCCATCTACTTATTTAAGTGTTAGCTTATATTTCCATCCACCTGTCCACAGACCATTTTCATCCAATATTGGTTCCTCCGGCCCATGCATTACACCCCTCTGCTTGATCCAGAAATTAATGTCAACCACATTGATGCCGTCATTTCGAAATAACACAGTCACTATCTTAAAAGCAGGTTTTGATAAGGGAATAACTGAGAAATCCTTCCATAAGTCTGTATATTTCATTTGCTGATATAATTTCCAAAAGTGGTACAACCCTCCTCCATGTTTAAAACTTATGTCAAATTCTGTACTTCCTGGTACATGAATAAGGGCATATATTTCATATGGATAAAACTTAATTTTATTCATTAAGAGTTCTTTTCCCAATAAAATTCTTAGGCACATCTCAGAGGGCCTCTAAATCTCAGGCATACCGCTTTCTTCTTTTAGCTTGCTGTGCTTTTATATCTTTAGGAAATAATCTTTCTTTAGCATTCCCACCCCAGGGTTTCTCCTTCTGGCCTTCCCCTTTCTCCTGCGTTTCTTTATCTGTTAATATAATTTTCTGCTCAAGCTCCATAGATGACTCTTCATTATTGCTATCAAGTCTATCAAAAATTATCTCTTGTGTTTTATCTGCCTCTGATGCTACATATTTCTGTTTTTTGGCTTCATCCACTTTTTCCCCAAATTTACTTTCTACATCCCTTGTGTCTTCTTTTTGTTTTTTTACTAATTCCTGATGTTCTGTGCCTGTTTGGATCTCACCCAGACCCATAATCCTTTCTTTTCCAACCTGCTTGTAATAAGGCTTCTGTTACCCATTCAGGTGTGTCTGCAAAGTCTCTAAAAGTTCTCTCTTCTGAATCTGAAACCTCCTTTTTTTCTCCTTTACTGTTTCCTAATGGGCCCTTTTTTCTGTGGCTTCTTCAATATCTTCAAAATCTGTGTTTTATTTACTTGTTTTAGCTCTTTCTTTACTTTCTGTCTTGCTTTCTACAATCCTTTTCAGGCCAAGCCATTTCTGACTTACTTTCACCTTTCCTTTCTGTGCTGACACTTTCACTTGTTTTTTTCCCCATCTCAGCAGGTGCAGCTTGCTTTGATACTGCCACATCATCGCTTCTCAATTTGGCCTGATAGGAATCTGGCCTATTTTCTTTGCTTTCCACAACAGAAATATCTGGCTCTATAAGACCTCCTGTTTCTTTACTCTTTTGCTGATTATTTTCCAAAACATTTTTCTTTACTTACGCTCCCTCCATCTCCACGGAAGAAGTTTTCTCTCTTAATTCCTTCTTTTTCCTTTCCAGCTCCTCACTTCGATCTTCTTGATCCATAAAAGTGTCTGAACTCATTTTGAGGCCTCTAGTGGTATACAAGACAGGGGAGGAGGCCCTCCCCCCTGCCACATCAGCACTTCCTCCTCCTCCTCTGCTGTCCGACTCCAAACTGTGCTCCTCCACTCTGCTCTCAGGAAGTCAAGCCCCCTGCTGGAAGAGTAGGAGAATTTTCCTGGTGTCATGGCAACATGCCCCTGTCAGTAAAACAGGTCTATGTAACCCACCCACCCAGGATGCACCTGGAAGCAAGATATCACAGCTTAGTGTGTCTTTCCTGGTCAGAAGTTGTAAATAAATAAATAACAACTTTACTGGAACAAGAATTGAAAAGGACCTCAAATAAAAATGAAAAACATATTTGCTATACTAAATCAGCAACAAACAGCCACACAAAAACAAGTGAATGAATTACATTTAAAATCATTACCTGCTGAAGCCCTCACTGAAATGAATATCTGAACTGCAGTAGCATGTAATAGAGAAACTGAAATGATGGAAAACACATCCTGTTTTAAAAATTTGGGACTGGTGGGCCTCCTCTTGTAAACTGATAAACTTTTTCAGAACCTAAGAGTAATGTCAGTAACTGTCTTAAAGATGCTTTTATGCTTTCTGAGGAAAATTTCCCATTTACTTCAAGGGTTTATAGGCTACCACCTAGAAAAATGAAAACAGTACAAGCTGGGAGTATGATTTATATTAGCTCAAACAAATCTCTGGAATTAGATTAAATGGAAACCACAGTGATGCTCACTTAACCATTCAAAACAGATTGAGATATGGTCAATCGTGCAGCAAGGAGTAAAGGAGCCCTGATATGTAGAGATTACAGAATATATTTGTTTTCAGATATATCTCCTTTAACTTAAGAAATATGGGGAAATGCTGCTTTATAGCGGTGAATTACTTGAACTTGGAACAACATGCACTTTTCCCTATCCGGCTCAAGGCTCCAGGTTCCTTTTCTTTAACCCTGAACAGGTTGCAAGTTTTCTTGAAAGTCAACAAAAAAGGAAGAAGAAAAAGGAAACAAGCAAACGAAAATTCTCCAGAGACTTGTGTTTTTTCAGGGTCAGAAGGCATAACTCAGGAGGAAATGGAAATGGTAGCAATTAAATAATTCAAATGGTTTATGAACAGTATACTAAAGATATGCATTTAAGTATTTGAATTTAATTAAAAATAAATTGATTTACTGAAGCTAGCAGAGGGTGCAAAAGAGATAAAATTATTGAACATATATATTTTTGTCTTTTTTATATTTAGTTTATAAGTGTGAATACTGAGAAGTTATAAATTATTAATAGCATTTATAAAAAAGATAATAAAAATGCAGACACAATAATATCTAAAAGTTTAGAGTTTATCATTGGTGGCAGAGGATGATCCAAACAGTTAAGGAATCTTAAGTAAAACAGAATTTACTCTTGCAGTGCTACACAACATTTAAATAATGAATGTATAAATTTTCTACTGTTATACATAAAGCATATATGATCACTTTCCTCAGCTTTAGGGGGCATATCTAGTCTTAAGAATTTGAATAGTTTTTCTTTTTAGATGAACATTCTGAACCTCCACTGATTTGTAATGTTCATGATAAATAACTTGATATATTGTTAATAGCACTGTTTAAAAAGAAATTACTTAATGAACTGTTAAATGAAAGAACATTTAACAAAAAATTACAACAAATGTCTGCCACCTTTACTCATATATAAAAACCTTCAACCAGGCCCTAAAAGTAAAAGTGTCTTAAATTAAATAAAATATACAAATGACAGAATATTATTTCTACTAATGATCCCCTCCTTACAAACATAACATATTAAAAAAAAATCAAGAACTAGGGGAGCTAGAGAGCAATCTTCCTGGCAGGACATACCCAAACTGGGCTCTCACTGGAAAAGCAACATTTTGAGAAAAAAAATCTTTATTATTAGTGAAAATTACATTTTTTTCTAAGTGTATAACTCACTCTGGCTTGATCTTTGGGCAGAACAATCTGACTCAGACCATGGCAGATAATGTTAGAGTCCATGCAGGCAATGGATTCTAAAATAGATACATCACTGCAAAAGTTAAAAACCCATGATTTGTCCATTATAGCCTTGGTCAGAACTGTAGCTTATTCTGAAACATGGATTACAACCACCTCTACAGCAGTCACATCCGTAACCAAAGAAAACGTGCAGTTACGTTCCCGCATAGAATCCTTAGAAAATTAACTCAGTTCTGGAAACATTCATCTGGTCAGAGTACCAAAGAGAACTGAAGGCATGAATCTCTTACAGTATATTACATCTTGGCTCTAAGGAACCCTTCCAAAATTAGAGGGTATGGACTAGTCTGTTTTCAAGAGAGCCTACAGGGTGAACCCTCGTGTCCATCCTGAGTCACCATCGCAACCATGCACCATCCTTCTTAAACACCAGCATCAGAGATAAAGGACTTTGTCATCACTGCAGCAAAGGCAGCATACCCTTTGCACATTAATGGTACAGATATCAAGTTATTTCTGGATCTTTTTTTCAAACCAGAGCTCGCTGGAAAAGATTCAATGCAATGCAGCAATGACTAAGTGTCCCATGGATAGTGTACTCATTTTTACTTCCAGCTCAGCTCTGTATAGTTTATGGAGGGACTACATGGTAGTTCACTGACCCCCAGGACATGGGTCAGTGGACTGAAAAGATGGAGGCCAAATTTGTGGCACGTCAGGGGACACCAAAGACTCAAGAGTTGGCAGAAGCTGAGGTCTGAAGGCTGTGAGACTTTTTCTTTCACAATTTCTAAGTCTATCTGAATTTGGATGTTCTGTTATATAGTATGCTTCTTCTAGAGCTTAAAGGGAAGTAGATATCTTGGCTATTGTATTATTATGGAAGAATTTCTCTGTATGGGAGCACATATTATAACTACGTATGTATCTATTTTTGGGATTTGCAACTTGTGGTCATGGCAGGAAACACCACCATTTTGGGCTCCCACTTGCAGGTTTTCTTCACTACAGTTCACCTTGATAGACAGTAATGTCTGCAGTGAATGTTTAATTGCATTCTAACACAGTTTCTCATGTTAATATTGATGCTGTAGTGACTTATACTTTACACTCTACAAGTCTTTCTACTTTTTCACTGTTTTACCTTTGCTGTAATAAGAGATTTTGAAGTGTACATGCCTAAGGGGATCTTTAGTTAGGGTCAGTATTGGTAATTTTACTCCCTATTTTTGCATACTAGGTTTAAATAGCAATAGGAGAGATATGGGTAACACCTATAGCCACTGAAGAGGCTAGCAACTGCTTGGACTTTTTTGGTGATGATTAAATCATAGACTTTTACTAGGATTCCTTGTACTTCTACTGTACAAGATTATATGGTAACCAAATGTGTTTGTCAGCAATTAGTGGATACATTTTTTCCCTTGTATCCAGTGGATTTCTCTGTTACCATGTATGAGCAAAATAGGTATTGATTGTCTGTTTTTTTTATTTTCAGAAATTAATAAAAATAAAGTTCAAAAAATCAAGTACTATTCAGAGATCCAATTTCTGGTGTTTCTTTAATGATCATGAACAATCACCCTCCTTACCAGTTGGGAATTCTCCACTATTTGTCCTGCAACAGATAAAATTGAGGATTTGGTCCACTTGAGGCCTGTATGTGGGTCTATGTATTTTTGCCTGTGTAATTCTGTAGAATTTTGAATTCACGTGTATCATGTTACTCTTTCATGTGTGTGGGGGGAAGGGGGAGTAAGCATTTTACTAGTAAAATATGGAAGAATTTTGAATTCTTATACATTCAGATGTAAACATCTGTGTTGAAAGACAGATGACTAACAGCTGGAAAATATCTGAGGAGGGACTATTTTCCATTTATTAGCATTATGCTACTAAAGTTTTTGTGTCTTTTTAAACTTTCAGAGTGTTTGTGTTCTAACAATTGCCTATGGCTCCAGAGCTCTGAGAAAGCTGGGGTTTACTCACTAAAGCATTAGCATTCAGGTGGTGGCATACCAAGTGTCTGGTTTCATCTGCACAGTTTTTTTACTTAGGCTTACTGGAACCACTGTAGACTCTGTGTGAGGCTATTGGCTGTGTTTCAACTGATAGGGAACAGACCATGTGAAGGCCTATGCTGTTTTGCCGTGTTGCTCCTGATAACTTGAATAAAGGGAAATTAAACCTTCTAAGGTAAGCCTCTTGGCATTGACTTTTGCTACAAAGAAGGGAATGGATTTTGCAGTCTCACTGAGGGTTTGTCCCTCTCCCTTTGTGCATTTATTTTCCCTACAATTTGTGCACACCCTTGTACACTCTATTTACAACCTAAAAGGTTGGTACCCAGAACATTACTTTTTCATATACTGAATGGATAATTTTGTTCTGTATTTACTGTAGAAGAAGGCTGGCCACTACTAGAATGTGTGTTGCAGTCCACAAGGAAGGGTGTAAAGATGCTGAGACCAGTCTCTGAAGAGAGTGTACTTAAGGGTCTCAGATCCCAGAAGATGGACAAGTCTCCTGGTCCCAGTGGGTTGCATCCTATAGGGCTAAAAGAGGTTTGGTGGTCATTTGTGGTACCATTTGCAAATTTGTTCAACTATTCCATAATGAGGCTAGTAGTTCAAGTAGACTGGATAATAATAGATGGGGTGTCAATGCAGAACAGATGGAACAGAGATGACCCAGGAAATTAAATATCATTCACCCTGACCACATTCATAGGTAAGATGCTGGAAAACATCATCAAGGAGTTTCAAGTAGAATAAAATAGTTGCAGGATAAGAAGCAATATTGGTTTGTGGCAGGAAGATCATGCCAGAGTAACCTGATCAACTTTTTTAATTGGTTGGGTCACAAAGGTTGCGTGTGGACTGAGGCTAGGCAGTGGATGTGATATACCCTGACTTCAGCAATTTCTTCTAATTTGTAGCCCATAGAATACTAAGAAAAAAAATTGAGAGACATGGGGTAGGGCAAAGCAGACCAGGCATCTAGTGAACTGGCAGGGGGGGTAGGACACAAGGGGTGGTTGTCAATGGTGTACACTCAGGTGCTAGGGAAATCCCCAGTTGGTTGCTAGAACAATCAGTTCTGAGACATATCCTCCAATATTTGAATCTGCAATATACAGTAGGAGAAGCAATCCAGAATAAGGCATGACTTTTTGCAGATGACACTGAAATCTGTGGCAGAGTGGATGTTGTAAAGGGAATAAAGGACATAAGGGACCAGAAGAAACTGGAGAAGTGATCCAGGGTATGGTAACTCAAGTTTAGCATCAAGAAGTACAAAGTGAGGCACATTAGCAGAAACAACCTCCAAACTGACTATTGGATGGGGTGAGTATGGGTGGCACAAACAGCAGAGGACAGAAACCTTGGGATCATAATAAGTGATACCCTCAGATCTTCTGCTCAGTGGAACAAAGCTTTTGAGAAGGTTAATTGAATGCATAAGTGCATAGAAAGAGGGACTCATAGTAGGAAAACAAAAGTGATAATGCCCCTGTACAAGTCCCTGGTGAGACCACACCTGGAGTACAATGTGCAGTTCTGGATTCTGCACTTCATGAAATATACAGATCACCTGGAGACCATACAGAGGAGGGCCCCTAAAAAGATCCAGAGACAGCAGGACAATCCATATGAACATGTGTGTGTGTGTGATGGGGGGTATATGATTGAGATGTACAGGTTCTTGTCAGGAATACAATACACCATAAGGAACTGCTCACAAGGAACAAAGGCACAGTGAACAGGGGCATGGGTGGAAACTGTTGGGGTAAAACTGAAAATTAATGTGTGATGTCTTTCAGTGAATGGGTGTTAGATGAATGAAATAAACTGCCTGGGAAAGTAGTCAAAACTAAATTTGTTTTTTCACTCTTTTTCCTGGCAAGTCCTCCATCTTATCTCAGCCCTGGTCATGGCCCCCAGACTTCCACATACCATCTATTGCCAGCATCTCCCGGTCACCCCCCAGCTTACCCCCCAGAGGGCAGGGCCACGGCACTGGTTCCCTATCCAGAGCCGCGGGACCAGTAACTGGTTGGGAGCGCTTGGTGATGGTGGCTAATTGAAGCCCAGGGAGGGCTTCATGGAGACGAAGGACCCACTTGCCCTCTTTTTCCAGTTTTCTTGGGAGGCGGGGGATGTGCAAAGATGCCAGCATCTGCCCCGCCTCCAGTGCATGTGAGCACTGTGCGCTGAGTGACTCCCAGCCTCTGCCAGGGTTCCTCCATGCACCGGACACTTTCCCACCCTTCCCCCAGAGAAGGATAGCAGTCCATGGGAGGCTCCATTCTTCTCACCCCGGCCTGCCCTCCAGTGACCCTGGTCAGTTCCCGAACCTGGGTCACCAGCTTCACAAGCGGAAATCCAACTGCTGTACTGATGGGCTGGCTGTCAAAACTAAATTTGTAATGGAGTTTAAACTTAGGTGGGACAGATATAATGAATTAACAACACACATGTATAGGGGAGGAAGGGCTACCTGTAAAAGGGGGGGTGACAATCTGCTAACAGGTTTATCTGCTGTTTAAATCTAGCCTAATGTTAAGCCAGACATGGAGTCAAAAAGGGTTATGGGCAGACTGGATGGAATAAAACATTAGCCAACATTTAGTGGTAGCTTTACATAAAGCAGTTGTTAGGATATAGAACAAGTAAAGTTGGCCAGTAATTTTCACACTGTTGGGTGGTAGCACTAGAACTTTAGGTTGAAAATGCAATTCCCCCTGTGATCACAAACATTGTTTTAATACACTGGATAAAACAATATGAAAATGCATTCTGAGCTGACAACATCCTCTCCTATATTTGTCAGAACAAGATGTGTGGAAATGCTTAGTTATGTCTGGGTTTTAAAGAACTGGGCCACTTTTTTCTACCTACACTACATTCTTATCAGTAACCTGATGTTGTGGAAATATGTATCCCTTTCCATATCTCTCCCCACTGTTATCTCAACTGAAAAGATGATGATTTAATAATGATCTACTATGAATTATCACCTATCAATTATGTTCTAAGATCATATTCAAGCTTAAAAAACCATCATTGCGATCATGACTAGCAAAAATTAAACATGAATGTTAAATGGCTGTCAATCAAAACCCATGATGTTATGGAAATGATTGTGATTAATGATAATGTCATATCATATCATCATGATTTTTCACAATTGCACATGGTAAAGATTACTACAACAAATTAAAGAAAAAATAATGATTTCTCATTTTTTTGAATTCATCTTGTCTTCTGTTTAGACATCTTTATTGGAACAATCAGTTTTGATAATCTTCTATACAAACACACTGCTTTAAATTATATTTACTCTTACATCTCACTTCTAACTAGTGTTATAAAGGTTCTAATTGGTTTACATAGCTCCATTCAGTGGTTCATTTTATGGGTGTGGTGAGTTCCTGCTAGTACCTAGTTTATGCTCAAAATCTTTCCCAACAGTCTGCAAACTGATACTGTCAAGGCCAAATTATTTTTAAAATAGAAATGATTATTTTTTGTTCCATAAACTGTGCTTTTCAAATACAAAAAATAGTTAGCAAATGTGTAACATTGCATGTACTCTTCCAAAAGAGATTAAAACTTGACTTCACATTATTTACATTATAATTTATTTGCTTTTGCTGATAGTTGACATTCATATTTTCATATTACAGTAGTTAGACATAAAACTTTAAGTATTACTTATGTGACTTACAGTCTTACAGTACAGAACTAATATACTCATTGAAGATCATCAATCATCATCACTTGATCATCCATAGATGATTAAAAATCAGTCATGCTGATTTAAGCTTACAAAAGTAATCAATAATCATCAGTTGATAATTTAAAATTGTATGTTTGATAATTACATTGTAATTTAGATGATGATCTTATATCATGATCTCGCTTAGTGATCATTTGGTAACATTTGATGATTAACAAAGATCAATAATGATTGACCTTCAAAAACATGATTGATGATTTAGTGGTTTGCCTCAGAAGCCTCCAAGTGCATATTTGCTTCTTCTGACCAATTTCTCTGTACCCCTGGCTCTGCGACAGAATTTTCTGTGACCAGATATTTGTAAATGCCGGAGATTTGCTTTTTCCCTCTGCCAAAAGCACAGCTGCTTGGAGGTATGATATCAGTGTGTGTACTTCCTTACAAGAACTATTTTTTTTCCTTTTGTGAAACATAGTTTCTATTTTGAAAATACCTGAACAAGTTTCAGTCTATTAGTTTAGATTACTCTTTCAACTGTACACATAACTTGATGCTTGTCCCATATGTTAATTTTCTAAAGTAAACTAGCCCTTTATTGCTTCATCTAGAGACCTTCATATCTATTCTGGCAGACTGAAACAGAGAACATTGTGCTATGGGTACATCTATCAAGTGAGTCCAACTAATTCCTAGTATTGTTCTTAGACAATGTCTTAGACCGTGTCTGAATTAATTCCCCTGAATGCTCTAATTCAAGCACTTGGAATGTCACTAAACAACCTGTCCAATCTCCCACTGCAACATTACTATAGCTTTATCCACATCCCACCCTCACCCCCCCACCCAATGTCCCTCCCTCAGTTCCATCCTCTGCTTCCTCCTCCATCCCTACCCCTACATATTTCTACCCTCACCTTATCCACCCCCACCTGTACTACCCCTCCACCTTCACTGTCAACACCCCTTGACCTTCCCCTTCCTATTTCTCCCCATCCCCTATCCTTCACCACTGACCCTTCATCTACAATGACAAAGCCCTCTCAGTCTGCCACTCAAGCACATCTTCAACAAAGCCTTTATTTTTGGTGGCTCTACCCTACCCAAACATAAGTTCCTGAAATCCTTCTGTTGACCTGTGCACTCAGCATAGGGCAGTTTACTTCTAGGAACAGACTTGAACTGCCTGTTTATGTATGTAGGACTGATTGTGAAATTTCATTGTAAATTTCAAGACGAACTGTAACCAAAGTGTAACTTGACAATTAAGCACAATTGCTTTTTATGTAACTTATGTAACCTTGAAATCAAGTAATCTTTTGTAGAAGGGTGCTGTGGAGCACACCTACCAACAAGACATACGAAGGGAGAGCTCAGCAATATTAAACTTTCAAAGCCATATAACTTAATTTTTTCACAGTCAAGTTGTGATCTACTGTCCAGAAATGGACTCTAGTTCAAAAGCTGAATCGATCCATATAAAAATCATAGCATGGTTTGTACTAATAAAACCACAGGAGCTAGTGCAAAAAAATCACCCAACAATGGATGTGTCTTCCTTGGGTGAGTTGCAACTTCATCAGGGATCTGAGCCTCCATGGAAGGCTCTGCAGAAATCCATGCAGGCCATCGATAGCAAGATAGAGATGGCTCTAACCTGCATGGCTGAACAGGATGCAAAGATTGAGAATGCCATAAAAACAGCAGGGGTAGCTGAATCAATGGCCAAGAAAGGCCTGGCAGCCACTTCCAAGATGGCTGAAGAGAATTCCTAATTAAGGTATCATTTGGAAGCCCTGGAGAATGCACAGCCATCCCAAAATGTTTGCATTGTTGGATTACCGGTGAATTGTGATGGGGAGAATCTGCTAGATTTTCTTAGATCCTGGTTACCAGCTAATTTAAACCTTCAAACAGACCTCCTGGACACCAGCTTCATTAAAGCATATCACATTTCTCCTAGGGCTGCTGCAAATCAGGGAGACGCACCATGGACAATGTTGCTGATCACAGTCGGAACAACTATCACAGACTTTATCCTAAAAGCTGCTAAGGGATCAGGGTCCTTGACTTACTGAGGCAAGATGATCCACTTGTTTCCAGATTTGTCCTTCACCACCCAAGCTTGGAGGAAAAGATTCAATGGAGTGAGGGCTAAGATCCGAAGTCTGGGCATTGCCCATTTGTTACTGATGCCATCCCATCTCAGAATCTTATATGGTGGGCAAACTTACCAATATACAGACCTAGAGGAAGCAGGGAAAAAAGTGAACTTTATCAGTAAAGAGTTTTGTCCATGCCAGAATGGAGGAATCAGACTCAGAAGAGGACACCTGAGGGGGAAAAATATTGACAGAATTGGGACTGTGCCTTCAATACATAGCAGCTTTATAGTTTGTTCTGTGGTGTGAGGGGTTTTGTGGTGGCCATGTTTTTAAGGCCCAAAAGTTTCAGGCTTTAAGCCTAATGTTACTGAGCTATGACTGAATGTTTCTTGGGGGCTTATGTTGAACTTATGGCAAGTTTTATTCTTTATTGATATAAAGTTAGAACTTACAGCACAAGTATGATTACAGGGTTGTCTCAGGTTTCAGACAGTTATGTGGTACAGAGGCAGGGATATACTCTGTGTAATGGTGGTGGTGGACCCTTGGAATGCACTGCCTCGCGAGCTGGTTCAGAGGTCCACAGTGGAGGGCTTCAAGAGAGGGTGGGACAGACACAGAAAGTGGATGTATCAGATGATGGCCTGTCCCAGGGGGGTGAGGATGGATGATAGGGGTTTCTGGAGCACAAGGGATGGGAGGGCCTCGGCACCCAACTAAGGATCTAAGGTTCTAGCAGACTCAATAGACCGTAAGGCCTAATCTGCTGGCAAATAGTATGTTAGTAATAATACTGAGCAGTTTCCCTTGTTCTTTAGGCCTCTGATTATAACCCTGGCTTTACGGTTCTGAATTTTTCACAACCACATGTTTAACCTGGTCTCCCAAAGCACATAATATATTTTGAAATACCATGTTTGAAGGGGGTCATATCAACACAGGAGGTTAAGTGTACATGCTTGAATACAAAACTTTTTAAATGGAAATGACCATCCATAGTTCTGTAGGGTGCAGCATATATTGTTTACTATATTCATTAGAATTGAACTCATTGGAATACCTCCATATTCATAATCCTGATTGCATAGACTATGTCTACTTAATACATTGAATGTATCGACTGTTGAATAATGTGATCTCTTGCATGATATAATTATAATATTGTTTTTATATAAAAGCAATAAAAAAATTAAAAAAGTTATCCTTTCTATGCCAATGTATTTCTGTGTATATACTGTTGCTGCTGTTTATTCTGTTCTGTACTATGTTTGACTTGGAACCTTTCTAAATGAGCCATTAACTCAAAGGTGTTAATCCCAAACTGAAATAAATAAATAACAAAAAAACGATATGCACAGTCCAACTATTACATATTTAGCTGAGAGTTGGCCACTACATGTCTATGATTGGTAAAACTGTCCCATGTATCTCAGGATATGCTATTTGCTCTATAGGCATTGAACCTGTTACCTCACATTCCTGTAAAAACATTATACAGGTATAATGAAATTAAAGACCTAACCAGGGACTGTGGATATCTGGCTGTTACGCTATTACTAAGGTGAGGTTACAGATCTTTTGTCCTCCTATATGTATATATTCAACCAGCTAAACAGACTTCAGGCCCAGAGTCCCTTACTCACCATTTCATCAGTACAGTTGGAACTGAGAATACATAGTTATTGGTGATGTCAACATCAATTGGACTGCCATGCCCAGCACAGGTCACAGAGATAAGATGACCAGTCTGTTTCTCACACAAATGGTCACTGAGTACACCAAAACTAATTACAAAATAGGCAATGTGACACTACTCAACTGGGTATTGGTAATGCACCCAGACGGTTAAAATTGTCAAAGTTCTACCAGATACCTTAAGTGATCATTCTCTGATGCAATACCTGTGGGCAGCTAAACAGCCCAAGCCCATCAGTTACAATCATCCAGATGCTAAACAAAAAAAAGGTGACTAATTTCAAATCTCACATGACCCAAATAGATTGGAGCTTCCTGGATGCAACCCTAATATTGATTCAGCCCTGTACTTTTTTTGTAATGGAGTTCACACTTGCCTGCAATAAATTCACACCCTTCAGAAAGTATAAAGCAAGAGGTACACCTTCTGGATGAATCACCCCAGAACTCCTAGCCCTCATGAGAGAGAGGGACAATTTGTGGGCACTGGCTATGGAGTCTGCATCTCCAGTCCACCTACAAAGATAAAGGAAGCCCATAATAAGTGCACCAGTAGGATAAGATTGACCAAATATGGCTTCTGCAAGGAGCAACAGATCCCAAACTGGAGCAATTGCAAAAGATTCTGGGATGTCTCAAAATTCCTTGGCAAGCGAGAAACAATGGCACCCAAAATGCTTGTGGTTGATGGTTGTGAGGTGCTTGATCCTTTCAAAATTACCAATAATTTCAATTAAGCCTTTACTAAACTAAGTACCATAATCCCTGCTGAGACTGCCCAGACCCCTGCAGTGGTCCTGGACCTGAAGCCACCCAGGGGCTGGTCCCTGAACCATGTCACTCAAAATTCTACTTTAAGCCTCTCCCAGTTAAGGACACCTTTAAATATCTCAGAAAGGTGCTTAGCAAAACCAGGGTTGGCAGTGACTTGACTAGATGCAAAGTTATTTACCCTGGTAATAGAAGAATTTTCCTATTCCATTTCCAAAATTTTCAACATTTCCCTGCATTACTCCCAGTTCCCCAAGAAGTGGAAATCTACACTTATCTCATCAATATTCAGCTAACCTAGCCAACTACAGATCATTTGCAATTCTCCCCCCCCAACCCCATTTAAGGCCCTTAAGAGAATGGTCTCCAACCAACTTGTCTCATCTTAAAAAATACAAATGTCCAGTGTGCCCAACAGCACAGCTTTTGGAAACAATATAGCACCAATACTGTGCTGCTGCAATAATCCAACTATGGCATAAGGCCCTAGACAATGGAGATTTGGCTGTAGTTATCTACAGCAATGTAACAAAGACCTTCAACCTGGTCAACCAGAAGCTCCTACTCAGAAAACTCCTTGGCCTTGGTCTGCCAAAGGACACAGTAGCATGGCTCCAAAGTTATCTCAGAAATTGTACTCAGTGTGTGAAGATCAATGGATCCTTGTCTAACACTAGGGGAAGATCTACTGGTAGTACCCAGAGCTCCATTTTTGGTCGCACTCCTATCTGATCTCTTCATAAACCACCTGCCCAATGCCTGTCTGACAACCAATGTTCTTCTATATGCCGATGATGCTTTTATCTATACCAAAAACCCTGACTTTCACCACCTCACCTCTATCCTCCAGTGTAATTTCAGGTCCATAGAAAGATGGTTCTCCCACAACAAACTGATCCTAAATTACAAACCAAAAAAATATATAAACCATGCTCTTCACTATCCCCCACACAAGAAGAAGAAGAAGAAGAAGAAGAAGAAGAAGAAGAAGAAGAAGAAGAAAGTACCCCCTTTCTATCCAAAATGACCGGGGCAAAACCTGGAACAGGCGGAGACATTTAAATACCTTGGAATATTTCTGGATGATACTTTATCACTTGATTCTTATGTTGACAACCTGATGTCCATGGTTAACAGGATACTGGGAGCCTTGTACCATAATCAGAACAACCTACTGTTACTGCAGATATTAGATGCCTTATAGAGGCCAGCTCCATCTGTCACTTATTGATTATAGCCTCCCTGTCTACACTGCTGCCTGTGACTTGGTGATAAATAGATGAAAGCTGATCTGCAAGAAGGCATATCACTTTGTACTTGGGGCAGATAAACACACCCATAGTTGTACCCTTTACATCCTAACAAATTGGCTGCTACTACTCAGCAGAATAAAGCTTCAGACCTGTTTGCTATCCAAAAAGGTGCTACTGGGTCTAACACCCTCTGGTCTAACAAACTGCTTCCACCCAGTTACTAAGCAATAAAACACCAGGAACATGGCCAAGAATGCCCTTGAATCTCCTTTTCAACATACTCAAAAGGGCAAGAGGTAAATTGCTGCCAGGGCTGCCAACTGGTTAAATGAACTGCCTGACACACTACTAAATCTCCTCAGGTACGTACAGTTCAAGAGACCCTTGCAGTCCACCCTTACAGTTAATGCAATTATTACCATTAAACTAATATATTTGTCTTCTCTCTGTATATATTTTGTGACTGTAAGATGCAGAGATTTGCCATGATTTGTACAATTCTGTATATATTTTACATTGCCTTGACTACATTACCCTGGAATGGTTTATATGTACTTGTATTGTTTTCCTTATTTCTCTGCCACTGACATGGAACCTTTGTAAATGAGCCCTTGTACTCAAAGGTACTGTCCAAAAAGCTCAATAAATAAATAAGCAGACAAACACAAATAAATAAATAGTTCCGCTTCATAGTATTTACACATTTCTGAGGGGTCTAGCACCTCTTACTGTACTTTTCTCTTTCATAATATTTTTCCCTTATAATGTGTTATTTTATAGTTCCAAATAAAATTGCTTATTCACAAGATTTAAATTTACATTTTGATTCAAACCCAGGCATAGCAAGATATGAAGGGAAAGCAAATGAGTTTGAAAAAAACAATGTACATGTAGATTATGTTGTCCAGAGAATGATCTCCATAAAGCTGTATTTTGCCCCTGCTATTATAAAGCAGGAAAAGATGACCAGGATATTATTAATTTACTTCTTCTGATTGCCCCACAAACAAACAAACAGACAGACAAACAAAAAAAGCTGTTATCTGGAACCGATTAAAAAAACTTACTATCAGATATACCAAGTTCCTAAATGAGATAACAAAAATTAAGAAAACACATAAAAAGTGAGAGACTCACAGGCACAAAACTTTTTTGACTACAATGATCATTATTCTCCTATGGAGAGAAACTGACAAACATTAATTATGAGTCAGGGAGTAGGTATTCAGACCTGAATTACTTATAAATAGTTCCTTCATTTTTTTTCACATGAGCTACCCACATTTCCTAAGGCTAACAAATATATACCTCTTAATACACACAATTTTACCATATTGAACTTGACCGTAATCTGAATAGACTATTCAGAGTGCAGTATTTCTTCATTTTCAATTGGTAAATCAGTGATATGAATGTTATGCCTGAGAAAGTTTTAAGTACATTTGTTTTTGTATAAACATCTACTATGTAGACAACCATCAATTATTGTGCCACATCTTGAACCATTTTGTGTTTATGGTAAAGTATCTGTATTTTGTCATGTGTGTTTATTGCTTTTAAAATTCTGATTAATGTATTATGTAAAAGCAAAATGTTACTGGTTATAAATAAAGATTTACTACTACAATATAAGATTGTAAAGTACTTTATTCAATTCTTACCAGTCTGGTCTAATGGTTGGGACTGGAAAGGTTTGACACAGGAATAAAAATCAGGGTAAGATATGTATCTTCACTATTTGTATTCTATTTGCTGTTTACTAGGGGCAAGCATAGGGCATCCAGTCTCTTAGCAGCCTTATAAACATCTTGTGTATACTAGCCATAAGTGAGGGGATAGAAACATTTTCTATTAAGTGGGATTTGGGCACTAAAATATTGAATATTCTGTCCCAGACATTGATGAAGTAACCAGTTAAGTAGCTTCTGCATTAAATGACCATTTAAGAACAAAATATGTGTTTTGTCATCATTTATTTTAAATTCCAAGAGTTGTCCATACTTAGATAATAACTACTGCAGGCAAAGAAAACTAGGCATGCAGTCTCTCAAGTTAAGGCATGTGTTGTCTACTGTAAAGTGACTTCCATGCCTCTGTCACTTCAATGTTATCTCCCTTTACCCTGGTCTCATTCCTTATCACTTCTGCCAGTCTTTCAAGGTTAATTGTGTAGAATAAGGGTGAAGGGAGGTGACATGGCCTCATACTGTGAGCTATAGGAATGAGATAAGAGATGCTTCTAGTGACATTGACCTGTGCGGTGGTGGTGGGGGAATATAGTATATCTATCCAAATGAAGACATTGTTCCTTAAATTAAATTTATGCAACATTATTTTGATATATGTGCAGTTAAGCCTATTAAATGTTTTTTTAGCATTGGTAATAGTAGTAGTAGCTACTTGTTCCATGCGTGGTATGCTACTTTTGACCCAGTTATAATGTAAAAGAGTTGCTGGCACCTCAAAGAAAACTTTGAAAAACATAATATTTAGATACAATTCAGCTTTCATTCCGTATGTATTCAATAGACTTCTCCTTCCCATTGCTTATTACTGAGAAATTTGGTGAGAAACATGCTATAGATCCCTTAGAGTTCATCTGCCTCTTTTACTTACTCCCTACTTCTTGTCATAGTCCTCTGTTGTGACATTATAATCTGTTGCCATGGGAGTGATTGCAATGTCACAAGTAGAGCATTATGACCTCAGGTAGGGAGAAAGCAATAGGATCAGATGAACCCTTCAGGAGCAAAGATCCCATTTACATTCAAATGGGCTCAATAATAAATAATGGGGAGGAGGAATACAGAAGTAATTCGAAATACAAGCTGAACTGTATCTAAACATTATGTTTTGTTAAAGTTGTCCAAATGGTATCAGCTGCTCTTTAAGAAATTGTCAGATATCCTTCATACTGTATGTCTGTCTGCTATAAAACTAGCTTGGTCTGGATAAATAATCTTTTCCTAAAAATGTGTTCAGTCTAGTAGCCAGTATCTTGATAAATACTTTTAAATCTTGATTCAGCAGAAATATGGATTGGTAAGAGCAACGTAGCTATGGATTTTTGCCAGACTTTTGAAGCACTGAGATCAGGGCCTATTGCCAGGAGTCAGACTTGTCTCCTTACATTTTATAAGCATTAAACAGAATAGCACATTACTGATTATGGCAGGGTTTATAAAAATCTGCAGAAAACCCATCTGAGCCTGGCACCTTATTAGTTTTTGCTTCTGTTATTGCTTCTTCGATTTCCAGTTGAGAGCTCAGTCCATCCAATAATTCTCTGTCCTCCTCAGATAAATATGTCAGAGAGCAAGAACCTGAAAAGGTTTCCACCTACACATGTATCCATGATATCTAAGGTGCCTGAGCATTGATATATGAACAGAAGTTTTTAACAGTCTTTGCAAGGTTACCCATATTTTCTTCTTATTTAAAAAATTGTAAATGGGGACCAATTTATGGCAGCTAAAGTTCAGCACAATAAAGTGCAAGGTGATCTACAGTACAAGCTTGAGAAAAGGATTTCCCATGGGACATCTTGTTTTTTTCAAGATACTTGGACATCTGCTTTTTCTGCTAGCACAGTCTATGATGTAAGTGTCTGTCATCATTTATATCATGGGCACTACCTATGGTTTTGTCTGCCTGGGCCTTCTGAAGGTTAAATGCTAACAATCTGGTGGCCTTACTTACTTCTTCATAATATTTTTCAGAAAGGTATTGCAGCTTTCCTTCTATTATTTTTATAGATCTTGTAGTTAATCGCTATAATTTTACAATTTATCTAAGGCTTTAGGAACCCCTGACTGTTTATAGTCCATCTCTAGAGCTTCATTTTTTTCCTCAGGCTGTCCTGTAGTCCTATGGTCTTTTTTTTAATTCTTTGAAGCTATCAAAATTATCTTACTCCATTTTACTGCCTAGGGGCATGCTGCACTGTTTATTCACTGGCCCCACAATCTTTATTCTGAACATAGTAATCTGCTTTGGCTGCATTGATGTTGTCTTTAAAGTAACTGTTTTTAAGGAGTGAGTATTCATTCTCCATAAAGGAACCTTACCATGCTCCTCAAGCCTCAGTTCTATAGATACTGGTACATGGTCTGATTGGGACATATGATCTATTTTAGTTTTGCCTATCTTATAACTAAGGTTTCTGTGACTGAAAACATATCAGTCCTGGAGTATACTTTTCAGGCATGTGAATAAAACAAAATTGCCATTCGCCTTGAAGCTGTTGGCTCCAAAGTCCCAAAGCTTTTTGGCTGCTGCCTTATAAGGATCCTGTCTAGGCTGATTTGCACTTCCACCAGTTTAGTTAATCTGTCAAACTCCTGGCTGGAAAAAGGGCCCTCACTAGAGTTGGGAATATAGAACTATTCACTGGAATTAAGTTCCTTCCATAAAGTTTCCCCTCCACTATTATTAATCTGCCACCTATCCCTATGTAACCCTCTTTTTATTAATTGCTGTGCCTGCTTTCATTGCATTTGGGTGGGAGGCAGCAATTACCATGCCCTCCCAATCACTCCTCAATCTGGCATGCTTAATGCAGAACAGATGTGATTCTTGTATAAAACCAATATCATAATTTTTCCATAGCTTTAGAGATGGGTGAAGTTGGTAAGCTTTGCTCCATTAATTAATCTGCAAATTTTACACATTTTTGTGAAATTCACAGAGAACAGAATGGCGAAGCTCAGCCGTGAAGTATGGAATTTTGCCCGAAAAGTACAGAATTTTGCTAGAGAATTGCAGAATTTTGCTCACAAAGGGTGGAATTTTGATTGTGAATGGCAAATTTCCAAGTGCAAGGGCAAAATTCCACCATTTGTGGGCACAATTTCACAATTTGTGGGTGAAATTCTGCACTTAGTGGGCAAAAATCCACACTTCACAGGCAGAACTTTACAATTTCAGGTGAATTAAAGTTTCTGATGGTGGGGAAAACTTTGCAAAGCTCAATGGAGGTGAATTTCGACCGCTTTGTGGCAACTTCACCAGCAAATTTGAACTTCGGTCCATCTTTAAGCTTGGACAAAATCTTTGTTATTTTGACCAATGAATTGATACTCTTACTGTTATATTTATTTGCAAAGTGGTAACCAGGAAAGGCACACTGAGCTAAGGCTGATTTCCAACTGTGACCCGGGGTACAGGGACCAAAGGGTACATAGTAACATGGAAGAAAATGATGCAATAATGCAGTGCCTAAAATCGTTCAAATCATGAAATTAAGTATTATAATTTAGCTGGTATAATATGCCAGATGTTATAAATCAATGCCACCAAAGGGATAAAATGCAATATAACATAGGAGAGAGGGTTGGCCAAAAACAATGGAATGTACAGAAGAAAAGCATAAATAAAACGACATAATAAAAAAATAGTTGTGCATGTCAAGTGCACAGAGGAGTAGAAGGTCAGAGACTGGAAAAAAGCAGGTTAAAGATTAATGGCAAGAGCAGGAGGAGAAAAAGTTTTAAAGAGAAGATATAAACACTAGATAATGGGGCAGAGATGGAGGGAAGTTGTAAGATTGTTCCAAATTGATAGAAGTCAAAATAAAAATGCAGATTGAGTACAAGACGTTTGACAGACATGATCAGAAATGCTGTGAGAGTAAGAGGAACTGAGACAGCAGTTGGAAGAAAGGGCTAGGAGAAAGTTAAGGTAGTGACGAAAAGAGGAAAACCAGACTATAGAAAGAAAGGAAACACAATGAAATAGACTATGAGAGTTCAGTGATGGCAGGGAAAGGGACTGATAGAGGTGAAAGTGATGAGTGAGAGGAGGGGAGTTTGAGGCAAAGCTGTAGAAGAAATGGAAGTAAGGAGCCAGCCTAGCCAGACTTATGTTACGGCTACTAAGTTACTCATTTTAATCTGTTAGCCAAAGGGCCACTGATGTTGATCCTACTTGGGTTTTGTGTAGCTTCTTTTTTTAAACCAGGCTTTTTCTCCATTCTCTAGTCCACCCCTTCTCTTAACAGCAGCCCCTCTATCTTTTTCCAAAACCTCATGGTGTGAGTGTATTGATATTGCTGATCATAAGGAAAAGTTGGGGTGCCTGGACAATAGACAGCATGGATTCATCCCTGGGAAATCATGTCAGACAAACCTTGTGGAGTTCTATGACTGGGTGATGAGTGCCTTGGACCTGGGTAGCCCAGTGGATGTCCTTTTTCTTGACTTCAGCAAGGCTTTGACTCTGTTCCTCATGGGGGCCTGTTGGATGCGCTGCCCAGGGGACTGGTAGAGGCAGAAATGGTGGAGGGGTTCAAGAGGGGGTGGGACAGGTACAGCGGAAGGTTTCTGGAAGCAAAAACCAGTGCAGCGGGAATATCTGGGACTGGGAAGGGAGAAGCCAGAGAGGGAGAGGGGGCAGCAAGGTCAGCTCCCAGGGTGGGGGCTGACCAAACGAGCAGACACGAAAGACCATTAGGCCTATTCTGCTGGCATTTTAGTATGTTAGCAAGACTGGGATGAAGAGAGTGGAGGGGGCTTTAAAAAAATATTGTTGCTGCCTCCATTGTTGTCTGATCTCTCTCTCTCTCTCTCTCTCTCTCTCTTGTCTTTTCTCTCTCTCTGTACCCCCATAAATGGAGGGGGGGAGAGAGAGTATTCATGGTAGACTGTCTTGGCAGTGTAAAGTTCAATGGGCTCCCTAGAAAGCTCTAGTTGACAGCACTGAGCTGCCTCATGACTGCCATTCCAATCAGCCAGGTGTACAGCATTCAAGGTACAATTACCCATATTCAGCAATGACTATTTATACGGCACAAGCACCCTTATTCAGCGGTGATTATTTATTAAATTCAATTCAACACAATTTTACTTTATAAAGAATCTTCCATACAAATGTATCTAAAATGCTCTACACAGAGCAGTTAATGTGAAATCTGGCATTCATTTGCAAAAGCACATCACAGGAGTGCATAATCAAAGGGGAACAGAAGGAAAACTGACAAGGGAATAATCACAGAACTATCATTGCATCACCGGGGTAATGCAGGGGCATTTAAACAACACAAGAGAAAATCAAAAAACAGCTGGTAGTTGTGAATGTCAGTAACAAAACAAACCTACACTGCATGGAACAGGAAAATATGACAGCCATTAACAAGGAGGGGAACTCAGGACACACATACAAGGAAGATATTGTGGTATTTAAAGACAGTACATTGCTCTTCATTTCTACTGAAGCACCAGTGCAAGTTGTACAGAAAAGTTTAAACCTCTTTTTATTCTATTTTAGATTATATATCTACTGTCCTTTTAGAAACCCACCCCACCTCCCACACACAATTTTGATAAATAAAGAAACATGTGTTTAAGCTTGTGTAATGCAATTTGTACATATTATATGGAGGATACATTCACTGTCTTCTGTTTTGTGACTGCTTTCTTCTAAGAGTAGCACCACAGAGTATTAAAGTGTAATCCATGGCTAGCATATTTTTCAGTTGTTTCTAAGTCTTAAACTTAACCTACAGTAAGAACAACTTTTAGAGAACATTTAGACCAACTTTGAATGCTCAGTGTGAGCTCAGCTGCAAGATGTGCTGTGTACATTAGGAGCACATGGTCAGAAACACAATTCAGAAAGTGTGGCAAACAGTGTTGTTTGGAAGTTTCCTTTCTTGTTGAGTGGAGCCTCACAATATTGATCTACAGAAGATAAATGTTAAAACATATTATCTAACATATTAGTCAAGTTATGTTTTATTGTTCTTCCAAGACATAAAAGTTTTATACATTACAACATTACACAAAAATAAATATGTGGTTAAAAGATAAAATACATTCAATACAAACATTAAAGTGCATATAACACTGTTACATCTAAGTTACATCATGTTTATAACAAATGCATATGATCAAATACTCAAACATTAATGTCATATGGGAGTTAAAAGAGATTAATAAGTCGTATCTCTCCGTAACAAAAATTTGTTACAACTGCCTCCACTTTTAGCTTTTAAAGCTGAGATTCTTTTCTTTTAGTGTCTTATAACACCATTGATAAATAGAGCAATTTTTGTAGCCTCCTCTTTTTCCCTTGGGTGCATTAATACAAACAATACATCATAGTTAGTGCTGGCATATCTGATTAAAGTATCTTTTAAATTTTTATCTCTATATGTATTGTACAGAGGACACTGTATAACAATATGGAACTGAGTTTCCAAAAAACATCACTACGTGGACTCATGAGGTTCGTAAGTGAGACAGCAGGACCATATTGGTTAAAATATGAGTATTTTGAAGTTACTATACTGAGCCTCGCTCAAGTAATTGCTTTATGTAATTGTGGAAGAATACATAGGGTAAGATAATCCATAATTGAAGAATCAATTTTATTAATCCTGAATCAGGTGACCTGTTTTTGTTGTCCCACTTGAGATGCTAGAGTTTCCTGGGCTAGAAAAAAATGTTTGCCTTAAGTCTAGTTCTAC
This sequence comes from Neoceratodus forsteri, assembly GCA_016271365.2. Classification (NCBI taxonomy): domain Eukaryota; kingdom Metazoa; phylum Chordata; order Ceratodontiformes; family Ceratodontidae; genus Neoceratodus; species Neoceratodus forsteri. The sequence goes on along the minus strand of CM028130.1, from coordinate 1,110,430,767 downwards.
ATGACATGGCTATTGAAATACCAAATAGATAATCCCTCCAAAGAAGGAGAGAGTGAAATTTTTCTAAAATACATATTAGTTCCTTTAGCCTAGGAGAACAGAAGCCATTTAAATGTCATTGGGCCCGATTCTCAAAAGCTTATGCCTGGTGTAACTTGACTTGCACCAAAATAAATGGCGTAAGTAGCAAGTTACGCCAGCAGTTGCGACATATGGTATTTTGCAAAGCAGCCTGTGGCATGTTTTTTTATTTATTTATTTAAATTTTGGAATTACAATCCTTTGAGTCAATGACTCCTTTGCAAAGGCTCCATGTCAGTACATACATACATAGCTTAAAGACAAACTGTACATTGCTTACTAGGCAAGCATTACATTAAGACAAATTAAAGACAAATTGTACATTGCTTACTAGGCAAACATTACATTAAGACAAATTATACATGGTTACTCTGTACAGGTTAATTTTCATGGCTTGCAGGCAGCTTGCACCAAAGTAGACGAACACCACCAGTTACGCCCTAAACCCCCTGTGACATGGTGCTAGGGGGGTTATGGAAGCAGTTGTGCCCTATTCTGAAGGGCAGCAACAAAGTCCCCAAGGTTGTTATTCTCAAACAACCCCTGGAGAACATCTGCCAAAGTACAGTTATACCAGCTTTTAGCCGGTGTAAGTGTACGTACACCCTTCGGGGGTTGTGCAGATCTACCACTGGGCCAGCTCTAAAAATATGTGCCCCCCATGCCCCGATCCACAATTCATTAATGGGAAAGCCCCACAGGGCTAATCATGCCCCCCCATGCCCCATCCCCCACAGACATATAAATGCCCAACAGGGCAAGCAGACACCCATACCCCACCCCAAATACATGTAGCCCCACTTATAGGTCATGCCTTTGCCCCAATAATGAAGAAAGAACCCTTCAGGGCTTGCATTTCCCAATCCCCAAAATGCAAAAAGTGCCCACAGGGTGGGAAATGGTTCATCTCGATCCCCAATAGTAATGTGAAAATGCAGATATTTTCCTGGTAGTCTAGTGGCCCTCAACCTGGCAGTGTGTTCATCCCATTACTCTGGCCCATACTTAGTTGGCAACTAGCACAACCCACCTCTCACCACCATGGCCAGCCACTGACTGAGCTCTGTATGAGCATGTATTACTGTAAACAGTATGCGCTCAATGAGTGAACTGCCATTCATTCACTGAGCATGTACTATTTACAGCAGTACATGCTCATACAGAGCTCAGTCAGTGGCTGGCTGTGGTGGTGAGAGGTGGACTGTGTCAGTCACCAACTGAGTATGGGTCGGGGGTGCAGGGTGGACTGGCGCTGCCGGGTGGTGATGCAACTAAACTACCAGGGAGAATAGTATCTGCATTTTATTGCATTATTATTGGGGATCGGGGATGGGGGGCATGACCTAGCCCTGTGGGTCTTTTTGTGTGCTTCAGGGGATTGGGGGGCTTGCTCAAACCCTGCAGGGCTCTTTCTTCATTATTGGGGGTCGGGGGCATGACCTAGCCCAGCGGAGCTTTCAGCACATATCGGGGTATGGGGGCATGTGCTAGCCTTGAGAGGCTTCTTAATCATTATTGGGGATCAGGGGACATGGGCAAGGCCTGCAGGGCTTTTGTATTATTCTTGGGTGCTGGGGGGGATCACTTGCTCCCGTGACATCCAGGGTTGTGGCTTGCAACAAACCCTTCAGGTACACTCTCCATTTGGTGTACCTGTGGGATTGTCATAAGTTGCAGGACTTAGCCACTGGAACCCTGCCCCTTCCACAATAGGGTGCAGGGTCCTTGGCATAATGGGGACTGTCACAAGTCACCTTTGGTGGTGACTTGCGCCATCCTTGTAGAATTGGGCCCATTGTCTTTTTTCATTTAAACGTACTAATGGAATTTTATTTGATGCATTATTTATTATTTTTAACCAGTAAGAGACTAAATGTAAATTTAATATATATGATATAGGAATCATGCCAAGTTCTGATCTTACATTTGCATTTGATGTCTGCTTAGGCACCTGTAGTACAGCTTTATTTTTTATTTATTTATTTATTTCAATTCTAGGATTACAATTACCTTTGAGCCCAGGGCTCTTTTACAAAGGTTCCACGTCAAGACATTGGTATCACATAACAATAGATCAAATTGTTTCACAAATAAGGGTAAAGGATATCAAATTAAATTTTGAACAGACAGGGAGAGGGTAAAGTGGAAAGGAAGAGGACACGAGGGGAGGGTGGTAGAAAGAAATGGGAGGGGCAAAGGCGGAAGGTAAAAAAATGAGAAGAGAGGAGAGGAGAGGTGGGGGGGTAGGTAGGATATGGAGGGGTGGTGGATGAAGCAGCCAGGAAGGTGGCATTGTCAGGTGCTGGAGAGCGGATGGGGCAGAGGCCAAACTAGGGCAAGTGCGTTATATAAGGAGCTAGATATAGGAGAGTGATGGCAGAGCAGTGTTGCATAGACATTATCCATGACAGTCGCAGATGCTGGAAGCAACCAGGGTGTTTTGGAGCCTGGATTTGAAGGCCCCTAGCCCAGTGGTATTGATAGTATCATTAGCAAGACCATTAAACCAAGTGGGTGCCCTGTAGGTGAATGAACGCTGGCCAATGGCTGTGCGGCAGCGAGGGATACGGAAAAGTTGTGGCATTGATCCCCTAGTAATTCTGGAGCTGGTTTTCATTTGGAGTGAACAGACCCCGGGAGGGGCAGTTCCCAACTGTATTTTCTTAGCAACCATGCAGGTTTGGTACTGAATTCTATTATCAAGTTAAAGCCAGTTAGCTTGTGAGTAGAGGTCATGGGTGTGTGTGAGCCATTCGGCCCCAGTGATGAGTCGACAGGCCTTGTTTAGGGTGGCAGTAATCCTTCTGAGTGCAGTGGTAGCGGCAGTGCCATAGATGACAAGACCATAGTCAATCTGGGAGATGATGGAGCTTTGAACTGCTGCAAAGAAGTCCTCTTTAGTCAGGTACCGACAAAGCCGGTAGAGTAAGCCCAGTCTAGTATTCACAGTTTTAGTGACATTGGTTATATGGGTTCCAAAGGACAGGTGTGGGTCTAAGGTGATTCCTAGGTATCTGAAGGAGTCAACCTGCTCCAGGGAGTCCCCAAGGCAGGTGTTTAAGGAGATTTGGTAGTGTTTGTGCTTGTTTTGGTGGCTGGTGAAAATCATGGTCTGCATTTTTTTCTGGTTAAGGATTAACTTATGTTCTTTGAACCAGCATTCAACACAGGTGAAGCCGTGTTGAAGGGTCTGTTGCAGGTGGCTTGGGTCATGATGAGAGGCAAGAATCACCACATCATCTGCATAGAGTATGACTTGCTGAGAGGTGGAGTCAGGGAAGGAGTTGAGGAACAGGCTGAACAGCAATGGGCCCAGGATGGAGCCTTGGGGGACACCGGAGCGAACCTGTTTAGTGTCGGAGACCACGCCTGATATTTTTACACATTGGGACCTGTTGTCAAGATAGCTATTGAACCATTTCACCAATTCTGCAGAGAGGCCAATGTTCAGTAGCTGATGAAGCATGAGGCAGTGGCGGACAGTGTCAAAAGCCTTTGACAGGTCGAAGAATGTAGCTCCGGTTAGGTGACCCTGATCAAGGGAGTTGTGTATGGCTCCCATAAACTCAAGAAGTGCTGCGGCAGTGCTGTGTCCTTTTCTAAATCCGTGTTGCTGCCAGAAAAAGATGTACTTGTCCAGATGATCAGTGAGCTGGTCTGCTACTATCCATTCCAGGGCCTTAGAGAGGGGTGGCAGGATAGAGATAGGTCAGAAGTTCACATGGGAGGTCCGGTCACCATCTTTATGGATAGGTGTGACAGTTGCTGCCTTCCATTTGTCAGAGAATTGGCTGAGAGAGAGTGAGAGATTAAAGATCCTGGTTAGAGGCCCCAGAACCTCGTCTAGAGTGAGGGACAGAAGTTTGAGGTCCAGTGTGTCAGCACTTGCTCTAGTGTTTTTGATGGCTTTGGAAATGTATTTCCTAATGGTATTTTTGTTTACTGCTCTGAAGTAGAAAGGGGGACAATTTTTAGGTGATGACTGATGGGTGGAAAGAGGGGGGTCGCTGTCATTGAAAAAGTCAGGGGGGAGGATGCTGCTGAGGTTGGTGAAGGCATCATTAAAGGTGTTGGCTATGACTTTTAGGTTCAGGATAGTATTTCTGTTTATTATGATAGCAGTAGGGGGTGATTTGGACTCCTTCCCGGTAACATCTTTAATGTTATTCCAGAATGTTCTTGCATTTTCCCATGTGTCAGCGAGTGCAGTCTTGTAGTATTCAGATTTCTGTTGGCGTATGGATTTGGTGCAATCATTTCTAGCTCTTCTGAAATTTTGGATGTCCACCTGTTTTCCTGTTTCTCTGGCTAGTTCCCAGAGGTGGTTCCTGTGTTTCAGCTTCTTTAGGAGGGAATCCGTGAGCCAAGGATTGCAGAGGGGTTTAATTTTTCACTTTTTTGGGGGGGCACAGATGTTACAAGCTTCATTGAAAATGTGTATGAATTGATCCAGGGCTGTATTTGCATCGGGGGCCAGGTTGATGGGGGACCAGTCTTGATTTAGTAGGTGTGATTTTAGGTGGGTTAATTTCCCATGGGGTAGGACTCTGCTGAGGATGACCTTTGATGGAGATTTCCAGAATTGTTTGACCAGGTGCAGCTGATGGGGGAATGGTCGCTGAGAGAGTCAGGCAGCACGGCGAAGCTAGTGATCTGGGAGGGGTGAGTAGTCAGGATCCAGTCCAGTAAAGTGCTGGTGCCGGTTTTGTAGTTCATTCTAGTTGTGGAGTCCAATATCTGTGTGAGGTTTGCTGATGCGACCATGTCCCTGGTGTCGCCAGCATCAGGTCCCAACCAGTTTGTGTTGAAATCACCAAGTGTGATGACTTCGAAGTCGGGTGGGAGTGATTTAATGTACTCCAGTACTGCATGGAGGCCCGGTCCATGTTCTTTCGCGGGGATATAAATGATGATGACCGAGAGGGCTTTGTGCTGAGCTCCAAGCAGGATTTTGATATGCAATAGCTAGGCATTTGGTGTTGGTAGGTCAGTGTGGGCAGTGTGCCCCATCAGGTTGTCTTTTAGGTAAAGGGCGCAGCCCCCTCCTCATTTTGATTTTCGGTCAAGCCTAAAGATAGTGTAGCCAGGGATGGAGATTGTATGATCAGGAACCAAGGGGGTGAGCCAGGTTTCTACTACCACCAGGATATGGGGCTGGTGGGCATTTGCGAAGGCTTATAGTTGATCAAATTTAGATAATAAGCTGCAGATGTTCAGGCAGATAATGGAGAGGGTGCCAAGGCACTTGGGTTGGGTGGAGTTCATGGTAGCCCAAGGCCAGGGTTGGGGTGAATGTTTCCAGATAATAGCAGGAGAAGGAGTTTCAGGGTGGCCAGGCACAGTTCCCTGTTTCCAGATAATAGCAGGAGTAGGAGAAAGAGTTTCAGGGTTTGTAATAAGCTTTGTGATAATATAATAGCGGAATCTCTGAACTGGAATAATTTCTGGTTGCCCATATTTCTGCACCATATGCGAAGATGGGTACAATCTTTGCTTCTCCTGCCATAATGGCAGAAGTTACAGATAAACCGCTATATCTAAAGTTAAAGCATTGTAGAGCCTTAGCCACATGCTTCACCTTACTTACTTGCTCCTTAATATGCGAGGTCCAATGGCCATTGCAAGAGAGCTTAACTCCCAAGTAAACATAAGAAGATACAATATCGATATGACAAGTGCCTAAATAAAATTTAGGGGGATGTAATTAGGAACCAAAAATCGTGTATACGACAAGTGCTTACATAAAATTTAGGGGAATGTAATTGGGAACCAAAAATCATTATTTTAGTTTTTTTCAGGTTAATCTTTAAGTTAAGCCTTTCACATTTAGTTTGTATCCGTTTTATTTTTCATTGAAGACCTACTGGTGAGAGTGTGAAAAGAATCAAAGTGTCCGTGTAGGCCAAAATGTATATATGAGTATTATTGACTTTAGGGGAACCCAATGGTAAAGTGGTCTTGAAACTTAATAATGAATCTATATAGATAGTAAACAACAGGGGGGCTAAAAGGCATCCTTGTTTGACACCTTTATTGGTTAGAAAATATTCAGTTAAACTACCATTATCATATCATATTGCAGTTTGAGTATTACAATGCAATATGAAGATTGGAATGATTAGATTTAGAAGAATACCACAAACAAACATTGTTTCCCACAGTGTCTCTCTAGCCACCGAATTGAATGCAGCTGTGAAGTCGATACAGCGTAGAGTTTCATCTTTCTAAGTGTACAGTACTTTTCAAGCAAATGAGCTACTAAGAATATTTTATCAATGGTGAAAAAAAACATATCGAAATCCTGCTTGAAAGTTAGAATGTGGGCTAAAATTGTCTATCCACCATTGAAGCTTATTCAGGAGGATACAAGAATTTTTTTTTATAGCTAATATCAATTAAACTGATAGGACGATAATTTGATGGAATCTTATATGCACCTTTTTTATGAAGCGGAATGGTTATGTTTTTAGTCCGTGATTGAGGTATAAATTTTTCAGCCAGACAAATTATCTAACATGTTATAAAAAATACAAAACACCAAACTGTGAAAAACTCATTGGCTCCTACACCTGATGGGTGCTGTGACAACAGTAAGACACTTCAGCTTCACTCTCATGACCAATGATATCACAATGCCCTCAAGGTGTGTGAACACATTTGTTCCTGACATTTTGGTGTTATTTATTCTCTGTTTATGTATTCTCTGCAGTAGAATGTTGTAAATGTCATAGAAACTAGTTCTGTCTTTTAAGTTGTGGGACTTTTATAAAAAGAAGATTCTGTCCTAATGGCAGTCCACTCAGCTGTAAGAAGAGGCAAAATTAACACTCTACTGAAAACACAGAAAAGAAACAGAAAAGATCTGCAACAAAACAGTGTTCCCCTAATGGTTCAGTGGTAGTGCATCACGCTTCCATGTGTATGATGCAGATTTGGGAGGAAACCATGGAAACCTTCACACGAGCAAGATAGGTCAGTGAGTGCTGCCAGGAACAGTACATCTCTGATCAAGAAGGGTTGGTGCCATGACCAATGGCACTAACAACCCTGTGGTGGGCAGCAGAGCTTGTATCCTCAGGGGATGCTTCAGGCTGTCAAGGCCATCAGCATGGCACTACAAAGTCCCCCATTGAGGAGGGTGGTTTCTTTCAGGGAGAAAACCAGGAGAAAAACCCAGGTGCTCATTCCAATAAGTGACCACAACTCATCAGTATTCTCAGATCCCACACTGGCACAGGTGATGGTACTGGGGGTCAGTCTGAGAGAGGTGGGGGGCCCAAAGCTGCAGGAGAAGCACAAACACTTCAGAGCTGAGGGGTAGTGAAAAGCTAGATAAAAAGACTACATTCTCTGTTCACGCATTCAGATTTTGACTACCTGTTATCAATAAACCATCTCAGTGAACATCTATGCATACGTGTATGGGTAACACTCTAAGTTTCCTTAACTATACTGTTGTTACAGCATAAGTACACTGTAACTGCATTGCAGTTGCAATGTAGCTACATGCAGCAAATATGAAACTACAGTGTACTGTAATTATCCCTGCTGCATTCATTTAATAATTAACTACTCTGCAGTTACACTGAAACTGACACATAAAATAAAGTATTACCCAAGTATATATTTATTTATTTAGTTTAGGTGTTGCTGTCTGGGAAAGCTTAATGAGATGCATTATCTCACTTAAGGAGTTTTTCTGTTTTCCACCAAAAACTTCACTGTTACTGTAACTTTAGCCAAGCTCCATCGCACAACATTCCTCTAAAATTATAATTTCATTGCCCTTTTTTCAATTACTGAAGGCTGTTAAATTAAAACCGCTTCTTTTTAGCTTAGACAGCATCTGTTTATGTTGCTTATGCTTGCTAAACCCTGACCATCACACTTACTAAAACAAAAGTAGGGTTTATAAATGATCTTGCATGATTTGTAAGATGAATACAAGAAAAAGTACTCAGTGTCAATTTATTTATTTGTTTATTTCAAAAGTTTTACCAGGAAAGTCATATCAAGCTGGTATCAGCTCATTTCCAGATGCATCCTGGAGGGGGAAGGAGAAGAGAACAGATCTAAGGTACGCTGTACAAAAATAATACAGTAATGGGGAGATAAGTAAAACAATATATATAAAAATTACAAGAAAACACTTCTGAATAAAAATAGCGATACAGCAAACTACTGTACAGTAAATTTCTAAACAAGCAAAAGAACATTAAACTGTGAGCAAAAAAACAATAGTATGAGGAGTAGGGAATAGTGACTGATTAAGTGGGGGAGAGTGTAAGTGCAGGGAGGAAGGCTGATGACAGAAGTCTACCCCAGTATCAGAAAAAGCAGCAGGAGTGATTAGCGAAATCACAGAGGAGAGGTTTCAAAGTGAGAAGGGAAGGAGCAGAGTGAATTGAAGGAAGTCAAAATTACTGTAAGTACTTGGCTGAGGGTGCAACAATTTTTTCAGATATATGAACTGTCATTTTTCTTGAATGAATAACTGCAGGTGTATTGCAAGTACGCATAGGGTTTTTGCAAGATCACAAGTTCAGCTTTAACACTAATCAAAAATTTGCAAGGTTAAAATGTAGTGTGGTCCAAAATATTGTTACATACATAATCATAAGAACAGTGCAATAAAAAATGTACTTACACTAGCCAAGAATCATGCAAGTACTATATGACATTTATAGTGTTTAACACTTATTTACATTATGGCACCTTTTGTAAGAATTGTGCAAGGAAGATTGCTACTCTAAATGTATGGCTAAGAATGCAGTCTCCATAGTCCTGGTACAAATCTTAAGATATGAACATATGAATGTGCCAGCAGAAACAGACCACCTGGTCTATCTAAGTCTGCTCAAGTGTGCAGCTAGCACCCCTAGTTTGCAGCTGCCCCACCCCCTTCCCTGTGTGATTCCACTGCTGCCCACCAACTCTCCCACCCTCACTCTCCCCTTTTCCCAGTTCCATGCCCTTTTGAAGCTGTTCACAGATTTACATGATGCCACCCATTCTGGTAGTGCATTCCATTTTGCTACCACCCTCTCCATGAAATAGTGTCTACTCATTTCCCTCCTAAATCTTCCCCCCTCTATTCTTAGTCCATGCCCCCTGGTGTCCCTCTCCCTCCTTAGCTTAAAGACCCTGACTACCCCATCCTTACTGATTCCACTCAGATACGTGAATGTCTATATCATGTCCTCCCGTCCCTTCTATCCTCCAGGGTGTAAATATTCAGGTCTCCCAGCATGCTCTCATAGTCTCTCCCCTCCAGTCCACATATCATCTTTGTAGCTTTCCTCTGCACCCCCTCCAGTAGTCTGATATAATGCTTAAGGTGTGGCCTCCAAAACTGCACACAATACTCCAAGTGCGGCCTTACCAGTGACCTGTAGAGGGGCAAGATCACCTCTCTTTGCCTGGATGAAAACCCTTTCGCTATGCACCCCAGCGTTATAATTGCTTTTGTTGCCACTCTCCTGCACTTGTCAATATTGTTCATGGACCCTGTTACCATTACCCCAGGTCCTTCTCCTTCTCAGTGATGCCCAGCTTAATCCCCCCACCCCAGCCAGTATTCACTCCTTGGGTTCTTCACCCCAAAGTGCTTATCCTTACACTTCTTTGCAATGAACCCCAGCTGCCACCTCTCTGACCACTTCTCTAGCTTGCTTAGGTCCCGCTGCAGCTCCTTCCTTCACTACTCTCCATCCACCACTGCTCCCATTTTGGTGTCATCTGTAAGCAGACTTCCCTTGCTCACCACCTCATGCACAATGTCTGAAATGAAGAGCCCAGATAATATTGGTTCCAGCACTGAGTCCTGTGGCACCCCGCTTGTCACCTGCTTCAGAGTTGAGAGCTCCTCTCCCACCGCCAACCATTGCAAGCCTCCCACTCAGCCAGCATGAAATCCAGTTCATCATTTTTGCCCATACCCCTACACCAGTCAGCTTCCTCCCAAGCCACCCATGAGGCACTGAATTGAAGGCCTTGCTGAAGTCGAAGTAAAGAACATCCACCGCATGACCCTTATCCAGCTCACCTGTCACCCAGTCATAATATTGTATCAGGTTGGTTTGACAGGACTTCCACAAAACAAACCCATACTGCCTCACATTCTGGAGGCTGTTGTCCTCCAGGTATGACACCAGTCTTTCCTTTAGTGTTGTTTCCAGGAGTTTGAAAATTATGCAGGTGAGACTTACTGGACGATAATTACCTGGTTCATCCCATGGTCGGCTCTTGTGTAATAGCATTACATGTGCCATCCTCCAGTCCAGTGGCACACATCCTGACTCCAGTGAGATGCTGTACAGATCTGCCAGTGGCTCTGCCAACACCTCTGCCATCTCTGCCATCTCCTTCAGCACCCTGGGGTGGATACCATCCAGCCCTGGTGCCTTGTCTACCCTCAGTAACCTCAGTCCCTCTAGTACTCTACCTACCTCAATCCTTCCATCTGTCACCTCTTCTTCCTCCCAGCCCATGGTGGTAGTGATCCTTCCTTTTCTTCCATGAACACTGAGAAAAAGTATTCATTCAGTGCTTCCGCTGGTTCCTCCCCCTTTTCCATCCACTCCTTACCATTTTTATCCTCACTATTGTCTTCCTGCACTTCGTTTTCTCTCTGATTCCAAGTTTCATACTAAATAATAAGGAGCTAAGGGGGGGTCCATGATTGAGCCATACAAAACGCTCCTTTCCACTTTACCCATAGTATGTCGGATTTTGGCCTTCTAGAAACATAGAATTTGATTGCAGATAAGGACCACTTGGCCCACCCAGTCTGCCCATTTCCCTACCTAATGGATAAGCTGCAGATCCGAGTTAACCAGCAGCCTACTTTTTCCTACCCCCAACCCCTAGAATTGCCTTATGACTGTCTCATGCATGCTTGAATTCCACCACTGTTTTTGACTCCACAACCTCCTCCGGAAGGCTGTTCCATGCATCCACAACCCTCTCTGTAAAAAAATACTTCCTTACATTACCTCTGAGCTGCCCCCATCTTTAAATTGTGCCCTTGTTCTTGCACACCTCTTTTTCTGAAAGATACTACCCTCTTGGACTTTGTTGATTCCTTGAGGTACTTGAAAGTTTCTATCATGTCACCCTCTCCCTCCTTTCCTCGAGGCTATACACATTAAGCTCCTTAAGTCTTTCTTCATATGTCTTCCGGTGCAGACCCTGCACCATTTTAGTTGCCCTCTTCTGGACAGCTTCCATCCTGTCTACGTCTTTGTGGAGATTGGGTCTCCAGAACTGCACACAGTACTCCAGATGGGGTCTCACCAGCTGTCTGTACAGAGGGATAACAACTTCCTGTTTTCTACTGGTGATGCCTCTCCCTATGCATCCCAGTATCCACCCAGCCCTTCTTACTGCCCTCTCACATTGCTTGCCCACCTTTAGGTCATCTGATAAGACTACCCCCAGGTCCCTTTCCATTTTTGTTGTTGTTAGTATCTCACCCCCCATTGTGTACTCTTCCCCTGGGTTTTTGTTTCCCAGGTGCATTACCTTGCACTTCTTAGCATTGAATCTAAGCTGCCAAACATTTGACCATTCCTCTAACCTTGCCAAGTCCCTTCTCATCCTTTCCACCCCACCTTGTGCATCAAATCTGTTGTAGATCTTAGTGTCATCTGCAAAGAGACATACTTTTCCTTCCAGTCCCTCTGCAATGTCGCTTATAAAGACATTGAAGAGGACCGGTCCTAATCCCGAACCCTGCGGTACCCCACTAGTAACCCCCCTTTCTTCAGAGTGGACTCCATTTACTATTACCCTCTGTGTCCTATTCTCCAGCAAATTCTTCACCCAGGCTATCATCTTATGACCCACTCCCAGGCTGGCTAACTTGTATATTAATCTTTTGTGTGGGACTGTGCCAAATGCCTTGCTAAAGTCTAGGTAGGCCATGTCCACAGCCCCTCCCTAATCTACTACTTTGGTCAACCAGTCAAAGAAATCTATTAGATTCATCTGGCATGACCTTCCCGCTGTGAATCCATGCTGCCTTGGGTCCTGTGCCCCTCTGGCCACTAGGTACTCGACAATTCTTTCCTTCAGAAATGATTCCATCATTTTCCCTATCACTGAGGTTAAACTAACAGGTCTGTAGTTTCCCGCTTCTGCCCTGCTCCCACTTTTGTGAAGTGGAATCACATCTGTCCTCTTCCAGTCCTCAGGTACCACCCCATCCTCCCATGATTTGTTAAAGAGGGTAGTCAGTGGTGTCACTAGTTCTACCCTTAGTTCTTTTAGAATTCTGGGATGAATCCATCTAAGTCACTTTTAAACTGCTTCTTATTTGTGGCATATACAATCTCCTCTGGTAACCTATTCCATGGAGCCACCACTTTCTGGGTATAAAAGGCCATATGCTTACTTGTGTTACACCTTATATGTCTTAGCTGAAGGTGGTGCCCTCTAGTACCTAGTTTATCATTTTTAAACTGTAGATTTAGTTCATTTAACATATGATCATCCCTCATTATATCATAACATAACATCAAGTCCCCTCTAACTCTTCTAGTCTCCAGTGATATCAGCCTTAAATCTGCTAATCTCTGTTGATAGGGTCTATCCTGCATACCATGCACCATTCTCATAGCCCTCCTCTGCACCCTCTCCAACCCCGCCACTGCCCCTTTATTTATGGGCCCCCACATCGAGGCACCATAGTCTAAAACAGGCTGAACATAGGCTCTGTACAAAGGCATAATCACTGCCTCCTTCCTACTTTGAAGTTCTTTTTTATATCCCATGAGACCCTATTTGCCTTTATTATTTGTTTGTCACACTGAGCCTGGTATTTCAGCTTCTGGTCTACCAATATACCCAGGTCCTGTTCCACTTCTGACCTTCTTAGGGTGTGCCCATAAATCTTATAGTTGTGTTCCAGATTTCTATTTCCCATATGGATCACACAGCATTTATCTATATTAAAACTCATTCCCTTTTCGGTTGCCCATCTGTGGATTATATCCAAGTCTTTCTGAATTGTCTCTGCCCCCTCTGACTGTGTTACAAGACTGGCCAGCTTAGTGTCATCTGCATACTTGCTTACCCAGTTGTATGCCCCCCTTCCCCATTGTTGCTATGACTATTCTGAACAGCACTGGCCCCAGTACCGACCCCTGAGGAACTTTCCCCAGTCACAGGGATCTCCTCAGACAGATACCCATTTATACACACCCTCTGAGTCCTATCCGCCAGCCAGGCCTGAATCCATTGGCATACTCTATAGTCCATATCAATTTCCAACAAACAGTTTAATATTTCTAAATGTGGTACTTTATCAAAGGCCTTGGCAAAATCTAAGTATATACAATCCACCCTCTCCCCCCATCCAATGCTGCCGAAATTTTCTCATAAAAACATAACATGTTTGTCATACATGACCTCCCAGCCACAAATCCATGCTGCTCCCTATCATCCTGTTCAGTCTCAGTTAGGTATAGATTTATTACATCCTTTAATACTGATTCCATCAGCTTGCCTGGCACTGATGTCAAACTTATGGGCCTATAGTTTGTGCAATCCACCCTCTCTCCCTTCTTATGAATGGGTATCACACTCACAGTCAGCCAGTCTCTCGGCACCGCCCCCTCCCCTAGTGACCGCTGGAAGATAATGTTTAAAGGGATAGAGATATTTGGAGAGAGTAATTTAAGAATGTTATTTGAGATATTATCAGGCCCTTCTGCATTTGTATTCTTTAGTGCTCTAATTTTATCTAAAATAACCTTGGCAGAAATTTTTATGTCTAAAACTTTATTAGTGTTAAAATTTACAGCTCCTACCGATTTAGTAGCAAAAACTGTACTGAAGTACTTGTTAAAGGTATTTGTTATCTTAGTGGGATCTGATATTTGGTCCCCCCTTTCCTTTATGGAACATGGGTTATTGTTTTGTCTTCTTCGATGAGTTCACATAGCTATAGAAACTTTCAAGTTGTCTTTATGTGCTGAGGAAGCCAGCCTCACTTCCATCCTTTGCTTATTTCTTATTATCAGTTACTTACACTTGATTTGTGCCTGCTTATATTTTGCCCAGGTGACTGTATTTCTATCTTGTTTATATTGTTTATATAACCGTGTTTTTTCGTTTATTAATTTAATTACTATCTTTGTGAGCCATCTGTTTTTTTTCCCTTTCCTATTATGCCCCTTCATCTTTTTTATATGTTCATTACAAATTGTAAATATTTCCTTTTTAAAAGTAACCCACATTTCCTCAACTGTTTTATCCTGCAGCACGCTGTCCCAGTTCATAGTATCCATTTTCTTCAGTATTTGTTCCTTATCTGCTGTCTTTATAATAAAAACCTCCCTACAACCTTTTTCTAAAGGAATGTAATGCTGATATGAGAAGCGAACCCCCTCATGGTCACTACCCCTCAGTGGTGCAGTCATTTGGCATCCCATGATATTAATATCCTTCACTGCCATAACTAGATCTAGGGTGTTATGTCCTCTAGTTGGGGCAGTTACATATTGTGTTATGCTCAACTCCTGACATAGCTCCATGAATACTTTGCTACTAAGATTAGAAGTCAGTTGGCCCACCCAATTGATTTCCTTATAGTTTAAGTCTCACACCAATATAACCTTACCTAATTCATATGCCTTAGTGAGTTCTATATTAATTTAATCTGACAATTCTTTTGATGCCCCTGGTGGTCTATAACATACCCCAATTATTACTGGTTTCTGAGTATAAGTGATTATCTGAATCCAGATAGTTTATGGCTCTATAACTCCTGAACTAACCTTTTCAGTTATATCTGTAGCCTTTATTTTATTTGATATATATGCTGCCACTTCCCCTCCTCATAGAAACACAGAAGTTGATGGCAGATAAGGACCGCAAGGCCCATCCAGTCTGCCCATTTCTTTTTCTGCCTTATGAATGTGCCATTGGCCTTTACTCTGTCAATGGCCTATCTATTTATACTCATCTGTATTGCTCCTTATGCCTATCCAATGCCGGTTTGAAGCCCTGCACTGTATTCATATCCACCACTTCCTGAGGTAGGCTGTTCCATGCATCCACCACCCTTTCTGTGAAAAAGAACTTCCTCACATTACCCCTTGATAGGCATCCCTCTAATCTCATGCTATGTCCTCTTGTCCTGCTATTTTTCTTATATTGAAACATGTTAGACTCTTTCACCTTGTTAATGCCCTTATGGTGTTTGAATGTTTCGATCATATCACCTCTCTCCCTCCTTTGCTCTAGGGTATACATATTGAGCTCAGTTAATCTGTCCTCATATGTTTTCTGATGCAGTCTCTGCACCATTTTGTTGCCCTTCTCTGGACTGCCTCAATTTGGTTAATGTCCTTGAAGGTGTGGCCTCAGTACTGCACACAGTACTCCAGATGGGAGCCTAACCAGTGTCTTGTAAAGAGGGATTACCTCCTCTTCCGACTTGTGATACCCCTACTAATACACCCCAACATCTCTCTAGCCTTACCTACTGCTTTAGTGGTCTGCTTGGATGATTTCAGGTCATCGGTGATGATGACGCCCAAGTCTCTTTCTTCCCTTGTGAATGCCAGCAACTCCCCTCCCAGTCTATAGGTGGCTTCAGGTTTCTCTTCCCTATGTGCATGATCTTGCACTTCTTTGCGTTAAACCCCAGTTGCACTCTTCTGACCATTTTATTAGTTTATCCAGATCACTTCTCATTCTGCCCACCCCATCTGGATCATCTACTCTGTTGCAGATCTTGGTGTCATCTGCAAACAAACATACCTTACCCTCCAGTCCATCTGCAATGTCACTGATGAAGATATTGAAGAGGACTGGCCCCAAGACTGTTCCCTGAGGTATCCCACTTGTGACTTGCATCTCTTCTGACTGTATACTATTTACCACCACTCTCTGTTTTCTGCCCATCAACCAGTTTGCCACCCAGTTGACCAATGTCTGACCCATCCCGAGCCTACCCAGGTTATTAATCAACCTTCTATGTGGAACAGTATTGAAAGCTTTGCTGAAGTCAAGGTAGGCAACATCAACTGCTCCTCCTTGGTCCACCACTCTGGTTACCCAGTCAAAGAAATCTATGCGATAAGTTTGACAGGACCTTCCTTTTGTAAACCCATGCTGTCTTGGATCCTGTGCTCCTATGGATTCCCGGTGTTGCACTATCCTTTCCTTAAGGTGTGTCTCCATAGTCTTGCCCACTACTGAGATAAGACTTGACTGGTCTGTAGTTCCTTGCCTCCTCCCTGCTACCACTCTTGTGCAGTGGGATCACATGAGCCCTTCTCCAGTCTTCTGGGACCTCTCCTGTGCTCAGAGACTCACTAAACAGTTCTGATAATTGCTCTGCTAGTTCCACCCTTAGCTCCTTTAGTACCCTTGGATGTATGCCATCAGGTCCCATTGCCTTGTCCACCCTGAGCTTATCAAGCTCTTGTAGGAGCCTTTCTTTTGTGAAGGGACTAGTGCACACCTCTCTCCCCCCATGTCCATGGTGCTGAGCTGTGGGACCTGCCCTACATTCTCTTCAGTAAATACTGAGCAGAAGGATCTATTTAGGATAGATGCTTTTACATGGTCCTCCTCCTCACATGCCCCTTTATCCCCTTTGGTCTTAGCAATACCCCCTCTGGATGTTATCCTTTCACTAATGTATCTATAGAAAGTCTTGTCACCTTCTTTTACTGTTCGTGCTAGTGTTTCCTTGGTTTGGGCCTTTGCCTGCCTTACTGCCTTCCCTGCTTCCCTTAGGGAAGTTTGGTATGCCTCCCTATCTTCATCTTGCTGTGTTCCCTTATACTTCCTGAAGGCCAGCCTTTTGGCTCTGACCTTTTCTGCTACTGTTTTTGAGAACCAAAGTGGTTTCCTTCTTCTTTTGCACTTCTTTTTCTCACTAACACAGTGGGATGTTGCTTCAAGTACTACATCTTTAATGCTTGCCCACTTTGTCTGCACCACCTCACCTGTATTTCTTTTTGCCAGGGCTAGCTTAACTCTGTTGGCTATCTTATCAAAGTCAGCTCCTCTGAAGTCCCATATTTTTGCCTTGGAATGGGATGATTTAGTTCTAGTGGCCAAATTGAACCATACCATGTGATGGTCACTGGCCTCCAGGTGACCTTCTACCTGGAGATCTGTGATCCTTTCCCTGTTAGTCAGCACTAGATCTAGGATTGCCCTGTCTCTTATGGGTGGTTGTACTAGTTGTTTGAGGCCCTCCCCCTGCAGGGAATCTACCATGTGTCTAGTTCTGGCAGATGTTCCTGCTGGTATTGACCAATCTGTGTCTGGCATGTTGAAGTCTCCCATCATCAGAACCTCCCCTTTAGCTGTCATATTTTGTATATCTTCTAACAGTAATGTGTCTATATCCTCCCCCTGGTCTGGAGGCCTGTACATAACCCCAGTTCGTATGGCTGTCCTATTTCCTGTTTCCAGGGTGACCTACAGTTCTTTTGGCTACTTATGTGTATTCTGAATTTCTGTAGCTTTGATATTTTCATTGACATAAAGGGCCACTCCACCCCCCCCTTTTTGCATCTTGGTCTCTTCTGAACAGTACATTGCCAGGTACTGAAGTCTCCCAAGTGTGGTTACTGGTAAACCATGTCTCACTAACGGTTACTATGTCCAGTTTAGCCTCTGTCATTATTGCCTGCAGGTCTGAGATCTTGTTTCCCAGACTGCGAGCATTTGTGTACATGATTTTCCATTGGCCAGATTTTGGTGTGTTAGTTGTTGGGCGAGGTCCGGTGTTTCCCCTGTTCGTCGTATGGGGAGCCAGACCTTTTTCCTTACCTGGTGATGCAAATGCACTACAAACATCCTGAACTCCTGTTTGACCACTAACTGAGGGGGGAGGGGTGTTCTTCCCATTCAACGTATGGGGTGCTGTACCCCTCTCCCCATTTGCTAGTTTAAATATTCTGCAAAGACATCAAACTTCTGCCCCAATGTACTGACTCCCTCCTTAGTCATATGCAGTCCATCAAATTTAGCTCCCAAAACTGTTGCCAGTTCCCTACAAATTTGTGTCATTTTTCCTGGCACCAGCCCTTGAGCCACATGTTTATCTCCTCTGTCTCCCCTTCTCTGACCTTCCGTCCATCTGCCCCCCTCTCCCAGACTATCAGGATCTCAGAGGAGGAGATGCCAGATGAAATGGATGATAGTTTTTCACCCAGCCTGGTCAAGTGTTCATTGGTCTCCACAACTGACCAGTTGGTGAGATCGTTGTCTCTATGTGTACCAGGATGCCAATGTTTTCTCCTGCTTCCTGAACAATTTTAGCAATGCGGTCAGTGTCTCTCCACGCTGATGTACTTGGGAGACATCTGACCATTACCCCGGCTGGAGATACGTATCAACTCCCTGAATCATGGAGTCTCCTATGATCAGAAGTTTTTTGGATTTCCTTTTTGCCTTTTTTGTTTTGGTTCCTGTTTTGGGCGAGTTTTGTTCTGCTAGCTTCTGTGCCACAGTGTCCTGCTCTGTAGTGTCCTCTGCCCCTTTGTTTGATTTCTGAGATAGAGGCAGATGCCTATTTATAGTTCTTATATGGTTTGTGGAGGTGATATGTGGAGTGATGGGGCACCCAATTTGCCCCTCCTAACCACCTGCCAACCTCCTGGACCAACTACCCGCTGTGGTCGAGGTGCTTATGTTGGATGTTGGGGAAATGGCGGGTGGTTCTTATAATATATTTCCTCTTGAATATGCAATTTGAAGCACACAATCTCTGCCCATGCTGCCTGGAGCTGAGCCCTTAGATCTTCAGTGGCCCAGCATGTATAACAGTGTCCTAAATCCGGTAAAACTGCCCTTCTGAAAAGTGTTCTGCAGTATCTGCAGTTAATGATATCCATTCCAGATAAGTTGCTGGGTTTATAACCTGGTCAGAGTAATTAGAAGGAAGAAAATGAAAGCAAAAGTTTGATTTTGTGTTTTGTTTGTTTGTTTTTGTATAACTTGTTATAACAAGTTAAAGTACTAGTGCCCCTGTAAATGAGGTCACTGTGTGGATACCCCTCTGATCCTCCCCTTCCTACTTTACTACAGGAAATGTCACGACTGTGCTACCCTATAAAAGGAGTGTAGTGTGGGGTGGTTGGGGATGGATGTGGGTGGCTGGGCACTTCCCCTGTCTAAAAAGAAGAACTATGGACAAAAGAAACAAGGAGGTAAGAGCAGAAACAATCAGCCAGCAACAAATTCTGTAGCCCTGAAAGCTTATCCTAATGATAAATAAAACTGTAAAACCTGTAAAGCACCCCCTGTAATAATTTCACAGAAGATATACTCTGTAAGAAACACTTTGCTACAGAGAAAAATAAAGCAGTAACAGAAGATATACTTTGCAAAAGACAATTTGAATCAGAAGATTACAGCAATAATCTGTAAGCACACACCTGTAGGCACACCCTGTAATAATGCAACAGAAGGTATACCCAGCAACAACAATTTGAATCAAAAAAAAGTAAAGCAATAAAATGTTAGCAACAAACAGTAACAATCCCTGTGAGTACAAAATAAAAATAACAACACACAGTAAATCTGCCTAGCCAAAAGAAGCCTTAATCCTTAGCATTGCTCTGGTAAGGTTCTTTGCTCTGTCCTTTCAAGCAACCTAGAATAAAAGAGCTCAGGTGAAGCTAGGTGCCTTGGCCAGCAAACCTAGTCTTCCACCTCCTCTCCTTCCCTCCCTATCCTTATGGAAGAGGGTGAATCCTGAAATCTCTCTACCCCAGTCCTCTTCCTCAGTCCACCACATCTCTATAATAAATGCCATATCTACTTCATTTCCCCCACAATATGAGTGCCTCAAGTTCCTCTTTTTTATTATTCAAACTCTGCGCATTTAGGAGCAGACACTGATTAACAGAATGATTTGGTCCTAAGTTAGGTTTGGGATGTCTATCTTGCCGTGCCTCATCCACTGGGTATTGCCCCCCCCCATATCTAGTTTAAATATATGCACAGCATTCCTCTAATTTCAGTTGCCAGTGTTTTTGTGCCAAGGGGGTTTAGATGTAACCCATCCCTTCTGTAAAGTTCTTTTTGTTAATAAATTTCCCCCCTAGTGTCTATGAAAACAATATTCCTAGCTCCACACCTATTTGATATCCTACTGTTAGTTCTTTGAATGGAGCTATTTTTTGCAGGGTTACAATCGAAGTTTGATAGTAATGCTGAGATGATTGGTATGTGTCCCCCCATCTTTATTACTTCAGCACATTCCATGAGCTCCTCCACAATATCTTTTTCATGCTCCCTACCCAAGTTATTGATTCCCACATGGAACACAACCACTTTTTGTTTTGGTGATTTTAATAGCAACTTGGGCAGACACAGTTTGATGTCCCCGACTCTTGCCCCAGGTAAACAATCTACTGCCAAATTCTTTTGCAGCCAGCCATGAGTGCTGTATCAGTATTTCTTACAATGGAGTCTCCTATCACAAATATTTCTGTCTCTGGAAGTACCCCTAAGGTTTCTGTTCCCTCAGCCACATCCAATTTTACAGTTTCAGTGCTAATTCCTGAATCAGTGCTAAGCTGGGAGTATTTATTTTGTATTACAACTCCATTCCCTCCCATGGCCCTCCTCCTTTTCTTGTAGGGAGCTTTTGAAACTGTTGCCCAACTCTCTTCTTCCATACCTTTACTTGCAGTTGCCCAGTTACTAACATCTGTGCCTTCACTAGAGCTCTCAATTATATTTATAGGGGACCCTGCCCCAATTGTCCCAGGCCTTTCAGTTGCTACATGCCTCTTAGCCTGGAAATGTGTGTGTTGGGGGTGTATCTGCTGCCAATGCCTCAGTTCAAGTTTTAGTGCAGTGTTTTCTTTACATTTTGCACACCTAAACTCAGGTGTATAGGTATTAGCTGGGTTTCTTATATACATTGCGCATTGGTCACATTTTACCAGTTCTCCCTTGTCACACTGAGCTTTCAACACCTGCTCTACACTTGTTTGTGCCTCCATAGTTAAGAATTTTTATACAATTGGGTTCTGTGACACTAACACCTCAGGTAATGGTAGGTTTCTGTAATCACTTACCCTTGTGTGTCTTTTCACTGGCTTTTTTGTGGCCCTCAGCCTCTCAGTCCCCGCAGAACATTCAAGACACACAACGCATGTGTCTCTGTGTCCGTCTCTGCTCACTGTTACTCATGCTCACCAAGCTCTCATCTCTCACTTGGAGCATCCTTTAGTACCCCTGCAGACTGTAAGTTGCTTCACTCCCACCCACTACACCAAATGCAAATAAAAGATATTTTGGGTCTAAAGCTCTAGATTTTCAAAAGGGTGCAATATAAATTACAAGTTTTGCCCACAGAATGCATCCCCACCATGTCTGTTATGGCCCTATGTGGCCTTTATGTAGCTTGCCTGTGCAACTGCTGGACTGCAGTTCAGGCCCTCTCCCAAGTTCCTGCTTCCTGCTACTACATACACCAATACAATATATCACAGCTCAAAAGGTTTATTTAAAGAATTAAACTGTGCTGCTCATAGGGAATTTGCTCCACCAACAGGATTTCACTCCTTGTGTGACTTCACACTCATCTGTCAGACCTCACACAGTCTTGGGTTTGTACAGTAAAGTCCCATCGCTCGCTCAGAGCATCCTTTAGTTACCCCCGCGGACCGGAAGTTGCGTCACTCCCGCCCACCACACCAAGTGCAAATAAAATATATTTTGGGTCTAAAGCTCTAGATTCTCAAAAGGGTGCAATATAATTTACAAGTTTTGCCCACAGAATGCACCCCCACCACGTCTGTTATGGCTGTATGTGGCCTTTATGTAGCTTGCCTGTGCAAATGCTGGACTGCAGTTCAGGCCCTCTCCCAAGTTCCTGCTTCCTGCTACTATGTACACCAATACAATATATCACAGCTCAAAAGTTTTATTTAATGACTAAAACTGTGCTGCTCATAGGGAATTTGCTCCACCAGCAGGATTTCACTCCTTGTGTGGCTTCACACTTGCCTGTCAGACCTCACTTTTCTGGTCACCTCCCTGACCATCTTGCATACTCCTCCCTGTCCTCTTCCTTCCCCATCCTCATATACCTCTGGTGTGCTTCTCGTTTTTCCCTCACCACCTCCTTACTGTCCAACCAGCATGGTTTCCTTGCTCTGCTCCTCTTACTCTGTGTCTTGGTGTAGGCTTCCATTGCCTCTGTATTCCCCCATTTAATAATATCCCATGTCTGCTCTGCATCTATCTCCTGCCTTATGCCCTTCAGTTTCCCTTTTAGTACTTCCCACAGCCTCCCAAAATCCGCCCCCCTGAAGTTTACCACCCGGGTTACTGAGTTCTCTGGCTTCTTGCACATCATGGTATTAAACCACACCGTTTGGTGATTGCTGTAGACCAGTAGGTCCTCCAACCTTATTTCTCTTACTGCCTCCCCATTCAACAGTACCATATCTAAAGTGTTCTTTAGCCTAGCAGGTACACAGACCAACTGCGTCAAGAGACCCTCCTGGATCGCGTCCAGGAGCACTTGCTCTCTAGCTCTGGAGGTGACCGGAATGCTCCAGTCAACCCCCGGCAAGTTGAAATCTTCCATGATGACCACTTTCCCTTTTTTACATACCTTTCTGATTTATCCAGCTAATTCCCTGTCAAGCTCGTCAGAATGGGACAGCGGCCTGTATAACACCCCAAACCTCAGTTTCCTACCCCTTGAGTCTAGGAGCAGCAGCCAGATTGCCTCTGTTTTCCTTTCCTCCCCCTCATCCCTTGTGCATTTGATCCCGTCCCTCACATAGACTGCCACCCCCCCTCCTTACTGTCCTTCCTGTATACTTTGTACCTTGGGATTGCCAGATCCCAGTCCCAGTGCTCAGTTGCCCACATTTCCATGACAGCCACAGTATCCACCCTTCACACTGCCAAGAGTGCCTGTAGCTCAGCTGATTTGTTGCCTAAGCTTCTCGCATTCAGTGAGACCACCCTTCATCCTGCCCCTTCCCTTCCCTACATTGCCCTCCATCTCCTTCTTTCTACTCCCTCCCTTTTCAGCTGCCCCAAATCCTACCCTGCTAGCCTGGGAGGGGGGGTAGGGTGTGACTCTGCTCTATCGGATCCTTGCCTACCTGCTGTCCACTTGCCACCCCCTTCCCATCCACAATCTGAGCCGTAAAAAGCTGTAAAAAGCTGCATGGACCTCAGTAAAATCTTTTAAAAAATTTACTATTTGGGTACTATTTAGCTAATATTACATATTGTGTATCTTTCTTAGAGTTATCCTTGCTGTCATTACTGAAAAAATCTGTATGAAAACAGGGTCTTAATTCCTTCAGGTCATCTGCCCTTGGTAAGCCCCAAGAGCATAAAATGCCCATGTTCGAGGAGGACCTAAGGTTATGCAAAACACAGTAGTAGGAAAAAATAAAAAATATGTATAAAAACAGACTACAAGAATGATGTACAAGATGAATCTACAAAATAATGCAGTCTTAAATTTTTCTTAAAACCATTGTGCGAGTTATAATTTTGAAAACTTTTTGGCAGTGCATACCAGAGATTTTCCTGAGTGAAACTGACAACGCACCAGATGATGGAAGATGAACAGCACGATTTAGATAGGCTCTTGTGTTATACTGAGAGGGATTACTTCCCAACTCATGTGTAAATGTGAATTTTAAGTCTAATTAGTTATTCATGAGCTAAACTAGCTCACTTATTGGATGCCCTGCTGGTCTGAAATCCCCTTGAAGTTCTCAGCACAGCAGTCACACAGTTGTTCTCACACTGCCCTCTGTCTTGTCACTGCACCTGTCACTGAGAGTCATTGAAACAGCCATGAGGAAGCAGCCATGAAACTAAAGTAAACTGCACCATAAGGAAGCAAAACTAGAACTACCTGAACTTCACTTCAACATGTGTTGGGGGAGCAGACATCGAACAGTGGCTCACAGATGTGGCTTTTCAGTCCTCGCTGACAGAAACCACGAATCCCGTCCCTGCTGACAGAACTGTCTCATTGTAAACATTTGGCAAATAAAACAAGATTTCTCAGCAATTTTAACCACCAAATAGTCAACAAAACATGTAGTAAATACACCCATAGAATACCTCTCCCAACAGCAAAACACAGTAAGAGGTACCATGCGGCAGCCGTAAACACACAGAAGACATGCAGCACTGTCACAGCTGCAAAGAAACAAAAACACACACACACAAAAAAAAAACCACTCCCAAAAAGGTCATTACTGTGATTTAGACTTACTGTATAATTGCAATAATGACCTCAGAGCCTGTCATTTCCTGTCAATTAATGACCTGCTGGGTGGGGTTGGCCCTCAGCTGCACCTCGGGCCACCCTCCCCCCAGCCAGTCATTAATCTCCAGGAAATGACTGGATCTTTGGTTATTATTGCTTATTTGAACAGGGGTCTTCAGAAATTAATGAGACAACAATAGTCTATCCATTATTTGAATGAGAGCCATCCCAGTTTCTCAGTCATCCCACAATGGTGTGTAGATGTGGATCCCACAATGGCAAAATGGCAGATTGAATGATACAGAGTTTTTACTCTTTTTAAAGATGTGAAAAAGCAAGGCATATAAGGGCAGGTCATAATCAGTTAGTGATGTCAAAATTGACTAACAGGATTTTCTTTGAATGAAATGACAATTTTTAAGCAGTAGTGTTGGCCCAGGCATATGTGAACTGATTTACTCAAAGTTTCAGTATGAGTTTGGAATGTGAGAGGCTGATCTAAGATAAATCCTAAGTACTTAAATTTAACAACTTGTTCAGTATCCTTACCTGCAAGATCTATGACAATATATGGAGAATGCAAATGTCTTAAGTTTTTGTCAAGAACCAAAGTACATTAATTTAGTTTTATCCAAATTCAATAAAAGACCATTTTTCAATAGGCATTTCTGGACTACGTCAAAACCTGTTTGTAAACATTTGCCAAACACATAAATACCTCAGCCCTTCTATAAAGAACAATGTTGTCAGCGTTCAGAACAACACGTCTGTAAGCCCTGCATACCACTCAGGAGATCATTAAAAAAGCAATACTGAATAAGAAGGGGCCCAGGATGGAGCCATGGGGAACACCCCTAACTACTGTATGTCAGCCAAAGGAGAAGTGATAGAATTAAGTAAAACTGACAGCTCTATTTCAGATAAGTAATTTATTGAAACCATCCCACTGCTGTTTCTGACAGATCAAGATCCCTGAGCTTTGAGAGCAGGTGATCATGGTGCACCAAATCAAATGCTTTTGATAACATAGAAATATAGACAATGATGGCAGAAAAAGACCAAAGGTCGATCTAGTCAGCCCAAGTTCCCTATTTAGGCTTGGGGCCTAGAATTCCTCCAGGGTATAAGTCTAGGAATAATGCACAAACCATGTCCCCACTGTCCAAGGACCTATGAAGAGAGTAACATCCAGAGTGGCAGTCAGGGTACTAAAATTCTCCCTAAAGCCATGATGGAATGGTGTCTGGGCATTACAAGAATACAAAAATTAGTTGAGCTCATTAAAAACTATCTTCTTTGGTACCTTGGATAAAAGAGCTAACAATGAGATGGGGTGATAATTCCAGGACAGGGCATGATCTTTAGATTTAAACACTGGGACCACAGTCACCTGCTTCCAAAGCCAAGGGATCTCATCCACCTGCAGTGAGAAATTAAACAACAAATTGGAAGGATAAGCCAACAAATCACTAACCAATGCAAACGATCTTAAAAAAATATTATCGGGGCATTCCTTGATTTTAGTTTAATATTCCCAAGATATGTTAATGTTTTTTTCAGCTGTTAACATCTCAAACTCAAATTTAGGCCCAAACTCCGTTTCCAAAATAAAACCATCATCTGGGAATGAGTTATCCACCAAAGGTACCATCTTGGTAGTGCCATAAATCAAAAATAGTGAGAGCAGAATGAACACAATTCCTTTTAAAAATGTAAGAAATATGTAGGAATTGATCAAGATTTTTGCTTCTGTGTCTGTTTATCTAGTCTTCTGCAATACCCTTGAACATTATGGTGTCAGTGGCTCAGTAGGTTGCATGCCCTCATCTGGGCCAGAAAGTTATAGGTTCCAGATCGACATCAGGAACACATAAAACCAATGCTGTAGTGCAATAACTCCTCACAAAATGTTTGTTGCATCTCAACATATTGTCAAGGAATTTTTATTGTCTGAATTTTTCATGCAAGGAAAATGTCTCATTTCTCATATATTCCTTGCATATAATTCTTATATAAAAACTTACAGGTACCTTGCATTTGCCAGCATATATACTTGCATTGCATATTGTCAATCAAAATGCTTACAAGGTTCTTGCCTTTTTTCAGTAGGTCAAGACTACTGAGAAAAGAGGTCAGGTAAAAGTCACTCAACAGGCAATCGGGGTGCATGGTGCAAATCAATGAGGGCAATAGGGCCCAAAGTTGCATCTTGGATTTAAAGGCAGGGAAACTGGCAGTCAACCAGAGACTGAATTTGCTGAGCAGTTCACCACCCCATCCAAGGGTCTGGTCAGTTTGGGAGCTGTGGCTCAGGAGTGTGAAACATGCTGCAGAAGCAGTGTTTTTCCAAGATTTGCCTTGGGATTGCCTGATTGCAGGACTAATCAACAATCTGTTGATATTTGCTTGGGATCTGCCTGAGGGTCAAAGTCAGAAGCTTCCCACATCTAACCCGGTTACCCACCTGACAGTGACTTTTCAACAGCAAGGTCCCCTACAGTGCCATGCCACTGTAGGGAACCCACTGGCACCTGGCGCTGTCTGTCGGGGGTCCTGCACTCCCTCCCAAATCAGCTTTGACTTGGAGTTGATAATCCTAAGTGGGGGGTGTGGGGCGCAGCCCTCCATGTGGGAGGTTCAGGGGGTGAAGTCCCCCAAAGAAAACACTTACAGGCACTGGGAACCGGCAGCCGACTGCGAAATGTGGTTGACCTTCCAGTTTCGCTGTCAGGACGTTCGACATAAAGTTGTAGAAACACCCATTGTGGATTCCATATAACTTATGAAGGAGATGAAGCTCTTGTCCAGAGGACTTTCCTTACTTGAAGTGATTTTTCCAAATAGCCAGAGACAGATAATGACTGGTGCCACTGCTTGGAGAGAATGTGTTCCACTCAGAACTCATCTAGAGACAGGGAGCAGAACTTCATCGAATAAGTCCCTAAGTGAGGTAAAAGAAGAAGTCTCTTCCAAGGGGTGAAGACTAGTGGAGCCAAGACATTCCCTTCACAGCTTACTCCTGCAAGCTCCTCATGTTGCTGTGACCACTGTGCAACAGCATCTAGAGACAGCAGCAGTAATGCAGCATTTGCAGCCATGAGATCTGCAACCACCAGGTTAGGCTTTTTGTGGTCAATGAGATCTGTAAACTGTGAGTACCTGGTCAGGGTCTTAGCTCTGTAGCATTTTAGTTAGATAGCTTCTTGGGACTGGTAGGATGTTAGAAACCCTGTGTTGTATGTGACAGTCTGGGCAAAAAACAAGCAGTTAGGCCACTGAGGCTAGGATTTCCAAAGACTTTAATTTGCAAGCATGTCTGTTTTGTTTCCTCATCATCTGAAATAGTTCCCTTGTCTACTGTACTAAACCCCAGGCCTGCAAAGTTTTATCTTACACTGTGTAGTACCACATTTACTTCAAGAGAGCTTCCAGCGATTATAAGCTAATTTATTTCGGCACCATAGAAGACTAAAGTAGGGATGGGCAGAATTAGCAAATTCTGGTTCATGGAAGTGTCATACAATTGTATGAATTTCAAGAAATTTTGTGGAATTTTGCAAACTTTTGGGAAGTACTTTGTTTGGCCATAACACAGGTGTTGTTACAAATAGAGGCCTACAACATGACCTGCCTACTTGGTAGAACGAGTCTGAAGGACATTACAAGTTTTATGACATTTGGATGAGTGTTTTTGAATTTATAGAGGCTCACATTTGGACAATTCATTTTTTGTGAACTTTTCTGAAAATGTTTCTCTGCATAACATTCCACCACCTTTGAGTTAGAAACTTAAGCATGTACATCCATTTATTTCTTAGAAGGGTCTTAGAAGTTTCTTAATATTGAGGGAGTTTGACAAGTAAATTTCAAGTTCCAGGGGTTCATAATTTCACAGTTTAATAATTTGTGAAATTGTGTGAAAAATTTTCAAGCATTTGGATGGTTGCAGCTAATACAGGTATACACCCCGAAATCTGTCACACTAATTTCTTTGCTTTTGACAGACTCCCTCCCTCCCTCCCTTAAAAGGAGAACCACCTACTCCTTTTCTTGTAGTACGTATCACTTTGGCATAGCCAGAAATTTTTCTTTGTGCTCCAGTTATTTTCTTACCCCACCATGTTTCTTGGGTGCCTCTAAGCCTTGGTTTCCTGAGTACTTCAGGCTCTAAGACAAGTACATTTTGCATGGTATGATTCTCATATCACCTGCTTTCACATGTGAATTACCCCCGTATGCTTCCATGCTTCAACTGTGGGGTCTATTATTCTTTTGCTGCTAAGCTCTGCTGGCTTTCCCTTAACCCATGCACCTAACTCCTGCCACTGGTGACTCCCACACTGGCTACAGTACCTCCACTGTCCTCCCCTCGACTTTCCTTTCAAACGACATTATCATACACCTCCCTCTTGGTGAAACTACAGTAGATCTTGGCTTGGCTATGTATCACATTAATTTAACTTGGACTGCAGGCAGACAAATCACCGTACCTGCACTAACATTGTTATCCCGCAACACCCCTCCAAGACTACTGCTATAGTGGTGCCCAGCATCATGTTTCATCACGACTAAAGATATTGGCATACTTCTGACACAATGGCCTCATTTGCAACTAGTTGAAATGCTTGGTGTCACTGTTTTCAAATATTAAAAATACATATGGGATATGACATGGGCTGACATAAGATATCATTTTGTTCTTTATGAGAAGGTTCCTGGTCTGTTGAAATCTCATGAGCGGCAAAGCCATGAGGGAGGTAGCCATAGACCATTACCCTCAAGGAAGATACAACTGATATTTTAAGTCAGCCTCAGCCACTTTGATTAATACAGCAGGTGTTTAGGTGGTTTGTTATAGAAATAGTAGAAATCTACAAAAGAGAAAGGTAAAACATGTAAAACAACATGGACTACTATAAATATAGCATAATCAACAAACTCTGGTCAGAGCCACAACAACTGCTATTGTAACATTTTTTTTTTTTAGTTGTTTTTAACCAGGTATAGCACACTAAGCTGAAAGCTTTTTTATAGGAGCGACCTGGCATTGACATAATGTGCACACACATGCTCAAAGGTGCAAGACCTCAGTGGATGCTATGCAACCTGGCTGAACACTTAACCTCCATGGCTGCAAAGTGGACATGCATTGCTTTGAAGGCAGCACCAGACACTGGTGGACTGGCATTGCCTTAGAGGCAACACCAGGCCAAAGAACTCAAGAAGAAAGACTAGAATGGCATCACATCATGCCCAAAAATCTGATGTCATAGCTGAGTTGGGAGGGTGCGCTAGAATGCACTGATGGATGGTGGGCTCAGTAGGATGCCACATTGGTTGGGGGGGCTCAGGACTCTGCCATGGCTAGGGGTGGGGGAGTCGAGAGTGAGAGGCTAAGGAAGGGGAACAAATGACACAAATGCAGGTCGTCAGCACAGATTTTATTTGCCAAGCAGGTAAAATCCAGGAAGGAAAAATTCAACTTAAGGAGAATACCTGCTCATTAACATTCCTCCCATGAAGAGACTGTAGCGTCACCAATAATCCATGGGGGAAAAAAACCTCCATGCAGGATTCAAGCATGATTTTCCTGCACAGAGATACACATGCTCTAGCACAATGAGCCACTGCAGTTTCCAGTGTGAAAGTGATGTTCAGGCTATAAGTAGAACACTGCATTGATAGTTTACATTGTATATATCACAAAAACCTTGTTACAACCTCAGTAATTATGTAATGGAAAAAAATATGTTAACACTGACTGCTATAGTGTGCATAAACATTGTAGTAAAGTTTGCCACAATGAGAACAAAATCCTCAGTCTACACTGTGAATGGCAGATGCAGAACTCGTTATGCCACATCTTCCCATGAAGAGACTGCAGTGTCAAAAACAATCCACAAAAACCAAATACCCCGCTGTGGGATTTGAACCCTGCACATTCCGCACCAAAATTAGCATGCTCTAGCACAGTGAGCCACTGCAGCTAATGCTACAAGTGTGATGTTCAGTTTATAACTAGAATAGTACAACAATAGTTTATATTGCATACACATTAACACATAGTTACAACCTTAGTAAGCATGTAATGGAAAAACATATTTTAACTCTATTATAGTGTGCATAAACATAGTAGTAAAGTTTCCCACAGTGAAAACAAACCCCTCAGTCTACGCAGTGAAGGGCTGATGCAGAACCTGTTATGGCACAGTTTCTAGGGGCTCAACAGGATGAAGAGGAAATTGTTTAACCAGGAAAGGCACACTAAGCCAGAGTATGTTTCCAGGTGTGACATGGGAGCACATGGAAGTTAAGTGACATCCTCAGGGTCACACAGTATGCAAGTGGGGGTTGTGGGATTCAAACCAAGGTCTCCAGGTTTGCAATGTAGTGTCCTTAACCACTATGCTGTACTGCCTCCATACACATGTACACACATACACCTGTACACATATGCACGTGTACATATAATCAATAACACCCGACAGGGTGGGTGGTATTGGGCAATACTGGACCGCCCAGGAGCATAATGAGGCATGCCACTGCAGGAATATTGGTATTGCCCAATACTGCCCACCCTGGAGAGTATTATTGCACTCAGAAAATGGGCTATATGTAATATTTTTGTGCAATACTTAAAAAATAAAAAGCAATAGTTAAACAATTTGTAAAAATTAAGTTATAGTTGCTTTTGTTGGCAAAGTAGTCCCTCTACTGGTATACTTACAATACTTACCAGTAGAGGGCAATGCAGGGTTTCACAGTAGTTCATGTGTACAGTAGGTGCCCACCTAGGTCTTGAACCATCACCCCCCCCCCCAAAGCTCACTTACATTTCATCTTGTTTTGTATTTCTTTTTGTTCCTTACTGGTACCATGGTAACCCACTCTTCAGGCTGATTTTTTTCCCCCCTTTAGATACAGGCAGCTGAGAGTGGCAGCACGATTGGTGAAAAGAATGTACAGAGGTAAAGATGTTGTACAGTTTAACAGGACTTGAGTTTTGTTATTGAACACAAACAAACAAAAAAATCCAGATGTTTTGCTGGAAAGGGAGTGGAGCCAGCGTGACTGAGTTAAAGAATTTACAGGACTGTTGTATATGGGTAGCGCTAAGCATGTGACATGCCAGCGCTTTTAATTTAAAAAAAAACAGGGTTTTTCCTCGTTCACTGTGCTGGGGAATTGTGGCTAACTCAGCAGTATGTGGCAGTTCAGTCTGCAGCATGTGATTGTTTTGTTGTGTGTGCACCCTGCCCATAGCAGTTATGTTGTGATTTGGAAGCTGGTACTGGGAGCCGCTGTCAGGAGCGATGGTCAGCATGCTGTGTTTGTGGTCAGTGGTGGCAGTGTCGGTGTCTGGTAGAAGAGCTGGAATGATAGGGCTTGAGTAAGTGTAACTAGAAGCAATCACTATAGGAAAGCAGTAGTTGAGCTGGGTTACAAATGATTTTATATTTTAAGTCTGAATGCTGGTGGAAAAATGATGGCTGGACAGTCTGAAAATTTGGGGAGCCCAGTGATACCCTTGGTAATGGGGCACCCCAGTTTGGCACTTATTTTTTTACAGAGGGAGAGGCAGAAATCATTTGCTAGTTTACTGCTCTCTTAGTGAGTGAAAAAATGGTGGCTGGACAGTCTGAAAATTTGAGGAGCCCAGTGATACCCTTGGTAATGGGGCACCCCAGTTTGGCACTTATTTTTTTACAGGGCAGTATTGAAAAATAAATGTATGCCTGAATATGGCTTTCAGCCAATCACAATGATTTATTTTTCAAGCCCATTTTCTAATAAAGGAATAATGCACAACAGAGTGTGTGTCGTGCTGGGATAACGCCACGCCTGGGGGGTTGGGCACGAGGCTGCAGGCCGAGTGCGTCCAATGCCCCAGGCGTGGCGTTATCCCAAACAACACACACCCTGGAGTGCATTATTTCTATTATACAATGGCTTGTTGTTATACAGAATAAAAAAAATAATTTTAAAGATGTTTTTGTGTGGAAAAATATTTTTGTTTTTTAAGAGCAGATGAAACAATCCAGCTCAAGATGCTCAATGTGCTCAAGATCATCTCCAGGTTCACAGTGAGGCTGAGACTAGACCTGTGGCGTTGTGCTGGGATAACGCCATGGGTCCAGCCTCAAACTGACCAATCACAGTCCAAGATTCTTTCTTGCCATTGTATAATTTAACTTAATGCCTCATGATCTGAAGCCTGTAGATTCCTAACTAAAGTTGAAAATGGTTATTTCTTCTGTTCCATGCAATATAAAATTCATAGATCAATTATTATTTATTATTTTGCAGTACTTAATTAATAAGTCTGTAGCTCTGTTTTTTAAATGCCAAATTGATGAAGAGCCCTTGTGAGACTGCATCACTACTATGAACAAACATTGTTCTAAATTATCTTTTGTGTGAAACATTACCAATACATTATACAGTACTAATGTGTTGTCAGCACAAACTTTATTTGTCAAGCAGGTAAAATCCCGGAAGGAAAAATTCATCTTAAGGTGAATACATGCTCTTTGACATCCCTCCCATGAAGAGACTGCAGTGTCACCAATAAACCAAGAAAAAATGAAAAAAAAAATTAGCTTCTTGCCAGACTCAATCCCTGCACCAAAACATATATACCTTAACACAGTGAGTCACTGCAGCTCACAGCAAAAGTGTCACATTCATGCTATACGTAAAACCTCATAGGAATAGTTTACATTGTATATACACCAAAAGCTAGTTACTACCTTAATAATCATGTTATGGGAAAAATTTGATAACCCTAACTGTTATAGTGTGCATAAACAAAATCAGGACTGTCCTGTGAAAATAGGGATAGGTGGTAACCCTAAAGGTTGTGGGTTTAATCCTTGGGAAGTTTCCTTACAGAAAGGTCATTTTGAGGTATTTGCAGTAAAGGATCATTTGTGTTTTTCCTTTCAGTGGACATGCTGATCTGTGTCAGGTCTAAAAAAAAAATAATAATAATAAATAAAAATAAAAGATAGGAGCAGAGAGAAGCAAGAAATGGCCACAAGAAGGCAAAATCTTTGGGGTGTTGTGTTTTCAGTCATTGGGCATTACAGTGTTCAGCATTTTTCAGTGGGGCAAACAGAGAGGTCTCATCGCAAGGAACTGCTCTCAGGGGGTAGTGCTTGGAAGCTTTATGATAGCAGCATACGTGTAGTGGTGCTTTTAAACTGCAGGGAGAATGAGGTAGCCAACACTAAAGAAGCATGCTTTTTATTGTAATTGAAGGGTATTTCATCTGTTGGTCTAACAATTGTGGTTGTGCGGTAGAGCGCAGTGGGAGTGGTGCTTCCCAGTGTGTTTATGTGGCGATGCACTGAAGGAAGGCATCGCAATTCACGTTCAGTTGGCTGTTGATTGGTGGTGTGCAGGTTGATTTGGTGGAAAAGTCTGGTGAGGGCTTGCTCAGCCTGACTCAGCGGCATGCATGCCTGGAGGCCACACGGTCCATGGCGACTGGGAAGAAGAAGGATGGGGGTTTTCTTCTTGTCTTGCTTAGGTGGGGGCATAGGGAGAGAGTTTGGCTGTGTCTGTGGTAGTGAGGGGAAGTGAGCAGATGACGGGGGCAGATTGCTCCTTTGTGTCTGGGTTACCGGTGATCCTCGTGGTGCCTTGGGAGTGGCCTTTTTTCTCTGAGCAAAGCCAGGGATGCAAGTTGGAAGAGCAGCATTTGCTGCTAGGGGGTTGTTGGACAGGGTGTTTGTAGCCACACGTAGTGTGCCGAAGGGCAAAGGTTAATGGTGCAGCTGAAGGTCGGGCACCAGCGGAGAGGCATCTTGTTACCAGGGCCTGCTGGCATTGTAAAGGTTGGGCCTGCAGGAGTGGGCCAGCATGAGGGGAGTGCACCCCTTGCAGGCATATGGTGCAGCAATCAGCGTGAGTGGATCAGGGTGCCGCACTAGTGTGTTTTTGGTTTAAAAATGACCAAAAAAATACAAAAAACAGAGAGGGCAGGAACGGTCCCAGACATTTACAGACAAACAGGGTTGTTTTTGTGTTGGTATGGTGGTGTTGCGTGGCTATGCTGGAGGGGGTGAGCACACATGGGAAGATCTGGGGCCTAACTGAGCAGGCCCAGAGCAAAGGTGCAAAGGGGGGCATACCTTGTGGTAGAGGTATTGTGCATGACACACGAGCAGGTTCATGTGGCCAGGAGCGGGGGCATGTAGCCAGCATGGGGGTGGGGTTTGTATTTGACACAAAAAAAATCCGTTTGATGTGGAGAACAGAACAGCGCACAAAAAGGGGGAGTTTTTGTGGGAATGCAGCAGAAGGGTTGGGAGAGTGGCCATGGTGCGGCCACCATTTTGATTCAGGACACGTGGCAGTGCCATTTTATACAGGCAGTGTGGCAGCCATCCTTTATATATGGATACATATATCAGTAATAAAATAACATATTAGGAAGGGATCTTTGATTCCCCTTGGGGAAGGCACGGTTACATAGGAGGGCTAATGTATAGATCAGCATGCTATCGAACAAAGGTGAGAAATATGTTGAAATAAAAAGAATGTAAGGGGGTATGTTGCAATGCTTTCATGATGCCATACTGTGGTCACAGGGGGTGGGATATTTTTGGGTGGGTCGGGCATAGTCACAAGGCAGAGGAAATGAAGTATATGGGGAAGACCATAGAGAATTGGCAAGGTGGGTTCATAATATATAGTGCATTATTATTGGAGATGCAGCCAGAACTCACAATCCCCTTGCTGACATACATGTCCATTATTAGGGAGGCATACAAGGCAAAGGTCGGGTACGGGTGGCTCAAGTATGATGAGGCCTTCCGAAAATGAATGGCAGCTAAAGGGGACCTGAGGTGGGATTGCACCCACTCAGAACTGTGGGTAAGAACCCTTTCCGGGGAAGGGGGAGGAATGGTTGGGGACCAAGCTAGGTGGAACAATCCAGGCACAGGGGCAAAAGCGTGTTGGGGATATAAAAAGGCCACCTGCACATGGGGCAGCTGTAAGTTCCGACATGTCTGCTCAAGATGCGGGGGAGTGCACCTGACCTCCAGCTGTCCACAGAATGGGGACAGAGGGGGGCAAAATGGAGGGCAGTTTAATGAGCAGTCCTTTCCGGGTGCCCGAGGGAT
Organism: Neoceratodus forsteri; assembly: GCA_016271365.2. Taxonomy (NCBI): domain Eukaryota; kingdom Metazoa; phylum Chordata; order Ceratodontiformes; family Ceratodontidae; genus Neoceratodus; species Neoceratodus forsteri. The sequence goes on along the minus strand of CM028130.1, from coordinate 1,110,395,313 downwards.
GCAGAGCAGGGGCCGTGGGGGTAGCCACCGGGGACAGCATAGTGCTCCCGGGGGATGGCGGTAGTGGGACAAGGAGGGAAGGGCGGTGGGGATACGCGCTGGCGCAGACTCCCATTTCCCTATCAGCAGTGGAGGAATGGACCGCAGAATACCTGAATAAAGGGGCAGGTGGGGGAGTGGTCAGTGATGGCGTCAGCTAGTACACCTGAGTAGACTGTGTGTTCCAGGTGATTTTACATTATCCAGTCCAGTATTGTTCTGGTGTTGGAGTGGGGTACGGTCCTTGTAGGTTCAGATATCAGTTGGTGCAGGTTTGAACTTTGAAGTTTGGTTTGGGATAGGGCTTGGAAGATTCCTAGCCAGTTTATGTTTAGGTCTCTGAGTATGAGAACTTCATTTCTTCCAGGTAAGAGTGAAGTTTGAACCAGTAGTTCATCCAAGCCTCTTTGGGCACTTTAGGGGGGTTGTAAGTGCAGATGTTAGCGGTGACGATTCCGACACTGATTTAAACTTAATTAACATTCCCAGCATTCGAACTATATGGCCCTAATCATTTGATCCATTGCTTCATTCACTGAACAGTGTGTCAGCTGTGTCTTCAAGCTTTGAAGATGAGCAGGAGAGCTCAGAAACGGAAACGCCAGCCCGTCCATTGTCTGACTGGTAAGGCCCTAGCACATACATGCTTGTCACCTGCTGTGGTTTCTGTTGAATTGTGGTGTGTTGAGGCTGGCAGTGAGGGACATCAGGTAATAAATGTTTCCAAAAGATCAATAATTTTACATAACATGACATCGGTTTAGCAATGTAGTGTTTATAGCAGAGCCAAGTGTAGAGATACAATATGTGTTATCAGTTTCTGTGTTGCCATGGTACCTTTGTTTCTACCTATTCATGGTCAGTGTCCTATTCACCATCTGTAATTATTTCAGTTTACCTGTGTTGCAATGAAACTTTGGATGATTTCTGTTACTATGTACAGTGTTATCTGTCTGCAATAGCCTTATAAACATAGAAAGATAGACTTTGACGTCAGAGGAGGACTGATCGGCCCACACAGTCTGCCCATTTATCTACCTGTTTCACACTATGCATATCCTACTTTACATAATAGCCTACTTGTTCCTACATCCACCCATAATTTCATTATGTCTGTTCCTTGCAGTATTGAACTGTAACTCATTTTTTGACACCATGACCTCCTCTGTAATGGCGTCTCATGGTTCCACCCCCCTCTGGGTGACAAATTACATCGTGTTTACCTTGCCATCTCACTCCTCTATTTTGAAAGTCTGCCCCTTTGTTCTTGGACATCCATTTTTTTGTGATATAGGCTGTCATCCTGTACTTTGCAGAACTTCATATCATGTTCACACCCTCCCTCCTTTTCTTGACTGCATACAAAGTAGTCTCATTTATTCTGTCTTTGTATGTATTGTGTTGCAGACCATGATTTACTTTAGTTGCCATGCTGTTTTCTGAATGTTTTTTTGTATATGTGTTGCTCCTTACTTTTTTTTTCTGGCATTCTGGTGTGCTGCTGTGTGTTGGCTCCTGGCACTGTGTGTCTGTGTGTGTGTGTGTGTGTCTGTCTGTCTGTGTGTGTGTATCTGTGTGTCTTTCTCAGTAAATAGTGATATTGTTGTGTGATGTGATATGCATATCACTTAGTTGTAACTCCTTTCTGATTGTTTATTTATTATTTGATTTCATTTTTGTTTACCGGGTAAGTGCACTAGGTATGGCAATGAGTATTTTAAGGCACTACCCGGGAGTGTGCAGTACAAACAAAGCAGGCACACAATGCAATACCAAATTTTGGCATAATTAAACAGAGCAAGTATAGACATAGTAGACAATTAAATACAGAGCAAGTAACTATAGACAAGGGCCTGGATATTCCGAGGGGTTGCGCCTGGCACAACAGGTTTGCGCATTCGCAACCCTGCAATGTGCCCCGATGCGATATTCAATGGGTCCGGTTCCACTGAATGACAGCATACAGTACGATCTGTGCCCCTATTGGTCCACTGCGTGGACCAATGCTTGTGCAAACCGTACTGTACTACATAGTAGCATTCATTCACATATTGGGCCTGTGTAGTACAGTATGGTCTGCATGCCCATTGGTCCACGCAGTGGACCAATGGGGTACAGATCATACTGTTTGCTGTCATTCGGCAGGTGGCATGTGGTGCGCTGCTGCCTGCCGATGACCCGCGGGGCTGGGTGTTGGGGGACCTCTGTGGGGAGGGGGGGTTAACAGTGTACCACCAGGGTTCACATTGTCACATATGCTCGCGATCGGGCAAGGGGGCTTCCCACTGGATCACCTGGGACTCATAACACTACAACAACCTGTGACTGGGGGCTACTGGACCACCATGGTTCTTATATATGAATCTGCCTGCAGTCATACGGGAGTGGGGGACTGCTGTGGCATGGTGTCGATCCCCGATGGCTGCAGCCTGGCAGGGCGCCATGTGCAGGTTGCCATGGTTCTGCACATCGCATGCAAATGTGGCCATAATGACATGCAAATGGCCCCATTTCTACCTTGCATGCATAATAGCCTCATTTGCATGCCCCATGCTGAATAGTGCGGGTGATGCACCTAGTGCAACTGCAGTTGCGCTGGTGCATCCCCCTGCTCCTGTTCCTTGTCTTCTGCTGGCACAGTGCCAACAGTGCTAAGCCATGGCGCAGCAGCATTCAATATCGCCTTGTCCATGTGCAGCCTGAATATCCAGGCCAAGGTATATTATTACTGTTGTTTTTCTTTTTTTTTTTGTTCAGTATATTATATTAAACATTTAACCAAAATACAATAGAACACATAAGGCAATACAGACTATTCATTATACATGTACAATAAACCAAAAACCTTTAGAGCCTTTAGGTTACATCAGCTCAAATATGCCCACTACCTCCCCCGACCCCCTTATTACCCAGTTCTCCCCCCTTCCCCCTTCCTATTCCCTCTTTTAAATAAACTTTGGAATAAAATGAAGACCCCCTACCACCATTTGAGCTCATATTTACTAGAATGCAGCGAATGAATAAGGAAAACTCTGAGGAGAAATAATAGTCAGTATCCTATATAAGGAAACCAAACCCAGGTGAGGATCAAGCCAGTTATTATATTTACCATCTTAGGAGTATATAAATAAACAATTAACTATATTAAATGCGTGAATACTGTGTGTGTAACTTTCCCCAATTTTTATCAAAGCTTTTAGGATTGTGCCTTAATGATGCTATCATCCTTTCTGTCCGAAGATTAAATAGTAGCTCATTTAACCATTCAGTATAGGTGATTAATTTGGAATCCTTCCAGTGCTTTAATACCAGTCTTTTAACTGAATATGAGATAAGGGCCAAATTGAATCTTCTTTCTTTAACAGGCACTTAGGAGTAGTCCCTCACCAAACAGACTTCAGGCATAAAATACTCTTCAAGACCTATTAAAGGGTCTACCTTACTTTGTATCTCCCTCCAAAGTGCCCTAATACCAGGGCAATCCCATAATATATGAAGCAGAGTGCCTTCTGCTTTACCACATCTGGTACACATACTGTCCTTTAATTTACCCATTGCTGTTAATTTAGAGGGAGTAAAATACATGTTGTGCAGTATGTAAAATTGCATTATCCGAAGATTATCATTAGATGTATGTGAAGAGGCCGCTTGCCAAATTTTCTCCCAATTAAACTCCTTATTAGGAAATTGTTCTGTCCAGTATGTGGACTATCTGCTTATACCAGGACACATAAGGGGATACAAAGCTGCAGTAATTTGGGAAACCGAATGTGGAAGCCAGGCCAAGGTTCGGAGTGATTCAGTGAGCCCGATTGGTCTCCCTCCCATTTACCATCTCCCAATTTGGTAACTAGCAAATGCCTAATTTAGAAACCGTAAAAAACCTGTCTCTCCAGAATGTTTAAAATGCACACAAGATCTTCTATAGTTTTAAGTCTGCCCTCCTCGAGTAGGGCTGAAACTGTAACACCCATGTTTTGGAGTGCTACATGTTGCTTAAGGCATTGTCCCCCTATTTTAAAGTTAGGGTTTGAATATAGGGGTTGGGATATGTCTTTGACATTATCGTATTTAATAGCCTTGCATAACTGCTTATGTACCTTGATGGACATTAAAATTAGTTCATTTTTAAGGAGTGAATAACATGATTTAACAGTGATATATAAGAGAGCAGCTGGAGCAATACCACTCTGCCTGATCAAGTGGCGTTCTAATTGCAGCCATGCTGGTTCATATATAGATTCCTGGGTCTGGGATGCAGGAGCTGTCCAACATAAATATTTAGCCATGTGACTTGCTAAATAATAATGGTAAAAATTGGGAAGTTTAAGGCCTCCACAATGCTTTGCTGCTCCTAGCCTAATATATGATCTTCTCGGAGGTTTCCCTTTCCACAAAAAATTAGAAATAATGCTATGGAGTTTCTGGAACCAAGAATATGGAAGGTGGAAATTGAGCATATTTAAAGGATGGAATATCCTTGGGAGAACATTCATCTTTATTACATTTACTCTCCCCTGATTTGAAAGATGTAACGGGGCCCACCTTTCCAGGTCTGTTTTAATCATTCCTAACAGGGAATCTAGGTTAAGCTTCTTAACCTGACTTATGTCTTGGGATATAGTAAGTCCTAAGTATTTAATCTGAGAAGTCCAACTCAGATTTACCTTCTCTACCTGTGCACGACATGCATAACAATTTAATGGCATCACTATGGATTTTTCCCTGTTCAGCTTATAATTTGATAACTTCCCATAGGTGTCTATGATGTTCAGGGCTGCCGGAATCGAGGTCTCTGAATTGGTCAGGTGTAGCAAAACATCATCTGCATAAGCAGATGAGCAGAAATTAAGGTGACCTACTTGGATACCCTGCACAAGTGGTGAGTTTTGAAGGTAATACAATAGGGGCTCGAGATATAAATTAAAAAGCATCAGTGACAGCGGGCATTCCTGCCGAGTACCCGTATGTAGTGGGAAAGAATTGGAGTATACCCCATTACAATAAATTTTAGCCGTGGGGCTTGTATAAAGGGTCCTAATCCATTGAATGAATTTGCTGGGGATGCCAAAGCTATCCAAAACTGCAAACAGGAAAGGCCAACTCACTCTATTGAAAGTCTTCTCTGCGTCCAGGGATACCAGCACCATTGGTAGAGGAGCTGCCCTGGATGCAGAGAAAATATGGAAAAGCTTTCTCAGATGATCTGTTGAGGATCTACCTACTACAAATCCCACCTGTTTGGGGCCAATCAAGGGTTGCCAGACCCTGGCTAATCTAACGGCCAGGATTTTAGCAAACACCTTAATGTCGTAGTTCATAAGGGATATAGGCTGATAGTTATTTACCTTCCTTCCTTTTATCCTTACCCAACTTCGGTATCACCGTAATGAGCGCTTCTAGTAGGGTTAAATCAGTAATCCCTGATTCACAAAAAAAATTAAACATTTGCAGTAGCAGAGGAGTAAGCTGCTCCTCAAATACTTTGTAAAAACGCAGTGGTAGTCCATCCGGCCCTGGAGCCTTATCTTCGGGAAGGGATTTAATAACATTTGATAATTCTTGTTTGCTAATCTTACTGACTAGAAACTCCTTATCAGGTAATAGAAGTGAGGAAAGAGGAGCCTGTTGTAAATAATTACTAATTTCTGATATTGATGGAGAGTAAGTTAAAGGAGAATATAAATCTTTATAATATTCTTCAAACTCGTGGATGATCTCTCTCGGTTTGGTGAGGAGTATCTTATCCCTATGGGAATTCAAGGCCACCACCATTCTGGATTCTTCCTGCTTTTTTAACTGTAATGCTAATAGATGACTCGCCCTGTCTTCCTGCTCAACATACTTAGTACGGGATTTGAACAGTGCAAACTGTGCCTTCTCCCTTAAGGTTTCTGTGTATTGATTTCTTAATAAAATCAATTGGGTCAGGATCGCCTCATCGGGATTACAGGGCAACTTATTTTCCAAACTCTGGATTTGAGCCAAAAGGGAAGATGAGAGGGCCTCTCTCTTTGTCTTCTGAATTGTAGCCAGGTGTATACACTCACCCCTTATTATGCATTTAAACGCACCCCAAACTTTGTCTATATTCGGGATAGAGTCATGATTCTGGGCTATATACTGTTCAATAGAATATTTTTAAGGTATGAACTATTTTTGGTTCCTGAAGCATTTGTATATTTAACTTCCAACTACCATCTTTGTCAGTTGTGTTAGAAACATAGAAACATAGACTTTGATGGCAGATAAGGACCGCTAGGCCCATCTAGTCTGCCCATTTCCCTACCTACAGGATAGGCCGCAGATCCTAGTTAACTAACAGCCTATTTCTTCCTACCCCCCACAAGAATTACCTTATGTCTGTCCCATGCATTCTTGAATTCTCCCACAGTTTTAGACCCCACAACCTCCTCAGGAAGGCTGTTCCATGCATCCACTACCTCTCTGTGAAATAATACTTCCTCACATTGCTCCTGAACCGCCCTCCTTCTATCTTTAAATTGTGTCCCTTGTTCTTGCAAGTCTCTTTTCTGAAAAATGCTACCCTCTTGGACTTTGTTGATTCCACTGAGGTACTTAAAAGTTTCTATCATGTCCCCCCTCTCCCTTCTTTCCTCAAGGGTATACATATTAAGCTCCTTTAGTTTCTCCTCATACAGCTTCTCTTGCAGACCCTGCACCATTTTAGTTGCCCTCCTCTGGACTGCCTCTATCCTGTCTATGTCCTTGCGGAGATGGGGTCTCCAGAACTGGACACAGTGCTCCAGATGGGGTCTCACCAACTGTCTGTACAGAGGGATAACAACTTCCTGTTTTCTGCTGCTGATGCCTCTCCCTATACATCCCAGTACACCCCAGCCCTCCCTACTGCCTTCTCACATTGCTTGCTAACCTTAAGGTCATCTGATATGATTACCCCCAGGTCCCTTTCCTTTTTTGTTGTTGTTACTACCTCCCCACCCATTGTGTATTCTTCCCCTGGGTTCTTATTTCCCAGGTGCATTATTTTGCACTTCTTTGCATTGAATCCTAGCTGCCATACTTCTGACCATTCCTCCAACCTTGCCAAGTCCCTTTTCATCCTTTCCATGCCTCCTTGTGTATCAACCCTGTTGCAGATCTTTGTGTCATCTGCAAAAAGGCATACTTTTCCTTCCAGTCCCTCTGCAATGTCACTGATGAAGACATTAAAAGGACTGGACCAATCTGAACCCTGCAGGTACCCACTAGTAACCCCCTTTCTTCAGAATGGACTCCATTACAATTACCTTCTGTGTCCTGTTGTCCAGCCAATGTTTTGCAGGCTACCACCCTGGGTCCCACTCCCAGGCTGGTTAATTTGACTATTAATCTTTGTGTGGGACTGTGTCAAATGCCTTGCTAAAGTCTAGGTAGGCCATGTCCACAGCCCTCCCTGGTCTACTACTTTGGTCACCCAGTCAAAGAAATCTATTAGATTGTCTGACATGACCTTCCCGCTGTGAACCCATGCTGCCTTGGGTCCTGTGCTCCACTGGCCTCTAGATACTCGACTATTCTTTCCTTCAGAAGTGACTCCATCACTTTCCCTACCACAGAGGTCAGACTGACAGGTCTGTAGTTTCCTGCCTCTGTCTTGGACCCACTTTTGTGAAGGGGAATCACATCCGCCTTCCTCCAGTCCTCGGGTACCACACCATCCTCCCATGATTTATTAAAAATAGTAGCCAGTGGTTTCACTAGTTCCTCCCTTAATTCTTTTAGAATTCTGGGGTGAATTCCATCAGGACCCATTGCTTTGTCCACCTTCAGTTTTAGGAGTTCTTGCAGAACCCTTTCTTCTGTGAAAGGACTGGGATTGACCCCCCCTATCAAGAGTGCTTCTGTTAATTGGATTAGGCACTTCCCCCTCCTCTTTTGTGAATACTGAGCAGAAATATTCATTCAGTATTCCTGCTTTTTCACTGTCCCCACTGTTGGATAGGGTTCCCTCTAACCAAATTGCCGCGTGGTCCGAGAGGGTTCTAGGGACAATTCCACTATTGATAAGCCCAGTCAGCACTAGGTTATTTACTAGAAAGAAGTCTATACATGATAGGGATCTGTGCACGGTAGAATAATATGTAAATTGTTTAACATTGGGGTTTAGAAGTTGCCATGGGTCACTGAGCTCATGGTCCATCATAAATTCTCTAAAAGCTATTTGCGCTGGGGTTAGTTTTTTACCCCGAGCTCATGATCTGTCCACCTCAGGAGATTGTACTAGGTTCCAATCACCTGCCAATATCACTGGCACTCTCGGGAAGGATCCTAGGGTCTGTGAGAGGGAAGTGAAAAATTCCGGGGAGTCAGTGTTGGGTCTGTAAACTGAACCCAATAAAACCTCGGAATGGTTCAGCAAACCCTGCAAGATTATAACTCTACCTTGAGGATCTATGGGAGCCCTCTGCAGGTGGAAAGCTGTGCCCCATGTAAATGCAATAGCTACCCCTCTCTGTGCCGTGGCATTACCTGCTGCATGAATCTGACCAATTTGTCACCTTTTAAAAAGGATACTTTCTTTTTCCAATGAATGCGTTTCTTGGAGAAAAATTACCTTACTGTACAACGATTCCAGATGCCTAAGGATTTGGTAACATTTAACCCTGTTCCTGGTTCCCCTTACATTCCAGGATACAAATCGATCATTTTGCCTGGCATGAGTCCAGTTCTCCGCACCGTATAACTTTAGTGGAGCCTCCTTATAATGCGCTGTTTTACATAAACCTATGGTCTTATTCCCAACTTGCTTTACTGAAGATGGTGGTTTACCTGCCCCCCTCCCTTCCCAGTTCTCTTTTCTGTTGGCCTGACATTTAGAAATATACCTAGCCCCCCTCTTCCCTAATGCCTCAAAAGTAACAATCCAAAAAAAGCCCAGTCCCTGAGACTGCCCTTCTCCCCAAGTATCGGTTACGATACACATTGACTACCGATTATCCTGCAGTCTTCTCATCCCCCCCGCTACAGCATTTGCTAAGTTACACAGTAATCCCTCTTTCTTTATTGTACAGCCAAACAGTGTTTTATATATATATATATATATAAACAGTATACAACCCGCTAATAATCCGTGCTATATACCCGCCTAACCATAATAGTTAGCAGGACCTTTACAAGAACCTTGAACTATCATAACTAATCCAAACCTTAAGAAAACCAAATTGGTAAGCCGAGTCCAATTCTTAACTCAAAACACCAGTCTCATCATGACTGCAGTAAGTGATGAAGCAATAATGGAGAGAGTATTTGCTTTCAAAATAGCATCATAGTCTGAGTTTGAGAACGCTGCAACTCACAGAACCTGATATCATGCATCACACTCTTGGGAGCTCCATCATTTAAAGAGGTCTGGGAACCTTTTCTTTAGATCAGCCATGGCTTCTGTCGGAGATTCATGTGCTATCCATTTACCCTCATGTTGTACCTGAAGTGTTGCAGAGTAATGCATGCGGAACCTTATATCTGCTGCAATTAATTTTGTGACAATTGGGTGCAGCTCGGTACGCTTTTGCCTCACTGATAAAGGCAAATCCTGAGCAATTCGGATCCTTTTATTTTCCCATTGAATGTCCTTTATTTCTCTGACTTTATCTAGAATGTATTGCTTATCTAGATAATTTAGGAGATGAAAAATTAGAGGGTGTGGAGGGGATCCCTGAGGTGGCGTAGGTCGAAGAGAGCGGTGGGCTCACTCTATTATGTAGGTAGGACCATTTGGGGAGGGCCCAGCTACTTTATTGCACAACTTTTGTATAAAAGACACTGGATTCGCCCCCTCTTCTCCCTCCGGCAATCCTAAGATCACAAGGTTGTTTCTGTGCGAGTGGCCCTTCAAGTCTTTTAACTTATCTTCGGCTTTTCTCAAAAGCTGCCTCAGGGTAGCCATCTCGGGGTCCAAGCGTGCCGTCCAGTCATCTAATGATGAAATACTTGCCTCATTGTCTCCTGTTCTGATGGTTAGTTGGCTTAAGGAGTTTTTAACTGCTTGCAAGTCTCCTATGACTGCTTGCAGCGATTCTTTTATAGGAACCAGACCTTCAAAAAATGTTGCTTCAGTCAGCAAGGCCTGAGAAGCTGGCGGGGCTGTTTCAGTCAAATCCCCCAATTTGTTCCACTTTGCTGGCTTTATCTTGTCTGGGGAAGGGGCAGCGTATGTTTAAGCCGCTGGGGTTTCATACCTGCTTCTATACACTGAAAATCTCTACGAGATCAGGTGTGATTGCTGTCTCCTTGTTAGATTTACTTTTTCTTCCACTGATAGACGTATATCGGACTCAAAGTATCTTTACTGAGCAGGAGGGTTCACGGAGCTAAAAGCCACACATCTTAGTCAGCAGCCATTGTAACCGGAACTCTCTACTGTTGTTTTTCGTTATGAACTTATTCTTTGTTGTAACTGTGGTGCTGTTACTTCTGTGTCATCCACCACCCTCCCCCTACCCCATATATTTACTGCATGAGTAACTTATGTAATGTTATCTTGTGAATTATTTATTTCAGGTGTTCCTGTACACACTGCAATATGATGCCTACAAGTCATGAGAATTTATGCTGCCCTTGCTATGATTTAGTTCTGGACAGACTTGATAACACTGAGCATGTGTGTATTTCACTTACCACTGGATTTCATTCGAACTGCTTGGATATAGATGTTTTGGAAACGCTGTACTACACCTTCATCTATGATGAAGGACCACAAGATGATGATCACCCCATTCATGAGTAAGTCCCGTTTCTGTACTGTGAAGTACATCACACTACTTAGTTATTTATTTTTTTTAACTGTTTTTCACTCCAGTCATGGCCCCTGTAACCTCTTTCAGGTATCTGGCTTGTTCCTGTCCGCCTGAGGTCTCTGTGGTCCTGAGCCTCCTATCCCCCACACCAGCCAGCACCACCAGGTTTTTTTTTTTTACACTTTATTTCCCTCCAGTCATGGCCCTGTGTAACCTCTCTTGGGCATCCTAGTCCTGGGTCCTGCCCGCCTAAAGCTCTCCCGATCTTTGCCACCCCCCCTGCAGCCAGTACCCCTGGTTTAACCCGCCCAGGGTTCGTCGCCCCTCCTCTTGGGCTCTCTTGCAAGTCAGACTCTGGCTGCAGGGCAGGACTCGGTGGGAGGAACTGAAAGGCCAGTTGGGGTTGGCCCGGTGAAGGACATGGGGACAGGTGCTGTTGCCTGTCCACGGCACCGTTTTTTTTTCTTTTTCCTGTACGTTACCCCCAACCCCCCTTCCCTTACATGGTGCACGTTGATGCAGTGGTGCATGGCAACCTGCCAGCATAGGCCATGCTACTTAAGTGCCTGTTTGTCATACTACAGTGCCCCCAGTCTCCACCTTTCCTTCCTGGGGAGGAGAGCACCATGAGTGCACTCATCCTCAACCCTTCCCCTGCCAACCCCTGTCACACGAGCTAGCTTCCAAACCAGCATCACTAGCATAGCGCGAGGTGTGGTATCCAGCTCTTCAACCCTCAGCCCCACGGGGTTGGCCAGCACCCCCAGCTTAACCCCTCTGTGGTGAGCCCACCCCTTCTGTTTTGGCACACTTACAACATAGACTCTGGCTTGTAGGTGAGGGCCTGGCTGGAGGAACTGTAAGGCCTTGCGATGTTGATCTGGCCATGGGCATGGAGGTCAGTTGCTGTTGCCTACCTAGCACAGCCAGTGTTTTCTATGTTCTGGTGCCCCTTCCTCCCTCTGGTGTGGTTTACCCCTGATGCAGTTGCGCACAGTAACTCTGCCTCCATCAGTCATGATGGTTGATGTGCAGCAGATGCACTGCAGAACCGCCAATGTCCACTGGGAGCTGCTGGTGCGCCAGACAATCCCCAGTCCTCCCCCGGGGGGAGGAGAGCATACCAGCATGTGTTGAATCCTCACCCCATCCCTGGCGACCCCCGGCACCAGATCTCTGTCCCGAATTTTGTTTGTTGGCATGGCAATAGGTGTGCTGTCCAGTGCTGCCATCCTCTGTGGCATGAGGACAGCCCAGCACTACTCACTTGAATGAAATTAATTTTTTTTTTTGTGTGTGTGTTGTCTCAACATTCAGATTACTTTTGTTTCTTAAATTGATAATTGAAAATGATGCCCCCTGCTTGGTGCATGAGGTATTTGCTTGACTACTGATATCCTACTGTACTCCTGAGTGACTTTTGTACCATTCTTGCATGCATCTGTTGTGGTCAATGCAAGGGCTATTTTCTTTGCATTGGCACTTTCTTTTGGCCGAACACTTTAGGTGGCATATATGCTATCTACATAGAAACATACATTTTTACGGCACATAAGTACCGCTTGGGCCACCCAGTCTGCACATTTCTCTACCTAAAGGATAAGCTGACAATTCTAGTTAACTAACAGCCTACTTCCTCCTACTCCCACACCGTACAATTGCCTTATGTCTGTCCCATGCTTTCCTTAATTCCTCCACTGTTTGTGACTGCACAACCTCTTCAGGAAGGCCGTTCCATGCATCCACACCCCTCTTCATGCAAAATATTTCCTCACATTACCTCGGAGCCTTCCCCACAGTATCTTCAACTTGTGCCCCCTTATTGTTGCTCACCTGTTTTTGGGAAAGATGGTACCCTCTTGGACTTTTTTGATTACATTGACGGAACTTGAAATTTTATATCATGTCCCCCCTCTCCCTCCTTTCTACCACTGTGTGTGTGTGTGTATATATATATATATATATATATATATAAAGCTCCTTTAGTCTCTTTTCTTATGTATTCTGGTGCACACCCTGCAATGTTTTCATTGCCCTCCTCTGGACAGCCTTCATTCTACCTATGTCCTTGCAGAGATGATGTCGATTGAAGTTCACACAGTACTTCAGATGGGGTGTCAAGAGTTGTGTGTACAGAGGGATAAAAACTTCCTGTTTTCTACTGTTGATGCCTCTCCCTAGTCATCCCAGTATAGTCCAGCCCTCCTTACTGTATTTTCATATTGAGTACAATATGAAATAGGGGTCCGTTGGTAGTGAAGGGTGTCTAAAATTGGTGCCCTGCATAGTCACTGAAGGTTGAGCATACTCGATAGATCACAGGGCCTATTCTGATGACTTCATAGTATGTTACTATGTTATGCAATCCCTTTAGAAATCTTAAAATGTTGTTTTTCACCACTTTTCTCTAAATCGTGGGTGCTGTGAAGCTGTGACTGTGTGCAGGCACATGCATGACATGTGTTTTTCTGGATTAGCAGTGTACTGCTGCCGGGTCATACTGATGCCACCCCTTTGTCCAAAACCCCATGACAGCATAACTGTGCTTGGTGACACATACAAGAATTTTAGGACTCTACAGGTGTCAATCATATTGTATAATCATGACCATCCAGTTTCCAAATTCCCCATCACCACTGTTTCTTGCTTCATCCCTGCTGCTGCCTGTGAGTCAAGGTTAGGCATGAAGGGCATCTTTCAGGATACTGTTATATGACAAAGGAAACACACTTTGGACAATGTTTATTACTGTAGCCCCCCCCCCAGTATGATAAAATAAATAAATAAATGTCCAATGCATGCCATAACGTCACTGTTTCTTGACTAATGTCTAATGTGTTTATTTTTATTCTGTATCTCTGTTTCAGGAATACCATTACTTGGCCTACCGACAGTTTGTCCGGTGGATTTTTGGTTGACTTGGCCCAAGGGTACGAAAGATTCTGCCTGCTTGCATTGTGACTTCAATATGAGTACGTTTTCCATCTGAACAGTATTGTGGTTTCAAATATCCGCAGGTACAACTGGAAGACTTGTTGTAAATGAACTGTTCTGTGTGACTGCTTGAAATATGCAATCATTGAACTTCATTGTGGTACTTTGTTGATGTTATTTAATCTTTTCTTTTTTTTAAATAACAGGTTATAACAGTTGCAATGTACAGGTCTAAGTCTTGTACTTCACATTGCAGTTATGCAGTTAGACATACTCATTGCGGTTACATTGAATTCTGTCATGTAACTTCAATATGTACAGTGGCATTTCATGCGTGGTGATGCACTTCATGGTAGCCAGACAATGGTGGACACCTGACCATCAAAAACAAAATGCATAAGCACAGAAAGGGTCCTTGGTAGAGCATTAGCACCACTCCTGTCCCTCCTGTGACCTGATCAGGGGTCATAGTACAATATGACATTCCCTTACAGTACACTCATACCCTTCCCTGCCCTCTTGTACCACTGATTGCATTAATGGTACACCAGTATCTGCCCTTGTAGTCTACTAGTACTCCCTCCCCATCCAGACTTTCTGATTGCCATCATAGTCAGTCAAGTAATATCACCAGTGGACCACTGGATCCACCCTTCCCACCTGAATCCTCTATCGATGGTGAATGAGCAATCAACATACCCCAGGTTTTTCAGTGGTGACTCCATTCACATATTTGTGCCTGTCTAGTACAGTAGGAGGTGCAAGCACATTGGTTCACACCGTGGACCAATAGGCTTACAGCTCATACTGTAAGCTGTTAGTTGGTGGGCGGCCATGTGGTATGTGGTCGTGTTGCATACGACTGCCAATGAGGGTGAGCTTGGTGGCCTGTGGGTCCTCTGTGGGTGTGGTGGGAGTTACCAGGGGAGCATCGGGAATATGCTGATTACTCTTTCACTGGTGATCAGGGAGTCAGGTGGGGAAGGTGGATCCAGTCCACCACCATGGATATTGCTTGACTGAATACGATGGTGATCAGAGGTTCGGGATGGGGAAGGGGTACCAGCAGAGCACCAGTGCAGATGTTGGTGCACTATTAGTGTGATTGTATATATGTCTTGCACATTCTATACTCTATTCAAAGGTGATGCACCATGGCACATTGCCTTTCAATATCGCCATGTATGTGCCATGGCACATCTGGGTTGTGCTGTGCCTACAATGGTGCCAATGCCTGCTGCACTCAGAATATATGTCCCAATAACTATACCATGGTCTAGGTAAACTTTTAAGTGAGACCCGCTAAGAAAACGTTCAGCCCTCTCCCATCACAACATATGTTCAAATGCTTCTGCATCACTCTTGGGATGAAGTGATGTTCACTTGGAATTTTTTTTTGTTACAATCTGCCAAAACATTATGCCAGATATGGAAGCGCAGTGCTGTTTCCGATGTAGCATGTGCATAGTAATGGGTTTATGTATGTCAGTGAGTCACATGAAAAGACAGCTATATTTGCCACAAATACAGAAAGGTCACAGGCATTCTCCACACCCCAACCTATTTTTTGTAACCCAAGTAAAATAAAATGTTCTTTGCTGCCTTACAGGTGACAGTAAAGTAACAACTGTAGCCCGCTCCCATTTCCACTTACCTTGTAATGCTGCTGTGGGAGTACAGGTCTGCCATGATGTTAATATTTAAGGGCATGCTCATTGTTGCAGAACAAAAAATTATTGACAGATTCGGAAGCGCCATGCGGGTCTACAATGAGTGTGTGCAAGGGATCATGGGTACTGTACCCATTTATTGATATCATGAACATCACTAATCTTATACCTGCAGCAGTGGCAGTCCAATATTATACTTGTTGTAATGATTCCAGAGGGGGTCTCAATACCTTAAATATTACTTACATCAACACCTGTAATGGCTGTTGCATTAAGTGATATTTCTGGTATTGAGACCCCCGTGGAAGCATTTCAATAAGTATAATATCATAACGCCACTGCTGCATCAATAAGACTAGTGGTGTTAGCGACATCAGTAAATGTGCATAATACCCATGAGCATTTACACTAGCTCATTCTGGACCCATGCTTTGCTTCTGCATTCTCCAGTAAGTTTTGGCTTTTTCTAACAATATAACCATGACCTTACAAATAAAGATTGTAGGAGACCTGGACTCCCGAAGCAGCATTACAAGGTATGAGGGACTGTGCTACACTTTTTCTTTGCATGTCACCTTTCACACCTTTGCTTTATGTCATAAAGGACAGCTTCTGAGAAAATGTTCCCATCTGCATCTGTCAATATCACTGCATGCTGTGAGCACAACATGGATGTCTGCAGCACAGCTGTATCTGGTTTCAGCATTGATTTGTCCCTGTTTTCAATGGCATGGAGATGCATGTTGTGTGACATTGCAGCAAACATTCCGATTGTTACAAATGATGACAGAAGTCGGACATCACAGAATCCGTGATTTCTTTTTATAAACCTAATTTGGCTGTAAGTATTCATTCTGATCTGTGAGCAATGGATAAACAAAACTTGTTCCCGATAATGATGAACCCATGGTCTCAGCAATTGTACAATTAGTGCTCCTTGTATTATTCATACAGGAAGAAAATAAGTCACGAACAGTAAAAATGTATAAAGATCATTGCTCTACAACTCATGAGGTTACTCTAAATATGAATTAACCAACAAAGTTAAACCTCAACTTTGTCACAGCACTGATGCAGTTCCACTCTCATTACTGTCACTGAATGCGATAAGCACCTGATAGCGTGATCACACATCTAGTGACCCACACAGTCTGCACATCCAACAAAGGAATGATGTGATGGACGGTATGAGTGCAGTGACAAACGGAGTCATCATGTCATTTTAACAAAGTAATGTGAGACACATAAGTGTCGTGCACAGTTATTGCAGGTCACCAGAAAACTCCGCTGACTTGTCACGTAACGTAGTAAGTAGCAACGGGTGTCCAAGGCTGTTATTCAAACAGTTTTCTTAGAGGTGATCTGCAATGAAGCATTGCAGCACCCTCCCATTCTAACATACCTTACCAGACTGTTGCTGGAGTCCAGGGCTGCAATCAGCATAATTTTTCACATCCCGGTTTAAGTTGAATAAAGCACGGAAATGTGTGGACGAATGTGAAAGTGTGGAGGGGACCCGACTGAGCCAGTGCAAGTGTTCATGGGTAGTACACCCATTTAGTCACATCACCCTCCCCAATACCCTTATAATACCAGCATTAGCAGTTCCTTATTATGCTTAGTTTAATGCTTCCCCGAGGACTTGACACCATAAATATTACTCTGCAAGAGCCTGTCAGGTGTTGCAGTAAGTGATATTAAGTGTGAACCTGGAAGCGTTAAGTCAACATAATAATCAGCCGATAATTCTGCTATTGTCAGGATAGTTGTTGGAGTGACATGACTAGATAGATTTACTATGAACACTAACGTCAGCCGGGCTCCCCTCGCGTTGACCGCCACATTTCCGCGCTTTATTCAGTTTAAACCAGGGTGTAAAAAATTATGCTGATTGCAGCCTCAGACTCCCACAACAGTATTGTAAGGTATGTTACAATGGAAGGGGGCCACAATGCTTCATTGCAGATGACCTTTAACACTCACAAAATTTAACCTCACCACGGAAACTTGTATCAAAATATGGAACTGATGCCAAGTTCACGATGAAGTGGACACAACCTTACATTGGTAATGTACACATTTATTGATATTGCACATGCCAATGCTTTCAGTGTAGCAGCAAATGTCTTTCATGGTGGTCCTCATGCATCAGTTAATCGTTACAGCAGTACCAGAATGGTTGGTTATTGTAACAGACCCCCCAAGAGCAACAACATAAGAATAGAAAGCCACATCCATTGATGATTCAATGAAAGCACTGGCGTCTGCAAGGTCACAACATGGGTGCAAATCACATGTACACATGCGCACCCTACCCTGTGACCTTGCCTGCAAATTTGTTTCATCGATTTCGTGACATTTTACTACTGTTACAGAAATGGTACTGTTAGCGTCCCTATACTACACTCACAACTTACTAAGGTGGGTGGCATGTGAGCGTGGTCCTGCACTTTGCTGGCATGTCATACAGCACATGACAGGTTAACCTTTGAACCAATGAAATTTGTAAACCACAACACCCTAACAACTTGTTTGGTTAAAATGTCCTGTTTTGGACAACCGACACATGTAAAGTTGGCATGTGTGGCATACCAAACAGTGAACATTTGCAATTTTTTTCAGTCTGTATTCAACTGTTATGCAAATGAGCTAAATTGTAAGTCAGAAAAGCATTGTCCAAGTAGCAAATGTGTTTCTGTGCACAGTTGATACACAAAGCTGCCTTCTTGTCTAAGTAATTTGAAGACTGATGAATTAAGCATATTTTATGCAAAACATTTCCTGTACTCATTCTTTATTTCTGCATATATAGCACTGTACAACAGAGTCACTTACTATTACCAATCTTTCACTTTATTTTATTGAATTGTATCGCACGTTGGGTTATTGTCCTTCAATGATTTGTTAAATCTGCAGCGGTGACGTTTAACTATTTTGTCCTTCGGTACCTTCTGAAACATTTGTGACAATGGCTTAGGTGCTTTCTTTGACTTGTCTTGTATCTCCTGCAGAGCAGCTCCGTACGTTGGTAGTTTCTGCCACATTTAAAGTACCTCAGTCATCACTGTGGACACATAATCTGTGCAAAGAAAAAAAAGGGACACACTCATTACAAGAACTGTGACTTGGAGGGAGTAACATCTGTTTGGAACTTTCTTTAAACATTGATGCATAACAACAGTTAGGAGTTATGGCATATTTCGACAGAGTGCATAAATGTAGAATGCCTTTTTGCATGCTCACTAGTAATGTGTGCATACATTAATTTACATAAGGAAACCTGATAATACAGGCATGTAAGATATGGCTAACAACCTTGTGCCATGCGAAACGGTATATGCTGGTGGTTGGAAGGGTGGGTATATGTCAGGGAATGACGGAAAGGTGTACAGGTGGGATGGCAGGTGGGTACTACTGAGTAACAATACATAGAAATCAAGGAACAAAAGAATAGGACTCTCAAGATTGTACTTGTGGAGTGACTGCACTGCCAAACACAAGACTTAAGACAGGTAAATAGCGGTACAGATCAGGAGGACCTGCGAGACGGGTATCGTAGTGATTTCAACAGGACAGTATTCCATCTGGTCACATTGAATATGTGACAGTTGTACTGTATTTCAGGAGGGCTGATCTCTGTGTAGGATGGTGGAAGTGTTAAGAGGGGACCTACACATAATTCAACACTGCATGGGAAAAAGAGACAGGAGAGAGCCCACAAAGGTGTGGATGGTGTTGCACACCATAGAACCTGCAGCATGTCCCTGAGCAAGAAGGGAAGGGAAAGCAAACATACCTTGGTAAGCAACTAGGTCATGGAGAGAACCACTGATATTTAGAAGTGTGCATGAAAATGCGGCAATACTGTATGCATGGTGCAACTGTGGCCATTTGCATGTGATTATGGCCCCCTTTGCCTGTGGTGTGCAGGGCATCACTGCGAAATGTGCAATGTGTCCTGGTAGTCCAGTAGACCCCCCGACCCACCACTGTGCCCGATCGCGGGCATTCACATCTACAAAATGACCTGGTGGTGTACTGTGTTTTCCAAAACCACACTGGTATGCCTGATCGCAGGCAGTTACAGTTAGACCATGACCCTGTTTTTTGGTGGACCACCCTCCCATATGCACAATCGCAGGATGTGACATGTACAAACTGATCTGCTGGTTTTCTGGTTGTCCCATACAGTAACATGATCGTGGGTATGATTAAAGCATACACATTCCCTGGAAGTGGAGCGGACACTCACCACACACAATGCACCGGCCACCGCTGCACCATACTGGCATGCATCTCTGGTGCTGTAATATAACCCCCCCCCACAGAGTACCCACGGCCAATCAGCCCCCCCCATTGGTGGGCAGCTGAACCATACCTGCATACTGCACCACTGCTGCCTGCCGAATCACAGCTTACGTTATGATGTGTAAGCCTATTGGTCCACAATGTGGACCAATGTGCTTTCAGACCATACTGTACTACACAGCCACAAATATTTAAATGTGATCGGTGGGGTGTTGGCCCACCACAGTAGCATGGTATATGTACGCTTTAATCATACCCATGATCAGGTTCTGGGAGGGGGGGTACCACTACACCACCAGGTCACTTATGCATGTCACTGCCCATGATTGGGCATACGGGAGGGGTGGAGGGATCCAGTACACCACCAGGTCATTCTGTATATGTCTGTATCGATGATAGGGCACAGAGGTGGTGATGGGAGTCCACTGGACTACCAGGTCACATTGTACCTGTAAATGCCTGCGATCAGGCATACCGGAGTGGTGGGGGGAGCACTGGGCCACTGCTGATGATCAACTCACAATCAAAGGTAATTAAATGCAGTACAAGTAAACAAACAACATTGTAAAAATTAAAATTCATGTTGCATGGCACACAAAATACTCACTGTAGGTGCAGGCAACCTTGACCTCTTTCATGCTGCTGTTTCCCTTCCTGTATTTTGGGTATAAAACTCACCACTGGGGTTCCCCTTTGCTGTCAACCATCTGTGCCCTACTACTATTTTCATTGAAATGAAGGCGGCTAGTACCATGCTGTAAGAAAGCAAAGTATGATTGGAGCAGAAGTACAAGAACTGGAGCTTGTTCAGCTAAGAGCACATTACTGTAACAATTGTGACACCAGTTTCCTGACTCCAGAACACAAACGTAAGCAGAAAACAAGATCACACAACAAAAAGTGTTGAAAGTACAACTTTGCGCAGTGTCTTATGAAAAATCATATTCTGAACAGCATCCTGCAACATGTTCACAAAACACGGTCTACATTACTTGTCCAGTGATTGAACCTTGTTCATTAACCTCACACGATGTACAGTACCACATGCTCAGTACCTGCTCACTTGGTTGCAAGCATTGGAAGTGAGAGTTGTTCTGCACCACAGAAAGGCTGTAAACAGCTTTTTGGTGGGGAATACAGGCACTGCAAGGCTGGCCATGGGGGGACAGTACAGTACCTGGGGTAGGCATTTCTGATTGTGTGTGTACACAAGTTATACGGTAAGTTAGGAACATGGCTTTCCAGGGCCCTACTGTCTGACTCTGTTGCTGCAAGTGTGTTGGCGGGATGTCTTTGTTCCTCACTTTCAAGTTGTACAGTTCAAATAACTGTAAAAGCATACAGACCTTTCTGGATGCATGTCATCAAAACGTATGCATGACTAAGTACAACTGATTTCTTTAATGGGGAATGACATAGTGAGTCATGAATCACCTGTGAAATACTGTCATTGTAAGTGCACCACAATGATGACTCTGGTGCTGTGTATGCACAACAGAAGGCAAAAATGGTTAGTGATGGCAGAGGGTGTTGCCAGCAAGGGTAACCCATGAGGTGGGCACATGAGGAAGGGCGCTGTCCGTAATGGCGGCTCCTTCACAGCGCAATCCCTAACGGCGATGGGAGGGTTGGGTGACTGGATCAGGGTGTGGTCAAATTGGGCGACAGGATTTCGCTATGCATACGTGCACACGGGGGGGAGCGAGCACAGCGAGCGTGGGCTGGGAGGCTGTAGGGGGTGGCGCTGTGGTGGCTGGCTGAGCTGCATCATGGCATTGGGGGTTGGCTAATGGTTGGGGTGGGAGAGGTACCGGGTTCAGGTCCGGGCACTGGTGCGATTTTATTGCACCTGACCTGAACCTTTATTTTTTTTACTGCTTTGCCCCCCTGACATGCACCCCCCTGGAGTTGCGTTTCCTTAAGTAGGGTGATAGGGGGGTTAAGCACCCCCTGAGGGTGTGTGTGTGGGGGGGGTGCAGAACCCACACAGAAAGCAGTAAAACAGTGTCCTGGTGCCATTGTCCTTATGTGCCGGTGCTGTCAGAGTACCGAAAATGTTTTTGGCACTCTGACTAAGCGATAACGGTGATCACCTTTAGATGTTCACCATTGTCACATAAACATGCCAGCAAGCCAGCCCGCTGGTGCAGCGGTGGGATTTCTGCTTGCGACGCCCGGCGACCCGGGTTCGGGAACGAATCCGGGTCATCGGAGGGCCGGCCAGGGGGAGTAGGATCGAGCGTCCGCTGGGCAGCTCTCCTTCTCTGGGGGAAGGGTGTGGGTAGCATTCGGTGCGCTAGGGACCCCTGGCGGAGGCCGGGAGTTCCCACATAGCCGACGCTTGACAACCCATTGGAGATGGGGCGGATGGTGACATCATGGCACGACCCCACCTCCCCAGAAAAGTGGAAAATGGTGGAGCTGCCTGCCGCCGTGAATGAAGCTCGCCGCGGCTTCAATGTGCTCCCCAGGCCAAGCCCCCGACCTAATCCCAGTGCCTGTGGCATATGCCGGGAGTGCCGCAGGCCCCACCGTGGGGGGCAAGCCCCGGGGTATCAAGGACTGTGGCTGATTTGGGGTGCAGAAGCCGGCAGCCCGTGACCGGGCTGATAATTGGGCAGCAGGTAGCTCAGGGAGTAAAGAGCAAAATAAAAAAAAATAAACACGCCAGCAAGTAACATTTTGTGCACGATATCCAACAATTAGAGCAACACTAAAAAAAAAAGTTATATCTTCGGCTAATGGTATCCCCTTTCCAAAGAAGTCAGATTGCTGTCAGCTGATTCCTCTAATCTCTAAAGAGGTTATACATGTATCTGTGTCCTAAGCAACAGAAGTTTAAACAGAGACACTCCGCAGTGGCCTACAGTAACTGAGATACTGCAGAATGAACAGTATGGTGTGTGACAGGCACTGAATAACACCTTCCTACACCCTTGCCAGAACTAAATGGACATGGATATCAAAGCTGATGGAGATGTTACTTTACCACCAGTACATGAATAAATGTGGATATTAATACTTATATGTTGTCATTAATGCCATGAAACTATGTCTGCCTGTAAACATAGATACGCCACATATCTGCACAACTGTTACATGTAAAGTGTAGAAACATCATCATGAACTCACCGTGCAGACATGGCAGGGTAGAAATAGTGCACTGCCTTTGGTGCAAAGTATGTGTAATGATTTTGTAAAAGGATTCAACACATGACGTCTGCTCAGCTGATGACAGCATTGTGACATCCTTTATTAGATTGCTTATCTTCACAGTCAGGAAAAGTTCCTTGTAAGCCTTTGATCCTGATTGAATGGGTGAACAACAGAACATGTAGTAGGTCAACGCACAATGATTTGTGTGTAAATATTACGTAAGTTTAAAATGTTACATACCAGTAGAAAGCCATTTACAGTCCTCCAGGGGACCATGCTCACATCGCTGAAATGTGCCACCATGGTTGTCATGAATATCAGCAGCGTGGTTCAGCACACTCTCCCATTTGTCAGTGGCCAGTTGACCATTACCACCACTACTGACAGTACGCCAATAAAGATGGTTGCTAATTGAGTGTGCCCAGATAGTTAAGTCCTCACATGTCTTTCCCTTTCCCGTGGCTTCGATTTTCTTCGACACACCTAAGGAGTGTGAAAGACAGTTTTATTCATTCATTCATGTATTCATTCATTCATTCAGTGTCCTATGATTGCAAGTAACTTTCAACACAGAAAACTGTCATTTACAAAGGTTCAACGTCAATCATGGCGAGGGGTAAGAAAGACAGATAGAGGATAACAAAATGAGGAAAATAACATTTTAGAGAATCAGTGAGAACATCATTGCAACATAATCAACAGAACATTGCATTTCCAGCTATTAATAGTGGTATAAGCTAGGAATCAGGTAGGTGCAGGAAGTAGTACAGGAAGGGTCACAGAGGAGGGAAAAGGTAGTAGCACATTGGCATTGTCATGTGGAGTTGTGAGGAAGGAAAGATGGGGGTGGTAGTCTAACAGAGAGTAGAGGTTGTTGGGTTTGAAGGGTGTACTAAAAGTGGTAAAAAAATGTGGTTGTGCTGAAAAAGGTCAAGGCCTGTGCAGACAATATGAGGCAAGCAAGCAATAATACCCTCCAGGGTGGGCAGTATTGGGCAATACCGGACCGCCCAGGGCGTAATGATGCCTGACGCCGCAGACAGAGGGCCTTATAGTCCCTGGAAGTTCCAGTATTGCCCATACTGCCCACCCTGGAGGGTATTATTGGGCTTAGAAAATGGGCTAACTGTGTCAGTTTAATGTGGGATTTTTAAAACAGTAAGAAAGTAAAAAGAAAAAAATTAAAGAGAATTTTTAGTCATTTTATTGTAAAGTAGTCCCTCTTTTGTAAGGTATTCCATGTTCTGTTGCTGAGCGTTTCACACATCTATTCCCTTGCATTTTACTTTCCCGTACTACTATTCCTGGAACAAGTACCCTGCACTGCAGAAATGAAAAGAAAGAAAAAAGACAAGTGTTCTGTACCATGGTTTTAAATAGCATTTTTTTTTCAACCAGTATTTCGGCATTGGAATGTCGTGGTGCAGTGTGACCTTATTTGACCCTGAGCGTGAAAGTAGGAAGTGCGTCTGTTTGCTTTGGGGATTTTAATAGTGGCTTTTTTTTTAGTTTCCCTGTCCTTGCTACCTTCGTTGATGAACCAGGCTCACTTCTTCTAGGGTTTTTTAAGTTTTCATTTTTAGTGGTTGCCAGTCCTCGCTGCTTGATATGAGGTCTGGGAGTGTGAAGAGGAGTGCTGTTCGTTTTAGTGGCGTAGTTTCTCTGTGGAAGGTATGGAGCTGCAAAGAAGAACAGAGCTGTACGAGGACAGAAACCATTAGGTACTGCTGTCTGTTTCTTAATTTATGGGTTGTAATTGTTCTTTTTTTTCGGCAGCAGATCAGAGGAATGCCAGTACAGAATGCTGTAGCAGGAATTGGGGGGCTCTCGCTAGCTGTCTCGGGAAAATGGTGGTGATGTGAAATAAGAAAAAAAAAATCAAGAAAGTAGCTAGTAGTAAGTCCAGTGAAGGCTGATGTGTAGTTCTGTTTGACAGTTGGCACTGAAATAGGGAGTGTTGGGGAGAGTATCTCTCGCTATGTGAGAGAAAAAAATGGCAGCAATTTTAAATTAAATTAGGTACTTTCAGCCAATCAGAAAGCAGGCTGGGCACAAAGCTACCTCAGTGAGTAAAGGGGCACTGGGACTGGTGTTTTTTATTTCCTGGTCGTCTATTGAAAGTTAATGTACCTCCCTCTAGCAGGGGTACCAGCAAATCAGAGACCAACACACCCCCTGCAATTGCCTCTGCCTCCAGAGCTTGTTGTGGTCTGCCCTCTAAACCGACCTCCCTTGTCTCCACCCCCGATCACCCACCTCTCTTCTTTGCTCCACACTGAGCCTACCTCTTGTGAAAGCCACATACATCCATCTTGCTTAGAAAGTGGGCTTTTTAAACATAGACTTTGACTGCAGATAAGGACCACTTGGTCCACCCAGTCTGCCCATTTCCCTACCTACTGGATAAGCTGCAGATTTTAGGTAACCAACAGCCTACTTCCTGCCACCCCCCACTACAATTGCCTTTCATAGGGATGAGCTGCCTTGGCCGGGGGAATAAACAGTGGCGGAGAGTCAAACGCAAACGTTGTAATTGCACACTGATTTCTTGTGCACTGCAGTCATTGATTTACTTGTCAGTACTTTCTTTTTTTACTAAACATATTTGACAGTTCAGTGTCAGGCAATGAAAATGTTCAAGTTTTCTTACCCATTTTAGAATGCCTCTTACTGTCAGTCGCTTGACATCCTTATACATGTCATACAACATGGTTTCTACAAAGGAGCTTCAAAATAATAGTTTTTGAATATTTTCATTTGTGACAGAAATAGGACTGCATTGTTATGCATTCAGCTGTAGTAAAGGACAGCATGGTGTCACGAACAAGATATGTGCCTTTGTGTTATGGCTGTATGTGTCACTGTACCCTTGATTAATGTGCTACTATTTATTTTGTTCACATTTGGTGTGCACTTATCTACATCATAATGTATTAGTGAGGCAAGTGTTGTGATAAAACCATTTTGTCATGGACAACAATTGGGATAATGCCATTCTGTTGTCATGCACTCAGATTAACATGGCGTGATTGTCACATGACAAGTACATCATGTGCAATTACATTGATGTGACTGCGCCTCAAAGAATACAAACTATAGAGAGCCACACAGAGGTATATCAGCAGTACATGAAATATAATCCGTGTCCATGAAACATTATTAGTAATAAATAATGTTCATGAGACATGTATTCAACAAACAGTAAATTCCAATGCTGTTCAGCACAATACTGTGACTATGACATTTCATGTGTCAGATGCACAGCATGATACATATACCATGTATGTCACCCATTTGTGTCACTGCTGCAGGAATTACATTTTTTATCGCTGAATAACAGGTACTATAACAGCATCAGGAGTACAAAATCAGAAATACACACTTACAGCATAACCATGTCAGATGCAGCACTGTCCGAGTCTGCATTAGGCATACGCCAGTCAGGGTTGTTTTGATCCTGCTTGTCATCAAATGCAACATCAGACATGTCTGTCTCTTGATCATCAACAGTGTCCTGTGCCTGTAAGGGCATGGTATTCGTGCAGGCATCAACCATGACTGGCCCACACTGAATAGCAATATCTCTACATGCTGGGTGGAATTGTGTCGATTTAGTCAATCTAGGTACACGTGTCTGTGTGGAAAGTGCAATAAACTGAGAATGACAAAAAGGAACATTATCAGGAGGTCATACATATATCACATGTCAAACACGTATGCTGAAGAGGTTCACATACAACACTGCTGTTAAGGCAGTTCTACACAGCTGTGTTCAAGGAATAATGAAAAATGAAAAATCCTGCTGAATCAGTCAGAGGGCCCAGTCATACAAGGGATGGTGCAAGCAAAGACAAGGGCAAGTGTATCACCAGGATGTGGCACAAAGGACCATGCACCCAGTTACGTATTGGGCAGAGTACACACAGCAAGATATAGCATCTTGCAGAAACATTTCTTTTTTTAAAATTTCTTTCTATTCCCCGCTTACTGTCTCATGAGCTCCGCTTCTTCGGGAGCTGCAATGAAAGAGTGCACCCACTTGTGCCATCTACCTGATCCCGAAGTCGATCCCCCATGGAGCTGCAGATCTTCCCCCTGTGCAAGGACAATGTAGGACAGAACACCATGAACTATTCAACTTTTGTTTGGAGACCCTGGCAACAGGCAGGCACTATTAGGGTCTGCCTCGCTGTTCTGTCTACCTGGAGGTTGGACACTGCTTTTCCCTGTTCATTGTGGGATTGGTGCATGAGCAATGCCAAGGCATCAACACCGATGTCGCCACTCTCCCCCAGCTTTGGTTCCATGCTTGCCATGCCTCAGACCTCCGCCACAGGGTGGTCAAGTGCTGAGCAAGGCCCCCCTCCCTCACAGGAGAGGACAGCTGTCCTCCAAATGCTCAATTCTCTCCCTGACCTGCCAACCACCGATGCCCATGGCTCCTTCCCGAACCCGGGTTGCTGGCGTGCAGCTAGGTGTGGCGTCCAATGCCTCAACCCTCTGCACCACCGGGCCACTGACACATGCCATTTTATTGATGGGTACTACTGGTGCTTGCCGTGGTATGTGGTCTTGCAGTACCAGGTGTATTTGTACAGTACAGTACCCAGATTCACGCTAAGGCTTAATTTGTATTGCACAATATGTATTGCTACTGTGAGTTGTGATGAATGAATTAATGGGAGGGGTGGCACAGACATCCCTTGTAGTCCTTTGGCATCACGTTAGTAACTGTCGTTGTGCATCCTTTTTATGTTTTCTTGCATGTATGTGCAAGAAACATAGTGCTATCATCTGAGTTTCTGTAGGTTTGGCACCCTGTGTTCCAATTCAGTCAGTGTGTTTGCAGGTGCGGCTACAGTTCACCAATGAATGCTGCAGCTGTCTATGACAGCAGTTGAAAATGCAGTGCCGTACGGTTGAAAGGGAGAGCTCCGCTTCAGTGAGCAGCGATAAGATAGTGCTGATTAGCATATTGCGTGCTCATGTGCCCCCCCACACACATGCATATTGCCTGCTCATGCGCTCCCCCCCCCACGCACACACTGTATGGCCGACTGGGTGCCCACTCCCCATTGGCTCTGCTGTGCTCCCCCAACAGAGTTCCAGGTGCCACGCTGGGAGCCCAGCATGGCAACAGTCCATAAGGCCGACAGGGTGCCCAATCCCGTCAGCGCCACTGTTCCCCCCAACAGACTACCGGATGCCGCCAAGGCCCACCACAGTGGCGCAAGTCTTGCATCATCTACGAAAAAATAACCTGTAAGAAAAACATTCCCTCACTGACTGTCCTGACCCCCCTCCCGCGCCCACCCTGTACCCTGCCTCCCACACCCCCTCACCCCATACTTACCTCCAGAGTCCAGCGCAGTGATCATCGTTGGACCGGGAACACATCTGCACTCTTCAAAGCCGACTGCGAACTGAGGAAATGCCAGTAAGCTGTATAATGGAATAAATAGGTTTTTTTCAACTTTAATGCATATCTCAGGCATTTTTGGGAATCTTTTCACCAGATTTTCAACATGGGGCTTTTGGGACCCCACCTCATGAATTCTGTCACTGTCATTTTGTTAATCGGACACAAAAGGTGATTTTGCTGTCACTGCGAGGAACCACCTTTCAGGATCTGATTTATGAAATGACAGTGTCACAATTCGAGGTGGGCTCTAAAACCCTATGTTAAAATTGAGTAATTCCAAAATGACTATTTCTAACATGCATTGCGCTGTTCCTATGCACACTCATAAGTTTGCGAATGTTCAATATTTTCACCCAGGTTTTCAACATTGCCATTTTACCACATCTCCTTATGAGCAGCACAGCTGTCATTTTTCACATCTCGCTCAAAATGTGTTTCTGCGCATGTAGCACACAATGGTGCAGTTGGTGTGCGAAATCAATGTTTGGGACAGATAAAGAAAATCACAGTGACACTGTTAATGAGCAGAGGTGTTAAAATGGCTATGTTAAAAATTTGGTGAAAAAAGTCCTTAAAATGACTGTGTTACGAGCGACCATTGCGCAGTTTCCACGCACCCTCGTAAGTTCATGCATTTCTAATATTTTCAGTCCAGATTTTTACCACTGGCATTTTTCCACACTTCCTTATAAACAGTATAGCTGTCATTTTTCACACCATGGCCGAAATGTGTTTTCACACTTCCAGCGCAGAAATGCATGGTCGCTGTGGGAATTCGCTGTTCGGGACAGATTAAGAAAATCACAGTGACACTGTTCATGAGCGGAGGTTCCAAAATGCCTGTGTTGACAATCTGCTGTAAAAAAATTCCCAAACTAATTGCATTACGGGTGTGCATTGTGCAGTTTCTACGCATGCTCGTGACTTCACCAGTTTTTTTAATATTTTCACTGCAGATTTTCAACATTGCCATTTTTTGCACCTCCCCATGAACAGTACAGCTGTCATTTTCACATCCTGTTGAAATGTGTTTTGCACCTGTGATGCCAAATGGGCGTAGCTGGGCAAAATCAGCTTTGGCTAACAAACTGATATTGCCATTGTTCATAAGGTGGGGTCACAAAAACCATGTTGAAAATTTGGGTGAAAATGCCAACGAACGCCTGAGGCATTAGGGTTTCCGACCATAACGCCCCACCCTGTAGAGATTGACAGGCATCAGGGGTGTGACTTGGGATCCTCACCTGTAATGCTCATACCATTCCACACCCTGCAGCTAGTGAGAGGCATCGAGGTGTGCCTTGGACTCTTCGGCCCCAAAGTTCACCCCATTCTCCTATACAGCACCCATCTCACTTTATTTCCTGATGGAATGGGGTGAGCATAAGGGCCAAAGACCCCAAGGCACACTGTGACACTTGTCGGTGTCTACAGGGTAGGGTGTGGTGAAGTGGCATGGCCGTTATGCCTGACGACCCAAAGGCACACCCCAATGCCTGTCAGTCTCCACCGTACCACTCATTCATACTTCAGAATGAAGAGCACCACACTATCTGTTGACAATATTGGGAGACACCATTTCATAATAAAGTTTCACAGATGTGAGCCCAAGCACCCTTTTTAAATTTTTTAAACAGCAACGTACTACTATACCTGAAGCAGATCATGATGAAAAGAAAGCTGATGGATTGCTGTGTCCTATGGACACAGTAGAACAGGCAAATACAATTATCACCATTACTACAGTGTGACATGCAACATTTGTTGTCACAATCCACGCTATCCCCAACACAGGATTAGTTTGATAATTGATATAACCATAACTGCATTGTGCAGTTAGTAGTGGCAAAGTTATACACATCAATATAACCTGCATACCATGTTGGAACCAAAGATAGTGTAATAGGACAATATTCACCATTGGGGTGACCTGGATTGCCACACTGCACATTGAAATACTGCTAACATCCAGTACTGCAAAGTCAAACGATTCTGACAGGTCAGTTTCAGTGTCTGCTGTTGGCAAACATTCTTGGAACACCTCTGCTTCTTCATCCAATGGAGGATGGTCATCAGACATAAGCTGCCATGAAAAGAAACAACGCAACACAGAGGAATCAGCAGTGCAGGGTTAACACATACCAGTAACCATTCATGTATAGTCACACAACTCTTCACAGTTTCTCCAAGATATCTCATCACACCTATCCATACAATAACAGGTATGCATGCTGCATTGCTTGGCAAAAGATGTCATGATCATAGAATCATGGAACATAATAGCAGAAAGGAACATCATGAACTATTTAGTGTTACCCTTACTGCAATACTTCAACATATCGCATGTTGGTAAGTGCTTCCAATTAGCCCCATCAGCCTGTCAAAAGATGTGTTTATCCAGTAAACAGTGTCTGAATTAGCCACCTCCAGCGCAACACCACTCCATTTTTGCAGTACCCTATCCATGGAAATGTGACCTCACACATTTGTTTTTCACTGAGTCTTCTGCAGTGTAAGTACATGACACATTCATATGTTTCCTTCCCTGCTGTTGAAAACGTTCTCTGGACATCCCTTGTTTCTGACTTTGGGCAACAGATTTTCTTGTCATCTCAAGACAGGGACAGGAGCTGTCCCATCAATGTAGTGGTTGGATTTCCTCTTGCAATGCCGGCAACCCGGGTTCGGGTATGGACTAGGGTCGCTGGAGGGCTGGCCATGGGAGAACATCTTGAGTGTCCCACGACAGCTCGCCTTCTCCAGGTGAGAGGGTGGGCATATGCGGCAAAACACTTGCGTGACCCCGAGCAGCAGCTTGGAATACCACAAGCCATGCTTGAAGGGGATGGGCAGCCAAGATATGCAGTGGATGTCGGCATGTAGCACCTTGACATCAGGCTCCTGCCGGCTCTGAAAACACAGACTGCATAGAGCATGCCTCTGAAGTGACAACAGTCACCCGGCAACCTCTGGACCAATGAAATGACGGATTTCAGGGTGTCTGCAACCACACCTCATCCCCGCTGGGGGGCAAGATGCAGCAACATGGAGCCCAAGAGGAAGGTTTGGGTAGAGCAGGTGGCAGGAGGCTGACTCCTTCGCAGGCTTGAAGGATCAGGGTCAGCAGGACATAGGGGAATAAAGAGCAATTTCACACAAAAAAAATAGGGACAGCATACATTTCAGAATGCCTGCAATGTGTTGTACAGATATATTGAAGAGGACTGGTCCACGCACTGACCACTGCTGAACTGAACTCATCACCTGCCCAATCACAGATTGAACAGTCTTCACCACAGTAAATTAAAAGAAGAGCATGGTATCAGATAAAAAGTAGAACACAACATGCATTCCGCAGATGGCACAGTGGTGCTGAGGGTTAAAGCACTACATGCATCACCTCGCGCCACGCTGGCAAACAGTGTTCGTGAAGGATCCAGAGCCACCGGGGGGGCGGTGTGGGCAGGGAGGGATCGAGCATTCGATGGATGACTCTCCCTTCCTGGGTAGGGTGCAGTGACTGCGTCGCTCCTGAGTGACCCTGGCGATGACCAGCGATAGCCAAGAACAAGGCATCAATGCTGAATGGTTCTGGGGGGCACAGCTCAGTGGACACTGGCCGTCATTGCATGTCAGAGCTCTGTGGGGTGGTGACAAGAAAAAATGAATATCCACACCACCTGATAGGCCAAGACAGGACAAGTTGTTGGTCCCCATGCCCAACACCTGTCCTTCCAGCTCCATAATGCCCACTCCCTCCACCCCCAGTCTCTCCAGTACATTCAACATAGACCACCAGTGTAGTGGCCATTCATGCACCCACGGGCTCACAGACCGGTGGTCGGGTGGCCAGGTGATGCGGTCAGGAGATGGACCCATGGCCGAGGAGTGCAGTCTGGGTGATTCAGGCATGTGATAACCCTGAGTCCTGCTGGAGACAGTTTAGTTTAGTTTATTAGTCTAGGAATTAATACCTTTGAGCCAGGGCTCTCTTACAAAGGTTCCACGTCACAAAGAACATTTAACAAAGCACGATACACATTACAGGTAAAACCAGACAGGAATGTTACATCATAAATGTGCTATTAACAGTTTAAGGCAGTAACGTTTTTAAGTTTCATAGAAAAACAAGCTATAACAGGTTCAAGCGAGTAGACAATTTCGAGGTTAAGAAACTTCCAGGAGGCGGTGATCATTAGGCACAAAGGAGGCTAGAGAGGAGGGAAAGGTGGTGAGTGGGAGAGTAAGTGAGAGGGACAGGAAAAGAGTGAGTTTGGGTGGGAGACAGGAAGTAGTAGAGGTACCAGAGGGTTCATTAGTCAGGAGGAAGAGGCCTCAGATGTGAGGATGGACATGAGGAGTAGTAGTCTTTATCTAAGCGCAATCACAGTTGCTAGTGGTGGTGAGGTGGGCATAGAGCATGGATTTGAAAGCTTCAAGCGAGGTTGAGGATAGAGTAGGTGGACTAAGCGCATTGAACCATGTCGGGGCCCTGTATGCGAAAGATCTTTGTCCCTGTGCAGTCCGGCATCTCAGAACCAGGAAAGGTTGGCGTTCAGATCTGGTGGAGGGTCGTGAGCCAGGATTCAGTCGGAGTAGGTTTTGAATACATAATGGAGTCAGTCCCAAGATAGATTTTTTTGCCATTGTGCAGGTGAGATAAATAAGATGATTTGATAGGTTCAACCAGCCTGATTCATAGTATAGATCACACGTGTGAGTCAGTCTTTGAGCCCCGTGAGGGAGCCGGCAGGCCTTATTTAGAGTGATTGAGATACGCCTTAGAGCAGTGGAGGTAGCTGAGCCATAAATAATAAGGCCATAGTCAATGATTGAGATTATGGAACTCTGTATAGCTATTCTCAGTGCCGCTTGATTTAGAAATTGAGCGGTTACAGAATAGTATTCCAAAGCGTTGGTTCACTGTTTTCGCAGTGTTGTCAATGTGGGTTGCAAAGGTGAGCCCTTGGTCAAAAGTGATGCCAAGGTATTTGAAAGTATTTACTTGGTCCAGTGTAAATCCGCAGAGGTTTGTATGGTGAGTGGAGTATGCCTATTTTTGTTTTGGTGATTGGAGAAGAGCATGGCTTTTGTTTTATTGTGGTTTAGCACAAGTTTACTATCCAGGAACCACCTTTCAACACTAGAGAAGCAAGTTGCAGGCTTTTTACGTAGGGAGTTTGGATCCTTGTGGGAAGAAGAATTACAGCATCATCAGCATATAAGATTATTTTCTCCTGGCAGATATCTGGGAGGAGTTAAGGAACAGGCTAAAGAAGCGGTCCAAGAATTGATCCCTGTGGTACACCCGAGAGAACTGGTTTGAAGTCGGAGAGTTCATTAGAGATTTTACAGCCTGTGACCGATTGGACAGGTAACTTTTACCAAGCACAAGGACCTTGGCCAGGCCTAGGCTAGAAAGTAAGGAGGTAAGTAGGCCATGATGGACTGTGTCTAAAGCTTTTGTAAGATCGATAAAGACTGCACCTGTTTGGCACCCTTTGTCCAGGGCTGAGTGGACTTCGCCAGAGAAATCAAGTAAGGCTGTTGTTGTACTATGTCCTTTCCTAAAGCCATGCTGTTGATTACAGAGTAGATTGTATTTGTCCAGGTAATCAGAGTTGGTCTGCCACTATTCGTTCAAGTGCTTTGGAGAGGGAGGAGTATTGATATTGGTCGATAGTTTCCTGTTGAGGTTGTCCCCCTTTGTGCACTGGCGTAACTATGGCAGATTTCCATTGCTGGAAATTGACTTTGGCAAAGTGACAGATTAAGAATTTTTGCAAGGGGTGAATTACTTCATCCAGGGTGAGAGACAGGATTTTAGATCTAGCATGTCACTACTTGTTCTAGATTTGGAGCAGGCCTTTCTTATAACCTTGTGTGCTTCATGCACTTGATTTTCTTAGTAAAATTGTGGTTTGTCACGAGGGGTGTTTTGTGATACTAGGCTAGGCACAGGTAAGTCCGAGAAGAAATCTGGGGGGAGGACCCCACTAAGGTCTGTGAATGTTTTATTAAGCGCATCTGCAATAGACTTTGGGTCAAGAGTGGTGGATCCATCAACTTTCATAATGGTAGGTGACGATTTTGATTGTTTACCCATTATGTTTGGATGTTGTCCCAGAAAGCTCTTCCATCACCCAGGTGGATTCAAGGGCATTTTGAAATAGCGCTCTTCATTTGCCCTAATTTGTGAGGTACATCTATTTCGTGCCTGCTTGTATTTTAGGGCATCATGAGGTGAGCCTGTGTCTCTGGCAACTGCCCAGAGGTGGTCCCGAACCTTGAGCTCGGCAAGTAGTTTGGCAGTAATCCATGGATTTGATAGCGCTTTGATTTTACGTTTTTTTACTGGGGCGTATAAGTCGCATGCAGAGTTGAAAGATTTAATGAAGTATTCTAGTGCGGTATTAATATCAGTTGATTCAAGGATTGGCGTCCAGTCCTATTGTAGGAGATAGGTTTTCAACTTGATAAGATTCCCATAAGGCAATACTCTGCTTGTTATAACTGGGGGTGGCTTGAGAAATTTATTAGACCAGGTACAGGACACTGGAGAGTGGTCACTGAGGGAGTCAGGGAGGACTTTAATGTTTTTTATCCAGTCAGGGTGATTTGTGAAAACCCAGTCAATAAGGGTGCTTGTACCAGTTTTGTCATTTTTCTGGGTGGGGGAGGTTACCATCTGAGTCAGGTTTGCTGCTAGGATGTCATCTTTGTAAGAGCCAGTGTCAGAGGCGAGCCAGTTTATGTTGAAATCCCCGAGGAGGAGGAGCTCATTTTCAGAGGGCTGCAGACTAACAAAATCAAGTACAGACTTAATACTGGCATGGTGGTCTTTTGGAGGGATATAGACTGCGGCCACTGTGAGAACTTTGTTTTGTGCACCAAGAAGCAGTTTGATAGGGAGGAGTTGCATCTGCGTATTTGTGGGGGTGAAGCTGCCGCGTTGACAGGAGAGGTTGTCCTTTATGTAGATAGCACAGCCCCCACCTTTCTTGCTTGCCCGGTCGAGTCTGAAAAGATTGTAGCCTTCAAGTGAGACCGCATGATCCGGGGTGCTGGGAGATAGCCAGGTTTCCACTATGGCTAGTATATCAGGGTTTTTTTGTCCAGCGAGAGTTTGAAGAGATGCCAATTTGTGAAGGAGGCTGCAGATATTTAGAGTGATAATGGAGAGACCACTACCAACTTTCCCTGTTTTTGTCGGCTTCAGTGCAACAGGACCAGGGTTTGGGTGTATCCACCAGATATTAAAAGTAGGAGGAGCAGGAGTTTCAGCGATGCCATTCGTAGTTCATAATAGGTTGGAGTGAGTTTCTGCTTGTACTTTTTAAGATGCTTGGATTGTCTTCTGGAGTCCCAGTAGAGGGTGATCGTTAGTGAATTATAATGATGTGGCAGTTTCCAATTAGGAAATATGGCTCTTTGCACCCAGGTATTAATTGGGTGATGTTTGTTTAAGACTTCCAGAGTAAAAATCATGGTACAATGTTTCGGGTAGTAGTATAGAAAGATGAGAGTAGGTGGAGGGGTAGGGTAGGCGGAGGGGGGGAGTTGACATAAAGGGAAAAGGAGGGTGAGGGTGAGCAGGAACAGGTGGTGGGGACTAAGCCAAAGCATTTTTTTTAGCGAGGCAGGAGAGAGCCGAGGTGGGGTACGGATTTTAGTGGGCTAAGGTGGATAGCTAAGCACTATGGCGAAGTACAGAGAAAGATGAAAAAAAAAGACTGGGAGGGTTTGGTGCCAGAGGGTTTAAGAGAAGTACTATAGTACTGTTGAGATCCAGGATCACATAATATGTTAAAGTTCCTGAAAGGTGATAAACTGTGGCCTGGGCATATGCAATGTGTAAATCCTTTTGTCTATATGTTTCCTTTGTTCTTCAAAGTCCTCAGAGATAAGTACAATACCTTGGGAGTAGGTCAGACAGTAGGCATATGCAATGTGTGAAATCCTTTTGTCTGTATGTTTCCTTTGATCTTCAAAGTCCTCAGAGACAAGTACAATACCTTTGGAAAAGGTCAGACAAAAATGTTGATTCAGTCACAAAATGTGTTAAAATTCCTTTGTTCTTTAAAGTCCACAAGTGCAGTTGCTTTAAGAGTGGTCAGATGAGAATGTTGAAAATGTTGATTCAGTTGCAGGACCCAGCATCACCATGTTTGTAAGACTAGTTGTAAGGCATATGCTTCCTTGGGGAGGCTTCAAGAAAGTTGATTTAAAATTAAAAAGCTGATACCTGATGATGGCGATTTGCAGAAATTCATTCCAGGAGACTTTCACCAATGTTGTGTGCAAGAATGGCACAGGTATTCCCAGCAGAAAAACATGTAAATGAACAAAAACTAACCTACAGACACAGACAAGCACAAACAGCCACCCACACAGCCCCAGGAGGAGGAGCTAGCAAAGTCCAGGCAGCAGCCATGGGGGTGCATAAAGAAAGTTTGTATCATGACAATATCCGTACAATATGCAGTCCATGTCAGCACACTCTGTGGTTTGTCCATGATGGACAGTAGACAATAGTCCATGTTGGCAACATCAGTGTTTGGCATATGTAATGCAGACACATCTGAGTGCATCAGCAGCAACTGCATACTATTTGTAGATGACACCAAGGTGGGAGCAGTTGTGGACAACAAGGTTGTCTGACAGGGACTGCAGGATAATACAAGAGGGATATACTCATGTTTGGATGGATGGCAGCAGGATCTCTATCCCAAAAAAAAATGTAAGGTACTGTAGTTTGGAACCCAAAAATCAAAGGATAACTGTATTCCGGGGGTGGGGGAGTGAGACTGGGGCTGGATGGAGGTAACAGAGGCAGATAATGATCTTGGGGTGCTCAACACTACATCAATGGACAATTGCAGACAATGCAGAAAGGCATCAACAATGACAAACAAAATGTGGGGGTGCATTTCAGGGTGCATTATGTCAAAAACAAGGGAGGTTATTGTACCATTACACAAATAGTTGCTTCGACCACACCTGTGATACTACGCACAGTAGTAATGCTCATAAGTACAAAACAATGTTACAGTGCTGTAGGGGGTAGGATCAGAGGGCAATGAACGGGGACTGGAGGAATTGCCATATGACTTCAGAGCAATGGAGGGATGGGGGGACATGACTGAGACATAATACTTCTTGAATGTGATACTCAAGAGAGACACAGAGGGTCTATTCAAGATGAGGGTGGGCAAACAGAGTAGGGTACAGGACTTCACATTGGAGAGGGGTAGATTGAGGAGGGAGATGAGAAGGCATTTCTTAGTAGAGAGGGTGGTTGAAAAGTAAAACGCAGTAGCAGCAGAGGTTGTGGTATGTAACACAGCTGAATTCTTCAAGAAGGGGTGGGACACGGCAAAGGGGAAGGTAAGGGTAGGGAAGGGGAGTGGTGGTGGGTCAGCAGCTGAATAGGGAGCTGGCGTAATATCGAGCAGCCTACATTGACCACTATGGCTGGCTGGCATTCAACTGTGATCTCTGCGAACAAGTCCATACTTGCACGAAAGGCTGTTACACAGTGCACAATCACAGAGCACAATGGTATTCAAGAAAACATAAAAGGTGACTATTATCATGCAGCTATATTCAGATAATATGAACATTCGAAGTGGCAGCACAAAAAGGCCACACGGTCTGTAAAGTCTGCTGGATTGTGCAACCAACACCTCAACTCACAGCTGCTCCACACGCACCTCCACTACTCATTACCACACACCCTCACTATGTCCCTCCCTCCATTAAATCACAACACCATTCTACATATCACCTTCTCTGCCATTGTTCCACTTATCTGTCCCCCCTTTTTGTAAAACAGTGTGCCATGATTTCTCTACTGAATCTCCCCCCCCCCAGTGCAATATTAGCCAATGCTGTGTAGTGTACCCCCTCTTGTGATGTACAGAATCCCTTCTTTAATCCTCCTGCTAATAACCTAGAAGTCATTAAAAGTTTCGATCATGTATCCACTCTCCGTACTATGATTTCCAGGGACACATTTTCTAGTGTCCTACAATTGATTTTTGGATTTTCAGTCAGGTACATGTATCATCTTTGTTGGCCTACACTGCAACCACACCAGAAACTGGATGTACATGTTCAGGAATGGATGCCAGTACTGCATGCAATATTGCATGTCTTGACTGACCATTGACATGGACAGGAGTGTTATCACTTCTCTGTGTGTGGATAACATTACCCTCCTCATGCACCACAGAAACTTTGTTGCCTTTTCGGCTGCATTGCTGCAGTCAGCTGAGTGGCTACTAATCAACATTATTACCACACATATTTGCTTTTACTCTACTGGGCTTTCAAACAGAAACAAGACTAAATTATATTTCATGTGATGGTTCCTTGGTACAAACTGCAGCAACTTGCGCTTGTTGGTGTTCCAGCACAAGTGACATGTCTACGGCCATTCCTCAGCACCTCACTGGCACCCCGAGCCTGCACCCATAAACCACATAATATTTAGGTGACATGAGCCATGTTTGCCTGCAGTTAGCATGCTTTCAACATGCAATGTATGATGTCAAGCATGAAATGCATTGCCATGCAAGGCACCACATGAGGCATACAGTGCTCAGAAACATACAGAACAGTCACTAACAGGTGTCCTGATACTGGTGGGGGGGGGATGGGTGGCTGCTGTGACGTATGGCTTTGGTTCATGTAGTGCTGTACACAGAAAATGCTATGTAGTAAGGTTGGTACATACCTCATCAATGCGACGTAGTACAAAATAGGCACTGTCTCTCCAGTTCTGTTGTGGAGAGTATTTTGCAGGATTTTCAGTTCTTCATGGGATGACAGCTTTCTTCAGATCAAGGTGTCTGTACCCACACTGCCTAGCAAGCTCAGGCAGCATGGTGAAGTCTCCAGGATCTAAGTGGTCTTCACACAGAATGCTTCTATCACCTGGCTTCCAACTGAGCTCCCTCCGACATGCTGCAACCCAAGCTTGTCTCGTCTTCTTACATTTCGGAAAGCTAAAGAAAGACTTGCCACTTTTCTCACAATTTTTGCAGTTAGGTGTTACACAGTAAACCATTGTGTCTATTTATATGTATGTAAAAATATGTACACCTATATTTCTATATACACATTAAACACCCCAACAGTGATGTCACAGACAGTACTTGAAAACTGGGGACAGGCAGCAGTAACTTGATTTTATTTCACCTGTCAGACAACAACTGTTACTGTGATGCAAATAACATAAGCAGCAGGAAATTAAATGTATCACAATAAGGATTTACCTAACATTATAACACATGTAAATGCTGGCAATACGATGCAACAAACTGTTTTCACAACACTGAATGGCGAGCAAGAGAGAAAATAAGACAGCACACCATCTGTTTTATACTGTTTTTGACCTTTATTTGTTACCTTTATGCACAACATTGAACAGGATTGGATCATTTACCACACCATGACAATTTACCCACCAAAGGGAACATGTGTGTCACTGAACGCGCCAATACTGGACGTACAAGTGACAGCTACAAGTGACAGCACAATTGACAGC
Organism: Neoceratodus forsteri; assembly: GCA_016271365.2. Classification (NCBI taxonomy): domain Eukaryota; kingdom Metazoa; phylum Chordata; order Ceratodontiformes; family Ceratodontidae; genus Neoceratodus; species Neoceratodus forsteri. Next base: position 1,110,355,473 of record CM028130.1, on the reverse strand, counting down.
CTTCTGTACACATTGACCAAGCCGAAGACAGCTGTTGGGTGTTTCCAGAATGGAGGTAGTGACATAGAAGCACTCGGCACATCGCGGAAAATCCCAATCTTGGCAGCAGCAATGCGTGGGCTAGTGAGGCGACACGGAGCTGGAATATATCTATAAACTTTAGGTTACTGCCACAGCAAAAATTACTACAAAAAGTGAAATAGGAGTTAGAAAGGAAGCGGACACACACTGATTGCATGAATTGGCCAAATGGTGAGTGTGCAGATCACCTTTAAAGCACAAAGACACTTGCAATAAAAGTTGTAAGCTCATCTCACATGTATTAGGGAGAATAGTATCCCAATGTTTTTCTATCAGTAGAATGCTTTTTTGAAACTTACTGAGACAGTTTATAGTTTATGTGAGAAGAGCTCTCTACTTGCTGATAATTCTTGATAAACTTTGCCCTCCAGGTGCTTCTCAGCTAAAAGCATACTGGTGTTAATTACCTTCTCCTGAAGTAATCTTCTGTTATGTTTCAAAAGTACTGTAAATCATTGCTCTACAAACACACACACACACACTGGGAGAGATGACCAAGCATGTAATTTGAGACTGCTGTGCTGTTATCTGTCTTGCAGTAGCTCTACAAATGCTGCTTACCAAGCTGGATTGAAAAGTAAAAGTGTTCCTTGTAGTTACTGAAGAACTGCAAGGCTACCCAAAGAACTAGAATTAATCTATTTGACTGAGCTCTGCACAGATGTTTAATCTGCAGCACTGCAAGGGTTAAACTGAAGGGCTGCAAAGTAGTGGAAGAATAATTTGAAAACTCCAAAGGAAGTGTTCTTTGGTCTGAATCCTGTAGCTTATTTTTAGAGCTGATGCAATAGGGCTGCAGACTCTGCCTACCTGCTGCCCTAAAAATGACATTTTACCAGCCATGCAAAGAATGTCAGCTGTAGGTAGCAGTACACAGTGCTGGCTTCTCCTCCCCCACCTCCTCCTCCTCTGGTCTGCTTGGGGCCTACATTAAAGAGCATGGTTGACTCTCTGCACTGATGAAGCCATGGTTCTGAGGGAAAGCTGTATGACTTGATTGTGTAGCAGTTTTAGTATCTCCATCAGTGTTCTCCCTGCCCCTGAGATTATGTTCTTGAATTTGAAATGAGCATGAGCAACCCCCCCCCCAATGTGGAGCACCTAGAAACAGTTGTGCAAGTCAGAATTGATACTGGGAATAGTACAATCACAGCAGGTCCACTGCAGCAGCAGCAGTGCCCAATTTGGAACTATGTAACTTGACAAGCTGGTCCTTAAGTGATTGAACCAGCACAGACATTAAGGAAGCAAGACCTCACTCTGCCCGAGCAAGGCCTATCATTTCCAGTACTGTTCTACAGTGAAGGCTTTGGTAGTGGGGGGGGGTGCAGCGCTGCACCAAGTATTGTAGAAGCAAGAAGCAACATATATTTTCACGTAGTTCTTTACATTATAATTTTGGGAGGAGTGCCGGAATTCAGCCTACTTTATTTTTCAGTAGCATTTCCACTACTGTTCTGCAGTAGTGGAGTACTACAGTGCAGCAACTGATAACAGGTATATCTTGCAGTTGGCAGTACTTCTGTGTACTAATGTGCTTGTCAACACCAGCTGTCCAAGAGTGCCAGCACCAAGCCACTCAACCAGACATATTTATTCTGGTAGCTGAGACAAATCTCATAAAAGATAGAACTGGAAACAGAAAGAAAGGAAATGTGTGATGTAATAGAGAAGAGACAGGAGACACAGTATCAGAAAAGGAAACATTGGTAGGTGATAATATGTTTTTGTTGTTTTTCTTTTGTGTGTTTTTTATTTTTTGGAAGGTAGAAATGAAGCTGATAAGAAAGAAATACTGACTGAACAGAAGTAAAAGTATAAGACTACACAAACATAAAAGGAAATAGGACTATGGAGGATTGTGGCAAGGGGACAAAGGGTGCCAAAGCCACTGTCACTCAGTGCTTCCCTTGCCGCTGGTTGCGGAGAAACTCCACCATCTTCTTCTTCAGCTCTGCAACCTGATGGGAGGGCTGCCTTACCTTCCTGAAGAACTCCACCAGTTCCTGCAGTATTGATATAACAGAACGATCACCAGAAGATCACTCAGGTGGTGCCCCCCACTGCACCACCCATGTACAACTGCTGGTTATTCTAGTTGCAGGTCTTTCCACCATGCCCCCTCTTCCTCCTACCCACAATACCTCCTCCAATTGGCCTCCTTACTCTTTCTCAAGGCCCAGGGTCACCTGCAACCCTCTCGCTGCCTTTCTCCCATAAATGGGATGCCCACTCTTTTGGGTTTCTTCACCACAGGTCACAAGTAAAACAGGCAGCACCATTCAATAAACATCGATATAAAAACTATGTGTGTTTCAGGTTTTATAACAAAGTTGACAAGTTCATTTTTTGTGTGCCTTTTTGGTGTAGCCCATTTCTCAAGGTAGGTAGGTAGGTAAAATTTATTTTTATACAGGTAATACATGTCATTTGGACATAATCCAGTTTACAAGACAGACCTGTGTAAATTCCTAACTAGTTACATACAAATAAGTTCCATGTTAAATACATATAAATACAAACACCACAATATACAAACAACACAGTATACCTAAAAGACTTACAATAGCTAGATTATAAAATCTCAAAATCCCAAGGAACCTTAGAGAAAAAAAAAACATTTAACACTCACAAATGTGAGCATATAGCTCCTTTATAGTATGAGTAAACAATGCATAATTTGGAATTTCTCTTACCTCAGGAAGAGAATTCCAAAAACTAGCAGCCTGATATAGCAAAGACCTGTCCCAATATTTATTATAATGTTTACCTACAACTATCTTATTTAAGTGAACTGATCTTGTCAATATCCATTTTTGATAGTTATTCACTGTAAATAATATTAAAGAAATTGGGTGATTTACAGATGAATATTTCATTTTGTGTATTAAAGATAACCAATGACACTTATGATTTATGTCTAAAGGTGACCAGTTCACTTTCTTCAACAATAGACAATGATGAATCCGATAGTTTCCTTGTAATACATATCTTACTACGTGATAATAAGTTCTATCTAATCTAGACAATAGAGTTTTATTTGCATTTCTATATATTAGTTCTCTATATCTTAGCACTGGAATAATTAACTGATCTGCCAGTTTTTTTCTATCTAAAAAAGATAAACAATCAGTACTTCTTCTTAATGCCCCTACCCTTCTATTTACTTTTTTAATCAGTGCAATAATATTATTTGAAAAGGACAGATATTCATCAAATATAATCCCTAAATAACTATATTCTTTAACTTGTTCTAGTTTAGTTTGATTTCATGTATAAATGGATAAATCATAAACAAGTTCACCACTTTTTTTCAATGGGAAATTCATACGCTTTGTTTTTTTTGTGTTCATTATCAGCCCTGACCTGGTGAACCACCCCTCAATTCTTCTAAAATCAGACTGCAAGTTAGTTTGTAATATTTCTTCCGTTTTTCCGGACGCAATTATAACGGTATCATCGGCATAAAGTCGAATCTCTGATTTTTCTATAGTCGATGGCAAGTTATTTATGAATATTAGGAACAAAAGATTTCCTAAAATTGATCCCTGGGGAACTCCTCTATTTACTTTCCTCTTTCTTGACAAACATCCCTGTACCTCAACTCTCTGGGAACGATCATCCAAATAAGATTTTAACCAATTTAAGGAATCTTCCCTCATGCCTATTTCATGAAGTCTTTCAATTAGTAAGGGGTGGTCTACCAGGTCAAAAGCCTTTGAAAGATCTACAAAAATAACAGCTGTCTCCCTAGTTTCCCCCAATTACCTATTTATTTGGTCATAAAATTCCAAAAGGGCTGTTGTAGTAGAATAGCTTTTTCAAAAACCAGATTGTTTAGTTGTCAACAAACTGTATCTGTCCAAATATTCCATTATCTGGCTAGAGACAAATTTTTCAAAACATTTCAACAAAACAGGTAATAAGACTATGGGCCTATAATTATTAACTTCTACCGCATCCCCCCTTGAAAATAGGTTTTACTCTACTCTCTTTCCAAGATAAGGAAAAATATCCAATTTGAAGACTCAATTAAATAAATAAGTGATAATTGGTGCTATATGAAAAGCAGCTAGCTTTAAAATTTACCTTCAGACAATCACTACCAAAAGCCTTATGAGCATTTATATTTTGAAGAATTTTATATACTTTAGTGACTGTCAAATTTTAAATCTAAATGGAGAAATTTATTTTGTATAGACTCTACATTAGTTTGTTCTAAGTCTAAATTACAAGGAATTTCACAATTTGGGAGATCTACAAAAAAATTATTTAAGACATTACAAATTTCCTCTGGATTTTCAGTAATGATATCCCCATTTTTTAATCTTAATATCTCCTCTGAGGAATCGCATCCTGGTTTAGTTAATTTCTTGACCACTCTCCAAAACTGTCTTGAATCTATACTTGAATCTATTTTATTTTTGTAAAATGAAATTTTTGAAGCCTTAATTAACCTTTTACATTTATTTCTAGTAACCTTAAAAGAAATCCAGTCCTTTTCTAATTTTATCTCAATGCTTTTTTCCAAATTCTATTTTTGATTCGAATTTGTTTCAAGAGTCTATCATTTATCCCGGTAGTTTATTTAATTTCTTCTTTGCTTTAACTCTTGGTGCATGAAAATCACATACTTCTTCAAAAGTTTGGCTAAAATATTTAATTGAAGTGTCAATATCTGGAATTAATTTACATCTATCCCATTTTATTTTGCTAACACTATCTAAAACCTAGATTCTGAAAATCTTCTGAAGTCCCTAGTCCAATTTTTATTTTCATATACCCGATTTTGATTAAACTGAGACCTGGGCAAGTAGCCCAGATCAAATTATGGTCTCCAAGACATGGTGATAAAACACCCTGCTTCAATTTCAATTTGAGTAGATACCAAAATCAAATCTAATATGGATCCATTTGTCATATTTGATGTGTACCTGGTAGTTTGTTTTATGAGTTGTTTTAATCCTAGGTTAGTTACTATGTCTTTTAATTGTCTCCCTCTAATATTTTTCCAATCACAATTTAGATCTCCCATCAAAATTAATGGTCTACTTCCTACTTTATCTGCTAGCTTAGTAAGAATTATCTCCAAGTCAGTTATTTTTACCCTTGGGGGTGAATAAATGATCGAAATTACCAATCCTAGGTGTCCCAGGTATACAGCTAAAAATGTTATATTGTTTTCACTACCCTGTATTAAAATTTCAAGGGTTGCTGGATGCTGAGTCAGCATGCCTCCAGGCTGCTGATGTCATTTAGAGTGCTACTGCACTGAGCCTGTTAGGAAGTTGTATTACTACTAGTATTGTAAAGTTTGTAACTTCATTGCTGTTTGTCAGTGTCTGCTTTACAATAAGTTTTAACTGGGGCCTTATCTGTGTTAATTCCTACTAGGGATGGAAGAGTTAGCCCTGTTAAAATATTTATTTTAATGTGGAGTAAAAAATAGATGAGCCTGTGAATGTAGGTTGAGTAACAGCCTGCCAGGGAGAAAACACTGGGTTGGCTACTTCACAGAAACTCTTAGTAAGGTTTCAAAACAGCATTACCTCTCCCACATCCATTTACAGGGAGATGGGATAATTGTTTTAAAGTGCCATCTTGAGAAGTTACCTCAAGTGAAGGACAGGGTGAGTGATCACAGCCTTTTACCACATCAGAAAGTTATCTAGCCTGCAAACCACACAGCAATATGCTATGACTCGCATCCAGCAACCCTGAAAAAATGGATCATGCCAAAAAAGGCACAACAAAAAAATATGAATTTGTCAACTTTGTTACAAAACCTGAAACACACACATAATTTTATAGTAGTACTTATTGAATGGTGCTGCCTGTTTCACCTGTGAAAACAACTGCACATGACCTTTAAACTTTGAAGGTACACGTCCCATAACCTTGCTGCCAGAGAGGACAAGACTGTGAGTTCAGATTATGACATCATCAGCAGCTCTTCACTGAAACTGGCTTTTTAGGGCTGCAGTGAGCAGAGCACTGCAGACCTCCTGTGATCAAAAAAATGAGATTTTTCCTACCGAAGAACAGAAGTTGCATCACAGTCACCTCCACATCCATGCAGAGCTGGCCTTAGCTAGGAGCAAACTGTGCATTTGCACAGGGCTCCAACAGCAGAGGGGACCCCAAAGGACTCAGCTGTCCAGCTGGCCTCCTTTCTTCCTCACCCTGTATGCTCTAATTCAAGTAGAGTACAGAAATGGCACATAACTGGATGAAATTGAAGATATAGGGGACCATGATAGGGATGAGGATATTCATTGGGGGGCTTCACAACTTCTGATATGGGACCACAGCAAGGAGGCTTGCATAAGGCCCTGAGATACCTAAGGCCAGCACTGCATCCATTAAGCACTCCACATTGTCAATGTACTCTTCCCACAGCACTATTTTTATTCCATCAGCTCCATGCATGTGTTGTGCAGGCCCCCTTTGCCTCATTTTCTCACCGCTGCTTTGGCCTGAGTCCCTGATGCTGGTTGAGTCTGCATCCAGACCCACATAACATTTGTTCTTTTAAAGAGTGGGCCAGAAGAGCAGAGATGTGGCACCACTTGCAGCCATACTGAGAATGTGTGAGAATGTGTGAGCTGGCAGTCTGTGCATGCACATTTTCTCACTGTGATAGCGGATAGGAGCTCCCCTGGTGGTCCTGGACCCTGAGATCAGTTAGTTAGGATCCAGAGACATGAGGACTGCAGTGGAGAAGCTGCAAAAATATGTATTTAAAGAGCACCAATGAATGGTATGGAACTGAAGTTATACATAATAATGACCTGTATGTGAATATTAATGAACCTGCCTGCCTTCTGCACAATGGCAGGGTTCATTAATATTCACAAACAGGTCATTTTTATGTATAAATACAGTTTCATACTTCTCATTAGCACTCTTTAAATACATATTTTTGTGGCCTCTCCACTGCATCTCCTCTTGACTCTGGCCTCCCTCAGCTGACCCTCCCTCTCAGCCCCCCCACACAAACATAACACTGACACTGAGGGTGCTCAATCTCCCAGTGTCACTGTCCCTCTCTGTGACTGTCACCCCTGAAACTGTTCCACCCACCTGGCCCTCCCTCTCAGCACCCACCACCCTAGCCCCCCGACAAACATAACACTGACACTAGGGATGCCCAATCCCCCCAGTGTCATGACCTGAAATAAAGAAAACCTTCCCTCATAGTTTTTTTTTCTTAATAAACCCCGTAAAAAGAAGACCATCCCTCGATGTCTGTTGTGGCATTTACTGTCCCCCCTCCCAGTTCTCCCACTCAGCATCCACCACCCTCCTCAAGCCTTTACTTACCCACCATGGGTCCAGCACTGTAATTTTCTGTGGGCCACAGATACATTTTCACTCTTCAAAGCCAGACTGTAAACTGAGGAAACAGGTATGCTATTCAATGTATTTCAATTGGGGTCTGAATTTAGTGACATAACTAACTTAGCCATTTTTGCATATTTTTGCCCCAAATTTTCAACATGCCTTCTTTGGGACCCCATCTCATGAGCAATTACACTGGCACTAGGCAAATATGTCCCGGAAGGTGATTTCATGGTCCCTGCATGAAATCACTTTTTGGTCCGAATCTGAAAATTTTCTCTGCACTTGTTCATGAGGCGAGGTCATAAGAAGGTTATGTTGAACATTAGTGTGAAAATATTAAATAAACAACAAAGTTATGAGCCTACGTTGAATTTTGCAAATGCAGGCTTATAACTTTGGTAATTTGCAATATTCCACCCCCCCCTCAAATTTACAACATAACTATTTCCTTACAGCACCTCATTAATGTGACAGCTGTCATTTTTCAAATCCTGGTCAAAATATGTTTTTACAGCCAGAAAGGTGATTTCACGGTCACTGCGCAAAATCAACTTTTGTGCAAGAGATCAAAATTTTCTGTGCCCTTGTTCATGAGGCAGGGTCATAAGAAGGTTATATTGAAAATTTGGTGTAAAAATATTAAAAAATAACAAAGTAATGAGACTATGTTGAATTTTGCAAACTCAGGCTCGTAACTTTGGTAATTTTTAATATTTTGCCCCAAATTTTCAACATAGCTATTTCTTGACAGCACCTCATGAATGTGACAGCTGTCATTTATCATGCTAAACTGCAGCCCTCATTGCTTCTGCCAGAATTTGTTTGAACAGGTAGTGAATTTAGGGTTGTAAAATGACTTGTAACTTTAAAACAAAGTAACTTAGAGATCTCACTTTTGGCATGAGGCCGATTGGGGCTATGCTGATCCAAATGATTTATTTATTTATTTTATTGATATCTACAATTACAAAATACCTTTGCACCAGAGATTTTTTTACAAAGGTTCGGCATCAACAAAACATTAGTACACATAATTGGCGAATCACAAGGTTACAGAGATATAGGAGAACATAAGGTATTGCAGTAGGTTACAGAGTTTCAGGAAACAATTATGACATGGCTACAAACTGTTTTGCAGTAAGGGTCAGGCTAGCTATAAAATCAAGGACATAATAATGCAGCAATCAGAACAGCAACTTTGTCCATGTTAAGTGCAAAGAAGAGGGTAAAAACATGAGAGTACTGTAGGTGAGAGGTGGGGGGAGGAAGAGGAGGAGGAGGGAAAAGAGGTAGGGGAGAGAATGGATAAGGAGAAACAGGAGTAGTGCAAGGTGGTAAAAGAAGGGGACAGAGGGAGGATGGAAGAGGGGTAGGGAAGCTGGGTGTGAAAAACCTGCTGAAGAGGAAGAGGTTGAGGAGAGATGAGAGCAGTGAGAGAAAGGTGGAGGTGGAGGAGAGACAGGGGGAGAGGGGGTTAAGAAGGAAGAGGTTGTGGTGAGGTTAGGAAGGGTAAGGTGGAGGGGCTGTAAGGGGCTAGGTAGGGGTAGAGGGGGAAGGTAGAGAGTTTGGCCCGTATCCGGCAGACTAGGTGGACTGAGCAGTGTAACTGCTCAGAGGGCACAATCACAGCTACTAAGTGTGGCAAAGTGCTGGCGGAGTTTGAGTTTAAATGGGCCAAGCTCACAATCAGCAGCAACTTTGGGTGGGAGGCCATTAAGTCAGATAGGTGCTCTAAAACTGAAAGTCTGTTGAGCCTGAGAGGTCTGGCAGAAAGGAACAAGATAAGATTGTTTGAATGCACATGGGTAGAGTGTAAGTTAGTTGATGGCATGAGTAGAGTTTGGGTGGCTTGTGGAGTAAGGCTGAGGGTGATCTTTTTTGCAAGTAGACAGATCTGGTAGGAGACCCTGCCCTTTAGGTGGAGCCAGATGGTAAGTTTGTAAAGTTCACACATATGGGTGCATTTGTTAGCTACAGATATGTCTACAGGACTTATTCAATGCGATTGTGATTCTCTTAAGCGAATAATCAGTAGCAGATCCGTAAATGACTAATCCACAGTCTATTATAGATAACACTGAGCTAGTTACCGCTAGTCTCAGAGCCTCAGGTGTCAGGCAGTGGTGGTGCCAATATAGGATCCCTAGTCTGAGATCGGACCTCAATTCAGCAGAACACCCGCAAGTGGGGGAGGCCCTGGTGAACATTACCAAAATGCTGGAGGCAGTACTCAGTAGGGTGGATACAATTGGTGCACCCCTTACTGGTGACGTTGCTGATGTTCTCCATCTTGAAGACCAGTATAACGTCCTAGAGCAGCGTGTGGAGGAGCTAGAAACCCAACACCTGAATACCCTTCACAGGCTTAGGAACCATGAAACTAAGCTACAGTAGCTCAGTTGTGGCACAGAGTGGAGGACCAGGAAAACCGAATCAGATGAAACAACATCAGGATCCTCGGGGTGCCTGAGGGGACAGAAGGCCCAATCATGGAGAGATTCCTGAATGAATGGATTCCTCAGTTCCTCGGTGAACACTGGAAAGAGCCTATAGGCATCGAAGCTGCTCATCGCATCCCTGGCAGGCCAAACAGTAATAAGAGCCCCCGGACCATAATAGCCTACATACTGCGCTTCTCCACGAAAGAGAACATATTCAGGGCTACGAGGGAAGCTGGGGAGCTGACCTGGAAGGGCCACACTATCTCATTCTATAGAGATTTTTCTCAAGAGGTTGCAGCTAAACGCAAGGCCTATAATCAGCTGAAGAAAGTGCTGAGCGCAAAAGCCATACAATACAGATTCAAGAATCTTACCTCCCTGTACATATCAAAGAATGGCCAGTCCTTTCTAGCTGAGTCCCCTCAGGATGCTGAATCCTGGATCCAGAGCCATTGGCCTGGCCTATTATAAGGGACTACATCCCCAGGGTTCGAACTTAACATAGCTTTACTAGTCCGGGGCATAATGCAGATTCCCACAGACTAGTGCAGATGTCTCCCTACCTGTCTGTGCGGACTAGTGCGTTTTGCATCAGACGTCAGTTTCAGAGAGTCAGCCTACTTCCGTTCTGAGTGCGAGTACTGATCCGCGGTGCAAGGCAGCAAAATTACACCGAGGGCATAGAACTCTAATCGGCCACTAGTCAGTCTAAATAGCAGTGGGAGACCCCCGTACTTCTACAATTACTTGCAAATTCTTGACCAGCTTGTGATAAGGCAGTCCATTGGCTAGCAAAGCTTGTTACCGATGTATCGTATGTTCCTATTGGCTAGCCCTGTGTTTCACAAGCTGGCAGGGAGGGGGAAGCATTGGCATTGGGAACAGCACCGGGAGCTCACGTCACAGTGGAGGTCACCAATTAAATTCTTAACTACAGCAGCAGGGGGAGTAGGGGCAGGAGATTAGAAATGCGCAGTAAATGTGGATGGATGGGCTCACAGCATAAGGCTGATCACAGGATTGGGCAATTTCCTGAGTGTGTGAGGTCATTGGCACCAAGTGGAGGTGGGGCAGGGCTTTACTGTGCTGGAATGGGGAATATAAGGTGGCGTTTGTTAGGCCAAAACCGTGGAAGATTTGAAAAACTGGACGACGAAGAAGGTATGGTGATTGTGAAGGGCTACACAGGCTGTCTGGCTTCTGAGGACTTGATACAGAACTTCAACTTCATGGAAAATTTGAGGGTTTTGGCGGTTCGTGATCGGATTGGTTTTGGGACTCAGGAGACTGCTGTTTTTCTTTGGAGGAGTTTGGACTTCTCGTAGACTTGAAAATCAAAGATGAGCAGACTGGGAGCTGGTCACTTTACTCACCACTGAACGCTAGGCTCAGTCATGTAATGTATTTTTTTTTGTCTGTTTGTTTTTTTCAGAGTACATTTCTGAAGTTGTGACGATGTGGTGGGCAGAGAAGAATGTGCCTTCAGAGTTTGCCAGCTGTTGGGCTGTATTTTAAATGTTGAAAAAATACTGCTTTACTGTGTGATTATTTGACTTTTTTAACTGCTTATTTTTTCCAATTTGCTGTTTAATTTTGACTTGCAGTTAAAGCCCAGCAGTAAATGCAAAAGGGGGCTGGGTGTGTAAAATTCTCTTGTTTTTTCTGTTCTGTTCTGCAAAAAGAAGGGGGCTGTGGCTTGTTGTGGGGCTGGCCATTTGGATTGGTTGCTGTGAGATGGGCATGTTTGGCTTCCTGTGGGGCTGGTGGTGTTGGGAGGAAGAAGAACACCCAAAATGTACTCTTAGTTGAATCATGTCTGCAGTTATAAGGTGGCATTTGTTTTGTGGGGTGGGGATGTGTGGAGTCTCGGTGGTGTTTTGCTGTGAGGTTGTGTGAGGGCAGAGGATAAATGTACTTAAACTAGCAGTGTGCCTGCCACCATTTCTTTTCCTTTTCTGAAGCTTCAAACATTGATTATGCCAAGCTCAGGTCAGTCATGGATTTAAATCACAGTAGATTTGGTTACCTTTCTGAGGTTTTTTGGGGGCACTGGGGAACTCTCCGAAAGTGTCTTCTGTTCTGGGTTTGCTGATACTCTTGTCTGGTATAAAATGTATTTTGCAGACAGTACAGATATCACAGTGGATTATTGTGTGGGGGGACATATTTTTCTATATTTACGAGTTACTGAATGATTATCTTTTGAACAATTGGTCATTTTGCATTACTTCATCACTATATAAATGTAAATACATTTTTTAACTGTGCTGCTTTCATTATTTATTCATTGTGTTGTGGGTCAAAAGCACATAGTGACTTTGAGTGTGGACTAGTGCAAATCACTGCGGGCTAGTGCAATTTTAGACTGACTTGTCCTGCTGGTTAGTGCAAAAAAAACTTAAGGTCAACCCCTGTACATCCCCCAGATGCCTCTGGGAACCACGAGACCGTGTAGAGCATGGAACAGATGGCAAGAGTAATGCTGCTCACAGGGACCCTGATCATAGATGGACAGGTCCCCACAATAAGGACCCCCGCACGCAATGACAGCTTTGGGCTCCAGTAACAGAAGAGGCCACCCAGCTTAAGCTTGGCACACCATGTGAGAGTGCAACAGCCAAATTAGTGGACTCTTCTGATTCCTCCTGCCCAATGAAGCAGCATCAGTGGGCTAGAAGCCCCATTCCTCAGCCACAGACAACTCTGCTGCGTCCCCCCCCCAGCAAAACTTCCCCGGGCGGACAGATCAGTCCTGGATGTGGGAAAGGACCTGGAGCCCACGGAGAGCCAACCGGTGGGACACCTGGAAGACCCAGTCCTGTTGGATTGGGTGGAAGCCATGGAAGAAGCTGAAGAGGATGTAGCAGTGACCGAAGACCTGCTTAAACTGGGACTTAAAACTTTTGCTGAAGCTCTGGTGACACCAAGCAAGGGAGAGCTGTTTAAAAATGCATGATGCTTTGAGACTTGGAGAGATATGACTATTTTCTCTAGTGGCTGGTCCAGACCGCCATATCCCCTAAGGGATGAGGGCAAGGCTGGAGGGCTTCTTTGCCCCCCTTTTCCTCCTTCTCTGCCGTTGTCTCAGAAGAGATCTGATCCTTGTCCCTGAGAGCCCGGCTCTCGCTGATAGTGCACTTGCAGCTATCTTTTTGGGTAGCTGCAGGCCTCTGCTGTATGATGCTGCCCTGTATTGTTAGCTGCTTTTGTGCTTTTCCCTATCTACTGAAGGCAGCATATGGGCAACGTTTGCCACAAATGTTGGTCCTAGTGCTACCGCAAGATGTCCATGCCTTCCTTGCAGGCATTCTGCTCTGACATTTCCAATGCTCCCCCCTCCACCCCCCCCACCTAGTCCATGTCTACCCTGAACCATACTCTCGACACCCTGACTTGCAATGGTAACTAAGAGGCCGTTATATCCCCCTTACCCACATCCTATCCTGCGACCAGATGGATACATCCTAGCACCCAACGGATGAGGATGCTGTTTCTATCTCAGACTGGTCAGGAGAATTGGGAATACCCCAACTCTAGGAGGAAGGTCTCAGCTCCAATCCAATGGAGGCGGGCTGGAACAGATCACCCATGTCTGGTGCGACCTTCCCCCTTTATATCTTTGGTGTCTGAAGCAGTGTGGCTGCTGGGTGTACCAATCACCCTTTGCACACGTTCACCTCGGCACCATAACTGAGTTTACACTGTGTATAGCAAGATTATACTGTGTGATTTTGACATTGTTGTTGGACAATTGTCCTTGTTACCTGTACGGTTAATCTAGTTTTATAGCCAATATCTTATCTTTTTTCTTCTTGTGTTATTTAGATTTCCTCCGCAGCTCGTAGACGGAGCACCATCTTCTGTTACTACTCCTTCTCTTTCAACTCATACCTCCTGGGTTTACTGGTGGCACGTATTTCCAACATAAGCCGTTACCCAGGTATTCCCCCCCTTTTTCCTCTCTTCCTTCTCACTCACTTGTCTCCACTGCTACCACTGGATTGGTGAGTACCTGTTTCTTCTAATATATATTGGGTGGTGTACAAAAGAATGACTCAGACCGCAACTGGACCGCGTGGCTGGGAGTGCGTCTTTTGGAATCTGCGTGGACTGAACCATCTGGTAAAATGCACCAAAGTGCTGCAATTTTTAAACTCTATGAAGGCGGACATTGCTGTACTCCAGGAGATGCACCTTACCACCCGCAAGGTCCAGTGGCTAAAGGAGCTTTGGGTGGGTACAGTGATAGCTAGTTGTGCCTCCACGAAATCCAAAGGTGTTGTTATCCTACTACGGAAATCGGGCCCATGGACTGTGGAGGCTCAACGTAGGGATACACAGGGTAGATGGGTGATGGCCAAGTTGTCATACCCAGGTGGCAAAGCCATAATAGCTAATGTCTATGGCTTTAACTCAGATACGGGAGACGTCTACCCTGATCTGAGCCAGGCATTGGCGGAACTTTCAGCTGAGGAACTCGACATTCCAATTTTACTGGGTGGGGACCACAATCTGGTGAGAGATATCTTTTTAGATAAATCTCTCCCCACACCACAGTCTCATCCGAGAGTTTTAGAATCCCTAAACACTCTAATATCTGAATGGGGATTGGGGACCCCTGGAGACTTCGCCACCCGACTGGGCGGGATTACATCTTTTTTTCGAATGTACACAGGACATATAGCAGGCTGGATTTTTGGTTGGCCAACTATGCTGCTCTTCCAGAAGTAATGGCTACCTCCATTGGCAGCATACTGATATTGGACCATGCCCCGGTGACAATCACTTTTTTGCCCCCTTGGCAAGGACTGCCTTCAACAAGATGGAGGTGTAATCCACTTCTGCTGCAGGATGTAGCATTTCGTGACTTTTTAAAGGAAGAGTCCTGTGCCTACTTCACCCTTAATACCCCAGGGGAAACCAGTGCAATGGTAGTATGGGAAGCCTTCAAGGCATTTATAAGGGGGAGACTTATCTCCTACTCAGAGGCTAAAAACAAGCAGAGGGTGCAGCAGATATCTGCATTGCAAGTTGAACTTGCAAGTCTGGAAAGGCACTTTAAGTTATCCACTGCTAATCCACTTAACTCTCCCCTTCTGGCTGACATTACCAGCCTAAAATATAACATTAATATATTGCTAAATAGGAAGGTGGAGTGGCAATTAACTTGAGCCAAACATCGCTCCTGGGAGGGAGGGGACAAGGGGGGAAAGCTCCTAGCCTATTACCTCCGAAAGCAGCAGACGTCCTCTAGGATTCTTGCTTTAAAGACTAAACAGGGGAAGGTAGCGACTATGCCCAAAGCTATTAATGAAACCATGTACCAATTTTATCAAGAACTCTATCAGTCCCAAACCACTCCGTCCGACACTGAGATAACTTGGCGGCTACAAGGATTCTGCCAAGGAGCCCACCTACCGGTGATCTCTGACAAACAGGCCCATGCTTTGGATGCCCCAAGTACCCAAGATGAACTTCATCTGGCCTTATCACATATGGCTAAAGGGAAGGCCCAGGTCCGGATGGGATGTCAGTTGAGTTATATCAGCTGTTACAGGATGCGATCACTACCCCCCTTTTAAATGCTCTTCAGGAAGCCCAGAAGGGCACCTCACTCCCCTCTACCATGCAGGAGGCCCTTATCACATTGATCCCCAAAAAAAGCATCAGATGGTTTGCTCTGCGTGAACTACAGGTCCATATCGCTCCTCCTAGTGGATACCAAGGTACTGGCCAAAGTGTTGGCGGCCAGACTGTCCCCTCTTTTAGCAGGGCTGATTCCCCCCTTGCAGACAGGGTTTTTAGTGGGGAAATCCAGTGTGGATAACTTACGGCTTATACTTAACCTTAAATGGTTGGCGCTACAGTCCGATACTCCCATGGCTGCCTTGGCAATTGATTTTGCCAAGGCATTCGACTCTCTGGAATGGGCATACCTCCATCAGGTTCTTCGGTTGTATGGTTTTGGACTTCACTTTTGCACTTGGGTATCTACTCTGTGCAACCTACCCACAGCCAGAATTCTTACTAACAAGGATATCTCCTCCCCCTTTTACCCTGTACAGAGGTACCAGGCAGGGCTTCCCCCTCTCCCCTCTACTCTTCCTGGTGGCCCTTGACCCACTGATAAGGAAGCTTACTGCTACCCCGAGTATCACTGGTATCACAGTAGGTGGTTCTTTATATCTAGTCAACGCCTATGCAGATGACATGTTGCTTACGCTTTCTCATCTGAAAGCCTCTGTGCCCTTGATTCTGTCCATCCTGCAAGAGTTCACTTCCCTGTCAGGACTCCGGGTAAACCAAAAGAAAACCACACTCTCCCCACTAAATAAGAAATGCAGTAGGCATTGTCTGATTGGCACGGATCTCACCTGGGCCCCACAAGGTTTCCCCTATTTGGGTATCACTATTACATCAGCCTGGAAAGACTTAGAACCAGTTAACTTTTCCTCCCTTTTGGCATTGTTAATGGCCGAGATACAACAGTGGAGGAAATTACACCTCACCTTGAAAGGGAAAGTTGAAGCTATTCAAATGTTTATTCTTTCCAGAGTTTCATACTTGCTTGCAAACCTGTCTATTCCTCTCACTCAGAAACCATTTCAGGCCTTGGATAGGCTGGTGGCACTGTTCATCTGGGAGGGCAAGGCCCCTAGATGGGGACGTGTGAAGCTGCATGCCCACTGGACCAGGGTGGGGTCTGAATCTCCCCTGGTTCATGGGATATCAACTTGCCTTTCGGGTGGCCCAGGCAGTGGCCTGGTTTGCCCCTGCTCTTCTCCCCCCCCCCGTGGATTCAGCTAGAAGTCGACCTGTCACCCAGGTTTCCCCTTTATTCTTTACTGTCCAGTAAGCAATCCCTGGGCAACATTTGATGCCCCTTATGAAAGAGACATGCAGGTCCTGGCATAGGGCGATGGCCCTAGCTAAAGTTCTAATAGTGGAGTATCTTCCTTCTCTTCGCTATGCCCCGATTTGGAATAACCCTCTTATCATGGTGGACCACAAGCCAATTTTTTGTTGGAAACTTTGGGCCTCTAAGCACATTAGTACAGTTGCAGATCTCCTCCTTCCAAACACATATGTGCTGATGTCCTTCGAACAGCTCAGAGGCAAATACGACCTACCATCCCAAGATTTTTGGAAATTTCTTCAATTAAGGAGTGCCCTTACCCCCCCCTTCTCAAGTCTGCCTTATCCCAGCCCAAATGGAACTGCATAGACAATCTTCACCAACCGAACGGTGGCAAGGGCCTTGTAGGCGCCCTGTATAGAACACTTAGAGACATTCAGCCAGACACCTCCCTACCTAGCAAAGCGGCATGGGACCGAGACCTTCCTCACCCTATATCTCCCCAGCAGTGGTCAGAATGTCTTAGGGTGGCACATACAGCTTATGAAGACTCCAAGAGCCAATTATTGCAACTTAAGATATTACTCAGATGGCATAGGACCCCTGCAGTCCTTTTCAGCCGTCAGTTCATTTCGCAAGATAAATGTTGGAGATGTCAATCTTCTCTGGCCCACTTATTTCACATACTCTGGTCTTGCTCAGCAATACATACTTTCTGGACATAAGTCTGAAAGGATTGCTCCACCATAGTGACACAAATCACCCTTCGCACTACCCCTGTTACTGGGGATGTCTCCCCTTGTACACTCTCCTATTATAGCAAAGTGTGGGTATTGGCTCTAGTCATGGAGGCGAAAAGAGCTCTTTTGCTAAAATGGAGGAACCCCTCACCCCCTATAATTTCACACTGGCGTACGGCTATAGCTAGACTGGCTATCTTTGAAAGACTCACAGCAGTAGCTAAGGGTAAATTGGCTGGTTACCATCTTAAATGGGATGCATATTTGCATTCTCATATCTGCATGGTTGTGCCCCACCCATTGCAAAATCCCCCTGTTGGCTAAATATGGGCTATGATAACAGATAGGGTCTCCCCCTCTCCAAAGGTAGCTCATGCTTTTGTTTTCCCACCACTATGATTTGTGTTTTCTGATTATCTCCCACTTCAATTGTTACTCCCTGGATATTTTTTGGCCTGGCTGCTATTTTAGTGGCTGACACCACCTATAGTAGGCCTGTCTAGTCCATTCTAACTAGCTGTTTTTTACTTAGCATTCTAAAGGTGCGTCAATGGCTGCTTACAGTATGATGTAGACAGATAATGTAAGGTATAGATGGTTTGGAATCTATTATGTAATTCCAGATGTATTAAGATTAGTTGTTTCTTTCCCAAGTCAGGTATATTGACACATGATGTATAGTCTGATGGAGAGCAAACATCTGACTATAATTGGACCTGTTAATGTTGATATAGATGGCACTGTAATGTGTATCCTATCAATGTCGTGCTAAGCTTGGAAAATCAATAAAAATGTTACATGGTAAAAAAAGAAGCTGCATCAATTCTTAGTTTTCAGAACATCTTGTGACTGCTATACCTAATCTTTGCAAACAGCTAAATTCACTGGGACTGCCCTCTTTTACCATTCATCCCTGCATAGCCCTACCCTGTTGCTGTGCCATTCCACATACAGCACTTTCTTCCTTCATCCCTTTCCCGTCCCCATCCCTGCCCTCTTTTCATCCTACTTCATCCCCTTTCTCTACCCTCCACTCCCTCCCCTCCCTCCTCCCTTCTGTTTCTTCACCTTGTTTTCTACCTCTACCCCTCCCGTGGGTCTTTTCCTACATAAGCTACATTGTAGCTCCCTCCTTACTTTTATTTTGCTCCTTTCACCTCCCCAATTCACCCCCAATCCCTCTCTCCTTGTAATCCCTTCCACCCCTCTTCAGACAAGGCCACTGGCTGCACTTGACACAATATTTATCTTGCCATATTATTCTTTTGTTTATGTAATTACTTTCCTCATGTTGTACTACTTACTGAAACCATTGTAATTTGTTACTCTTATGACTTGATGTGGAACCTCTGTGAAAGAGCCTTTGGCTCAAAGGTCTTTCTGATTTGTTAAATAAATAAAATAAATAAGTATAGGTTGTGCAGCACAGAACTGTGCCATGCAAATTAAGGTTTATAAGGGACAGTCCTTAACCAGGTGGACACACAGAGGCTGGTTCTGGAACTGCAGGTATGACCAACATTGCCTTCCACATGAATGTCATCATGGCTGATGTAAGGTGGGGGAGGCAAGACAATGCTCCCCAAGGAGGACAACAAAGGGACCATAGATGAGATGCCCCTCAGAGATGGTACTGTCCATGTGTCACATTTAAAAACCTCAGTGACACCCATATCGTGGACCAGTACCATCTCAACAGGGCTGTCCTTAGACAGCTGTGTGAGCTCCTTCATGAGGAGCTCAAGGCACCTGCACAGAGAAGTCATGCCATAAAGGTGGAGACAAAGGTCATGGCAGCACTGTGCCTCCTTGCCACAGGCACCTTTCCGATACTGGAAGGTGACACCACTGGTTTCACACAGTCAGCCACCTCATGCCCCCTCAGCCAGTTCCTCGATGATCTGCTGCCCCACGCTAGTGAGGCCATACAATTCCTTTGTACACCAGCAGAGCAGATATTAACCATGCAAATTCTGTAATTTTCTGGTAATCTATCTGTGTTCTAGTCTGATAAATAGTTTTGTTTCATTGCAGGAATATTTCAGCTATTTCCATGTCAGTGGTTCTGTGTACTCTGTTGTTATCCTTTAAAGAGGTGATATTATGCTCTTTTTCACTACACCATAAACTTGCTAAAAGTTTCCCTGATTCGTCTGAGTGGAAGTATCTAGTACTTCTGACATTTTGTAATATATGACTGGTCTCTTGATTAATTAAATCTTGTTTTTTAATTTTAAACTGTGTCCATTTATTTACATATTCATTGTAGTGATGAAAGATTAGGCTGCCCAATTGTTTCAGTTTTTCATCAGTTTCTTTCAATTGCTTATTTCTTAATCTGTTTTTTTTTTCAATATGCTAGGAAATTAGTGCACTCCTTAATATGGCCTTAAAAGGGTCCCATAACTGAGTAATAAAACTTTGTTCATTATAATTATAGAACCAGAATTCTTTAATAGTTTGTTTAATTACAGATAAAAAGCATTATCCCTTAGCAAATCATTTCTGAAGGTCCAACTTATTTCACTGTATTTCATACTACTGTATGTACACTAGGAGCACAAAACATCAGTTTCAGCTGTTAAAATCAAAAATTACAGATACTGTACATCAGGGTGTGCACACAAAATTCCATAGCCAATACACTAAAAAGGAATAGAAATGTCTTTAAGTCTTAGTCCAGGTAATAACGAGTGAGGGGTTGCAACCCATGAATGGAACAATCGGTACTACCAATCAGTGGAGACAGAAAGGATTAGTTCTGTGCCATAGCCACTACCACACATCGCAAAGACTTTATGTTTGAAATACATAATTTTTACTAGGACATGTTAAGCCAGGAGCTGGAGGCACTAGCCCATTGCTTGTTGTCCAAGATGTTCTATAGTGTTCCAGCCAAGTGAAGGAGAGTGCTCAGCCTTTTCCATTGTTGCTTGTACCCAGACATATTGTGTAGGAGGCTGGCTATAGATTTTTCCATTCTGAGGATGGTAAGCATTTCCACATGTCATTCCTTATATGGGGGGGTATCTGTCCAGTGTCATAAAATGACCAATTTGGCCACTGCCAAAATAAGGGCCATATGATATCATTGTGGGCCTATTAATTGGGAGTCACCAAAACCCAAGCGTCAGAGTTCAGATGAGAATGCCTCTTGCAATCCTAAGAGTGGGTCTAAATGGGATCAAATTTGAGTCCTAAAAGGTTGAATGTAGGAGCAGCCCCACAAAAAATGACAGAGGGTCCCATCCTGTGCCATGGGGGCTCAGTAGATTCCCAAACTCAAACATGCACTGTGGTGTGTAGTAAGTATTGTGCAAGATCTTATATTGCACTAAGCACAGTTTAACTAGCTTTATATATTTGTAGATCTATTGCCAGGGTGTTGCCAACCCAAGAGATGCAGCACTGGCAGGAAATTCCCTTGCCCAATAACCACATCCCACCTGGGACTGAGCCCCTATAGTGTTTATAAGTGTCTTATATAAAAGGGAAACTGCATGTGGTTTAGTTACCAGGGTAGCCATGTTGTAATAGGCTGTACCATCTGCAAGATGCCAGGGGCAGGGGCCCAGGAAACTTTGTATCCCACGGGTAAGCTGGACAAAAGAGACAACTGAGATCTGGGGAGGAGCATGGAACCACCGGAACTCATCAAATGAAATAAAGTGATCTTCCCATAATAGGTTCATAGGTTCATAGGTATAGTACATGATCGAAGGACAAGCCCAATTTGATCACGCCACCTAAGCCAGATGGACTACATATTTTAAGTCATTCATGTGAGAATCAAGCTTTAATTTAAATAGGGGCAAATTATCACAATGCACTACATCATTTGGAAGTGAATTCCATATTGGAACTATCCTTTGTGTAAAGAATTTATTTCTCTTCGTAGTTTTATTTGTAGTTGCAGTTAATTTCAAATGATGTGTTCGAGTATGTACAGATGTTGGATTCCAAGTCAAATATGTATCGAACAAATATTCATCCTTTGTAGCCCTATAGAGCAAACAAATGTCACCTCTCAATGACCTGTATTCCATACTATAGAGTTGTAATTTTTTTAATCTTTCTTCATAGGTCAATAGACCCATGCCAATAATATGTTTGGTGAATCTCCTTTGAATTTTCTCTCTAGATAATCTATCTCTAATTAATGTTGGAGCACTAAATGAGGAACAATAGTCAAAATTAGATCTTATAATACTAGTAAATAATGGGAGTAATACAGCTGGTTCTCTGCTTTTTATATTTTTGAAAATACAGTTGGTTAATCAAGTACATTTTTTAACAGTAGTATTCAAATGTTCTGGAAATTTTACGTTGTTAGTAATAGTGACACCCAGATCCTTTTCAGAAGTAATTACACTTAATGCATGGCTGTTGACATAATAATCAGCACAAATGTTATTAGGCCCAAAATGCATGACTTTACATTTATTATAATTAAAGTTTAATTTATGATTGGTAACCCAGTCTGAGATTAAATTCAAGTTATCCTGTAAATTTGATATGGATTTTATATTGTTAACAATCCCACCAATTTTAGCATCATCTGCATACTTAGTTAACCATATACCATATTTGGTGTTCATACTAGCAATAAGAATATTAAACGGTATAGGTCCCAGGACAGAGCCCTGAGGGACCCCACTAGTAACTTCAGTCCATGTAGAAGTATATCCTCGTAATGACACCCATTGTCTTCTATCAGTCAACCATTGTATAATCCAAGCAATAATAAATTTATTAAGCTCCATTTGTAATAAACATTCATATAATATACTATATGAGACAGAGTCTAAAACTTTTCAAAATCTAAGTAAACATCAACCGGAAGACCCATGTCCAAGGCGTTGCTCACAGGCTCAAAAAAGTTTATTAAATTAGTATGACACAACCTTCCAGGTTGAAAACTGTGTTGTAATATATCAGTTTGACCTTTATATATGATATGTTTATTCATTTTATTTGATATAAGTTTTTCCATAATTTTACATACAGAAGACGTTAAACTTATAGGTTTATAATTTTTAACTCTTGCCTTGATCCATTCTTATGAATTGGGATGACTAAAGCATCTCTCCATTCTTTAACAACAATGCCCTTTGTTATTGATTCATTAAAAAGAAATGTTAATATACCAGATAGCTTGTACGAAACATTTTTTAAGAATATTGAGGGGATGTTATCAGGTCCAACAGATGTGGAAGATCTACCTGAATTAATGATGGAATAAGTTTCAGCAACAGTAAACTCTACTACAGGATCCAGAATGTAGGATGCTGGGATGTATAGGCAGGGGCATCACCAGCAGGAAAAGGGAGGTCATAATTCTGCTATACAAGACTCTAGTGAGGCCCCACCTGGAGTACAGTGTACAGTTCTGGAGGCCATACCTACGTAAGGACATAGACAGGGTAGAGAAGGTTCAGAGGAGGGCAACAAAGATGGTGCATGGATTGCATCACAAGTCCTATGAAGACAGGTTGAAGGAACTGAACATGTACTCCCTGGAGGAGAGGAGGGAGGGGATATGATAGAGACATACAAGTATCTTACAGGGAGGAACAGGGTGCAGGAATACACTATTTTTAAGTGAAAAAGATGTTCCAGGACTAGAGGGCATGGGATGAAGTTGGAGGGAGGACGATTCAGAGGAAACATGAGGAAGAATTTATTCACAGAACGGGTGGTGGACAAGTGTAACACCCTGTCAGAGGAAGTGGTGGGGGCTGAAACAATCACGGGATTTAAGAATGCATGGGATAGACATAAAGGAATTCTGGAGGTCAGGGGTAAGGGGCAAAAGACTTCTAGGAAAACATAAACTGAACTTACAAGCTCAAATGGGCAGACTGGGTGGGCCATAGGCCCTTATCTGCCGACACTGTCTGTGTATCTATGTATCTATGTAACAGGACTGTCATTCAATAATATGTCCTTTTTTTGAATAGGCTAGCAAAATATTGATTAAATATGTTAGCCATTATTTGTTCATTTATAATCTCATCATTAATTTTTATTGGTTCAACTAGATTCAGTGTAGATTTTAAAGAACCAATATAATTGAAGAACTTTTTTTTTATCTCCTTGATTACTAACTAGATTAAGTTCCAAATCTTTTTTAGGTTTTTTAATTGAGTATTTTGATTTGATTTCTTTGCTTTAAAAACAAATTTAGACCAATTAGAATCATATTTGTTTTTTTTATATTTTTGAAAGCCTTTTTTTTTAGCTAATACTAATCTTTTTTTGTTGAAAACCAAGGTGGAAGCCTTTTCTTTCTAATATATTTAACTCTAATTGGTACCCACTCTGAAATACAAAAATCATTTTTTTCTTTTATTCTATGCCAAATTTCTTCCACTGCTAACCCAAATAATTATTTTTTCCAGTTCCACCTCATTAGGTATTCTTTAATAGCTATGTAATTTGCCATTTTGTAATTTCTGAATTTGGTTATACCATTGGAATTTTTTTTATAATAATTGATTGACCATTTAACCATTAAATGGTCACTATTACCTATAGGGGCCATAGTACCTAGGGAGTCAATGCCTTCTTTTATATTAGTAAATATTAAGTCTAAAATGTTATTATCCCTTGTTGGGATGTTAACAATTTGGTCTAAACCAAGATGAGCAATTGTACCAATAAATTTATTTTCTTTTTTATTTGAACCTATTCCATTAAACCAATTTATACCCGGGTAATTGAAATCATCCATCAGAAAGGTATCAGTATTTAAATTGACATTTTCCAAGTAATTACAAAAGTTTTCATTATTAACAGAATCCATAGATGGTGGCCTATAACATAGCCCTAATGTAACTGGAAATGATTTATCATAAAGTTTAATCCATACTATTTCAACACCTAATGGAGAATTTGTGTTCATAATAACTTCTGAACATTTAATATCTTTTTTAACATAAAAAGCAACACCTCCTCCCTTTGTATATACACAATTATTCTTGAAAAGGGTGTATCCACAAATATTTTGTCCCCATTGTTCGTCATTAAACCAAGTTTCAGTGACTCCACAAATATCAATATTTTCATTATGGAAAACTATTTGGAGTTCATGAATTTTATTACATAGACTGCTAGCATTTAGAAGAAGTAGATTTAATTTAGATGCTTGATAGTTATTTAAAATGCAAAGTGTAGGTTTCACAAGATTCAAGGCTAAGTTCTGTTCATCCAGAACTATATCAGAACATTGCATAAAAAAAAATCTATTGCTGAGTTAAACTCATTACCCAGAACTTCTTTACCCATTTTACTTAAATGTAACCCATCCATCGCATAGAAGTTACCATTTGGCTGAAACTGTTCCCAATGAGTTAAGCACCTTAATATTTTGTTTAAGACACCATGCCCTGAGCCAACCATTTATATGTTTTATTTTATTTTTTAGAAAATGGTTAGCTCTGGGTACTGGAAGAATCTCCAAAATCACTGTGTGGATTCCTATTTCAGCAACAATATTTGACATACCAACATACGCCTCTTTGATCTGCTGGACATTCTGATGCCATATGTTATTGACCCCAACATGTATTAAAGCAAGATCATTTTCACAACAGTTTTGTAGAATCTGTCTACTCATTCTAACTATGTCATGAATCTGGGCACCATGAAAACAAGATAATGTACGGATAGTTTTATTGGGGTTACATATTTTTCTATCTAGGTTTGATAACAAGGAGTCTCCTAATCCAAAAATTTGTGGCGTTTTTTTATTACCTGGATTCAAAGGCCCAATATCAATATTTTCACCTTGTCTATTGTTATTCACCGAAAAATCAATAAGATTAGTTTGTGTATGACTGATGTCACTATTTTCTGGTATAACTAACTTTACAATCTCCTTGATAGATAAAGATAATGCAGTTTCCACAATTGCTCCATCACCATCCCCCTCTATATCCAAATTTATTAATAATGGATCAAATTTATTCTGTAAAGGTATGTGAAAATCGTTAGCTTTTCTCCCTCTTTTTGGATGTTTTTTATATTGTACAGTATACCAATCATCATCTGAATCCGATCCATTTCCTTCTCGTCTTGGTCTCTTTCCTGTCAAAATAACAGTATGAATAGGTGTGAGATTTGAACTATTGCTGGATTTTGTCATTGGCTTTTGTTTGTCAGTTATTTGTAGCCTTTTTGCAGTTTCAATTTGACTACTTTCAAGTATTCTTAGTCTGTTGTCAAATAATTTTATTTCATTCTCAAGTTCTTGAATCTTAATACATTTACTGCAACTAAAGGATTCAATATTTTGAATATCTAATTCAAAGTCAAACATATTGCATAATATGCACATAGTACCTATTCTCCCATCTGTTGCTGATATAACACTAGCCATTTTCTTAATGTAGCACAACTATGAAAATATTTCTTACCGACTTTAAGTAAATGGAGATTTAAATCTTGTTCCTTGAACAAAGTCAAGTGCGTACTTACTAATGTTTAACTTCAAACGCACAACACGCATAACACGTGCGCGTCTTCACGTGAGATGCCATGTGCTCACCCTGCTCGTGCTCACCCTGCTCACTGCAGGGCAGCTAAAACTAGCCCCTAGAGACCCGGAAGTGAAATCATGGGTCACGCTACACCTCCGACAATTTGTAAGCAAAATGCTTATTAAATGTTTGTTAAAAGCCCTCTACTGTGCCTTCTTGATGTTTTAGTAGACTCAGTTACCCCCAAAATAAAAGAAATTTAGCAGTATCACTGAGGTGTAGTCCAGGAATTAGCCTGGTGAACTACAGCTCCTCCTCCTAGACCAGTATCGGCTAGGGCTCCAAAATTAGATGTGACAATGTCTTAAAATGACAGTAGTACTAGTTTTACAGCAAGCACACGCAAAATGTAAATAATAGCACTGAATGTTTCATTTAAACTGAACAAGCAAGAAAGACTATGCATTTCAATTTATGAGAGAAAGGATGTGGATATAGGCTTATTTGCTATCCTTATGTTAGGATTAAGCTGAAGGGGCTATGCAGGATCCAATGTAACTAAGTAGGTGGCAGAATTGGATGGTGATCTGAACTGACCACTCTATTGGGGTCTGTTGGAGAGGGGGCGGGAGTTTGGACTAGGGAATATGGGGTAAAGCTCACAGGGAAATTCCATGGAGTTCACATAAATACATTTCAATGTCCTTCCAAAATGGACTGATCTGCTCTGGTCCAGCTCCCATCTCAGGAAGACTCCAGGCCAAGAACTTGCTGGCTTGGGATGTTAAATAATACCAGTAAAAGTTTGGCAAGTGAAGCCCTCCATGCTGTTTCATGAGCAATAGTTCAGAAAGCACTATATTGGGCTTCTTACATTTCCACAAAAAGGAAGAAATAATCCAGTGCAGCTGTGTGAACCATGACTGTGGGAGGGGAATTCCTAGCATGCTGAGGGGATAAAGCACCCAGGGCAGTACATTCATGCAGATTAGGGATATCCTACCTCATAAAAACAGTGGAAGAGACTGTCATCTCATAAGATCAGCTGTTACCACCCGTACTATAGAATTTAAATTACCATCAAGCAAATCTTTAGTACCAAATGCCAAATGGATACCAAGATAAGTAGCAAAGAGGTTGACCAGCATGGCTGTAAATTCGGGGGTACGTCACCCCGATAGGATCTCGAGTTGAGGGACATAACAATAGTTTTGGTAAAATTGAGGTTATAGCCAGACAGCTCACCAAAATCTGTGAGGACTTGAAGGGCAGCAGGTAATGAGATAGAGGGGGTAGATAGGTGGAGTAGAATATCATCAGCATAGGTAGAAAGCTTAAAGGAGTAAGGACCAATAGATATGCTAGAGATCTGTTGGTGATGTATATCTGGTCAGGGGTTCAGGGTACAAATTAAATAAATAGAAGGATAGAGGAGCATCCCTGCCTTGTACTTCTCCATAAGAGGAATGAGTCTGATAATACTCCATTGTAAAATACCCACGCCATAGGGGTAGACTGTAACAGCTTGGTTCATTTAATAAATTCTGCCAGGATACCAAAATCCACTAGTGTGTGGAAAAGGAAAAGCCAGGAAACCAGATCAAAAGTTTTTTCAGCGTCCAGATAGACCAGCACCGCTGGACAGTCTGAACTCCAGGATGCCGAAAGTAGATGAAAAATGTAATGCATGGCATCAGTCACTAAGGTGCCCTGCATAAAGCCCATTTCTTCCTCCTGATTAGAGGTTGCTAGACTGCTGCCAATCTCCTTGCCAAGATATGGGAAAATATTTTGACATCCACATTCAATAGGGAGACTGGCCTGTAGTTACTAACATCAGAATGGTCCTTGCCTGGTTTAGGAATAAGGGTGATGAAGGCCTCCAGAAAATCTAGAGGAAAGAAATTGGTTTGATAGCAATGATAATAAAAAGCCATGAGGTGGGGTGAGGGGTGTGGGGAGTGCAAGGGGTGTGGGGAGTAGCATGACCACCGTGCCCAGTATGGTTTGTGGTGCTGTCCTGTATGACCTCTGCGATTCCTGTTATCCCTGCACCAATGTCTGCATATATGCCATGGAGAACCTCCACAAGTTCTGCATGGTGGACTGCACTCTGCTCCTCCTGGAGGTGCATCTGTGTATGCAACCACTGCACTGCTTCATGGAGTGACTCATGGCTCTCCACAGTGACTCTCTGAAATGGCATATGGTCGGCAAGCTGTGGGTCTTGGCCTATGTGTTCTGGACTGGTGTCAGCCTGCCACTGGGGAGGTGGTGCCTGTGTAGCCAGATGTGCAGCTGACAACACAGTGTCTGACACCCCACATCTGCCTGCTGGGGTAGTGGGGATGAGGCACATGTAGGTCCTACATGTGAAGGGGTTCCTGATCCTGTACACAGTCAGGCTGTGGCTGGGCACCTTGCACAAATGGATGTTGTTGTTGTGGGGCACTATGGCCCTGCCATGGCACCTGTACAGGCTTCGCAATGTTGTCCTGTTGCTGTGCAGTGGCCTCCTTGCAGTTGCGGTCCTGTTGCTGCACAGGGGCCAGCCCAGGCTGGCTGCTGATGACATGTGCAGTGGCTGGAGGGTTTAACTGTGGCCCCTTGGAGGCAGTGCTGGAGATGATGGTGTTGATTGTGGTGCTGTCATCCCCAGAATCCATGGTGAGAACCTCTGCAGCAGTCAGAAGGACCTCACCAAACAGGGATGCAGTCTCTTTATCATCATCATCATCTGTCTTCCCCTGTGTGTGGAGACCACATCCAGAGGCTCCACACTGATACTGGAGGTGGCCACCATTACACTGCCACATTGTACAGTGGGCTGTACCTTGTGACCACTACCTGTCCATAGAAGTGATGGTGCTGTGGAGAGAAAAGGTAGGAAAAGGTCAGAAATGCATGGTCATTGACACAATACTGTCACATACACAGTTAGGTGCACATGCTTGTACCATCCATGCATGGTACACAACACACAGGCAAGACATAGCAACAAGATTATAGGCTAGGCATGCAAGATGTACAAAACATGATGTAGCATGCACACGTTTACAGCAACTGAACAACATCCATGCATTTCCATACAACAGTGTGATTGTTAACACCACATACAAAGGACACAACCTGCATGACAACATGTGAAATGCAACATTTCTATGTACTTTTCTGGGATGTGCCAAGCTGTATCTCATAACCCCCTCCAGGTACACCCTGCAAGGCCACCTGTCTAAATGTTGTGGTCATCAGCACCTCCTGTGGTGTCATCTGCCGTGTCCTGGATGGGTCTACACCTGTGGCCTAGCATTTGGCACATGCCTGTGCCAGCAGTTCTTTGGTTCTGATGCAGAAGCCACTTGCTTACTTCTTGCATTCCTGGGGAGTGTGTCATCCATGTCCCCGGGCATTCACTGCCTCAGCTACCTCCTTCCAGGCTTGCTCCTGCTCCTGTGGTGTACCCCTCTGCCTGCATAGGATATCCTTTCTTGCAACATAGGCCTCAGTAAGGACCTTTAGCTCCTCTTGGGAGAATTTTGGCCATCTCCGTCTCTCTAAAGACATGTCTGGTGCTTATGGGACAGACAGATGGACACAGGCACCGTTACATTGACAGAAACATTAATAGATGCCAAGACAAAAACAAAATCACACACACACACACACACACACACACACACACATACACACACACACACACACACACACACAGACACAGACACACACAACACCTACCTTCAAGACCATAGTACTTCTTGGTCACCGCTGAAGAGTGGTGGTGCTGTTCTGCTTTTATGGTCCTGTGCATACAAATGAGCTGAATACATTCCACTAATAAGATGCTAATGTGCTGTTAGGGCACAGACTGTGCAATGAGGCCATTTGCATAAACTGACTGAATATTGCACAATTGTAGGCAGTTAATTCGGCATCTCATTGCACTATTTTGGCTGCTCTGCAGAATGCAATGGCACACAGTCAAGAACATCAGTGCAATAGATGTCACATGTCATAGCACCACACAGGACACACACAGTGCCATGCCATAATGTACCACAGTCTGAAATCGGGCATGCGCCACCACCTGTAACCACTGCGTGATAGTAGCATGCTACACATGTCCATGTCAGGATGTGGTATGGGTGACATGAGTCATAACAGTTAGTGACCTTCACAATATGGCACCACCCTACTGCTGCACATGCATGGTAACATGGGTCATGACCTCCGACTTTGCAGCGTGGGAACATGCTATTGCACATGTGCAGTGTTATGCTTCAAATACTCTATCATGCAATTTCATGGCACAAAAGCAGGTAGTGCAAACAAAACAAATGTTCACCAATTGCACAATCACACAATATATGTGAGTAACACAACTGAAAAAATGTGGCAGTGTGTTTGAGAGGGCCTTTTGGTGTTAAACGTGTCATGCACACAGAGAGTACAGCCACAAGCCAAGAGGGACCAAAGATGGTCTGAGACTGAGCTGGCCAACCTGGCCAACATACTGGTTGCCAGGGAGTCCCGCCTGTTTAGGACTGAGGACCTGGACAGGCACAGGTGCCTGGAGTGGGCCACAATAGGTCACATCCTGTCCAGGAGGACAGGGGTGGTGCACACTGAAGAACGGTGCTGTCACAGATTCGGTGACCTGCAAAGGAGGGACATGGACCATCTGCAGTACCTAAGGAACATGGTCCGTGCTGGGAATGTGCCATGCCCAGGTCAGTACACCTTTAATGTTTGTTCCATTTCAGGTTGCAAAAATTGTCAGCATCACATCTGTTTGGTACTCTGACCTGTGTGATATGTGGTACATGGGTCTGGCCACATAGGTGTGCAACATGGAAGGGCGTGTCATGCACACCAGCATACTGTACTGTTGTGGTATGTACAGTCATGAGACACACAGTGTATGTGAGTCAGCAGGTAAGCTTACTTTGTATATATTATGAAACTGTGCAACAGTACTGTCATGGTCATGTTTATGTTATGTGACTGGTCCTGGTAATGTACATCTGGATGACCTGGGTCTGATTCGCACAACTGCAATCTGACTACATTGTGGCTATGTGAGGTTTGCATATCTATAGCATGTGTGTGCCCCTGTACATGGCCACATATGCCTGCTGGTCATGACACTGTTGTCATTGTCCTGTGTTTGCACCATACAAGTGCACCACACACTGTAATGCATGTTGGCATGTAGCCATACCTACAGTTGCAGATAGTCAATGTGGATATACACTGGGTACATCACATTATGGTACTGGTTATGTCATGTGTTGTACTGGTACCCACTGGATGGGTACATGTATGTATCACCCCCCAATACAGGTATCACACATCTTATTTTGTCAACCAATGTAAACTGTGACTGTTGATACCCCTACATTATGTGTAGCAGCCATACCTGTATTCTATGGCTCATGTATATCTGTGCACTCACAAACGATGCATCATACCACTGTGCCAGTTTGACTGTGGCACATGTCAATTCGGGTAAAGTGACACATATCATTGACATCTGTGTATCATGGATCCTGTACCTGTACAGCACCATGACATACCCAATGTGCAAGTGTGCATCATGAATCAACTGTTCAACACATGATGGGGGTGTTCTGGGTATACATTTTGCAGTGGCACGTGCATCACACATTGCCATGTACTCAGTGCCTCATGTGCTGATGGCCTACCCTGTCCCCATGATGTTAACTGACAGTGTTAGGTGGTTTACGACACATCACATTACCTACTGCCAGAATGTGTAGTGTACATGTGTATATGAGCGATGTATATGTCTCCACTATATTGTACCTGCAACAGGTCAGGAACTGTGGCTGTCTCATGTCCACATGTACATCCTTCTGCTGTACAGTGGACACAGGCATGTGTGTTGTGTACATGCTGGTGTAGACGTCACCAGCACACTTCCCATAGCAACATACACATATATGACATATTCGGCAAACAGCATAGTAACAGATGGTTGACATAACTGTGTGTCTCAATATGTGCCCACAATGCTGTATTGCATTGCAGTGGTGTGCCATGATGGATACCCACAAGACCATTGCATGTTTGTCCGATCGTACACATCCATGATTTCCCTCAGGTCCCACAGGAGTCATCTCAGGAACATGCTCCTCTGGTGGACTATTCACATCATGGCCTTATGCAGCCATGTGTCTCTACACAGCTCCATCTGTCCCTCTACACTGAACACCTTCTGGTGCCCTATCTTGCTGGGTTGTGTTGCACACACATTGCTGCACATCTTTACTGCCCAGTCAAATGTGCAACAGTGTTGTTGATGCATGTGTACAGCTGCACTTATTCCATGAGGACCACAATTTGTGATGCTGCAGGTATCTTTGGGTGTCATGTTCGATGGACAACTGTGGTTCTGAACAGCGTTGTACCACATGCTCAGATGTCAGCTATGTTGCTCATCAGTGTATGACACAAACCGTGGATGTTCACACTGCATGGTACATGCACACTTAGAGGTCAGGTCACACCGTTAATATGTCACGTACATGTCCGCCAACACACAACAACCACAGATTTCTTTAAAAAATAGAAGGTGCGTAACAGGGACAGGTCATAATAGCAGGCATGAAGACTTAAATAAGTTTTAAAAATTCCAATTTATTTCTACAAAACATATTTCTGTGCCATACAAAGTGACAGAGTGCATACAATTAGTACTGACATACTCATCTTGTCAAAACACAATTGTTTGAATGTACAGCCCTTCCCCAAACACCATAGACTTTCCTTTTTACCAACACCAAAAATTAAAACCTTGGATGTTAATGTAGATCTTTTTAAGTTTTTTTAGAAAGATCAAACGTTGTGACTATTACAGCAAAGATTCAGCTTTGCTTGGACCAGCTTCAGATGTGGATGATGGAACCACAGGATCACAGCTTTCAAATGAGCCCGACCTTTCCTTTTTACAGGAACATTCTTAACGAATTATATTTGGAATCAGCTAATGCAATAATGTCAATTAACGCTGTTGAAATGTCAGATGATGCCATAGAAACAAGTGAAATTGTGGCTCAACCATAAAATAGCATCTGGAATGAAAGGAAAAGATTATTTAAGTTAAAATTGAGTTTCTGTCCTAGAACATCAAATATGAATATTCTAGTGTTTGAGAAAAGTGTGTCCAGAGAAGTTGATGAACTCTTAAAAAGCCAACAAAATAAAAAGGTGTGAGATAATCTAAGTCACTAGCACGGAGTCACTTTAAAACAGATACAAGGGTGGGAAAATGTAATTATTAAACCCACCGACAAAGGTGGAACTATTGTGCTTATGGACACATCAGATTATGTTAACATGGTGGAGAATATATTGAAAGATGAGTTGAGATCTAAAAAGTTACAGGGGAGTCCCATGATAAGATTTAAAGCAGAGAGATTAGAACTCGTGAATGATGCAAAAACAACAGGAGGCATTACAAGTAATGAGTTGGATTTTTTAGTATTGCCACATCTAGTGTGTCCTGTCATGTATTGCTAAAAATGTAAAAGAACTCAACTGTACCCCCAGGATGACCCATTGTCTCTGGGGTGGGATCCTTAACCAATGATTTATTGTTTTTTGTAGATTTTTTTTCCTAAAAAAGCAGGTGTGCAAACTTAGATCCCATCTTAGAGACACAGGAGACCTTTTGTCTAAGTTATAGAATTTCATTTGGTAAAAAGACTATGTGTGGCTCTCAATAGATATAGAACAGCTATATTCTTCAATACAGCATCATGACATCTTGACGACCTGCAAATATTTTTTTTTGGAAAAAAATACCTCACAGAATCCAACTAAATTCCTAGTGGAACGTGTTGATTTTATTTTAAAACACATTTTTATTTAGTTTAATGGAAATCATTTTTACCAGATTTTGGGTACTGCAATGGGGATTTGCATGGATCCTTCATATGCCAACCTTACCCTAGGTATATGGGAGCTGGAAAATGTGTTTGCGAACAACTTCCTGTACTCAGATGACGTCATCGTGTAGTACCGTTATATCGATGATGTAATCTGCATATGGGAAGGTAATGAGGAAAGAATTTCAGAATTCATTGATTGGTTTAATGGGAATAGACTGGGATTGAGATTCACACATAGAGCTGTAAAGAGTGTCATTCCATTTTTAGATGTGCTTCTAGAGGGTGTAGAAGGTCAGTGCATTGTTTTGAATAATCATAGTAAAGATACAGCCTGCAATTCATATCTGCACTTCAAAAGGTTCCATCCTAAGAAATTAAAAAGTTCAATTCCCTTTAGTCAGATGATACATTTAAGAAGAAATTGTAGCACCTTAGGGGAGTTCCCGATACAAGCACAAGAGATGATGAATTGTTTTCTGCAGAGATTGTACTGTCCTAAGCTAATTGAAGATGCAATGGAAAAGGCATCTAACTTGGACAAGAATGATTTATTGGTTACACATGAAAATTCTAATAGCCAACAAGAACCAATAACATTAAGCATTAAATATGAATTCTTGGAGGGGAAAATAGATTCTATTGTTCATAAATATTAGCCAATACTGACAAATGATGCTAAAGCACTAGAGGTGTTTTGAGAAAAACTTCATATATCTTTTAGAAGGGCTCAAAATCTAAAGGATCGAATTGTGCATAGTAAATTTGAAGACAAGAATAAAGTGGGTACCATGTGGCTCCCCCAAAAGGGGTTTATAAATGTAGAAATTGTAACATTTTCCAGTTTGCCAATGAAACTAGGGAATTTAAACATCCTTTAACCCTAAAAAAGTACTGAATAAATGAATGCATCACATGCCAGACAACATATGTTATATATGCATTTGTATGTCCTTGTGATTTTTTGTAGATTGGCATAACTACATGTCCACTTAAGAAATGAATATAAGAGCATGTGAGAAATATCATTAATGTGAACCTGAATAGCCTTATTGATACCCACCTTAGAGATATGCATGGTAGTGATCGAAAAGGCTTTAGTTTTGTTGGTTTAGAATGAGCTAAGAATGGTAAAAAGAGAACAATTCCGTTAACTATTAAACTTCCACAACTGGAAACAACAAGGATTTGGAGGCTTGAAAGCCTTAAACCGAAGGGTCTTAATGATATACCGGACCTCATACCATATTTAGAGCCATATTAAAAATTGGGTGATGTTTATTAATTATTTTTCTATTTAATTATTATTTATTGAAACATTTCATAAGGAAAGGCACACTGAACAACAAGTTGCTCATCTCATGGAGCATCCTGTGGGAAAGGGCAGTGGAAATACATACATGCATAAAACAGCAAACATTATTACAACAATATGGCAACGATGAAAAGCAAATAACAGAATGAACATATTAAGTGCAGCATATGAGTACAATTGTTTACAGACATCACAATGGACAGGTCAAGTGCAGTACATTATGATAACATCTTAAATTCATGATGATGGTACCATTTAGTCAGAAAGGAAGGGGTGGATAGGGAGTAACAGCAGAGGTGGAAAGGTAGCGAGGCTGGGAGGGGAGCAGATGAATAGGAATCAAGGTTATAAATATATTGATAGTTGTAGATTGATAGGAATCTAAAGTCATAGTTATATTGACAGTTATAGATAACCTGAAGGAATGGCCAGGTAGGGATCTCTGCAGGGAAAGAAAGTAATGGGGCTGGAAGGGAGCTATAATTCAGAATAGTTACTTAATACATTGTTAGAGGTTGGGTGCAGGTCAGGAATACCATAATTGCAGGTACATTTTACAGAGAGGAAATTATGTAGGGCTGAAGGTATAGAGGAGGGGGAGGAGGAGTGGTGAATTTGGTGAGGAAGTGAATTCCACACTTTTGTGAAGCAATATGAGAAAGCAGCCTGGCCTACAGTGGTAGACTGGCAAGGGACAACCAAGGAACAGAGGTTGTAAAATCTGAGTGAGTGGGCAGAGGGAGAGAGGGAGGACTGATAGAGAGAAAGTGAGATAGGACGGGAGCAATCCAAACCAGAATTTAGAGACAAATATAGCACAATGATGGAGGTGTCTATTTTCTAAAGATGGAAATGCCAGGGAGTGTTAGAGTTGACAGTGGTGGGTGACAGGAGGACAGTCCAGAGTGAAGCGACAGAAGGAGTTGAACAGGGTATCCAATATGGCTAAGGAGGTCTTGGGAGCAGCACTGTAGACTACTTCACAGTAGTTGAAAATAGAAAGGATCTTCTTCTGGACAAGTTTGCGCCTAGCCAGGAGAGGGAAGCAGTTCCGGTTCCTGTATAGAGCACCTAGTTTGTGGTGCAGCTTTTTCAGGATGGCGTCCACATGACCAGAGAAGGTGAGATGTTAGTCAAGCCAAACACCTAGACGTCTGAATGAGGAGGTGTCCTCAAGGACTGTCCCATTAAGGGTATGGAAGGAGGGCAGGGAGGGAGCCTAGAGAGTCTCTGACTAGTGCAGAAAGTCATGGAGACTATCTTCTTGGTGTTTAGAAAAAGTTGATGAGAACAAAACCAGTGCTGAACATTATTGAAGTCCTGCTGATGTCTGTTTGCAACATCAGTGGGGAACTGTCCAGAGGCGTAGAGGACCACGTCATCTGCATACATATGAATTGAGGTTGATGTACAGACAGATGGTAGGTTGTTAAGAAATATGGAGAAAAGTATAGGGCCCAACATGGACCCTTGAGGAACACCAGTGTTGATAGGGAGGTGGGAGATGCTGAGTCAGCGATTCTGACTGACTGGGTCTGACCTACAAGGTAGGCTCTGAACCAGTTAGTGGCTGAGTCAGTCAGATCTGCTGAGGAAAGGGAGTTTAGTAGTAGGGTGTGAAAAACTGTGTTGAAAGCCTTGGCTAGGTTGACAAAAATGGCAGACGTGATTTGACCACTGTCCATCTCTGAGAGGGTGGAGTCGGTAAGCCTAATCAGGGAGGTGGTGGTGGAGTGTTTTTTTTGAAAACTAGATTGGAAGGGAATGAAAAAGTTGGAGTTAGAGAGATAAGAAGAGAGTTGGGCAACAACCAAGTGTTCTTGCAGTTTGATACGGGTGGGAAGGAGGGATATGGGATGGTAGTTCCCCGGTGGGGAAGGATCACCACCCTTAGGTAGAGGAAGAACAATGGCATGCTTCCAAACAGGTGGGATGGCTGCCATTTCGAATGAGAGGTTGAAGAGGTCAGACAGTGGGGCAGAGATAGGCGTAGCTGAGAGGTATAGCAGCCTGGGGTCCAAGTCATCAGACGAACTGCCTTTGGATGGGTTTAAAGAGTGCAAGGCATCCAAGGTGTCAGGAGGGGCAATTTTAGTGAAAGAGAAACAAGTAGACTGGGGCAGTGTGCATGGTGAGGTGGAGGGGGCACCTGGCTTAGTAGACTGTAAGGAGGATAGGACAGCAGAGGCACAAGAGGTGAAGTATGAATTAAATTCGATAACAACACTGGGGTGATCAGTAATAAGGGTGTTGTTTATATCGAGGAGGGGGGAGGGAGGAATGGTAGGGGGGAGAAGAGTGAGTGGGTGACTTTCCAGAATTTAGAGAGTTTGTTTATGTTGGATTGAAAGGTTGAGCTAGAAGTAGTCTGCCTTAGCCAAATGAGTGGTTTTGTGCACTTGTGAAGAGAACGATAGTCTTTAGGGAGCTTTGAGGCTTTATGTAGTTTCCAAGCTTGGTCCCGTGCTCTTTGACAAGTTATGAGTTCAGGTGAGATCCATGGAAGGTGGCTCCCACAGACTCTGACACATCGAAGTGGGATGTGTTGATTCCAAATGTCGAGAAATTTACCTTTAAAGTATTCTGTGGCTTTGTCTATCAAGTTTGCTGAGGCTATAGGGGCCCAGTTTGTATGAGTTAAGTCATGGAGGAGGGGTGCGAGGTTCAGAGATTTATATGAATGAGTCATTAAGGTTTTATGAGGGGCTTTGGTTCTGTGAATGTTACATACCAGAAAGGTCATGAGGTGGTCACTTAGGGCATCTGATAATACACCAGATTTAATAGCCCTATGTGGGTGTGTAGTGAGGGCCAAATCGATTAAGGAGTGGTTATTTATTTTATGGTTCATCTGAGTTGGAGCAAGGATGAGCTGGGATAAGTTAGGCAAATCAATTTCATTTCGTACTTTGTTCACTGTGGGGGATAGCCAATTTAAGTTGAAGTCACCCATAATATAAACTTCACCTGAGGAGATGTGGGATACTGTGGAACTGATGACGTCTTACAAATATAGGGATGGAGAAAGGGAGGGATAGCTGTAAGATAAGCACCTCATATGCTTTTTGGAACAGAGGCAGAAAGAATGGTGGTGAATTGGATAGATGAGAAGACATAGATAGCCACTTCTCCACCCCTTCCTGACCGGTCTTGTCGTGATATAGTATAGCACGGGATGAAGAGAGAAGGGTCACCTATTTTATTGTTAAGCCAGGTTTCAGACAGCATGATTATATCAGGACTAAGCGAAGCAACCAGAGGCTGGAGTAGATCGACTTTAGGGAGAAGGCTACATATATTTAGGCGGAGAATTTTTAGTCCATGGAGAAGGACAGTGAGACTTGATGGGGAAGTTCCTGTAGCAGTGGATGGGGGCACTGAGGTGCTTGGGGGGCAAGGTTCAGGGTTGGGATTTATGTCTCCGGAAGATAGGAGCAGGAGTGCAATGATAATGTAGTGAAGCTTTACATTCTTATACCAAGGTATAGAGCAGGCTCGACTGGAGATGAGGGGGGTGTGGAGAGAAGGAGGAGGCTAGAAGCATTGAATATGTAGTAGTGTGCAGTAAACAGGAATTGCTAAGAGTGAGACACTAGGGCAAAAGGGGCAAAGTGTTTCCAGGTCTGAAGAGAGGGAGACGGAGTAACAGCATAATTGAAGAATGGAGAGTGGAGTGGAGTGTGGCAGAGAGGGGCCAGTAATAATGAGGAGGTGGAAGAGGTGTGGGTGAGAAGGGGGAAACAGAGGACAGAAAAGATAGGGAGAAAAGGTCTGAGTGAGTCTAGATGCATGATGAGGAAAAGATATGTAATGGATTGAGCAGGAGAGTATAAAAACAATCAATCAATCTTTATTATACCAAGTGAAACACCACCGAGTGAAATGCTTATAAGTTAGGGGAAAGAGAAGACTATACTATAAATTAGGGGGAAGAGAAGACTGTACTGTTATGACACAGTCATGCTGCAAATAAAAGAACTAAGGTCCCGCTAGTGGCAGATCTTTATAATCTGCTAATGGGAAACCTGAGCTGTAATTTCTTGCTTAACCAGTCTGGCACTTTACAATTACTAAGAGTTAGCCTGAGAAAGAGAAGTAAGGGAAGGGAGATAGAAAAGGTAGAGGGAAAAACAAAATATTCTTTTCAGGTTAATGTAAACAAAATTATTCTAAACTGAGCTGTAATTTCCTTGGGTTATACTGTCAAGCACTTGCAATGGTAACAATACAGTTACAGCAAGATACACACAATACAATTAGGCAGAGGGGTGAAGCAGTTATAATTAGAAAATTTTGCACCCAAAAGTTAAAAATCGGGCTGGGAGGCATACAGAAGAAGATCAGCAGTGGAACAAGAAGAGAGCCAATCGGGAGCCTGGTTCACCAGTGCCAGCCATTCAGGAACCAGAGTAAGTGCTGGGGAGAGAGTGGGGCAAAGCCACCAGGAAGGCTGTACCTGCAGAGCTGAAGGGCAGACTGAAGATGCAGGGACTGCGGCAGAGCAAAGCCGCCTCCCGGTGTGGTTCCTGCATTTAGAAAGGGTGCATTATATTTGTATTGCTGTTAGTAGGTATGTCTCTTGCACCTGGAATTAAAAGAATGTAGTTTCTTATTAGCTTATCTGAGAAAAGGAACAGGATATTTGCACAAATGTGGTGCTGATTAAAATATTGTGAAAAGAATATGATGTAATTAGTACAGTCATCTCAAAGCTATTTTTTGTATCTTTTCAGTGAAATATTGTCATTACATAAGGCTTATTTCCATATTGGCAAATGTTTATGTGTATAAATCTGGAGAAAGGAGATTTCCAAATGGGGCCTCAGTACAACTGAAGTGCGAGATATCACTGAGACTGAAATCATACAAGATGACAGTGAGTTCATCAAGAATAAGGGATATACTTGATCATCGTTGGACTATGGTTAATTTCTATAAAGGACTTGAGAAATTGTTAATAATAATCAGGTTTCCCTTAAGATGTGAATAATATTTAATTACTGCACAAACCGTATTTTGGCCTCTGTATGTTAAATTAAAGGGGAGTTAGTCATATTTTAAAATATGAGATATTTTAAGTAAATAATTAATTATGTATAGAATTCATGATGTTTTATTTATATTTACTGTATATTTAATGATAACGGGTCCAACCAGGATCTCCTCCCGGGGGGTCAAAGGCTCAGTAATAGACTGGATACTGAGCAACAGACTGGACAAAATTGTCCACTCAGGTATACTTCCAGATGCCATCTCTGATCACTCTCCTACCTACTGCATTTGGGGCTCCTCATCACCCAAATTCTCCAGCAGAGTGATCCAGATGAGGGACTGTTCCAAACTCATGCTCAAAGACTTCCTTGAGGATCTACGATGTGCCGACTGGTCTAGGGTCTATGGCACTAATGACCCTGCTGCCGTCCTGGACCACTTCCTAGCCATATTTGTTCCACTGCAAAACAGGCATGCACCCCTTACAAAAAGGAGGGTGAGGGGCACTGTCATGAAGTGGCTCCATGGAGGCCTATTCTCCCTAATGAAGCAGAGAGACAAATGTTAGATGAAACACAAAATCTCCTGCAACAATAACGACCTCCTCGAATATTGGAGGCTCAGAAACTCCTGCAAGACAGCCATACGCGCCGCCAAGAGTGAGTACTGCAAATCTGCCCTGCTTACCTCAGCCTACAACCCCCGCCACTTTTGGAAAAACATTAAAAACCTGGTCAGAGGTTCCACCAAGGAAATGCTCGCTGATATGAATATTAGGGGGGCTAACTGCAATAGCCCCCATACTATTGCCTCTGCATTTAACGGCATGTTTTCTGACCTGCCTGTCTACTTCTTCCCAACTCTCTGCCCCAAAACCCTGGTGAGCACCCTCCCGCCCACCCTTCTTCCTTAAACGGATCTCAGTTTGAGACTCAAGTACTCCTTGGTCTCTCCCACCATACGGGGCGGTCATGACAACCTCAAGCCAAAGCTGCTTAGCTTGGGGGCGCCCCTCCTCGCCAGGCCTGTCACTCATATATTCAACTCTTCCCTTATCTCGGGAATCATACCTGACATTTGGAAAGTGGCCAAGGTTGTCCCAGTTTACAAACAAGGCGACCCCAAAGAGATAAAAAACTATCGCCCCATAGCCATACTCTTTGCTACCTGTAAGCTCCTTGAAAAGGCAGTGGCTGCACAAATCTCCCATTACATTCAGAAGTACGTTGTTCTCTCCCCTGCTCAGCATGGTTTCAGGAAGGGGCACAGTATGGCGACTGCAATTGCCATGGTCACCTCTGAGGTCAGATCCGTGGAGGACCAAGGCAAACTGACTGGAGCCATCTTCGTTGACCTCTCAAAGGCCTTCGATCGGGTTGACTATACTCTCCTCCACTCCACTCTACACTCTCTCGGATTCTACCCCCGAGCCCTTGCATGGTTCTCCAACTACTTTGGGGGAAGACAGCAATACACTTGCTTCAACTGTGCCCTCTCGGCCCTCTCCCCAATTAGCTGCAGGGTCTCCCAGGGGTCCATCCTTGGTCCCATTCTGTTTTCCCTTTTCATAAATGAACTGCCCTCCATTGCAACCTATGGGCACACTACACTATATGCAGATGACTTCGTAGTATTGTCTAGTTCCCAGGACATTACAATCATCAACTCCCAACTTAATGCAGACTTAGACTGTATCCAGAACTGGCTCGAGGGGCACAAGCTCACCGTAAACCTGGACAAGACCCAAGCCATGATCTTCGGATCAGTGGCCAAAACCACTTCCTGCCCTACTCCTCTAGCTATCCTTGGAACTAACGGCTCCCCCCTGCCGGTCATTGACTCCGTCAAGTACCTAGGTGTCACCTTTGATCCACAACTGGATCTCACCGAACATCTTTGGAACATTTGTAAAGCCACAAACAGCAAGCTTGGACTTGCCTACGGAGCTAAGGATTGCCTCACTCCAGCTGCTCGGCTCACCATAGCCAGGGGGATTCTCCTTCCCACGCTCTGCTATGGGCTTGTAGCCTTTGCCCTAGTCCCAAATTCCAGTCTAGCAAAATGGGATACTGCTTATAACAGCATATGGCGCTTCGCACTTTCTGCACCTTGCCTTACGAATCGCTGTGAGCTCTATTCTCGACTGAAGTGGCTCCCCCCTGAGAAACACCGTGCCTTGGTCCTCAGCAACTTCATAGATAATACAGTTAGAATGGCTACTCCCTCTGCTCTTGCCCTTCCCCTCAAACATGGAACCCCTGCCTACCACTTAAGATCTAGTGCTGCCCACGTCCGCCTGGTCCCTAAGACACGCTCCCTCACTTGTGACCCGGCCTTCTCCATCTATGCGCCTAGACTATGGAACTCCCTTCCCACCCTAGTTCATGCCTCCCCCTCCCACCCCAGCTTAAAAACATCCCTATGGAATTTCCTCAAAGCTGCTTCTACTTGTCTATGTGCCATATAGACCCAGAGCAGTCTCTCCCTCACCCCCGACCCCTCTCCACCCTGGGAGTTGGTGTGCTGACTCACCGACCACTGTTACTCTCTGTTAAAATCCTGCCTTAAGCACTTTCCGCCCATCCACCCCCTGACATATTAGCACCCACTCTAGCTGCACTTTGATGCCCCCGCTTTCCCATGAGATGCCCTCAGGTCATGCAAATGCATGTCTGTACTTTCTTTTTTCATTGAGGTTGACACTGCCTTGATGTCTCCTGCTGTTATTCTGCCTAATACTATTATGCATCTTGCTGACATACTGCCAGCTCTCTGCCTTGATGTTACCTGTTGATTTTTACGTCTCCATGCTGCTAAGTACCCTGTTGATGTACTGCCTACTTTACTGTATAATGCCACGTGTACTGTTTGCTGTCCCACCCAGTTGTATGTGGGCCTGTATGTTACTCTGACTCTGTATTA
This sequence comes from Neoceratodus forsteri, assembly GCA_016271365.2. Taxonomy (NCBI): domain Eukaryota; kingdom Metazoa; phylum Chordata; order Ceratodontiformes; family Ceratodontidae; genus Neoceratodus; species Neoceratodus forsteri. Next base: position 1,110,312,395 of record CM028130.1, on the reverse strand, counting down.
TGTTTCTCACATACTCTGTAACCACTTGTACATGGGCCTGTATGTCATCCTGACACTGTATAATGTTTCTCGTGTACTCTGTAACCTCCCGGGTCACACCTAAAAATAGGCACTTGTTGTCTAGTGTGCTTACCTGGTAAACAAAAACAAATAAATAAATAAGTTCACTAGTGAAGGAAACAATCTAAAATCATTAGAACATGTTGTGAGTCTAATGGATACAAAGTGGAATTTATGCTCATTTAAGATTGTGGAGGCAAAATCTCCCTTTCCTGGTAGTTTTTCAATTTGTTAAATTGTTTATGTGATTGGATCATATTATGCGATAAGACTGAATTGATTTTCTGTAATTATTTAATTAATTGTCATGCGCACTTTATACTATAAAAGGATAATGTAGTTATAGCAAACCACATGCCCTGAGGAAGGTGAGAGCTGAAGCGCTGGGGTTTAGAGGTGGCTGGCTAGTCTATGGTGTTTGGGGAAGGTCTGTACATTCAAACAGTTGTGTTTTGACAAGACGTGTAAGTAAGTACTAATCGTATACACTCTGTCACTTTGTATGGCACAGACATCTCTTTTTTTGTAATAAGAATGCAGGAAGTTCCTGTCCCAGGACAGGAAGGGTGAGAATTGTAAGGGTACATAGGCAGTAAGAAAGTAGGTGGAAAAATAAATAGAGGGAGGAGAGTAAGCATACAAAGCAACAGGAGAGGGGACACAAAATAAGACATGATGGGAGTGTTGCAATGCAATGGTTGTGGGGCGACAGTGTTCCAGGAGACATTCTGAAGGCTGCGATGCAGCCCTATTTGCAGACACCTCTCTGGTTTGAGGGAGGAGGTTGCCCGTCTGCAGGCTGACCAGGCTAGGATTCATGAAACCTCCTCCCCCACCCAGGGACCACCAGGACCACTGTCGCTACCTCAGAGGTTGCCAAGAAAGAGGAGCAGTTGGACCAAGGTGTGCTCAGGGAGGGAGAGAGTGGTGGAACAGAGGTGCATCCCTCCAGCTGTACCTCTCCACAGTTCATATGCTGTTCTGGCGGAGAGTGGTTCCTCTATGGAGGCACCTGCAGTGGAGACCAAAGAGGATGCTGGGAACCTCCACAAAGGAGACCCACAGGAGGGTGGTATGGGACCCCACAGGGGAAGGAAACAACTCCTGGTGGGGGACTCAATCATTAGGAGGGTAGAAGTGGGGGAGGAAGGGGAGAGGGAAGTAAGGTGCCTGCCTGCCTGGCACCACAGCTTAGAGGGACAGAAAGCGAATCCTCAGGACCATGGGAGCAGCTGCACGAGGGAGGGAGCTGGATGTCATTGTCCACCTAGGGACAAATGACCTGGCTGGGAATGGGATCAGAGTAGTGCAAGAGGAGTTGTAGAGTTGGGGAGGGGACTTAGACAAGTAGCACATACGGTAACTTTCTTGGAGGTGCTGCCTGTCTATGACAATAAATAATAATAATAAAACTTTATTTCATATAAGTGCCTTTCAAGCCATCAAGGCACTTTACAACAAGATAAAACAACAATAATAAAATCAGCACCCAACAAATATAATAATAGCTGTCTGATGATCATATTAATTCAGTACCAATAAATGCCTGACACCATAGGTAAGTTTTCAACTCCTGTTTGAAACCTCCCACGGTCGTGCACTCCCAAAGATGATGGGGTAAAGAATTTCAAAGGGAAGGGGCTGTGTGCATAAATGCATGGACCCCCAAAGATTTCAATGACACCCTTGGAATCTCCAGCAACCCCTTGTCAGCCAAACGGAGCTGTCGCATTGGGCGATAAGGCACAAAAGCTCTTTCAAGTAGTCAGGACCAAGTCCATATAGGGCTTTATAAGTCAGTAAACCAACTTTAAAGGTGATCTGCCACCTAATCAGCAGCCAGTGCAGATTGCATAGCACAGAAGTAATATGGGAGGCTCGAGAAGCCCCTATCAACAATCATACTGCAGCGTTCTGCACAAGCTGCTGGTGGTGGATATCAACCCTAGGTAGCCCTAAGTAAAGGGAGTTGCAATAATCTAGGCTTGAGGTCATGAAGGTATGTACCAATGAATGTAGGTTCCCAGATGGAACAAGGTACTTAATCCTGGAGATATTCCTAAAATGATAAAAGAAGACTTGATGACCGCTGACACCTGAGCTCGTAAAGTCAACCCATCATCAAGCACTATCCCCAGGTTTTGCACCCGTTCAGAGGAAGGGATCTGGGAGCCCCCAAGAAAAAGTCCAGAGGGCTGACCAGCCCACAACCCCTCTGTCTGGTGACCCGGGTCCACCACCATCACCTCAGTCTTTCCAGCGTTCAGCTTTAACCAGCTCAAATTCATCCAGTCCTGGATTTCAACAAGGCAGTTATTAAAGACTGGGTCAGATCTATCCTGGTCAGGAGCAAAAGACAGGTAGAGCTGGGTATCATCAGCATAGCAGTGAAACTTTAGCATGTACCATCTTACAATGTCTCTGAGGGGCAGCATATACACTGCAAACAACATGGGGGACAACACTGAACCCTGAGGCACCCCACATGGCAGAGAGAATGGGTCCGAGGAAAAAATCCCAGACACCACTCTTTGACTTTTGCCAGTAAGGAAAGATGTAAACCACCTGAGGACCGCACCTGTCAGGCCACAGATGGACCCCAGGCACCCGAGCAGTACCCCATGGTCCACAGTGTCAAAGGCTGAAGAGAGATCAAGGAGCACCAAGATAGATTGGCTTCTCTGATCTCTCGCCATCAGGAGAACATTGAGCACCTGAACCAGCGTGGTCTCGGTACTATGCCTCTTTCAAAAACTGGAATGGATAGGTTCGTAGATGTTATGGATGGTCAAGTGGTCCTCTAGCTGTACTGTTATGACTTTCTCAATCACCTTCCCTATAAAGGGAAGGTTTGAGATTGGTCTATAGTTGGCCAAAGAATCTGGGTACAAAGAAGCTTTCTTTAGGAGGGGTGTCACCAATGCCTCCTTCAGGGAGCTTGGAAATTCACCAGATTCCAGGTAGCACCGGACTATCTGAGCCAGTACCGGGCCGATAATATCACAACTAATCAAGGTAGTTGGGCCCGGATCCAAACTACAGCACATAGGGTGCATACACTGGACAATCCGCATGACATCCATGAACTCCAGCAGGACAAAGGTACTCCAGGAAGCTCAAGGTGAGGTGACCAAACACTGATCACCCGCAACCCCCCATAGAGCGAGTCATGGGACTTTCCGACCTGATGTCGGCAACCTTATCCTCAAAGAACTGAGCAAGTTCATTGCACTCCACCTGCAAAAAAGGTCTTCCGAGCTGAAGACAGGTTGGGTTGCACAACCTATCAACAGTTCGGAAGAGCTGAGCCTGTTGGTTCTGAGCAGCAGCAATCTCCCTGGACAGGAATTCTGCCTTCTTATGGGAGATTACTGATTGGTAAGTCTGATAATGCTTAACCAATCTAAGGTGGTCCACATCTAGGGCAGACAAGGGTGATACTAGGGTACTCCGCACCATGGGATTCAATGAATGGTTGAAAAACTGGTGTGGAGCTCAAGGTTTTGGCTTCATGGGGGACTGGGGAGCCACCTGGAGGGATACAGACCTATACTGGCACAATGATCTGCATCTGTCCGGGGGGGGGACCAGGATCCTAGGTGATAGGTTTAAATGCTTCATCGGCAAGCATTTAAACCAGCCAAGGGGGGAGGCACTAAAAAGGAACAGGGAAATCCCAGCCTCCCCCACAAAACATGGTAATTAGTGACATAAACACCAAGGTAGAGAAGTCATTAGGGAGCAGGACAGGAGTAAATGCAAAAAGAGGCAAAGGCAGTAAGGACAAGGATGGGGCTAAAAGGGGTAAGGCCATCAAAAAATAGAGAGTGATGAGTACCAATTCCCATAGTCTGTGTAACAAGCTTCCTGAACTAGTGGCCTTGATCGAAGAGGGATGCCTGGATATTGTGGCAGTCACAGAAACATGGTACACAGAGAACCATGACTGGGATCTCAACATACCAGGATACACAATCTACAAGAGGGACAGAGAGGGTAAAAGAGGAGAAGGAGGAGTAGCTATCTGTGTAAGGGAAGGGATCAAAGCAAGAGAACTAAAGAGTAAACAGAGAGTAGATGAGGCACTGTGGGTCACCCTGGAGACAGGAAATGGCACCACAGTCCACATGGGAGTTGTATACAGACCCCCATCTCAGGGGGAGGGAATAGACAAGGAAATAATAGAAGGCATCCTTAGAATGGCAGAAAAAGGGGAGATATTGTAGAAGGGGGACCTGAACATGCCAGATGTTAATTGGAGCACCTTTGCTGCAGGCACATCCAAGAGCAGGGTCATTCTTGATGCCCTACAAGGGGCATACCTCAGAAAGCTAGTATTGGAACCCACTTGAGAGGGAGCAATCATAGACCTGGTGCTCTCAAATGGGGACAGAGAAAGGATCTCGGATTTAGAAGTGGGTAGCCATCTGGGAACAAGAGACCACCAAACAGTGTGGTTCACTATAAATACAGCCATAGAGTCAAGCCATACAAAAGCAAGAGTACTGGACTTTAAGAGGGCTGACTTTGGGAAAATGAGAGAGTGCCTCAGAAAAGCACAGCAAATGGGCAAGAAGGAGGGGTTGGGGACAATGGGGAATAATCAAAACAGCCATTACAGAGGCAACAAGCCTTTGTGTGAAGCAAATCGACAACACAAAATGAAGGAAAAAACACTATGGTTCTCAAAAGAGGTAGCAGGGAAGGTTAGGGAGAAAAGGATAGCATTTTGGAAATATAAGGAAACAAAGAAGGAGCAGGACAAAGAACTTTATCAGTTACAGCAGAAGGAACCAGGGAAGGCAGTCAGAATAGCAAAGACCCAAACTGAGGAAAAGATAGCTAACTCTGTTAAGAAGGGGGATAAAACCATTTATAGGTATATTAAGAAGCGAAGAAAGATCAAGTGAGGGATACTGAGGCTTAATAAAGGAGACGGAATGTGGGCAGAGGGTGACAGTGAAAAAACAGGGATACTGAATAAATATTTCTGCTCAGTATTCACAAAGGAAGAGGAAGGGGAGGTACCTAAACCAAACAAGAGAAACACTCTGGATAGGGGGGGTCGATACCAGTCCATTCACAGAAGAAAGGGTTCTGAAAGACCTCTTAAAACTGAAGGTGGACAAAGCAATGGGGCCTGATGGGATTCACTCCTGAATTCTAAAAGAACCAAGGACAGAACTAGTGACACCATTGGCTACTCTCTTTAACAAATCATGGGAGGATGGGGTGGTGCCTGAGGACTGGAGGAGGATAGGTGTGATTCCACTTCACAAAAGTAGGAACAGGGCAGAGGCAGGAAACTACAGACCAGTTAGTTTGACCTCAGTGGTAGGGAAAATGATGGAATCACTTCTGAAGGGAAGAATTGTTGAGTGCCTAGAAGCTAGTGGGGCACAGAACCCAAGGCAGCATAGATTCACAGCGGAAAGGTTGTTTCAGATGAATCTAATAGATTTCTTTGACTGGCTGACTAAAGTAGTAGACCAGGAAGGGGCTGTGCACATGGCCTACCTAGATTTTAGCAAGGCATTTGACACAGTCCCACTCAAAAGATTTATATACAAGTTAGCCAGCCTTGGAGTGGGTCCCGAGGTCGTAGCCTGGATAAAACATTGGCCAGTCAACAGGACGCAAATGGCAATAGTAAACGGAGTCCACAGTGAAGAAAGGAGGGTTACTAGCAGAGTACCGCAGGGTTCAGTACTGGGACCGGTCCTCTTTAATGTCTTTATAAGTGACATTGCAGAGGAACTGGAAGGAAATGTATGTCTTTTTACAGACAACACAAAGATCTGCAACACGGTAGATACACAAGGTGGGGTGGAAATGATGAGAAGGGACTTGGCAAGGTTGGAGGCATGGTCAAATGTATGGCAGCTCAGAGTCAATGCAAAGAAGTGCAAGGTAATGCACCTGGGAAACAAAATCCCAGAGGAAGAGTACACAATGGGGGGTGAGATACTAACAACAACAAAAATGGAAAGGGTCCTGGGAGTAATTATATCAGATGACCAAAAGGTGGTCAAGCAATATGAGAAGGCAACTAAGGAGGGCTGGGGGGATACTGGGATGCATAGGGAGAGGCATCAACAGTAGAAAACAGGAAGTTGTTATCCCTCTGTACAGACAGTTGACGAGACCCCATCTGGAGTACTGCGTGCAGTTCTGGAGACCCCATCTCTGCAAAGACTTAGACAGAGTGGAGGCTGACCAGAGGAGGGCAACCAAAATGGTGCAGGTCTGCACCAGAAGACATACGAATAGAGTCTAAAGGAGCGTAAATGTACATCCTTGAAGAAAGGAGGGAGAGTGGGGACATGATAGAAACTTTCAAGTACCTCAAGGGAATCAACAAAGTCCAAGAGGGTAGCATCTTTCAGAAAAAGAGATGTGCAAGAACAAGGGGGCACAATTTGAAGATAGAGGGGGGACGGCTCAGAGGTAATCTGAGGAAGTATTTTTTCATGGAGAGGGTTGTGGATGCATGGAACAGCCTTCCTGAGGAGGTAGTGGAGTTAAGAACAGTGGGGGATTTCAAGAATGCATGGGACAGACATAAGGCAATTTTAGTGGGGGGTAGGAGGAAGCAGCTTATCCATCAGGTAGGGAAATGGGCAGACTAGGTGGGCCAAGCGGTCCTTATCTGCCATTAAATTCAATGTTTCTATGTTGCTCTGTTTTTTAAACTTATTTAAGTCTTCGTGCCTGCTATTATGACTTGTCCCTGTTGCTCACCTTCTATTTTGTAAGGATATTACATTTATTGTTTGAGACATTACCAGGTCTCATTTAGGATGGGCACCCTTTTGTAGTTTAAAGAGCACAGGCTGTTTTCACTGTTTGGATAAACATCCACAGCGTTCTATCCATGGCTTGTGTAGTGTCAATTTTTTTGGGTTGTTTGGGTTGTGTGGGGAACTGTGTCCATCACTGTTCATGGTATGTGCAAGTTAGAGCCACTGCTGGGTGGGCATCTGTCGACACATGGGTGTCTGTTGGCCATCAGGCATTTTACCATGTAGCATTGTGGGTTCTGGGGGAGATGTCTCCTGCTGCATGACACTGACAGTTTCCCTTTGCTTGTTTTCCTGTTACAGCCAGAGGGGCCAGGGTGGTGCCTGGGGGTGAATCCAGGAGGAGGGTGCAGCCTGACAGTGCAGGGGAAGGTGGACATGTTTTTGCTGTGGGCTAACTTGTGCAATGCCGCCAGTCACATGAGTATGCCTGTGTCACACACCACATCTTACCTAACCCACTGTGGCCCTAAACCATGCAGCCTCCACTGTGTCAGGTTATTCCCTGCATGTGGGTTTGCTACTTGTGTACATGCATGTTGCACATTACACCTGTCATTCATGGCATAACATGTCCGTTTTGGCCATGTTGGATGGCTGGATAACATCTACCTCTATGGCTCCCTGCATGGCAGTATTGCTTCATCTAGCTGATGTCATGCGCACTGATGCTGTGTCCTCCCTGTTCATCCTGCATACACACACACACACACACATACACACACACACACACTGCTAGCACACCCTGCGCACATTACATGCTGCCGTATGTTGCAGACTATGCTAATCTTGTGTGCCCATGTCATGCTACATCTGGCCAAAGTATGTGCCATCTGCACACCTGTCTGTAGGTGTTGCTCCTGTGGCGTGGGGTGGCTTCCACATCTGTTACGGGTTCTGATGTCCTGTGTCTGAGATATATCCTTCTGACAATTTGTACCAGCTATTGTGACAGTATGACTGTGTGATCCTGCAACACTGCAGTGCTGTTTTCTTCAGAGATCACTGCACAGTCCAGAGTATCTAACATGCTCCACAGACAGCCATTTGTGCTGTGTCCTGCCTTTGCCTGTGTGGTGTTACCACATACCCATGCACCTGTGCACACCAGTTGGATGTGTCTCATGGGGTGTTGTCACATACTGTATATGTGTGTATCATTACACCCCTTTCACAGCACCCCGTGATGTCACACATATGTATACATCATGGGGCTATTGTCCCATGTTATTTGCCCTTGTCCCCCTCTGGCATCATCATTATAATGTTGTTCATACTGTTCTGCTGTTATGCTATTATACTCTGCTAGAACAGGGTTTGCATGCCATGGTTCACTACTGTGTTGTTGCCGTTCCTGCTCTTCATGGCTACTGGGGTGCCTTCAGATGGTTCCAGTGTGTGTTTCACCTCTTCATCATGCCCCATGCAATCTCTGTGCCACATGTCAGAGGTTGGATACATTGACCTTCCCCACATATACCAACAGTTGTTGTGGCAACACAGCACATGACTGTGGACATGCTCCCTGCAGGATGGGGGACATGCACAGTGATTGGTGTGTACTGTGTTTTGCCATGTCCTCATTTCTCGATTCCTTTGTCACTGGCATACAATCAAATGGTTCACTGCGGCCTGTGTGTAGCAAACATGGGCGAGACTGTCCACTTACTTCCCATCTGCAACATGCGCCCACACACTTAATGCACTGTATTCAACACTCCCCTTTGCATGGGTCCATCAGGACCTGCAGTGGTGCATGGTGGTCATGGCCAGTGTGGAGTGCTGTGCCTGGCACCAGGCACACTGTGCACTAGACATGTGCCATCACCATCTTGTGCCCCCCTCAGCCCAGTGACTGCTGTCATCGCCATGGGGCACATCTGTTGTTGGGACATGACCATGTGGCCCATTCCAACACATACTCTTTTGGAATATGTGGTTTGTGCACATTATCCACTCTGTACTGGCACACCATTGTGTCCTATAATGTGGTGCATGGCAGTCACACACCTCTGCCTTCCACTACATGCCATACATTAGGCTGTGCTGTTGCAGTCCCACATGCAGACATGTGACCATTATGTAGGTTGCATGGATCATTGTGGGCTACACATCCACCAGTTGTTTACCAAGCCGTCATGCTTGGCACACGTGTGCAGTGCCTCATGGCACACATTTCTTCCACACATACCTGGCTACTGTGTCATTCAGCAGTGTTACGATGACTGCAGGCCATGCTCATTGAGTGTCACACTTCTCCACTACCCTATTTTGTCATTTTGTTTGGGGGGGGGGGGTTCTTTACAGGCACATCACCACATTTGCACTGCTGCTGTACTGAGTCATACTTTTCTCCACATAAGTATTGCTCTCTGTACCATTGCCATGGCTCATGCATGGAACATCGATGCCCTGAGGTCAGCCCGTATGGCAAGATGGTCAAGGTGGCAGTACAGGATGGTGGCACTCCTGCAGGAATTTCTTGGAGTACAGCAGCAGATAGATGACATTAGGGCAGACATGGCAGTACTGTGGTGGCAGGCACAACCTTCCCCCTGCTGCATCTTAAATGTGTACATACCTTGGTTGTTTTTTGTTCCTTTGTCCCACAACATCCCCTCCACCCATATCCATCCCTACAATGTATATAGTTGCTTCACATATTCCCCCCTTACCCATCCCAGTTCCCTTTACTGTTCCCTTCCCATTCTTACTTTTAGTTTTAGTTTTATTGTTGTATTTTGTACAGTTGTTTATTGTGCATAAATATTTTCTGAGCTATCTTTACCTGTGTGCAGTGCATTTCATCTCTTTCCTGACATCCTGTCCATGGCAGTTGTCACCTGTGCCCACAATCCGTGGGTTCCCATTTTGGTTGGAGGGATTGGACATTCACATCTCACATAGTATCTTGTCTACCTACAGGGTACCTCCAATGTATGGTCCTCTGTCCCCCACTCCACAGGTCGCAGGATGTGTCTGCGACAAGTATGTCTTTCCAGTTCTCTGTGGTGTCTGCACCCACAGACAATAATTGTGGCACTGCTGCTGCAACACACACTTCGACATACCCTACTCATGGTATCCTGGATTGTCTCCTGCAGTGACACACCACTGTGGTGCCCCCCCCCATGTGTGCCCATCAGAAGGATGTGCTGTCTTGGTAGTGTCCTGGCAATACTGCCAGCCATACCCTACGGTGGCTTGCATGCTGTGGACTCCAGTTTATTCCACCATCAGCAGTTATCCATGGGTACCAGCCACTATTGTGCTGTACTGCAACACTGTGTGTTGCACCTGGGTGATGCGCATGGCTGTGCGCCGTGCTGGGCAGGTATGTGCATTGCACTGTACTATTCCATGGTGCTTCTTGCTTCTCCACCTGCTGGTCCCTGTGGTAGGCAAGGCAAGGCAAGACAAGGCAAATTTTATTTGTATGGGGCCCATTCCCAGAGGCTCTGGGTGCCTCACAGAGATTTCAATTAATCAATAATACAAAAAAGAAAAAAATTACAAAACAGTACAATCACATCATATAGTAAAAACTAAAATATAAAACTCTTAAATACTGATAGAAAAGAGAAACTGAAACATAGGGACATAGCAAAATGTTCTAATTCAGCATTCGTTAAAAGCCAGGCCAAAGGGGTATGCCTTCAACTTCCTATTAAAGACCTCTACCGAGGTGGCCTCCCAGACTGTAGAAGGTAATCTGTTCCTCAGGGATGGCCCAGAAATGCTAAATGTATGCTCTCCAGAGGTTTTTGAGCCGTACTCTGGGAGTGGCCAGGAGACCCCTCAAAGAGGCCGGGAGGGAACGAGCAGAGATCACCGGTGTCAGAAGCTCTGACAGATAGCCAGGACCCAGTAAATTTAAGGCCTTATCTGTATGAAGTCTCACCTTGAAAAGGACCCTCCACCTGACCGGCAGCCAGTGCAGAGCACGCAGAACAAGAGTCACATGGCTAAACCTAGAAAGGCCAGTCAGGAGCCAAGCTGCGGCATTGTGCACCAGCTGCAGCCTACAGAGGGTCCCTCCTGTGACCCTGAAGTAGAGAGCATTACAGTAGTCGAGCCTGGAGGAAACAAAGGCATGCACTAGCATCAGCAGGTCCTCGGGCAGCAAGAGGGGCTTAATCCAGGCAATGCTCTATAGATGGTAAAAACCACTACTGACAACAGAAGACACCTGATCTTCAAAAGTCAACCTGCTGTCAAGGATCATGCCCTGATTTTGCACTCTCGGGGAAGCCATCAATGGAGTAGAGCCCAGAACAAGACCAGAAACCACCCTGGACAATGACCTATCTCACTCATGACCAGGCTCAATCACCAGCACCTCTGTCTTAGCTGGGTTGAGTCGCAGCCAGCTGGAAGCTATCCAGTCATTGATTTTAGCCAGACAGATGTTAAGCACATCCACTGCTCCTGATGTTCCGGGAGCAAAAGACAAATACAGTTGTGTATCATCTGCATAGCAGTGAAACTCCACACCGTATTGTCGAATGATCTCACCCAGAGGCAGCACATACACTGCAAACAACATCGGTGACAGGATCGAGCCATGTGGAACTCCACAAGACAGAGGCATTGGGGAGGAGGAGAAATTCCCCATCACCACTCGCTGCACCCTGTTTGAGAGATAGGACGCAAACCACCTGATGACAGTACCAGCAAGTCCACAAAACTCACAATGCTGATCCAGCAACACGACATGATCCACAGTGTCAAAGGCTGAAGAGAGATCAAGGAGAACAAGAACTGACCTGTCTCCTCTATCTCTAGATCTGAGCAGATCATTATGCATCCTCACTAGAGCTGTTTCAGTGCTGTGTCTAGCCTGAAAACCCCACTGAAATGGCTCATAAATGTCCAAGGACACCAGGTGATCCTCAAGCTGCTGTGCTACCAACTTCTCAACAACCTTGCTACAAAAAGGCAGGTTGGAGATAGGATGGTAATTCGCCAGGACAACAGGGTCGAGGGAAGATTTCTTAAAGAGGGGCCTTACCAGCGCCTGTTTCAAGACAGCTGGGAGGACTCCCTCCACCATCAAGCACCTGACAATCCTGTTGAACACCGGGCCAACACCCTCAACACATCCCATTAAGAACCATGTCGAGGCTTGTTCTAGTTCACAAAAGGTGTGCTTCAGCTCTCCAATCACCTTAGTCACATCAGACACCTCAACTGGCCTAAACTCTTCCCAGACAGGCAGAGTGCCACTGGTCCCCCCAGCCCGACTACTGCTAGGCACAAGCCCCAATGGTGGAATCCTTGACCGGATAGTTGACACACTGTCAGAGAAGAACAGAGCAAACTCTTCACGTAGAGTGGATGAAAAAGCTGTTTTTGGCTGCAGACAGGATGGATGTTAAAGCCTGTCTGCAGTTTGAAACAGCTGAGAAGGTCTGTTCCTCCACATGGCAATCTCCCTGGACAGGAATTCTGCCTTCTTATGGAAGATTGCCACCTGGTACTCACCATAGTGAGCACGCAGGACCATCTTGTCAGACACCAGCCTGGTCCTCCACCAGCAATGCTCCAACTTCTGACCCCTGATCTTCATCACTCTGAGATCCCCTTCAAATCATGGGGATCTCACATGAGAAGGCCTGGGTCATAAATGGACTGGTGTGATGGCATCCAGAGCCCTGGAAACCACCCTATTATAGGTGGCAACCACCTCTCCGACACCAATCGCACATCGCAACATAACTCTGGTATTGTTTGCATCAATCCTACCTGTACCAGCTTGTTTGTATCTATGTCTTAAGTTACTGTTATACTTATGTGTTGTACTGTTATACTGTGTATTTTCGTTTGTCTTACTGTGACAAGGTACCTTTGTAAATGAGCCTATGGCTCAAAGGTTTTCCAAACTGCTGTTTAAATAAAATAAAAAATAAATAAAATAAAATAAAAAAATGCTACCGCCAGCAGTCCCACAGCACCTCAAAGGGCAATAGCTGACCATCTCTACAGGGGAAGGACTTTCAGGGGGGCCCCAAAGGCAACCGTGCTACACCCTTTATAGTGCAATGCATTCAATGGCACAACCACTCCTCTTACAGCATCTGGCACCTGGCCCTGTGTTCATGGTTCTCCTATATTCAGATATGGCCATTTGTGCCATGCATCTGCTGCCATGATCATGCATGTTCAGGATATTCAGTCTGGTTTGCACGGTGAGCTATTGCTTGTGTTACGTCTGAATATCGCACTTTTTTGTGGTGATGCTATTCGCTGTCTGATGCTATCAATTGTGTAGCACACTCTGCCACCTCTGAATATTGGGCCTGATATATTTTATGCACTCACACTAGATACTAGCAAGGCATTTGATTTGATCAATAGAGAAAACATATTTGAAATATAAAAACCTCAAACTACCCAAAGAGATCATTTTATTAATACAGCACCTTTATAATAGTACAATAGTTAAATTGCAAACCAACCCATACCTTACCCAATATTTTGACAGGCTTAATGGAGTGTCTACTATTAGTATGATCACTCAATGTTTTATTTATTTTATTTATTTATTGAATAGAATCGGAATTACAATCCTTTGAGTCACAGACTCTTTTGCAATGGCTCCACGTCAGATACATGGGGTGGAGGGTAAACAAGTACAGGAATAAACATACAGACAATCATTATTGACAATACAGTACTGGAGACACAGTCCAGGCATTAACTTAGATAAAAAACTGGTGACAGACGTAGGCAGCAGTCTGTAGGTCACTTGAATAGAAAAGACATGAAGGCAATAGAAAAGACATGAAGACAATGCTTATTCGTGGGATCTAGAGAGACCCTGTGTCGGAGGAAGGAGGGTATGGGGAAAACAAGCATTGGGCAGGGTTAGCCACAGTCACATATGGCAGATTCAAGAAGTTGAGCTTTGAGGCCTGCTTTGAAATGGTAGATGCTATGGGTCAGAGAGAGCGGTGGAGGTAACGTATTGAGCCAAAGTGGGGCACAGTAGTAGAAGGATCTTTGGCCAAGGGATGTTCTACAGCGGGGGATAAGAAATGAGGGGTTGGCAGTGAGCCTTGTATTGCATCTGATGGGGGCAGCGCTGACAATGGGGAGAAGGCCGGCGGGGGCTTGCTGGAGATGTATCTTTTTTTTGCGAGGATGCAGGTGTGGTACTTTAGCCTTTGTTGGAAGTTAAGCCAACCAGCTAGAGCATAGAGCTCACAGGTATGGGTAAGTCTGTCGCAGCCAGTGACTAGACGGCAGGCTTTATTCATGGCAATGTTAATGTAACGTAGTGTGGTGGGTTATTCTGAGCCATAGATCACAATCCCGTAGTCAATTAGGGAGAGAATTGAGGAGGAGACTGCAAGCTGCATGGCCTGTGCGGGTAAGCAGTGTTTCAGTCTGTAGAGGATATCTACCCTGGCATTGATAGTGGACATGAGGAGTTGAACGTGACTATGGTATGGGAGAGGGAGGTGTCTAATGTGATGCCCAGATATTTAAAACTATTAACTTGTTCAAGAGAGGCACCTTGTGTGTTTTTGATTAGGAGTGCAGCCTGACTGTGAGGGCTTTGGCGGTGTGCAAAGATTATAGCCTTAGTTTTGCTATAGTTGATGATCAGGCGGTGTTCAGTGAACCATGTTTCAAGTTCCCAGAAGAAGCCCTGTAGGGCAAGTTGGAGGGTACTAGGATGTGGGTGTTTCCAGAACAGGACCGCATCATCAGCATGGAGTAGAAGATGACCGCTGCATGCCTTGGGGAGAGAGAGAGTTTAAAAAGAGGGTGAAAAGAAGTGGTCCAAGTATAGATCCCTGTGGACCCCCCGAGCAGACTGCTTTGGGGGAGGAGATGGTGGCATTTATTCTGACTTGTTGAGACCGGCCTGAGAGGTAATCCTTAAACCAGGCCGTAGCCTCAGCGGCCACATTTAGCTTTGGAAGGACACTAAGCAGGAGTTCATGATTGACAGTGTCAAAAGCCTTGGACAGGTCCATTTAGATTGCACCAGCAATTGAGCCTTGGTCAAGGGCCTCATGTATGAACGAGGTGAGTTCCATTAGTGCAGTGACAGTGCTATGGCCAGTCTGGAAACCATGTTGTTCCTGGCAGAGAAGGTTCTGTTTAGTAAGGTGTTCAGTTATCTGGTCTGATACTATTTTTTCGAGTGCTTTGGAGAGAGGAGGAAGTATTGAAATTGGTCTATAGTTGCTGGCGCTTGCAGAGTTGCCTTTTAAAATGGGGGTGATTGTGGCTCGCTTCCAGAATGAGGGGCACTGACTGAGGCAAAGCGAGAGGTTGAGAATTTTAGTAAGGTGTGGTAATGTGACATCTAGGGTCAGCCGGATTAGTTTAAGATCAAGGGAGTCACTGCTGTAACGGGTATTGGCAATAGCATTAGCAATGTAGTATTTTGCCTCACGGCAGGAGATGACTCTCAGCCTGAAAGGTATAGAATTGCCATTACGCGAGATGTCAGGGGTGGGTGGGAGGGAGTGGGTTGAAGAAATTAGGAAGGAGGATAGGGAGAGATCCAGAAAGCGAGTTAAGGGCTTCTGCAATAGCGAAAGGATCCTGGGTGAGAGCCCCATTAATAGAGAGTTGGGTAGGGAGGGGAGCAGGATTTCCCACTAAGTTCTTTTTATATTTTTCAGAATTTTTACTATCTCCCCAGGAGGAGGTGAGGGTTTGTTGGTAATCACGCTCTGCTTGCCATCAAGGCCCAAGTACATTTGTTGGGCCTCCGGGCATAGCTGCCTATCCTGCATCGTTGGGAGTCAGGGGCCTTATGCCATAGGTTGTCCCTCTGCTGGAGCAGGTGTAGAAGTGAGGGTGTAATCCAGGGTGTGGTTCTGGTTTTCACTACTTGCTTCACGTGGGGAGCATAAATGTCACAGGCCGTACTGAACGTGGTTATAAAGTGTGAGAGCGCTAGGTCTACTGACTGCGAGGTGTAGATGGGGAGCCAGTTGCTGTTAGTGAGATGGGCTTTGAGTTTCGCAATACCACCTCTTTTTAGCCGTATCTGTAAAGAGATTTGAGGTGGGGCAGTAGGCATTTTACCAGATCACCAGCAGATCACCAGGCCGCCGTCATGTTAGCGAAGGAATGCTATCACATGCTATTGTTGCTACTTGGATTTTGTAGCATGCAGTGGTTTGGACATTAATGCTGTAGGTAGTATTTTATAGTGCAGTGTGTTTAGAGTGCTGCTGAGTGTTCTATAGTTTCCAAGTGTGTGTCTGACTTGTATTTGAAGTTGCAAATGTCTGTTGCTGGTAATGCTTTCTGTATGAAAAAAGGAGGAAATAGGCGGCCATCAGATAGAACAAACTATTAAAAAGAATTGGAGTATTTTGAAAACTGAACCTAAATTGACAGGCATCATACAGACACCACTCCGAATGGTCCACATGAGAGGAAAAAATATTGGTGACATGGTAACAAGTAGCCACTATGTGGAGGAAATGGCACTTGAGTCAACATTGCCAAAAGAAACTTTTTGCTGTGGACACTGCACCATCTGCAAATTTATTAAGACTGGGGATTATTTTGTACATCTGGTTAGTAGTAGTAAGTAAGTAGTAAAAAGTTTTATTCATAAAATATGAAGTAGGATATACTCAATTGAGCCAAAGCTCATTTACAATGAGGTCCTATGCAAACAATTTCACATACTATGCAAACTTTTAAATAGTTCGAACATACAAACTTTACACATATAATACAGACATTCATATCACATAGTTTTGAGTTAACATAAATAAGCATTCTACAAAATTAACAACAGTTCCTAACAGTAATTCTTGCTGTCTAAACCATGCCCTAATAGTCCACCAAGGTAGTTTCCTTTTACAAGATTTAATATTAGCTGGTAACTTATTACATGCTATTGGTCCTCTAAAGAAAACAGAATGTCTAGTAGTGGTAGAACCTATGGATTGAAGTCCTTTGTCAACTGCAGCACTACGCATGTAGTATATGCAGGAAATTGCAGTAACTGCAGACAATTTTATGTGGGAAAAAAGAAAAGGAACTTTGGAACAGATATTCAAAACTTTGTTCCAGGGCTAAATTAACACTGCCCGGTGGGCAAAGTTAGCCCAGAACACAAAGCAAGCTATATTCAAAAAGAATAGCCCAGGGCAAACAGCCTCTGAATATAGCATAGGAATAAGGCCAGGCAAACTGGGCTGGGAGTGCAGGGCAAACATAGCCTTGGAAAAAAACAGCTCTGAATATAGCAACCAGGAAGTGCAAACCACAACAGCAACACAGTGCACAGCAACATGAAGGTAGGTAGAGGTGACCTATGTGGCCAATGTGTGTTTCAGCAAATGCATGGACCCAGTACAGCTGTAGGGAGCAGCCTATGGGAAAGTAAGATCTGACAGGCACACAGGTGGTGGGGTATTCCCACTACTGGCCCATGTGCAATGCATGATGTGACCCAGCCTTGTGGTCACACCTGGACTGTGGTGAGGTCTGGCCACCCATACACCCTCCCCTCAATGGCCACCATGCCCACAGTGCTTCATGTGTGTGCTGGCATCTGTTGGTCACCACAGACATATGGTCTGCAGGTGTGTGCTGTATGGCCACACAACCATGATGTCCCCTGTGGGCCAGATCACCCCTTACTGCCTATGCTTGGCAGGGATTGGTGGCAGCTGGTGGTGCCATCAGTGAGTGGCATGTGTCTTCCATGTCTGGCATTTTCTAAGTGTCTTAGTGATATGTTAAGGTCATACAAGCCACGCAAAAGCTGTGCAAACACTGCACAAAGCAACAATGTCACACAAAGCTGTTTTCCCAGGGTTAAGACTAGCTTTTCCTGGGCAGTAGTTTGTACCACGCTATGGGTCATGTTACATTGCACTACACACCTTAGCACAGCGCTGGTCACTGAATATCTCATATTCATGTTCACTTTGCACCTTGCATATAATTATGGTGTGCCTGGCGCTAATGCAGTTTGCACATGCTATTTGGCTATTTGGCCTTTTGAATATGGCAGATCCACGCTAATCCTGTGCAAATGGTTTGTGCACCACGCAAAGCTTTGAATATCTGGGCCTTTAAGCTGAGAATTGCAGGACATCTATGTAGTATCGAAAAAGTAAAACTTACAAATGCACAAGCAGTACATGTAAAAAACAAAGGGGTGGAACATATGTTCAGTTTTCTATGTCTAGAGAAAGTAAAAATAGGCTCTAGAGGGGGAGACATAGACAATTTGTTGTTACAATGAGAAAGTAAATGGCAATACACCTTGAGAGCTAGCTTAGATGGAGGATTAAATGAGGCTTTCAGTCTGGTCCCATTTTTAAAGAAAAGAAGATAAAGTATTTAAATTAGAAATTTCTCCTTTAGGGAGTTCTCCTGTTTACTTGTTATTTGTGTCCATTTTTGTGTAGATTTCTTCCTGTGACATACTTTAATGCCTTTTTAAGTATATATATAATATGTAGGAAAATATTTTTCTGGTGGTTGCTATTATTCATAAACCAAGTAGAAATAATGTTGAGGTAGTAAGCCTGACACCCAGTGGTCCAAATAATGAATTGCAGTAGAGTGATTGCATATATGTGATGTCATAATTGAGCACTTTTTGAGATTGGTTCATTTGAAAGAGTCATATGAACTTTTTAACATATAAAAGCATGGGTGCCTTAGGCTAATGCCACACCTTGATAAAGCGTTGGTATAACGTGAAATGTTGGTGATTTTGTACTGGTCGTTTGCACCTTGGTGATCTTTTTGCTACTATTTATTTAAAATAATTTATTTAAAATAAATGTGTTATATTTCACTATATTTCAAGTGAATGCAGTCTTTCTCTGTGTTGCCAGACTCTTTTGCCTGTGGATGTTTTCTGTATACTGATTCATGCCCCTAGTAAAGTGAGCAGACACAGCATCTCTGCCTCATGTGTTTCTTTTGGTCTCCATCCACTTTGTACAAGATCTCAGTATCACAACCCTATCTCAAACAAGCCACGCCCTGGAGTTCTTTATAATAATAGATGGGGGTGCCGGGGTCAGAGCCCCCTGCAATATGAAACAGGTAGGTATATAGGTGGGTGTCTTTGTGTTGACTTGCTGGGGAGTATATTGCATGATGTTTACTTTGCTTTTAGTTAATTTTCGTCCTCACGCAGGTTGCTCATAGTGTGGGCTGGCAAAGTTTGACAGCACCATTTCTGTTGCCGCCAAATTGTTTGTGCTGTGATTTTACGTTGACACATTGATTGTCACTGCAGCATGGGTAAACCTTAATGGACTAAGACAGGTGTGCCCATTATCCCCAACTATTTTTATTTATACCTAGAATCCTTATTACAAGTGATTAGATATAAGACAAAAACTGAATGTGCTAAACCTTCCTAACAAACATCTTAAAGTAAACGTATTTATAGGTGACATTTTATTAATTATAAAAAACATACATACTTCACTGGAAGCATTTCTGCAAGAAATAAAGTTATACTGTACAATATCAGGATACCAACCGAACAAAAATAGGTCCACAATATTGAAACTATCTAAACTAAAAACACTATCCCTTATGGAATATGAGAAAGAATTTAAAATTGAAAAATCCATAAAATATTTAGGAATTATCTTATCAACATATCAAAATACAAACATTAGAATACATTACAATAATGTCAAACAAAAAGTAATAAATATGTCGTACAATTGGAGGAACCTATCTTTGCCATTGTGGGATAGGGTAGATAAAATGAAAATGATGGCAATCCCTCATTTTATTTTTGCCATGCAGAACATATTGGGTAACCCTTCACAAACCTGGTACTCTGAAGTAAGGAAGATTTTTATAAAATTCCTGTGGCAAGCAGGCAAACCCCGAATAGCCTGACATCTGTTGATCACGCTTGGTGAGCTACAAAGGGCTAGGCTGTCCTGATCAACAGTTATATATGGAGTCTCATGTAATTAGCATTTTCTATCAATGGACTTTTTTTTAAGATGATAATGCAAGATTATTCCAAGAAGTATTGGAGAGTAAGAATGGGTGTAATATAAATATCCAGGACTTACTTCTGGATTTCTTGCAATTTAATACTAAAGAAAATTACTTTTCCACATGGTTTCAGTTAATAAACAAGAGAATTACAAATTTAAATACATTACAACTGCCATGGTTATATTTGAACATTTGGTCTAGCAAACAACTATGGAGCAAACACAGAATAATTAAAAACAAAAGTTTTTTGGAAAAGAACATTTACACCTCGAATGACTTATTAGTGGATGGTAAATTTCCAACATATGAACAAATGAAAACACAGACACAGAAAACAGATTTCAACTTGTTTTATTGTTATACAATACAGAAGTTTACTATAATTCAACAATAATTTAATTGTACTGTGACAAACTTAACAACTATCCAAAAACAATAAACAAACTATTGGCAAGAACTTATAACACAATTATTTCTAGTAAAAAAGATAGCTGATTAAATACAAACAACAAGTGGAATCAAGATGTAAAGTTAAGCTTGACCCACCAACAGTGGAAACTATTATTTACTTATTTAAATTTGGTGACCGGGAAAGGCACACTGAACTGAAGCTCAATTCCAGGTGCGACCTGGGTACAAACTAACAATTGTGTTAGAAAAAAATTAATTACAGACTAAGCAAGTTACATAAGGTTTACAGCTATGTGCAATAAACAGAGCTAAAATATGGACTAGGCACAATGCATATCTAAAAAGGAGCATTCGTTATAAGGTAAGAAAAACAACAGCATGGCTGGCGTTATTGTCTAAGACACTTTGAGATACTTTACTATTCTGTTTTGAGGGAACTGGGGCAAAAGCAGGAGCTGAGATTTAAGAAACAGGCGGGTACCAGGTCAGCCTGTTTAAACCAGTGGAACTCAAGAGGAGATAAAAGAGAGGATGGGGGGGTTTAAGAGCAATGGAGGCACTAGGGAGATGGAAGGAGTCTGAGGAGTCTTTTTAGGTGCAAGAAGGGGGAAGTAAGATGAAGGTCAGAGAGTAGATAATTCCAGAGGAGAGAGAAATGGTAAGAAAAGGTGGACTGGCCTGCTGAGGAGTGTGGGCGAGGGATGGAGAAGGTACACAAGTTTCTGTGACAAAGGGAGTAAGATGTGGAATCAGCTGGGGTAAGGTGGGATGAGAGATGGGGGGAAAGGAGCCTAACCAGTATTTGGCAATTAGGGAAGTGCAGTGGATGGTTCTCCTGTGTGATAGTGGGGTAAGAGAGAGTGGAGCATATAGGAGACAATGATGTGTAAGAGGAGAGGAGGCGGTGGCGAAATGGCAGAAAGAATTGATAAAGAGTGTCTAGTTTGGAGAGGGATGAGGTTAGGGCAGTACCGTAGACTACGATGGTGTAGTCCAACACTGGCAAGACAGTTTTAAATACTAATTCTCATTGGGTGGGGAGAAGAAGGCTTGCTTTGTGGTGGCAGAGTATTGCAAATTTGGACCGGAGTTTGGTACGGATGGTGTCAATGTGTGTTGAGAAATTGAGGTGGCTGTCCAACCAGACTCCCAGGTATTTGAAGGCAGAGACCCTCTCGAGTGGTGATCCATCCTGGGTGATGATCATGGGGGTTGGTGGAGAAGGAGGTTAACTTCTGCCTGGTGCCATAGAACATGGTTACTGTCTATATGAAATGGCTTATGCGGATCAATAAATTATTATTGACTGACTGACTGGTTACTATCATTTTAGCTTTTAGTTTTAATTGACTCAATTTGAACCAAGACTGTACGTTATCGAAATCATTCTGGAGGTGGGATATAATACTGTCATAGGATGGACCGGAGGCATAGATGACAGTATCAGCAGCGTACATGTGTATGTTAGAGGAGAGACAGACTGAGGGTAGATAATTTATAAAAAGGGAGAAAAGGATGGGGTCAAGGATAGATCCTTGAAGGACCCCAGATAGGATAGGGAGTGGAGGAGAGAGTGCATCTCCTATTTGGACTGACTGTTGTATGTGGTTAAGGTAGGAGCAGAACCAGTCAATTGCAGGTTTTGCTAAGCTGAATGTGGTTAGTTTTTGAAGAAGGAGTGGGTGGGATTCAGAATCGAATGCTTTAGCCAAATAAATAAAGATTGCTGCTGTGATTTGGCTTTGATCCATCGAGGAGAGGATGGAGTTAGTGACACGCAATAGGGAGGTGATGGTGGAGTGTCTTTTATGGAATCCTGATTGTACAGGTGAGAGGTAGTTTTTTGAGGAGAGAAAGTCAGAGAGCTTTGAGAGGATGAGAGATTCCTGAACTTTGGCAAGGAAGGGGAGGAGTGAGATCAGCCTATAATTTCCTGAGGAAGAGGGATCACCACCCTTGGGCAGGGGTGGGACTTTGGCCAACTTCTAGGCTTTTGGAACAGTGGCAAAGGTGAGGGAGAGGTTTAGTATGTGTGTTAGAGGAGCAGTAATTGTGGGTGCAGACATGTGGAGCAGTCTAAGGTGAAGACCATCAGGGCTTGTCTTTGAAGGGTTGAGGGACATGAGCACAGAGTAATCTTCTAATGGAATGAAGGGGAGAGGAAGCTGGGGGGGGATGCATGTTGGCTGGGTGGAGAGTCAGGTGGAGGAGGGCCGGAGAAAAAGTCAGATGCAGGGGGGTCGGGCAAGGCACAGGAGATAAAGAAATTTTCGAATGCATTGGCTACAGTGGCTGGGTCAGATACAGGGGAGCCTTCAATTTTAAGGACTGGACACGCTTGACGGGGAGGGAGATCCAGGAGGGTGTGGATCACCTTCCAGAAAGAAGCTAGAAAAATATTGCTTTGCTCTAGCTGGGATTTGAAATAGGAGGCCTTTTTTATAAGTGAATTACCTTGATATACATGTTCCTGAGTTGTTTGTATGTCAGGAGGTCAGTTGGAGTGCAGGATTCTTTGTAGAGTTACCAGGCCTTGTCCCTGGCACGATGCATGGCAATCAGGTTTGAGACGCTCTAGGAGTGGTGGTGGCATTTTACCCTGACTTTTTTAAGGGATGCGTGACAATCCCAGATATGATTAAAGATGTATAGGAAGTGGGCTAGGGCAAGAGCGACATCCAAGGCACTAAGAACCAGTTGCCAGTCAGCAAGTAGGAGGTCGTGCAGCAGCACGTTTTCATTGAGGGAGTGGAGGGGGCAGGTCCAAATAAATTTGGAAAGGGAGTGGGGAGTGTGGATTTTGCGAACACAGAAGGTAATACAGTGATTGCTGAGGGCATTGGAAAAGATGCCCAAGGTAACGATGCGGTGGGGGTGGGAAGATAATATCCAGTCGAGGAGGGTGTGGTTTTGAGACCAGGAGTTTAGATGGGTGGGCTCTTAGATAACTTGGGTGAGGTTTAGTGCCTCTATAGTTAGGGTGGTAGGCTTGGTAGCTGGGGAAAGCCAGTCAAGATTGAAGTCTCCTTGTAGCAAAAGTTCTCCATTTGAGTCAAGGAAGGAGACTGAGGAGATGATCTTAGTGATGGAGTCTGATGAGGTTCTAGGCAGGGTGTATAAAGAGCCAAGATAGAGGGGGGCCAAGGAGGAGAGGGATAGTTGGGCCAGAATGAGTTCATGGGATGAGGTGCAGGATTCTTTGAAAGTACTAAACTGGAGATGGAGTTCTTAATGTACAAGGCAACACCACCACCATGCTTGCCTCTATCGTGCCAGAAAAGGTTGAAATCTGGAATGGCTAGAGAGGATTTGGGGATTCTGGCAGATAACCAAGTTTCGGAGATACATAGTATGTCAGGGTGGTATTGGGTGAACCATACATTAAGAGCACCAATTTTGAATAGGATACTCCTGGCACTGAGATGGAATATTCAGAGGCCTTTGGGGAGGGAAGATGAGGCCTGAGATGGGGACAACCCTGGAGGGGTAGGGGAGGTATGGGGGGGAGAGGGGGCCAGGGTTGGGTTAGATGTCTCTAGTGAGGAGCAGGAGTAGGAGGGAGATGGGAAGGAGTGGATTGTGTTTAGAACCACATGATCTGAATGTTGAGGGTAGGGCTGAGAGATTTAGGCAATGATGGAGAGCCTCAAGGTTTAGGAGGTGGGAGAGGAGTAGGTAGGGGTGGATAGAGGAGGGGAGAAGGGAAAGGAGGGGAAGGTTGGTAGGACACAGTGAGTGGGAAGGGGGAAGGGTGGGGTGCAGCGGCAGGCAGTGGAGAGAAGGGAGGAAAGGGGGATCTGATTTGGAGGGCTAGGATAGGGTGAAAGGATGGTATGAGACTAGGCAGGGGGTGCTACGGGGAAGGAACATGAGAAAGGGGTTGAGGGTGGTATGGTGAGGTTTGCAGTAAGAAGAAAAAGGGGAATATGGAGGGTGAGGGAGGGTGGCATGGTCAGGAGTGAGGAACACCCTTGTTTTGGACACTAGGAGAAGAAAATCAGAGGTGAGGAGATGCAGTGTCAGAGTAAATAGAAGGAAGAAGCATAGGCGGTGAGCAGCTGGGGTGAGATGAAATAAAGAAAGAAAAAGGAAAGTTTAGCTTGCAGGCAGCTAATGTACTAGGTGCTGGAGAATTTGGTGAAAGAGAGAGAGTGGACCCCAGGGGAAAAGGAAAAAGAAACATTTTCCTCTCGTGCAGTGATTGGGCAAGATGCATTTGCAGGGAGAGGTTTGGAAAAGGTGCAAATGGATTTAAAGAGTGCCAGGGATGGGGAGGGTGGGAGGGATGAAAATATCAGGGCACAGAGCTAGGTAGCAGCTGAACTGTCCTTTTCAACTTACAAAACTGGAGAGAAGGCTTAGGTCCTACCAGCTCCGATCAAGAGCCAATCGTAGGAAGCTCACAGATAAATTGGCCAATCACAGGTAGTGGGACTTAGCACTAAAGATTTGAACAAGAGAACAAGTCCAGTGCATACCTGATGTTTCTTTCGGCTTGGAAGGTGAGTCGGGCGGCGGCTGCTGAGGTAGCCGCACTGCTGGGGGAGCGCACTCTGTTGTAGCGCTGTGCTCCCTCAGTCTGGGTTTGAGGGAAGAGACTCTATACTGTCTTCTTTATAGCCTCCTTTAAGTCTGTTGCGCAACAGCACTTTTCATTCCTTTTCTTTGCTATCATGTAGGCTGGCCACCTACAAATCTCCCTTCTTGTTTTCCTTTCTGTCTCTGTTGCTCTTTTCCTTTGCCTTGGGAGAGCACTGCCTACCATCACCTGGTTTGCCTGCTTGACTGGCTGTTATGCCAGTAAAATAAATTTGTTAAAAAGACCTGTTTTAGAGTGCTAGAAGCAGAGCTGCTCTGTTAAGCCATTCTTGTAATGTGCTAGTGCTATTTCGTGTTCCTGCATGAATGTGCGCTGGATTGCAGAGCTATGTTGCTGCTATAATGAAAAGTGCAGCTTTTGTGGCTAGAAATTGCACCCAGGTATTTCCCCCTTTATGTCCGTTCCAGCACCTGTGTCGTCTACCTGTGTAGGCTGTCAGGAAGCCCAAAATTAGATGTTTAAGCTGATTTGCCTCCCTGATCCTTAGGATGTTTGAAAATAAAGAAAGAAAGAAAGTGCTCCTGTATTAATAGTGAGAGAAGGAGTTGGTGTCCAGCCTCCTATCTCTCAGTCTTATTGTAGAGTTAAAATAAAGTGCTTCCCAGATAAGTGTCCTTTCCTGAGTATCCTTTCTGTTCAGGGTAAACCAGGACTAAATAAAATAGAAGCGAGTAATTTAGTGTTCTTGCACTGCTCCTTTTAAACCCTGAACTGTGGTTGTCAGCTCTGTTTTGTATACTGTAGCACATACAGATGCTGTCTCCTGCAAAGTCAGTCTTTTAAAAATTCCCAAAGCTAGCAAAATGCCCTAAAATGTAGTCTCTAGCAGCTAAATACTTTTCTCTGTGATTTGCATATTTATTGTTGTACCTTTCAGGTTGTTTGGAGATGATGTTTGCCCTGAGAGTGTTTAGTTGGCACCAAAAACACTCACAGGTTCTCAGAGCCATCTTGTAAACAACCTAAACCAGTAAATATTGTCACGGAGGGTTTCTCTTGTAAATTAATGCTGTTTTCTTGAAAAACTCCCTCTGTGATGAGCCAGCTTGCCTCATTTATTTCTTTTTGAAGGTTTCTCTTTTCCTTCTCCTTTATAAACAACAAAAAGCCCTACCTTGCAACAAAACCCCTGTACTGAGGTAATAGCCTGTATTACAGTACAAGCAAAGACAAGCTAAATAAACTTGCTGTGTTTTTCTTTCTGTGACTGTCTTTTGTTCCAATAACTAAGCCAAGATAACACTTCTGTTTGGTAACTCATCTAACTGTGCAGTGCAAGCCTTCTCTTAGGCCCCATCCTCACTACACCGCTCGGACCCCGTAATGGATAGAAACCGTCACAACTGGGGAGCGGTACAGGGTGTTCACACTGCTGCGGTGTCCATTATGGGACCGGCACCACCGGTCCACACATTGGGAGCCAGGCGACTGTTACAGCAGCACCCGATCCCACAATGCAGCTTGTGCTGCGCTAGGGGGACTGGTGCCACGGATCCACACTATGCCCGGCAACGCTATTCCAGGCATAACCGGAAAGTTTCATAAACCGCTGTTGAAACTACCTGGTATGTGGTTTCAACAACAGTTACGAAAACACCTTCTGTAATGTTGCAGGTGTAAACGCAAACCATTGTGGTGACCTTTGGGAACTCTGTAATGTTACAGAGGCATAGTGTGGACAGGGCCTTAACGGGCCAACACCCCTTTGCTCTCCTGTTTTTATCCAAGAGCTTCTGTCACTCACAGAAGGTGGGTGGGGCTTCAGGAGGAAAAATGTTTAAAAATAGATTATTTGCCTTTCTTTATATATATATATATATATATAGATGTAAGCAATAATACCCGATAGGGTGGACATTATTGGGAAATACCAGACCGCCCATGGGTGTAATGAGACCCAATGCCATAGGCAGAAGGCCTTATAACCCCTGGGAGGTCCGGTATTTCCCAATAATGCCCACCCCGGAGGGTATTATTGCACTTAGAAAACGGCTTCACTATATTTTGAAAAATAGTCAGACAAAGAAATGATTGTTTTTAAATGTTAAGTTTTATTTTTTATCAATAAATACTGTGAGAGGAAAAGTAGTGCATAAGAAAAGTGCTTTCAATTGTTTAAGCTTTTCATTTTAGAATACAAGTGTTTAAAACAGTTTTTTAAAACTTTTTAACAATAAAACTGTTTTAAAGTTTTGAAACATTTGCAAACAATTGCAGCTCTTTTTGGATGTTTATTTTTTGTCTTCAATGAAATTTACTGGACCTGAGAAGGTACAGTTCATTAGGTTGAAGGATCTCTGTATTGTTATTCCACTAGATGGCATCGGTTCATTTGGTTGTTTGCTGGTGCTCTCTCGGTTGCTTGTGGTGCTGGTTGCAGTTTTCCAGAGAGGTGGACACTCCAGTTTTTTCTGTCTTCTTCCTTTGGCCTCCAGTAAGATTTCAGGCTTTGTTCACATCTGTGACCAATGATGGTCATAATTTCGCGAGACTGTAGACCTGCATTCGATAAGATTTGGACCGCAGAGCTACGAATGCTGTGATTTGTATAGACGCGGCTTAGGTGAGCTGCTTTGCTGATTTTTTTCATCATTTCGCCAAGGTAGTTTTTACCCAGCGGTTCCTGCGTGTACCATGTTGCCTGGCTGTTTAGGAACTCTTGTGGAGCTCGTCGGGGGTGCAGGTACAGTGCTTTGGGGTTGGGTGGCAGTTTGCTTAAGTATTTCTTGAATACTGCAACTGGGAATTCGGGGTTGTCAGGATCAGCATACATGCAGCCTCTCTGGAACTCTTTGTTATTTTCTAGGGGGTCATTGTGGTTTTTGCTGTCGCGGTCGTAAGACAGGGTGAGGAATTCTTGGTTGTGCTGATGTTTGTGGAGTTGAAAGGAGGAGGGAGTGAACTCTCGGAGGCCTTCTCCACCATGCTGGGCTAGGTGTAATTGGATCTCAAACCAGATGCGCAGTGTCTATAGACAGTGCAGTTGATTTTCTGAGTTTTGCGAGTTCAATTTCGGAGATCGGTGGGTGGTGTGCTGCTTGATCTTTTTTTTCTTTCAGTACTGCTTTAGGATGCTTTTGAAAACATTGTTGCTGGTTTTGAATTGTGGGTCTGTTACTAGGTTAAAGTTGTGGCATATTTATGGATTGTTTAGGTGCCTGTTCAGCCCTGCTCATACAGCGCAGTACCCAGCAACCGAGAATTGTTCGCCCGTTGATTTTCTTATTTCTGCGTAGAACTTATGGAAGGTGCCATTTAGTGTAGTCAGGCTATCTGTTTGCCAATTTATGTAGATGCCACTTTCTTTTGCGCGGTCATGAAGTTCTAAAACTGCCCAGGTTGTGGTTTTCCTTGTGTTTATTTCTTCACGGTTTGCTTCAATTTCTGTCAGCTGAGTGGTAGTCACTGAGAGGTGACGTTTTGTTTTACTGACTGACATTTCTTTTGTTTTACTCAGGTTTTCGTCATTTTCTGACTCCTCTCCCTCAGACGGTGCCTTAAATAATTTGTCAAGATCTTTATCTGCCATCATTTTGAAGTTTACAGCAGGTATGTTTACAGTTGGCACTGTCATTTACGTTGGTCACTGTAGTCTTGTGAGGCAAGTGAGAAAATCAATGCTTCACGCTGATTCCAGTGTCTGAGAGAAGGAATGTTTTATTTATCTCATTGATTTGACTGGGTGATGTGGCACCTCCGTTGCCATGCTGTGGGACTTGATTTTTTGTGGGCATTGTGAAAAAATAATTGCCCAGGTTTGGTGCCATATTAAGAAATCAGATGTCTTTATTTTTTGAAGCCATTTTATAAATATATATATAATGCTCCCAGTGTATAAGATTGACAATGCCTTTTTCTATGATGTGCTTTATAAATATTTTTGTTTAGTTTAGCAACTTTTGTTAGATTAGGAGGCAGAGCCTCTTACATCACGTGAGTCTATTGTATAAAAAAAGATCCCTTTCTCAGTCAATTCAGATCAGTTCAACCTTGGAACAGGTTGCGGTAACACAGAGGGTGGACTAATGCCAGGTCCAGACTGTGTAATGTTTGTTTGAATTTTTTTCTTTCCTCTGAAAGTTATTTTATTTTTTGTTTGTAAATTAATTCACACTTCTGTGTGACTTCTCCACCTACTCCTTGTGACAGTGTTTACTCATACAACCCACTACTACACACCCAGTTGGGGTGCTAAAAGCTAATGTTTCTTGCTGCTTGGATGGTGAGTTGGGTGGCAGCTGCTGAGGTAGCCGCACCACTGGGGGAACACACCTGGTCGGGGGGGCTCAAAAGCTGTTAATGTCCTATTAAGGACATTATCAAATAAATACTATGTGTCTCCTAAGAATAAAACAAATCAAAGAAAGACAACAGAAAGAGCATACATGACTCTGGTACAAATAGTTAAAAAAACGAATATAGTGAATCATGTTGCTATGGATGTGACCAAAAAGGGACTCTTTTCCATTGTATATGGGAATGTCCACAGATCCAGAACTGATGGATCAAACTTAAAGATGTAATACAAGATACAAGCAAGCTACCTTTACAATTATAAGCTGATTTATTTATTTTTAATAATACAATGGGAATAATAGAGTAACAATCAACCAATAAACTTTTTGCATTCAATACCATGGCAGTAAAAAGACAAATATTGGAAAAATAGAAAAACCAAAACTTATCTCCTCTTGAAATACATAAATGGTGGAATATTTTTAAGAAAGCAATATTATTTGAGAAACTAATCTATGAATTGGATGACACAAAAGAGGACAACGACATATGTGGAACAACATGGAGAGAAATTCAGGACAGCCTACCCCCATTAATGAGAATATGAGATACCTCATGAATATATAGTATCTATTATATATGTGTGTGTATATGTATATATATATATATATATATATATATATATATATACACTTAGGTGACCT
The DNA here is from genome assembly GCA_016271365.2 of Neoceratodus forsteri. Lineage (NCBI taxonomy): Eukaryota > Metazoa > Chordata > Ceratodontiformes > Ceratodontidae > Neoceratodus > Neoceratodus forsteri. The sequence goes on along the minus strand of CM028130.1, from coordinate 1,110,282,606 downwards.
AAGCTACAAAAACAAGTTTGGAAATCATAGATTACACCTGTAGTGGAATTTGTTTGTTTCCCACTTGCTATGGTTACAGAGATATTGGCAAAAACATGTTACAAGGGTCTCTTTGGAGTACTATGGTGCTGCTGTATAGCTCTGTACTAATGTGTAAGTGGGAACTCAGGGGCCCCAGAGGGACCACACTCCCACATGCACATACCATTATGCTAAAAATGGACAATGTGAAGGAAGCACAGGACCCGGAGGGCCCATGCTCCCACTAACACATACCAGTTACCAGTTACATTACAATTTCTCAAAAAGAAGGGAAATTCATTGCAAAAAACTACTTTAATACATCAGTTAGGGTTGATAGCACAGTGACCAAAGTTTGGAAATGTGATGTTAGGGTTACACCCCTACCACCCCACTCCACCCCCTCCACCCTCCACACACCAGCAGGCATCAGGGTGTGTGTTGGGGTCACCGGGCCTAACTCTCACCCCATTCTCCTATACTGTACCCCCTGAGCTTGTTTACATGGAATGGGGTGAGAAGTAGAGCTGATGACCCAGCACACCAATATCTGTTGGTGTGTGGAGGATGGTGAGTGCAGAGGTAAGGGTGTTAGAGTAACTTAACATCACATTTCCAAACTTTTGTCTCTGTGTTATCAAACCTAACTGATGCATTAATGGACTTTTTTTGCAATGTATATATCTATATCTATATCTATATATGTGTATATCTATATCTATCTATCTATCTATCTATCTATCTATCTATCTATCTATATGTATTCGTGGCAAAAAAACTCCATTTAATGCATCAGTTAGGGTTGTTCCACAGTGACAAAAGCAAGGAAATTTGGTGTTAGGGTTGAAAACCCTAACTGCGCATCACCCCCACCCCAACCACCACCACACACACACATACATGCAAGTAGGGGAAGGACCAAGGCAACACAACTAATCACACACGTTTCATATCCTGTTTTAAATCTACACACTGTGTTTGTTTCTTTGCTATGCATTCCGCCCTCATTTATGATGCACCTATGTATAATGTACTGTATTAATCTCCTGTAATTTTTTTGTAACCTGTGTAAATCTGACATGGAGCCCTTGCAAAAGAGATTTTGACTCAAAGGGCTGTAATTCCAAGACTTCAATAAATAAATAAAATGGCAGAGAGCAAGAGAAAGATGTCTAACAATGCCATTTTTAGCTATTTCCAATTTTTTTCATGTGCTGATCTCTTTCACTCTCACAGGTTAGCTGCACCATGCCATGCAAATGGCAGAGTGAGAGAGAGGTGTTTGCCAATGTCATCCCTGGCTATTTCCATTTTACCCCTGTGCTACTGTCGACTTAAATCTCTCTCTCTCTCTCTTCTCTCTCTCTCACACACACACACACACACACACACACACACACACTGGCAAGCTACATCATGCCATGAAAATGACAGAGAGAGAGAGAGAGAGAGAGAGAGAGAGAGATGTCTAACAATGCCATTTTCAGCTTTCTCATTTTTTCAGCAAAAAGCTGCCTTGCTCATTTACAGCCCCATAATTAAAATAACTGAGTTCCCCAAATGTGGAAAGTTACCAGATAGCATACCATTGCCATGTAGCTGATTATAGTTAAAGCCCCAATGATCCTCAGATGTCTAAATGAGTTTTTCGGGCATGAACACAAGGAACATTTCCATAATTCAGTATATCAAACACCAAGCTATTAATGTCCTATTGACTACAATAATACCAATGTAAACTTAGCCTCAAAAGGTTTAAAATAATAGAATGCACCAAAAAAAAAAAAAAAATAATTGCTCAACAGTGTCAGGCTTCCCTGAACATGAAAAATTGCAAAACAGCATATTGCTGCCTTGTACCTTATTACAGTTCAAGCTCCAATAATCCTCATATGTCAAAATACATTTTTCAGGCAGAGCATTTCCTCAGTTCAGTACATCAAACACTGAGCTATTAACGTCCCATTAACTGCAATGACATCAATGTCAACTCAGCCCCAAAAGGTTTGGAATAATAGAATGCACCGAATGAAAGAATTACTCAGTAGTGTCAGGTTAGCATGTAGCTGATTTCAGATCCAGCCCATTCAGATTCAGTGCCACCTTAACACTTGTCAAGTTATCATTTCATCTATTTTGCCTTTGTTTACATCACATTTGCATTATAAAAACATGCAAGCAAACACCCTTGGCATTGACCAATGCGTGCTTGTTTGCAGATGCCTACTCTGTGTAACTTTGAGGAAGCCCTGTTTAGTCAGGGTGAAATGTCAGTACTGCATTGCTGGCAGCCATTGCCATAGCATTATGAACTGCTATTGAAAGAAGTTTGTTTCAGCAGTCTGTCACGTTCTGAGTTATGATTTGCACCAGCAGGTCTACATAATGTATGTACAAACTCACTTCTCTACGTATGAAATAAATGGCTTCATTTTATAAATTGTGAGTATGCTGGCTTTATATCAGTGTACATACTGCATGATAGCTTATGGGGGAGGGGGTGTGCACCAGACATTGTGTTACGATTATAATCAAGAGACAAAGTAACACCCTTATGCATTACCTACCAAAGATGTATTAGATTTAATTCATTCCAGAAGTTCTTGATACAATTAAACCAAGATGATTTTTTTATACTTATTTTTCACCCACAGTTTCCTTTCTTGCCAACACCTCTATTTCTATTCACTTGAGGTAATTTAATCCAGTAATGCAATAAGCATAACAAAATGGTTATATTAAATGCATGCTGAAAATAGAAAATAGAGTTAAAAATCTACGTTTCGACCTTAGGTCTTCTTCAGGAAATATCTAAAAGAGAAAAAAAACAAGTTAGTATAGAGGAGAGGTAAAATGAGAGAGATATATATGTGGAGAAAGAAGAAGGGGGAGGCTAAGGGAGAAGAAGTGATAAATAGTAAGATTAAGAGAGAATCTGTGAAACAAAAAGGTGATGATGGGAAAGATAAAACATAATGGGAGAGAAAGAGCTGGGGAAGTTCCCGGGTAGAGACTGATTAACAGGGCCTTGTAAGAAGGCTGAAAGGTGACAAATGTGTGAGAAGGAGACAGAAATGGAGACATATGGTGAAAATGAAAAATAAATGAGTACAAAAACAAATTGACTTTAGGGAAAAAAAAAAGGGATGGCTGAAAGATGTTAGAGGAAAATAAGTCTATCTAAACCAGAGGGCTGCTGGGAGCCAAGGCGGATGATCAGCTTGGCTTCCATGTTTTTTCTATGGTCAGGATCCCGGAAGCCCTGCTGAAGTACACAAACAGAAAGGTCATTGACATTGTGGTCCCTGGAGATAAAGTGGGATACAATGGGTTTAGCAGTTTCACCATTCCTGACTGCTCTGTAATGTTCCCTGAAACGGTCAGCAAGACGCCTACCAGTTTCTCCGATGTAAATAGCTGAACACCTCCTGCAAAGAATACAGTACACCACATTAGTGGAGGTGCATGAGAACTCCTTGGTGATGTGAAAAACACCTGTAGGCCCCCGAATCTCAGTTACACTGGAAATAAATTTGCAGGTGTAGCAGCGAGCTCTGTTGCAAGGTTTGGTACCTGGGGGGGAGGAACTGTTAGGAGTGGGTAGGCTGCTTTTTACCAGGAGATTGCACAGGTTAGGTGGCCAGCGGTAGGAGGCAATAGGTGGTTCTGTAAAGGAAGCACCAATGTTAGGGTCAGTTTGCAAAATAGGAAAGTTACTAGTAATGATCCTGTAAAGAGAAGGTGTGCTCTGATGGAAAGGAAGAACTAGTGGAATTCGTCGTTGTTCTTGTGTGACAGTATCCCTCCTGAGGGGGTCAAGGTTACAGGGCATGTTACTGACCCGGGAGAGTGCTCTGTCCACTGTGCTTTTAGGGTATACCCTGTTGATAAAAAAACTATGCATTATTTGGGTCTGCTCAGCAAAATCATCCTCTTCACTGCATAACCTGTGAAGTCTAAGAAACTGTGAATAAGGCAGGCCATTCTTGACATGTTTAGGATGGAAGGAGCTATGGAGAAGGAAACTATGAGAGTCAGTGGGTTTGTAATAGACTGATGTCTTCAGACCAGTGTTCTGGACTGAGAGCTGGATATCCAGGAAAGGCAGTGTAGAGGAGGATACTTCAACAGTGTACTGAAGGGAAGGATGAGCCGTGGTGAACTTGTCAAGGAAGACTTGGAGGGTCTCCCTGGAGCAGGAGGTGGCCCCCACACAGTCATCAATGTAGCATTTGTAGAGTTCAGGCACAGTCCCTGTGAATGAGAGAAAAAAACGTTCCTCCACCCAACCCACAAACAGATTAGCAAAGCTGGGACCCATCTTGGTACCCATGGCAACTCCACTGACCTGCTGAAAAAACTTATTAAAAGAAAAGCATTGAGTGTTAGAACCAGTTCTGCCAGACGAGTTAGTGTGTGTGGGTGGCTGCTGGACTTCCCGCTTGTTCAAGAAATGCTGCAAAGCTGTCAGACCATCATCATGGGGGATCACTGTGTAAAGAGATTTGATGTCCATGGTGAAGATGAGCTGATGAGAGTCACTGAATCTGAACCTGTCAAATAACTGGAGAGCATGGTTAGTGTCTTTAACATAGGAGGGCAGGGACTCAACAAGGGGTCTCATGAGGCCATCCAAAAATGCGGAGATGTGGGATGTGGGGCAGGAGCAGGCAGACACTATGGGACGACCCGGGTTACCTGTTTTGTGGATTTTGGGAAGAAGATAAAACCTGGATGTCTGGGGATGCTGGACTATGAGTCTCTTAGCAGAAGCAGGGAGCTCATTGTTTTCAACAGCAGAGGTGATGGTGGTGGTGACCTCCGTCTGATAGTCAGCAGTGGGGTCCTGTGGAAGTGAAGAATGCAATAATGCAATAAGCATACTGCCTAATGAGCTTTTATTGGAAACCCACCCAATCTGACTCTTATAGCCACTGCTTCAATATGATTTATTAAGTTATATCAATAGTATTACGTTTTTGTATCCTCCATTCTTCTATTTTTCTATAAATAAGGTTCACAAGGGAAGCTTTTTTCAGAAAAAGATTCGCAAGATCAAAGGGTCATGCTATGAACCTGGAAGGGATGGACACAGGAGAGATGTGAGAAAGTACTTTTTCACAGAAAGAGTGGCTGATGCCTGGAACAGACTCCCAGCAGAGTTGGTGGGAGCAACAATGGTAACAGGATGCAAGAATGCATGCGACAGGCATAAGGAAACCTTAGTGGTAAAAAAAGGGGGGGGGGTTAAAGCTGGAGATATAGTGGTGTCTGAGGTGTGACAGTGGGTAGGGAAAATTGGCTGACTAGGTGGGCCAATCGGTCCTTATCTGCCATCAGAGTCTATGTTTGTATGTTTCTGTACTTCAGTACCATTTCTTGCTTAAGTGAAGCCTTTTGCTCTAACAACTTCCATGATTGGAGTAAGAATATACCAGTTGTTAAACTGGGCAACCCCCCTCCCATTTTTTGCTACAGTCTTAATTTTAAAGAAACTTTAGGCGTATACCAGGAACACGTTACTGTATGTTATACCTAAATAAGTGTATTTATTAACTATTTCTATTCTTTGTTCCACCATTTTCCAGTCAAAACCCAAACCATGTGTTCCACAAATCATTATCATAGTGTTTTCTTGATTTATATTTAAGTAAAGGGGGTTCCAAGTCTTTCCAAGATGTTTAATTTCTTTTGTAGACCAAGTGCAGATTTTATAAAAGGACCAGGTCGTCCGCATGTGTTAGAACTGGGCAAAATTCTCTCCCAATCTTAAGTGAGCCTGTATCCTTGGAATCCAGTTCTATCAAAATAAGTTTAATGTACAGATTAAAGAGGATAGGTGCCCTAATGCACCCTTGTCTAACAACTTTACTATTATGTAAAGTTTAAAGAAGATTGGTGCCCTAATGCATCCTTCTCTAATCACCTTATTAGTACTTACAACTTCTGTTAGTCTACCTCTCATATCATACCTAATCCTTGCCCATGTATCAGTATACAGTGCCTTTTTAATTAACAGAACCTCAGTCGATTTTATAATTTTCTGTAATTTCCTATAGCTTATTTTTAGAGACAGAATTGAAGGCACTGAATGAATCAATTACGATAGCATACAGTTTTTGTCACCTTAAAGGAGAACAGTCAGCACCAAAGGCCCCACACCTAATTGTAGGGCTGGTCCCGATGTGCACTTTGTGTGCAAAAACATTTTGGCTTACTTACTGGTTACTGTAGTATAGTAGATTGGATCACATTCATTTTTTAGAGATTCAATAGCCAGTAGTGCATGCTAAAGTTTATATAAACTAGAATATTTTGTTTGCTGGTCTTGCTGTCATAGAGGACTGTACTTAGCCCCTGTAGAATAGCAGAACCAGGAAGCATCAGATTAGAGATTATAAAAGATCTAACATGCACTGCAGTCTATTGAATCTCTCACTGCTGCACTACTGCTCTAATGTCAGCTGTACAGGATTCTGGGATATGTAGTAACAGAAGATGTCAGCCAAGAAGTAAACAAAATTAATGTGATACAATCTATTTATGCTACAGTAAACAGCAAGTAAACCAAAATGTTTTTGCATACAAAGTGCACATTGGGACCAGCCCCGCACTTCACAGTGGGGCACATTGTGTTGACATACCTTTTAAGTAGAGGGCTCTATGCAGTTGTCAGTGGTATTATACCCAGATCCGAATTCTACCTGATGTTGCATGAGAATATTATTTCATTAAATCCAAATAAGCAGCCTTTTCAACAGTACTTTAATAAATATTCTAACCCTAATATCCATCAAGCACACTGTTCCATAATTCATTGGTTTTGCACAATCTCCTTTTTTGTAAATGGGGCAATATACTGTAAATACTTTTCCCTGAATTTAGGATGAAATCATATCTAATTCATTTATTTACTAAGTTTGTAAGGACCTTTGCCCAATGTTCTACTGTGATCTTATAAATTTTAACAGCTATAGAGTCTAGTAATGGTTTCTTACTTGCCTTCAGAGACAGAATGGCATAAATTATCTCATCTACTGCCAAATATTCAAGACTCATATTTTTCCACTTGCGTTATATTGATATTTTTCTTCTATCAAAGATAAATTTGGTTAAAATAAGCTATCCAGTTAGCAGGTGGAATATGGGAGTCGATATTACTGGCAAACTAAGAGGTGCCTTCTGTCACAACTGCTAAAAGGTTTTATTATCATGTCAATGCCAAAGGCAATTTGATTTATATAGCACTCAATCCAAAAGGCTCTGAGCAACTTACAATAAAACAATTTGAACAACTGATTAAAAGTTAACATAAGTAAGTTAAGAAGCCAGACCAAAACAAAAATCAAAATAATAATTTTTCAATAACAATTTAACAATGGCCAGCGAGGGAGCTCCCACTCACATCATGGGGAAGGGGGTTCCACAGAATCAGCACTGCCACACCATACACTTGGTCACCCAATGATTTCAAACATGATTGAGGACAGAGAGGAGGTCTGCCTCTACTGACTGGAGGGCATGAGTGGGAGCATAGGGAATAAGGAGATCTTTCAGATAGCCTGGACCCAGACCATGTAGGGCATTGTATGTTAACAAGTAAACCTTGAAATTGATGCGCTACCTGACTGGAAGTCAGTAGAGAGAGTGGAGAACTAGTGCGATATGTTCAGAACAGGATATCCTGGCAATCAATTGGGTTTCCGCATACTGAACCAGCTGCAGGCAGGTCATCTTATGGACAGCTCCATGTAGAGAGCATTGCAATAGTTTGGTCTAGATGAGATAAAGGCATGCACTGGTGTCACAGGGTCAGTTGGCTCAAGATAGGGCCTGATCCAGGCAATGTTGCAGAGGAGTTACTAACAGCCACTGTGGACAACAGCTGACACCTGGGATTCCAGAGTCAAGCTAGGGACCACAATGATAACCAGATTCTTAACCATATCTGCTGCACAGAGGTTCACTCCTCCAAATGATGGAAATACAGGGCCTCAGGTATCACGGAAGAACTGTGTCAATCTGGATCCACCAACAGCACCTCCATCTTAGATGGTTTCAGCCTGATCCAGTTAGCTGCCATCCAGTCCTGGATATCTTTAAGACACTGGCTCAGCACCAAGGTAGCTGCCACATCATCAGCGGCACAAGACTTATACAGCTGGGTGTCATCAGTATAGCAATAAATCGCCAAGCTGTAACATCTAATGATCTCCCCTAGGGGTAGCATGTACACAGCAAATAGCATGGGAGCCAGGATTTCCCCTTGAGGCACCACACAGCAGAGTGAAGATATGCTCAGTGTATAGAAGCAAAATACCACTTGCTGTGTTCTGCCAGTTAAGTAGCAGTTGAACCACTGCAAAATGGTGCAAGAGATTCCCACATAGTGCCTGAGGTGAACCAAAAGCATGCCATGATCCACTGTGTCAAAAGCTGATGAAATGTCTGTAAGGATGAGGACAGAACATCATCCACTATCCCTTGTTGAGAGGAGATAATGGAATACCGTGACCTGGGTGGTCTCTGTGCTGTGGTGAGGCTGGAAGCCAGACTGGAAAAACTTATAGATGTCATACCTCTCCAGGTGCTATTCTATCTGCAATTCCACCAACTTTTCCATCAACTTCCCTAAAAAGGGAAGATTCAAGACAGGGCTGTAATTGACAAGATTGTCAGGGTCCAGAGAAGCTTTCTTAAGAAGAAACCTCACCACTGCCTTTTTCAGGGTGGAAGAAAAGGCACCCTCAAGAAAAGAACCCTTTACAATCTCTCCCACAATAGGACTGAGTGAGTTCTAACACTCTAGAAAAAGGCTGGTTGGCCCAGGGCCAATGCACAGTAGTTGGGTCACAGTCCAGGAAGCACCCATGAGATATCATCTAAGAGAACTGGTCCAAACTGAACCCACAAAGGTGGAGTGCTCGTAACTCACAGACTGGACACTGTTAGTTATTGATAGGCTGCACAATGTGATCCCAGCTTGGATGGAGGACACTTTGTCTAAAAAGAACCAGTTGAACTCCTCACATGTTTCGCAAGAAAAGGTTTTAAAAGACTGTAGACAGAGTGGGTGTAATAATCTGTTGACAGTATTGAAAAGCTGAGCCAGCTGGTTCCTTCCAGCTGCAATCACCCATGACAGGAATGCTGTCTTTTTTGGGGTGTTTGCCCGATGATACTCACAATAGTGAGTTGTCAGCCCAATGGGTCCTCTTCTAAATGAGACCTCTGCCAGCAATGCTTGAACCTCTGCCCCTCTGTTTTCAACTTCCTCTGTTCAGCATCAAACCAAGATGATCTGAGGCCTGAAGTTAGGGGACATACATGGACCAACACTAGATAGCCAAAAGCAAAGGAAAGGGCCACATTGTAATCCTCTACTGCTGGCTCAACAGCCATAGTACAAACTTCTGCATGCTTGAGATGTCAAGGACTGCCAGGATGCTCTGAAGCTCCAAATGTTTAAAAGGGCAGTATCTGACCATCTCCATGGAGGAGGGTTGAATGAACGGGAAGCCTTACAGAGAAATTGAGCAACATAATGATCCAACCAAAAGACTGGTTCAGCCTTGACATTGCTAATGTCAAGACTAATTGAGAAGACTAGATCCAAGGCATGGCTGTGCTGGTGGGTCCCGATGGCACCTGCCTGCACAAAGCCCAGGGATGACATCACCTGGAGGAACTGCCTACCAAAAAGAGATGTGTCATTGTCAATCTAAGCACTGAAATTGACCAAATCCACCAGCCTGGATGACTCCAACACTAAATTGACCAAGAAGCTCTTCAGTTCCTGTAGGAATTTGTGCCCACAACCAGGAGGACCGTAAATTAGCATGATCCTGCAGCTTGTGCCCAGACCACCTTTCACAGTCACACATTCAAACAAACCAGTCTGTCCCAAAGGGTATGCCGACAGTTGCAAGGTGGATCTAAAGCAGATGGCTACCCCACCCCCCTTCACTCCCACTTAGGGCGGTGCACCACAGAATACCTGGTGGGATAGATGACTCAAGTACAGGGCCTGTGCCATCCCTCAGCCAGGTCTCTCTGATACATGCCAGGTCTGCAGAGGAATCTGAGATAAAGGCTTTAATTATGACCATTTTATTCCTGAGAGACCTGGCATTACAGAGAATTATCCTAAGGGAAGAATCCAAGTCAACTGGTCTATTGGCCATCTGTTGAAACAAAAGCTCAGAAACCTTAGGAATAGGGATAAGACAGGGAGAACCCCTTTACAAATACCTTCTACTCACCGGGTGCTTCCTAGAAACCATACTCCTGATCCTACCCTCAAAGTCCACCTGCTGAGCAGATCTACAGTATAAGCAGCACCCCCGGGGGATCCCCAACAACCTGCAGCAATCAAACACAACTAATGGCAAGGTACAAGGGGAACTCATAAAGGGGCAACACTCTTGTAGTTGTTACGCTGAGTAGACAACAACAGGCCTAGCTAAACACATAATAAAAGTAAGTAAAACAGATACAATAAAGTAAAACAAAACACACTCCACCTTCCTCACAACAATTCAACAATCCTGCAATCCCCAGAGTAATTTCCAACATGTTTAGAGCAATAAACAACATATTTAAGGTGATTAAAAATAGTTAAAGAGGGACTCTGGCCAAAAGTGCTATATTGCAGAATTAGAATAAGCATACCCCCAGTAAATCGTATACCAAAAATGAGGTTTCTGCATTACTTCATTTTTACATTATGAGCTATTTTGTAACCCTGATTTCACTATCTGTTCAAAAAAAAAATCTAGTTTCAGTGAAGGGCTGCTGATTATGTCATCTCCTGACCTCACAGTCTAGTTCTTCCTGTCAGCAAGCTTATAGGATCTGTTTTTCCAAAGTTTAAAGATCATGTGCAATAGTTTTCACAAGTAAAACAGGCAGCACCATTCTAAAAACATTGCTATAAAAACTATGTGTGTTTCACGTTTTGTAGTTTTTAATGCTTTTTTGGTGTGATCTGTTTCTCCAGGGTTACTGGATGTTGACTCAGTATGCCTCCAGGCTACTGATACCATTTGGGGTGCTACTCTACTGTGCCTGTTAGGAAGCTGTATTGTTACTAGTGTTGTAATATTGGTAACTCCATTGCTGTTTGTCAGTGTCTGCTTTACAATAGGTTTTAATAGGGGCCTCATATGTGTTGTTTCCTACTTGGGGTGGAAGTGTTTGCCCTGATAAAATGATTATTTTAATGTGGTGTACAACATAGATGAGCCTGAATGTAGGTCACATAACAGCCTAGCAGGGAGAAAACTGTGAGCAGGCTACTGCATTTAAACTTTCAAAAACTTTAAAGATTTCAAAACAGCATTACCTCTCCCAAGGTAGAATAATTGTTTTAAAGTGCCATCCCAAGGAATCACCTCAATTGAATGACAGGTGTGAAGGATCACAAACTTTTACTAGAGTTATTCAGTCTGGAAACCTCACAACACTGTGCTATGACTCAGCATCCAACAACCCTGGAGAAAAGGACCACATCAAAAAGACACCAAAAAAAAAAAAAAGCAACTAATTTGTCAACTTTTTTACAAAACCTGAAACACGTACAGTTTTTAAAACAATGTTTATTGAATGATGTTGCCTGTTTTACTGGCGAAAACCATTGCACATGATATTTAAACAGGGCTGGCCTTAACAGTTTTGGGCCCCTGTGCAGCTGCCTGTTGGGCCCCACCACTCCATTCCCTGTTGAGCCTCCCCACATCCAACGTTTACACCCTTCCTGTACTATAGTTCTGTACCATATCCTAAGATGTGTAAAAAACTCAGAGAGACTGTGTTTGCTTGCCCCTTGCAGTTGCAAAAATTGTACATTTTTCATTTTCCTTTAGCCACGTGATGTGACTGCTGCTGCCAGGCTCAGATGCATACCTGACCACACCGACCTAAAAAAAAGGTATTCTCATCCCTGCTTCATTGGCCCTTGGTGGAGAGAGGAGGGACTGGGTCATTAATAACTCCACTTGCTTCCCTGTTGTCCCCCCCTCCCACACACACACACTTTTTATCTGCTCAGTCAAGGGATCCAAGTGCCTGTAGGCCATCACTCACACTGTACAGCTGAGTGAGTTAATGAAAGAATCGTCATGGCAGCCAGGCCTACCAGACCCACCTCCCTCTCTCCTGATCTCTCTGGTGATCGCTGATCAGGAGTCAGCAGCAGGGACTGTGGGGTGTCTGATATTATCAGCCTGTCCTGGCTGGCAGCAGAGCTAGCTGTCTGGCAGCAGTGACTGATAAAACCTTTTTAAAAATAAATAAATCCCTTGGGCTCTGGCTTCCTAAGCAATCCTATCCTTCCTTTCTAGTGTATTGTCCCTCCTGCTCTGTATTAATAAAGCAGTATCACCCTGATCTGATCCAGGTGGTCACGTGAGCTACTAGTTTTACCAATTACCCCAGAATTTGCTGCACTCTTATCCTTTTTAAAAGAAAATACTTCCTTGTTCCTCAGTCCAGCTCCATCTTGTCCTATATTAATAAAGCAGTACCAGGTGTACAATTTAAACTAGTAGACCTGGTACTGCTTTATTAACATCTCCTCTACTCCCAAACTTGGCATGTTTAAAACCAGGCTCTGACTCCATCTTACTGCCTCCAGCTCCTGTGATTGTCTCATCTAATCTACCACTACTTATAGCCTTGCCATGCCACCCCCTGCCACCCCCTCATAGCACTTATCTCCTATTTTACCTCTGGCTCCCATGACCCCTCCCCCTTCCCACCTGCTCCCCTTCTCACTCCAGCACTTTTCCCTGTGATGTCTGACAATGTCGCCGGCAGCTACTACTCCCACCTTGCCATCCCATTCCACCCCCCTTGTCTATGCCCTAGTTGATGCTGCTCTGTGTCTCTACTATTTACTAAGCTTTTCTAATGTGTTGCCTACTCACTTAATTAATAACTGACTACTGTACTGTTTACCTGCACTGTTGTTATTTCAGTTGTATCCCCTGTATTGTACTTCAACTGATGTGGAACCTTTGTAAAAGAGCCTTGGCTCAAAGGTATTTGTAATCCTAGGTCTAAATAAAATAAAATAAAAAATAAAACATAGGACAAGAGGGACAAGGATGGAAGTGTTTGTTTTCTTTAAAGGACGATAGGACAGACACCTATATTATTTATCAGGATCAGTAATAAGTGATCACCAGAGATGTCTAGAGAGGGGGGTGAGGCTGGTCGCACTGGCTGCCATGACGTTTCTTTCATTCACTCACTCAGCTGTACAGCATGACTGAGTGATGACCTACAGGCCCATGGATCCCTTGACTGAGCAGAGACACATCATTGTCTTGTTACAGACGGCATCACCATTTTGTTTAACACAGACTCTCTCATTCCCATGCCAAGAAACAAATAATGTTAATACTCATCTAAAACTTCATCTAGTCTAGCTTCAATAAGATTTATTGATTTATTGAAATGTTTCACCAGGAAAGGCACACTGAACAAGTTGCTCATCTCCCGGTGTATCCTGGGGGAAAAGGCAGCAGGGCATTGGGCGCACATATACACAAAGGCAGCTATACATATCATGCAGAGTATTGGGTAGTTCAATATATAGTATACATCACATAGGTTACAGATTTAACAACAGTTTCAAAGTGCTGAGTTACATACGTAGTGACCAAATTAAGTGCATCAAGAACAGCAAAATTAATTATATTAATATAGGATGGCAGGAAATTCATTAAATTAGTCTTGACTGGGGAGGTGGGTGCACATTTGATAGGGGTAAGACTCAAGAGATACATGTTTATGAAAAAAGAACATTATGTGTATGTCCAAGAGCAGTGCCAATTAAACTGCACCCACCCATCCATTTCCCATTGTGAGCCTTGTTGGTGCATCATCATCATGTTGCACCTTGCACTGCTGCTAGCCTAGACTTGTAAGAAAATAAAGAAACTTTAAAATTAATGAAATCAGACCTGAAAAGACAGAATTGTGCATTTGGGAAATGGGCATCAGCACTCAGTTCTGTGCACCACTACAAACAGTAGTGACATGGTGAACAGAACAGAAACATAATAGTGGTGGTGTGATACCCATTTCCCAAAATACAATTCTGTCTTTTCAGGTCCGATTTCATTAATTTTAAAGTTTCTTTATTTTCTTACATGTCTAAGTATTATTATTGTGTACTGTACTTTTGTTTTTTTGGTTCCTTCTGCCCTGGGTTGCACCTGAAAACAAGCCTTGGCTCAATGTGTGCCTTACTGGTTACACATTTTCAAATAAATAAATTACAGAGATATACTACTCCTCGACTAGAACCTGCAAACAGAGTAATCAGTTAATTTCACTCTCTTACATATATCAGAGCTAGTGACATTACAGGAATGTCAGATGGGCATGCCACTGGAGGAATGCAATGTGCATTGTCACTGGGCACTTTATTACTTTATATATTTGTTTGCACGCATGCGCAAGAAACATGTTATGACAGCTTGTTAGAGTAGCAGGTTCTGGAGGTGCGGTTGTGTTGTAGCCAATGCCCCTATTGCTTTGTGGGGCTTGCCTCTGTGGCACCAATAAATGAGCACACTGTCTATGACAGCAGTGCAGAAATGTGCCACCAACTTGAAATATTTTCACCACTGCAATGAGGGAGCACCCCCTCATTGCAAGGCATGCCTTACCCCGTGTTACATTTCATTAAACATGGTGGCAGCTGCTGCCATCCACCTCTAGTCCCCAGAAAGTCAATGTAGAGGGGTGCCCAATCCCCCCTGTCAACATGACCCCTGCCCAGTTAATTTGCTGATGGGGGAGCCCAATCCCTGTTGGCATAATATCCTCTATAAGAATTTATGTGCCAAGGGGGTGCCCAATCCCCCTCAGCATCATGCTCCCCCCCAAACACAGACCCCATTTCTTTTTTTGCTGACGGGGTGCCCAATCCCTATTGGCTCCAGTCTCCCCCTATAAAAAGGAAGAAACACCTAGGTGGCATGCTGGAAGCCCACCCCAGCGTGTCAAATGTTCCTATTAAAAAGAAAACCTTCCTGCGACTTTTTTTGTTTACCTGTGAAAGATAAAATGGTCCCTTGCTGTCTGTGGCACCTCTTCCAACCCAGTACTCCACCCTCTGTGCACCTTGACCTCCCAACACCCCCCACACCATACTTATCTCCGGAGCCCGGCGCAACGATCTTCGTGGACTGGGAACAGGCCTGCACTCTTCAAAGCTGACCACGAACTGAAGAAATTCTGGTAAGCTGCATAATGGCATAAATGTTTTTTTTTTCAATTTAGGTGGCTATCTCAGCCATTTTTGTGACTTTTAGCACCAAATGTTCAACATGGGGTTCTTGGGACTCTACCTCATGAATTCAGAGACTGTCATGTTGTTATTTGGTCCCAAAAGGTGATTTCATGGTCACTGTGTGGAATAACCTTTTGGGACCGATTAATGAAATGACAGTGTCACTGTTCATGCGTGCGTTGCACAGTTCTGATGCACGCTCGTATCTTCAAGAATTTTTAATATTTTCACTCCAGATTTTCAACATTGCCACATTTTCACACCTCCCTTATGAACAGTGCTGCTGCCATTTTTCACATCCTGCCAGAAATGTGTTTTTGCATATCCGATGCACAATGGTGCAATTGCTGTGTGGGAAATCAATGTTTGGGATGCAACAAGAAAATCACAGTGACACTGTTCATAAGCGGAGGTCCCAAAATGCCTATGTTAAAAATTTGGTGACAAAATTCCAGAAAATGACTAAGTTATGTGCATGTATTACGCAGTTTCCACGCACGCGCATAACTTTGAGAATTTTTACTATTTCACTCCAGATTTTCAACATTGTAATTTTTTCACACCTCTTTATGAACAGTGCAGCTATCAGTTTTCACATCTTGCCAAAAATGTGTTTTTGCACATACAGTGCACAATGGCACTGTCTCTGTGGGAAATCAATGTTCGGGACAGATTAAGAAAATCACAGTGACACTGTTTATGAGCGGTGGTCCCAAAATGCCTATGTTAAAAATCTGGTGACACAATTCCACAAAATGAGTATGTTACAAGCGTCCATTGTGCAGTTTCTGCACACACATTCATAACTTCCAGAATTTTTTTATTTTTTCACTCCAGATTTTCAACATTGCCATTTTTGCACCCCTCTTTAAACAAAGAAACATAGAAGCTGACAGCAGATAAGGACTGTGTGGCCTACCTAGTCTGCTCCTTTTCCCTATCTAATGCAATACTGCAGACCCTAATTGATATGTGGCTTACCCTCTTTATGAACAGTTCAGCTGTAGATTTTCACATCCTGCTTGAAATGTAGTTTCGCACATCTGGCACACAACGGGCATGGTCGCTGAGTGAAATCAAGGTTCAGGACAGATTAAGAAAATCAAAATGCCACTGTTCATAAGCAGAGGTCCCAAAATGCCTATGTTAAAAATCTGGTGTAAAAAAATCCCCCCAAAAATTGCATTATGGAAGTGTGTTGCACAGTTTATATATATCACCAATTTTTTTATATTTTCACTCCAGATTTTCAACATTACCAATTTTTTACACCTCCTCATGAACAGTACATCTATCATTTTTTACATGCTCTTTAGAATGTGTTTTCATAGTTGTGGAGCCAAATGGCACAGTCGCTATCCAAAATCACCTTTTGGCTAACAAACTGATAGTGTCACTGTTCTTGTGGTGGGGTCACAAAAAGCCCATGTTGAAAATCTGGAGTGAAAATACCAAGAAATGCCCAGGGTGTTGGGGTTTCCAACCATAATGCCCTGCTCTGTAGGGACTGACAGGCATTAGAGGTGTGACTTGGGATTGTCAACAACAATGCTCACACCATTCCACCCCCACCCCCACCCTACAGCCAGTGACAGGCATTGAGGTGTGCCTTGGACTCTTTGGACCCAAAGTTCACCCCATTCTCCTATACTGTACCCATTTCAGTGTATTTCCTTATGGAATGGGGTGACAGTAAAGTTGAACACCCCAAGGCACACCTCTACACTTGTCGGTGTCTGCAGAGTAGGGTGAAGTGAAATGGTATCAGTGTTATGGGTGACAACCCAAAGGCACACCCCAATGCCTGTCCATCTCTGCAGGGTGGAGGTGGGGTTGGCGTCACTTGAATACTTCACAGCCACCCCTATTCTGCATCTGTCTAACTCCTGTACTTCCAATGCTAATACCAGCAAGCAAACATTCGGCATTGACAAATGCTTGTTTTCTTGTTGGTATATATCCCAATCTTAAACAGTTTCCCATGTCATATTAAAACTAAGCTGTTGAATTTATTGCACATGATAAGACAGAGAGGTTGCATAGTATGGGACAGAAAATCAAAGGAGTAATCAAAGGAGTGAGGACAGTCACAAGTATAGTTGTAGGTCTGTTCAGTAAGAAATGTGTTTATTTTTTTTATACTAATAATTTATTTCTATGACTAACCAAGCTGTCAGACCCAGGGACATAACAGGAGGATAAACACTCACTCACACCTCAGCTAATCCAATTTGGAAGCAAGTTAAATAATTTAACTTTTTCTGAGGTGTGAGTGAAACAGAATAGAGCCTGGAGAGCTGATAATTGTAGGGCAATTTACATGAATCAGACTGCTCATTGCCTGGGATCACTGCAAATGACTTAGTACTTACTGAGTGGCCTGTTTAACAAAGCTTTCATTTGAAGTTAAGTGCAGGACTTAACTTCAAATGAAAACTTTGTTAGGTCATTCAGTAAGTACCAAGTCATTTGCAGCGATCCCGGGTAATGAGTGGTCCGATTCATGGGGACTCAGCAGTTCCTTTGTTGTTGTGATGGCTGCAAGAAAATAAAAAGTTGCACTGAGAGCCAGAGGGAGCAGGAGCACTTATCTTGAATTAAAACTTACTTAATCGCCGTAATCAGTAATGGTCAGACAGTCTTTCCATAATTTACTCGTTGTCATCTCACGTCATTAAGGGAGCCGGGAAGTCAGGTCAGCATTAGTACACACTCTGTCTCTACAGTATCTAAACAAGTTAATGAAAAGAAACTGAAATGATCTGGATGGGTGGGCTTGCTGGAAGCGGGAGCTGGGAGGAAGGTCGGAATATGCTGTGAGAGGCTGGTGAGGTGCAGCTATATTAAAACACATAAATAAAAAAAATCAGTGTTGCAGCAGCTTGCTTACTGTGTTGGTGGTTGAGGCAGGCCCCCAACTTGCTAGGGCATGGCTGGCATGGTGCTAAGGCCGGCTGTGTAATTAAACGTTGGAGAAACAGGTCTTGCAAGCTTGATGACAGGGAGGACTGGACTGTGAGTTCAGAAGATGACATCAACAGCAGCTCTTCACTGAAACTGGCTTGTTTAAACAGGCAGTGAATTTAGGGTTGTAGTAATGACTTGTAACTTTTAAACACATTAGCTTAGAGATCTCATTTTTTGGCATGAGGCTGATTGGGACTATGCTGATCCAAATTCTGAATTTACAGATGCCTGAAATTTTGACCATAGTCCCTCTTTAAAACAGATAGAACAAGGTGCTTGTCAGACAGAATGCAATTACCAAATTAAACGTTCTTTAAATAAGAGTCAGTAATGAAAATCGTCATACACCAAATAATTCATCTTAACCTGTAGCTTCCATCAGTTTATTCCACAGTTAAGGTTTCAACTTTGTTTTTGTTAGTAAATCATTTTTTATATTATTTCCTTTCTCTGCTTAAAACCAGAAAATGAGTCTCTCTTGGCTGTTTCTTCATAAATGTAACTAGCGCATGCATTTTAGCCTTTGTTCTCTTACAGTCCTTGGTGAGCCATGCTTTTGCATTCTGAGAGGTAATTATATTTCTATCCTTATACAGTACTGTTTGTATATTTTAAAAACATTGTTGAATACATACTGTACACACAAAGATTCAGAGTTCTTCTGATTCATAAACATATGTCAATATCAATCCTCTATGCACAAATCTATAAATATACATACATTCTCCTTTACTTAACCATCACATCTTAATCTACATTTGTTGACAATGTAAATGCCTTTTTCATGAATTATATGTAATCTCTTCTTTTTTGTATGCAAATAACATTCCAAGATCACAGGGAAGTGGTCAAGTTTAGCTCTACTCTCTATTTTTAAAGTATGACGTACTGTATGTCAATAGCCACCATACTCATAACAGAGAAAATTATACTGCCTATAATTGGCATTTCTAGAGGGTAGAAATAAGTAGCCTCATCTGCATTATATCCATGAGTTCTACCATTTTGAGGGACCAATAAGGCAAGGTGAGGCAATTTTATTTATAAGGCACCCAATCCTGGAGGCTCTGGGCGCTGAACATAAACGAGGATATACAAGAACAGTAAAAACATAATAAAACCTCCTTAAAAACATAACAATATTAAAATACAAAAGAACAGAGGTTGGTTCATCAGATTTATCCAATGTTTACAATTGTTATTTATCTTGTTCACTGTGCTCTTGTTCAATTTCTATGCATCTTTAATTACATAATTCTGTGTTGATGTATCTTCCAATTCATTATACTTTCCAGTTCTTGCATTTAGATATCCCATTAGTATTATAATACTATCCATTGTCATCTAATTTAATATTATTAAATACTGTAGAAGATTTTCACATACTTTGTCCACATATGAGTTATGGTTGCTGGATGGAATGTATGCATTTGCAGGTCTGTAAATGTTATCTGTATTCAGTTTAACAGAAAGAAAATCATCCTTAGCATCTAGCAAAGGCATATTTGATATCAAATGAGTCACTTTTACAAAGGCTACCAGACCTTCTATATATCTTCCATGTTGATTCCATTTTTTCCTTAAAACATTTAATATATGATAGCCAGTTAATACAGCTTTTTGTATAATTGATTTAATTCCGTACATTTTTTAAAAGTTCTATGGGTCACCAGCAAAGGTGGGCAGTGGTTTCTTACAGCATGTGAATTTCATATTAGGTAAATATTTTTTGCATGGGTTCCTCTACTTTTTGTATTACTTCTAGTTTGAATTAAAAGTGAAGGCCTTGAATTCTGTCCAGCATTGATCCCTGCCTTTAAATTTAGATAGCAAGTCACAATTTGTCCATTTTGTGATTGTACCTCTGAGACTCCTTTTGATAAAAGGCACTGTGCATGCTTATCTTGAACTCCATTGAATTTGTTGGTAAAGTAGGAGCAGTATTTATATCAGTTATGTTCCCGAGATATGGCCTGTTAATTTGAGAAAGATCATTTAGGAAGACATAAGGTGGGACCTTAGAGTAGTCACTATACTGAATCATTCACAGAGAAGCTCTTGTAGACCTGGTTGTCTAGACACCATAGATGGGAATGGTGGTTTATAGTACTATTGGGGGGTGGCACCTTTATAAATTATTCTTTCCTTTCTATTTGATATTATCCAGACTATTGGGGTGGACAGGTTGCTGCCATTATACATCAGGTAAGTTCAGTTATTAATTGTGTTAGACTGAATTTACTTAATAGTGATCAATATATCTTTGCTTTACCACCTTACCAGACTAGATTTATTTCCCTAGGAAGCCAAATCTGTTATTCTTTATGGATGTCTCCAAATGTTTGGTAAGAAAGGTAAAGGCAGTTTATCCACCTTTTGGGGATTGTGTAAGAAAACTGAGTAGAGCTTTAAACTTTGCTCATCAATAACATGGTATGACACCATTCAGAGGGAGAGTCAGCAGTTAAAGATTCCCCTAATTCACTGCAGTTTGGAGGAGACTTATAGTATATCAAAATCCCACCACCTTTTTTAAAGGGATGTCAATCATACCTGATTAAATTAAACCCAGGGGTGGAGCACAGAGTCTGGAGTTGTGGATTTTAACCAGAACTCAGTCACCCTGAATATATCAAGGCTATAAAAGTGTTCCATGTGATATCAGTGACTACAATATGGCAAATGTCAAAATGGCGAAAATAAAATAGCGACTGCAATATAAGCGACAGCATATTGAGGTGACTATCATTGTCAGCGATTTTAGCACTACCAACAATGAAAGATGAGGTATTCACACATAAAATGTGAAACTGTATGCTAGCCCTCTCAAATATTCCACTTGATCACACTTAGCATACTCTGAAATGACCAAACTCAAATGCTCATTCTGGTCCCGATACCTTCTTCTGCCGGTAGTGCTCCCAGATCTGGACAACATCTGTTCGAGCCTCACCTCCATCAGCCACTGTTCTTCCTTCATACAATCCAACAGGTGCCATATGGTGGGGTGGCCATTACTACTAGTTACCTACTACTAATTGGGCCCTTTTATAGATGTGGGAGTCTCCACCCCCATGCCCCCATACCCCCTTCTATCTCTAAATATCTAACACCAAGGTGCTATTTGATTGTGGGGGTAGGTTACAACTGAGAGTTCCCATACTAGTTTTCACCTTATTTGTGCTGTTGCCATTAGTTGCTAGTACCCGTTTATTCATGGTCAGTGTTTCAGTAGTCACCTTAAGTTAGTCGCTGTTACTGGGTCACCGTAATTACTTCATTGTTATCATGTGCTACCCAATAAAAGGGAACCCAGGACTCCAGTTCTTTCTTATTAGCTAGCTAACTTCATATATTTAGAGGGCTATTTTGAATCCTTTCTTGTTTGTTACACTGTACTTTATACTTTATGCCACTTTGGTGTGATAGCAGAAGGGTTAGGGTGATCATCATTGTCCCAAGATAATAGAAGGACAATGAAGCCAGGTTAAGCTGATATTGACTAGTATACATAGTATCTGAAATGGGTACATGTCTGATACAGTGTATCAGATACGCAACAGTGAGTAGAAAAACTGCTTCTGTCATTACTTACAGAATCGAGCAGAATACCAGTATATGAGGGCAGGAAACAATATACACTGCTCACACCTTGAAAGCAGCATCTCATGTTGACTGCCTCCCTAAATTGGCACCCCTAAGTGTGACAGCCTTATGTGCTGTTCTTGTGCATAGCCTGCTTGTGTGACTGTCCTTTTAATGTCCTGGAAGGGGGTCCACCTTTTTCTGTCCTTCTGCACTCCCCAATTGGTGTGTGGGATTTATGTGACCATGACCTCTTAGTCTGGTCACCAAAGCCCTTGGAGGATTGAGTAGAAGGGCAACAGGGAACACTGGCATGCTTCGACCCCTCATGACCCCTTGAGTACTCTGCAGCGCACCTCCTGGAGTGGCACCAAAAGGTGCATGAACAACCAAGTTGATAGATTTGAACCCTCCAACTTAGTGTACACCTTTCCTTTTCCTTTTAAATTGTACTTGGTATAGTACAGGAAGCCAATGTAAATCTCTGGCAGTGGGGATGGTACAGTCTGCCTTCTAGAATGAGTGGACATATGAAAGTTTACCAAGCTGAGTCTTGGGAAGGTCGTAGAAAAGTGAGTTAGAATAGTGAAGGTGGGGCCTAGCCGTCAACACAGTGGCAGTGTTACTGTTCATGACACTGGCAGAAATGTCCATGTAAAGAATACAGATAAGCATATATAACATATATTTCATTGGTACCATCAGCAGCAGTGGACTAAGTGATAATGATATTTTTTCAGAGGTCTCTGGCCAGAGTCCACCTTAGTCACACACTGCACACATGACTTTCAGTAGATCATATAGCAACCAAAAATCCTGCTTTTCAACAAAATGTATCCAACAGACATGAAGTACTGGTGATGGTGAGGCACCCAAAATATTTGACAGACAGTGTACAGACACTATAAAGTCAGAAAATATATAAGGTCCAGTTCACTCATTGACAAATGCCAACATGCTGTACTGCCACAGTTCTTCTTTTCATTTTTTTGTTCTGGAATAAGTGATGTCATTCTAGTTACTGGCAATGTCAGTATTTTAGCAAGTTGATGTACACCATAACACAACATGGTGCCAGTGGTTGCACAGTGTGGTGGCAGTGGACTGCAGGACTTGTTATATATTCTGACTTTAAAATGTCTATACACCATAGCATATTTTGGGTCCCTCAGCAATATTTAATGTCTGTTGGATATGGTTTGTTGAAAAGCATGATTTTTATGTGCTATTATCTCTGCAAAGTCATGTGTGCACTGTAAGTAACTGAGGTGCACTGTGGCCCGAGACATCTGAAAACATATCATATTACTCCGCTGCTGCTGATGGTACAAATAAAATATATGTTATATATTCTTATCTTTATTCTTTACATACTGCAACAAGTCACAACATGTACTGTATATGTTTGCACAATGCTGGACAGTGTCTGCACACACAGGAAAGAACACTGACTGCACACATGTAGTTTAGTACAGTATACTTGCACTGCTCCATCTTGCTTTTGGACACTTTGCAACAGAAAGTAAACATTACTGAGGCTTCAAAAATATTGATGTTTTGAAATAGACATTAATTTATAATTTATGACATTATATGCTCACACACAGTCACCAGAAGTTTTGTGCATTCCCAAAATGCAACTGTCTTGTGTCCAGAAAATTTCCCAGTGCTGACAAAGTGAAATGAGAGCATTACACCAAATGCAAAGTGTCCCAGAATTAATGGTGCACTCAGTCATGTGCACAGTGCTGACACACAGTCCCCAGAATTGTGTGCATCCCTGAAAAGCAACTGTCTTGTGTCCAGAAAACTACCCAATGCTGACAAAGTGAAATGGGAGCATTACAAGAATTGCTGCTGCAGTTGCAATTACATGTAAAGCTGCTGTGTATTGATCATACTGTGATAATGATGTGACGAATTGATGTACAGTGTCTTGTCAAACCGTATGAAGGAGGGATAACATGAATGACCATTCAGTGTCTCGTCACAAATGATGACACTGACAAAACTGTTGGTTGCCCAAAGTGTGCTGCGATCAACTTAACAGGAAGGGTGACCTTTGTGTGTACACCAGCAGTAGCCTTGGTGAGTTGATATGTACTTATATATACATATATGTATTTTCTTGGGGAGGTTGACATAAATATACATGCACCCATTGAATTGTTTTCTGTCACAGGTCACATACTGTTGGTGTGCACATTCCCATGCTTGAGAAATGGTGTCATTGGAATTGGAAATGGAATATTCTCAAGCCAATGAAGGTAAGTATTTTTTTTTGGGAGGGGGGATTATCATATTTGCAAGCAGATATTAATGATTTATTGTTTGCTTACTTCTTCACAGATTTTATCTGCATCCTTCTCCAGTCCAGTAATGATGGTCATGGCCATCATTGATTCATACGACTTCTACTTGTTGCACGTCTGCCAGCCCGGGGTATGATGTTGAAGTTCTTTGGATAAGGCATCTATGACACAACAAAGCAACTAGAAGTTTCCTAAAACAAGAAATGAAGGACTTATTACAACTTGATTGCAGCAGTAACACATTATGTATAAGCAATGGCTGTTCCACCATGGGTATATGGATTAAAATAGATAGCAAGTTGTGAAGCCAGAAGAACACCAAATCATCAGATCACAATTAAATTTAGTACCAGGCTATAAGAAATATACTATGTCAGTGTCCCTGCATCTTAACTCAAGTTACATTTTAAAACCACATCTTGTCAAGTTACATGACCTGGGTCAAACTTTTTTCAACACTGGCATGGCTGCAGCTGCACATTTGGAATACAGTGCATGATGTGTGGGGCAAATATTTTGTGATGTACATGTCACCCGCTTTACAAATCATCAGTTGGATTTTTTGCACTTTTATGAAAAAAAAAGGAACAGAGTAAATAAAACTGATATACTTAGCAATATGGAAATGGATATCCCATAGGTTGATGTACACAGCAATGCTGTACCATTGATACAAACATTCAGTGAAGGAGAGTCATTTGTTAACCTGTAAAAAAACAAAATAAGTTGACAGTATTTGTTTGACCATTGCAGCACAGAAAATCAACAGAAAACAAAACACACAGCTAAAGGAAGTTGAATAGCATGAAAAATATTAGTACACATACTCATTTTATAGTATTCATAGTAAGAAGCCTTGTGCTTGTGGCTGATGGATGTGGTCTTCTGTTCAACTCCTTCTGCCTTGGCATGGCTAAGACATGTAATGGAACACATTGTCAGAATGGTGGTGGTGGGTGGTGGTGCTCATAGGTTAGGCACATGATGACATTTCCTCTCACATCTTCCTGCATCTAGTGGTGGTGGCAGTGGCTAACAGCAGTCTTATAGTGGTGGTCCAGGGGAGCACACAAAGTCATTCCCCCTGGTGGGAGTGGCTAACAGTGGTTTCATGTTAGTGGTCCGGAGGGAACACAGTGGCATTCCCTATGGTGGCAGTGGTTAACAGCAGTCTTATGGTGATGTTCCAGGGGGGCACACAAAGTCATTCCCCCTGGTGGCAGTGGCTAACAGCGGTTTCGTGGTGGTCCAGTGAGGCACACGGTGACATCCCTATGGTGGCAGTGGCTAACAGCAGTCTTATAGTCGTGATCCGGGGGGAACACAAAGTCATTCCCCCTGGTGGCAGTAGCTAACAGCGGTTTCATGGTAGTGGTCAAGGGGGGGCACACGGTGACATTCCCTATGGTGGCACGTGGCAGTGGCTAACAGCAGTCGTATGGTGGTGGTCCAGGGGCCAGGATATATTGTACTATGTGTTACAAATGTGATGTGACATATGGAATTTGAGTCACTCTGAGTGGGACACTGATTTAAGTTTATGAAAAAGGAAACATGTATCATACAACAAATGTGACAGCCTTTTAACCGCTTAGGTTAAAACCTGCCAACAGTAACCTCAGCATCAATGCCTTCACAGTCATTTATGTCTGAATTCTGACCACTGGGAAATTCTTTCTCCATTGTGTCATCATCTACATCAGTGGTAGGCCATTTCATGCTGCCACTGCCAGTGCCACCAGGATGGCCCATTTCTACATCAGCAAAACTATGACTAGGCCAGTGTATGGATACTGAGGTTGCAGTCTGAGCTGGTATGTGCCTCTCATTCATTTTTATGAATGTCAGCAAACTGACATTTGCAGTATAGAGGTTTGTATGATGATCCTGAACTATTGCACCTACTGAGCTGAATACCCTCTCGACACTTACACTGAGGGGTGGGCATGTCAGGTACTTCAGTGTCACTGTGGTCAGCTCTGGCCATTCACTGATCTTTCCACTCCAATATAAAAGAGGATCATCAGTTATTGACAGATGCCTGTTTTCAGACAAATATGACTCAACCATTCGCTGTGCTGCACTAAGTCCAGTGGTTGATGCATCATCCTATTCTACGGAATCATTTATTTCACAAATCCCCACTTGGAACAAAGCCTCCCAAAGTAGGTTAAGGCTAACCGGTTTTGATGACAGACCACCTGGAACTGCAGTCCCCTTCCCCTTACAGGATATGCATGATACTACTCCAGGTCACTTTCAGCCAGATTATGCTGCTGAGGTTTGCTGACCTTGGCACATAACTTCTGTGCCCCGTGAACCAAGCGCACCAGTTGCCCACTGACATTTTTTACCTGATCAGGCCAGCCCTACAGTACTGAGGCAATTCCACGTTTGTATCATGGGTCCAGCATTGTTACTATTGCAAAGCTGTCATTACGCTGAATGCTCAAGATGTGACGATTCTGGTCGAATACTGTCAGCATGTGTTTCAGCAACATACTGCTAGCACTGTCTCTGGCAACATCAAGGCTATGCTGTACATTCACCAATGTCTGCCTCAGCACCCGCAGCAGTGGAATTGATCAGCTAATGGAGGCAGACTCGCCACTCACTGCCTGTGTGGCATGTTCAAATGGCCTCAAAATTGTTATTATAGAGTCCATGAGGCACCACTGTTCAGTCATCATAGACATGGAGGCCCCAGAACTGTCATGGCTAGTGTGCATGACAAGGTATTCTGAGATGGCTTTGTATTGTTCATTCAACCTCTCTGCCATGTATAAAGTGGAGTTCCACCATGTGACAACTTTCAGCTTCAAGCGGTACTGCGGGAGGCAGTTTCGGATCTGCAACTGCCAAAGTTGGTCACGGGCCTTTGCAGAGCATGAAAAGTGAGAACATATATGGCGTGCCAACTGTCAGCATTTCCTTTATATCAGGGTGCTGCAGAAACTCCTGCACCACAAGGTTTAAAGTGTGCCATGCATGGAACCTGAACAAAACCACACTTTGTGATGCATTTAATCACATTTGACCATTGTCACTTGCTATGAGCCCAGCTCTCAGGGACAGGGGGTTCAGCCACTTGTCAATTTCCATCAGTACCAAGTCCAGCATGTTTTCACCAGTGCGTGAACAGGTCACATTGTGCATAGCAATCATTGCATGCTGTCGAATTCCTGGAAGATTGCTACCACAACACTCCACCTTATTACACTGATTATTTACACTACCAACAGCACAAACAACACCCAGCACCTGCTCCCAATGTGCAGTTATACACAAATATGAACTCCCTGCTGTTTTGCCACTTGTCCACATATCCATTCTTAAATGGATAATGGAGAGAAGGAATGCTGAAGGGCATGTCTTACAGAGTAGGGCACAGTGCGGTACAACTCAGGGACAGTATGGGTAGAAAAGTATGTCCTGGATGGTATTTTCCATTTTGGACAGGCATGTTCTGCAAACCGCTGGAACCCAGAATTCTCCATGAAGAAGAAGGGCAAAAGATCAATTGCCAGAATTTGAGCTACAGCAGCATTAAGTTCATGTGACACTGTATGATTGGGTGGGTACTTCAGCTTATGCGTAAAAAACACTGTGTAACAGGGGCTGACTTAAATGTTTTACACAGGCTGTGATGGCAAATGGTACTGCTCTGTGAATGGCAGGGGGTGAAGTGTGGATGTGTGATGAAGACGGTTGCACAGTTGATGAAAAATCCACAAATGAAGTTATTTTCCCAGATTTACGAACAGGGGTTGATGTACCACTTGCACTAGACATACTGCATTCAATACAACCACCACCACCACCAAAACTGCTACTCTCACCACCACTGGACAAGATTTCAAAATCATTATGCTCCTCCACCTCATCATGCCTGTAGTAATCCTTTGCTGTTATTTCAACACTACCGCACACATTTAATTTCTTACATGATCTTACAGTCATGGAAGGGAATAACATGCTCATTATGGTTGATGACGAGGGTGAATGCCCACTCTGGTATTAGCTGCCATCTTGTGCTGGGTCCAAAGTACCATGTGCCTGTTCTTAAGATGCGTATGCTGTCCCAGATGGCTCCCCTTTATACCTTGACTCACATGTGCATGGCAAACCTGGCATATTGCAACTGACTCATCATTTGCATCTTGCACAAAAAAATCCCAAACAAGGGATTGTGACCCTCTACTTTTAACACGTCCCTGATGCTGCTTATTGGACTCTGTTTTTTTAAGCCCTGAAGTTGGGGGGGGGTGTGCTACATGATTTTTCAGGCCGGACACACTTGGACTGCAACTGAGCACCATGACTACCTATCATTATTACTGGATCATCATCATCATCATCAACTGAAACTGGTAAATTACAACTTTTTACGGGGGTGGGGTGGGGTAATGCAAACAGACCCTGACACAGTCACCTTGAATTTCTTTTTCTCCAGTTCCCAACAGGGGTCAATGACATCATCATCATCATATTCATCAACATCATCCACATCCACATCTTCTGCTTGGATGCTGGCATGTGGACTGCATGTTGTAACCACAGCAACTGTCTGGGTATGACTTAACATTCTACTCTATGGCCTAGCATAGGAGCATTATGGGCTTTGGCCTACTAGCTCTTTCTTCTAGCCTTAGTATGAACCTCTTAGTATGAGCAACATCAGCATCATCAGATTCATCATCAATACCACCATCACCTGATATTTTTTCACCACACTGTGAATCATTGCATGGCAAATGCATGACCTGAACTGCAGTGGAACAAATGTAACATTGTGTGTTATCGTTGCCATGATGATCAGAATCCTCATGTTCAGTTACCAATGGGATGTTACTGGGGAGTGTGACATCATCTACACTGTCACTCTCTGCTTTACACTCAACTATATTTTTGGACATGGTCAACTGGTCAGAAGTGGAACTTGAGGCAGCAATACTCATACCACCAACAACTGCACTAACCCCATCAGCTGGGACAACATCATCTCCTCCAACTATGAGTGAAGCTACTGACTGTAACTGCGCACTACCATGCCCATAGGCAATCTTACCACTGGCAGCAGAGAAACAGCTTTGCTTGCATGTCTCTTCATGGGCATTTTGGGGGATCAACAAGAATATTCTAAACAAATTTAGATTTTGGAACATTCACTCTCGGCTGCTGGCTGTGAAGTCAAAAAAAAACAACACCTGTGGCTTCAACAAGAGATACAGATGCAAAGTCATAACAAGTTCAACAACACCTTAACTAACCAGTGGTGCTCAAGTCACAATACAATTTGGAAAAGAATGCCTTTTGCTGGTTGGGGGGAAGCACTGTGACTGCAGATTACAGTAACAGTGCAAAACCAAGATATCACAATGGCAGTACAAATCACACAGGTACAGTGGATAGCAGGTTCACATTGCTGCAATTACACTGTGGCACAATAAAAGGTGTATCATTTGATGTCACGCACTGTCCACACACACACACACACACACACACACACACTTTGTCTAAGCAAATTGAAAACTTCAGTAATATACCACGTATTTTAAACAACCTGAAATTACAGCTTTTGATAGTGTTCCACATAGAATATTGATTAATAAGCTGGGTAGGATTGGGGTGGGTCAGAAGTTGGTCAACTTGGTGGCAAACTGGTTGATGGGCAGAAAACAGAGAGTGGTGGTAAATGGTACACAGTCAGAAGAGATGCATGTCACAAGAGGGGTACCTCAGGGATCAGTCCTGGGGCCAGTCCTCTTCAATATCTTCATCAGTGGCATTGCAGATGGACTGGAGAGTAAGGTTTGTCTGTTTGCAGATGACACCAAGATCTGCAACAAAGTAGATGATCCAGATGGGGTGGGCAGAATGAGAAGAGATCTGGATAAACTAGCAAAATGGTCAGAAGAGTGGCAACTGGGATTTAATGCAAAGAAGTACAAGATCATGCACATGGGGAAGAAAAGTCCTGAAGCCACCTATGGGCTGGGAGGGGAGTTGCTGGCAGTCCCAAGGCAAGAAAGAGACTTGGGCATCATCACCACTGATGACCTGAAATCATCCAAGCTGACCACTAAAGCAGTAGGTAAGGTTAGAGGGATGTTGGGATGTATTAGTAGGGGAATCAAAAGTCAGAAGAGGGAGGTAATAATCCCTCTTTACAAGACACTGGTTAGGCCCCATCTGGAGCACTGCATGCAGTACTGGAGGCCACACCTTCACAAGGACATTAACCAAATTGAGGCAGTCCAGAGAAGAGCAATCAAAATGGTTCAGGGACTGCATCAGAAAACATATGAGGACAGATTAACGGAGCTCAATATGTATACCCTAGAGCAAAGGAGGGAGAGAGGTGATATGATTGAAACATTCAAACATCTTAAGGGCATTAACAAGGTGAAAGAGTCTAACATGTTTCGATGTAAGAAAAATAGCAGAACAAGAGGACATAGCTTGAGATTAAAGGGAGGCTGATTAAGGGGTAATGTGAGGAAGTTCTTTTTCACAGAAAGGGTGGTGGATGCATGGAACAGCCTACCTCAGGAAGTGGCGGATATGAATACAGTGCAGGGCTTCAAACAGGCATGGGATAGGCATAAGGGAGCAATACAGATGAGTATGAATAGATAGGCCATTGACAGAGCAAAGGCCAATGGCACATTCATAAGGTAGAAAAAGAAATGGGCAGACTGAATGGGCCTTGCGGTCCTTATCTGCCGTCAACTTCTATATTTCAATGTTTCTATGTTTTGAAAAAAAAAAGCATTACAGTAGAGCCTACATTAATGCACACTGGATAAATGCACATTTTGCTTAAATGCGGAGTTTTTCATTTTCCTTTTTTCTCCCATCTTCCCCATATTATTTATTTATTGAAAATGCTTCACCAGGAAAGGCACACTGAGCAAAAAGATGCTCCTCTCACGGTACAACCTCGGGGGTTACAAGGGAGGAGGGTATACATACAACAATCAGTAGGTTGAACTTGGAGTACAGCAATACAAACAATTGTTACATAATTGAGTGTGATTAATTACAAACTTGTTACATGAGGAGACACTACATACATGTGCCTCAAGGAGGGTGGCATACATATTTGATTACACATCTAGAACTATACTTGATTACATAAGTGCCTGTAGCAGAGATTGAATTGAAACATGATGCACCAAGTTGGCAGAGAGAAATGGAAGTCTGAGATTGGAGCCAGGGAGAGGTGATGGGACTGTATAGTAAACACTGGGGTAGATGAGGGGGTTGACTTAGGGAAGACATTGGGGGAATAAGAAGGGAGATAGCAGAAGTGAATGAGACAGTAAGTGCATAGGTTGTTTAGAGCATCATATAAGCCAGTCAATTAGGCGAAGACCGAGCCGCTGGTCAGGCACTTAAG
Source organism: Neoceratodus forsteri (assembly GCA_016271365.2). Classification (NCBI taxonomy): domain Eukaryota; kingdom Metazoa; phylum Chordata; order Ceratodontiformes; family Ceratodontidae; genus Neoceratodus; species Neoceratodus forsteri. The sequence continues at coordinate 1,110,251,015 of CM028130.1, read as the reverse complement.
GAGGAGGGGACCGAGGAGGGGGGAAGAAAATCAGTCGGGGGGGAGGTCAGGGGCAGGTACAATTTGGTGCAAGGAAGTTAGTGAGGGCAAAGGATAGAGAGTGTTTAAGGGAAGAATGGCAGATTTGGGCTGGCAGGCCATTCCAGAGCTTAGGGAGGAGGTAAGAGAAAGCTGATTGGCCTGCGGAGGTCCTTCGGTCAGGGATTATTAACAGCCTGGAGTCAGTAGACCTGAGGCGAGGGCAGAGGTAGGCAGGGAAGATAGGGAGGATATGAGGTAGGGAGTAAGGGAACCGAGCCAGAAGCTAGAAACAAATTTAGCACTGTGAAGTAGGTGCCAGTTGCTCAGGGATGGAAGGGCCAGTGAATGGAAGCGCTCACAGTGATGGGTGTGGGGGGACATAAGGGGCAAAGTGGCAGAAATCATTGAAGATGGGGTCCAGTCTGGCTAAGGTGGACTCAGAGGCAGAGCTGTAGACAACATCGCAGTAGTCAAAGGAGGGTAGAATCATTTTCTGGACTATTTCATGTCTCACAGGAAGTGGGAGACTAGTGCGGTTTCTATAGAGGGCGCCTAGCTTTGGGCACAGTTTTGAAAGGATGGCATCCACATGTGTGGAAAAGGAGAGGTGCCGATCAAGCCAAACCCCCAGGTACCTAAAGGAGGGCATGTCTTCAAGGATGGTGTTATTTAGGGTACGGAAGATCAGAGGGGATGTAAGTCTGGATAGTCTTAAAGTACTTTGAAAAGTGCACACTGGTTAATGCAAATTTTGGCTAAGAGCACAGATTGCTATGGCTTGTTTTGTCCTTCCATCTGTTTAAGTGCACATTCACACCTTATAACAAAAATGTTAATTACATTCATGCCAGCAGTGGTATAAAAGTTCATTGTTTTGTGAGGAGCAAAAGGGCTGTTCCTGAGTCTAACGGTCATCATGGTTATCTGAACACCAATCAAGAAATCCCCATATCTGGTCCAGCAAATGAAGAAATCTGTGGGGAAGCTGCAGGCACACAAACCAAAATCATAGTTGAGGACACAGATGAAATGCAGATCTTAGTCACAGTGGCAGAAACATAATCTGGCCTGGATATGCTGAACAATTTTGTGATGGCAAGAGAGCAAAAGGACCTCAGTGCAATCTTTAATTGTGAAACCTACTTACAAGACTTGGCACCAAAGAACAGCAAGCAAAATAAAATAAGTTATTTGAACTTAATGTGAGTTTTTATAATACAGTACTGTGCTATTATGATGTTATGTGTGTTTCTAAAATGAATAAAACATATAGCCATTAAATGGCATTAACAACTAGCAGAATTTTTATGTTTACAGCCCAAATAATAAATCTTCACACATCCTGGATAAATGCATACAGTTTACTTGCAAAATGGGTGTGCATTCACAAGGTCTCCACTGTATTATTGAACTGCTAGTTTGTCCTGCTGTTTTTTCCTATACAAGATGATGCTGCTTTATAAATGGAAAGAATTACAATCATATTATGTACATAAGTGAACAGCCAATGAAATCATCAGACTGGCAGTTTACCACTGGTGTAAATCCTCTGATAACCAATGGCTGTCGATGAGACTATCTATCCATTTAATCAGCTGCTGCACAGGAATAAATACTATAAAAAAAAATCAACCTCTTTAATATTTGTATTTCATTATAGTAAAAAAAAATAACCTTGGTATAATCGCAATAAACCACTCAGAGGATGTGGGTTATCAGGAGTTTTACCATGGTTGATGAGGATTTACCAACTCGGCTGTGCATCATGGGCAAACCACTCCAGTTATGGTAAATCCCCTGATAACCCACACCCCCTAGTGGCTTATTGTGTAATTGCATCACAGTCATTTTAGTCTTAACAAAATGACTGTGATGATGTCATCCCAGGAATTTTACCTAGAATATGATGACTGTGGTGATGTAGTTGTGATTCTTGCATTAAAAATACTAATTGTCATCAATTTGTGGTGAAATAAAGTGTGAGTAGATCTGTATTCTGATGAGAAAAGAGGGACCACATGTAGCATAATTAAATGTACTTGAGCTTTATTGGCATAACCAGTTGTGATAGAAAGACTTAAGTAGAGCAAGGGAGGACAGGTAAGTGAAAAAATGAATGTTTTGAGATGAGATTTAAAGATGATTAGAACTATAGGCAATATTCTCCTTAATGTAAAACAGGGTGTTGATTAAGCAATAATGCCCGACAGGGTGTGTGTCATGCTGGGATAACGTCACGCCTCAGGTGGTTGGGCACGAGGCCGCAGGCCGAGTGTGTCCAACAACTGAGGCGTGATGTTATCCCAAACGACACACACCCTGGAGAGCATTATTGCTATTATTCAATGGCTCATTGTTATATATAAAGTAAAGAAATAATTTTAAAGAATGTTTTTATTAGTGTGGGAAAATATTTTTGTTTCTTAAGAGGAGATGCAAAAAAAAAAGCTCATCCACCATAAGATCATCCAGCTGCTCATCCAAAAGCTCATCAGCAGGTTCACAGTGAGGCTGAGACTAGACCCGTGATGTTGTACTGGTTTACATCACGGGTCCAGCCCAAGACTGACCAATCAGAGTCCAGGATTTTTTCTTGCCATTGTATAATTGATGTTAAATAGGGTGTCAATGTAAAGATGGTGAGAAAACAACAGAGCTAAGCAAAATGTTTACACTTCTTCTTTGTTGTCTTTGTGAATAAGAAAAAACAAAACCTCACACAATGACCATAATTTGCAAAATCTGCAAAAAAATGAAAGAAGATAACCAGGATATTGGAAAGCAGATAATACATATGTACAGGTTAGAACATTGCTGAAAGTGTTTCATGCCCCATAAGCAGGGGACTCACTACATGTGCCACGCTGAAAGGCGCAGTTAGCAAGGCACTAACCCATCAGCGAGCACCATTAACCAATTTCTGTAAGCCCATGCATATCACCTGACTGCACTTGCATATAGGCGCATGACAAATCTTAAGGTTAGTGGAGGCATTAAACAGCTGTTAATGCCATGCTATGTTACCACCTACTGTACCTCAACCTGGTCTTAATGCTGCTGCTTCTTCCCCTGATCACCTGCCTGAACTGATTTAGATATTTGCTGGGAGTTTAGTGGTCCTCCACTCCACAATCACCAGTCCATTGTGCTGCAGACATTCTCTGGCAGTGTAATGGTCCTCCCACTCCCCCACTTTGTCCATCCAATGTGATAGAGATATTCTTTGACAAGCTAATGGCAACCACCAGTTGCCTATCTGAGTTGATGTAGATACTTTCTGGCAGTCTGGTGGTTGCCCAACCCTTTGACTGTTTGTCTGTCATGCTGTAGATATTCCCTGGTAATCCAATAGTCCCCCAAGCCCCCCAATTACCCATTCTCTGTAGCGTAAGGTACCTACTCTCCGATCACAATATAGGTGTTCCCAAGAACTTTACCCCCCCACAAATTGCCATTTTTGATATTTCTGGAACAGTTCCCCCCGATTGCCAGTCTATGTATGGAAACTAACCCCCATGTTAATCCAGAATTACCCACCACCACCTGATTGCCAAGATAGCCCCCTGAAACTGGCTGTCACTCCTCCACCAGTCTCCACCAGCAATTGGCCACTACACATAGGAAATGCACTGTAGTCTAAGAACTAGTACTTAGACTACTGTGCATAGGCTATATGCAACAGATGGAAGCTGGTGGTGGTGGTGAGTGGTGGGGAAGAACCAACCACTGTAATGGGAGTTGACTTGTTGATCATAGGATGGGGGAACCCTAGACTACGGGGGGGGGGATTGGTTGCCATGCACAGACCTGTAATCTGGGAGGGTGGGTTACTTTTATCACAAATACTTATAATGGTGATCAGGGTGGGGGCCTTGGCAATACTGATATCATGGTTGGGGGGTGGGGCCTTAAACTGCAGAGGTTAAGTGGATCAGGGGGTGTGGGGACCACTAGACTGCCAGTGAATATCTACAGCATGACAGTTAAGTGATTGGAGGATGAGAGACCACCAGACTTCCAGGGAATAGCTACATCAACTCAGACAGGGGAGTCAGGGGGGTTGTGAGGCCACTAGATGAACAGGAAAGTGCTGTTCTACAAGCAATATGGTATGGGGGGGCACAATCCCTGTTTGCTTCTGGATTATAATAAGGCCTTAATGAAATGCTGTACAGATAACCCTGTAGTGCTTTTCCTTTGCTATTCAGTCATTTGGTTTGGGAAGTATGAATAAAGCAAATTGCTCCAGTGAACAATCGCTACTTACAAGCCCTAAATGCTCCTTTATACATGAAAGACCTTCTGCTCCCTTACACTCTGACTCTGTCACTCTGATCAGCAGGAAATAATCTACTGGTAGTTCCACAGGTTCACCTTGTCCTTGGGAGGTAGGGCATTTTCTGTGGTAGCCCTGCATATATGGAAATCTCTGCCAAATCAGTTACAACAGATCTCCTCTGTTTAAGGGGCTTTGAATATGTATGTATCTTATCTGTTTAGTTTATATTGACCAGGTAAGTGCACTAGACAATTGAATGCCTATTTTGAGACATGACCTGGGAGGTTACATAGGTCAGGGATAGTGAACAACAAGTTACAGTACATGAACAGTAAATTGTATTATCAACAACATATAAAACAGATTACATAGCAAAGCCAATACATAGATAAGCAAAGAAGATCAAAATTACAAGGCGTTGGAGGAGAAAACCAACAACTTGTCAGTGAGACAATGACAAATATAAATAGTTTATCAAGCTCCTGCAAGGTAAGTCTTGCCTGCAGGGCAGGCTGACAATAGGGAATAAGGTAAGCAACCAGTGTACAATAGACGAAATGAAAGGTACAGTTCTAGTCACAATAACATATATAAGACTTAAGGAGGTGGCTGAAATATCCATTTTTGAAGATGGAGGTAGTCTGGCACTGGCATAGGCTAGAAGGTACAGAATTCCATAGCCTTGGGTCAGCAAAAGAGAAAGAAATGTCCCCAGCCATGTCCTGGTTCTTGGGATAGTATTTCTTCAAAATGGCAGCCCTTAGTGGGTAAGTATCAATTGGAAGGCAGATAATATTAAACAGTGAAAAAGGGACTGGTTTTGTAAGACATTGTAAATCACCCCTCCAAGTGAGAGGTCATGTAGGGAAGCAGGATGAATCCAACTCTTCCATGACAGCCTAACAGTTGGAGTAATGAGCTGTGAATAGGCTTCCTATATCCAGCTGACCTGGGTTTGATTTCTGCAACTGCCACTGCATACTGTCTGACTCGCAACCTCCACTTGTGTACTATGCGATATCCAGCTGTCCTGGATATGATCCCCATAGCCTTGACTTGCATACTGTCTCATTTGTGCAATGACTGGAGGTGATTTATATATATATATATATATATATATATATATGTGTGTGGACAGTATTCGAGAGACTTGAGTGTGCACTTAAAATAAGGTCTGTATTTTACTCATAATTTATTAAAAATACAGAATTTGTGCTCTGCACTGTTGCCAATATGGTCAAGAGATACAGTACAAGTCACATTAAACTGTTCCCTCAACTCACTGGTGTATCATTGTTCAATGAGTTTCCTAATCTGTGCAGTTTTTAATTCAATGAATTAGTAAAAGGTTAGTATTGGTTTGCAACTAGCTGTTATGTACTATTAGCTTTATTTTCAGCTGAGTACTTATTGCCCTGTCCACACTGATTCAGTAAAAATGTTACAGATGAGCTGTAATGTTTTAGCAAAGAGATAACACAGTTCGCATCTACAGTTGCCACGATAATTTGCCATGTTTACTAATCATGCTTAAACCCTGATGTCAGTAGGGTTTAAGTACGGTCATGGTAACGTTTTAGTACTGAAATTGAATATCATACCTTTGTGGATGGGCGTCCGAATATGTGCTTTCTGTATTGTACCTCCTTGGCCCCATAGTACTGTGCAGTTTTATCCCATGGTGCCCCTCGTAAGAACGTATATGTGCACTGTTTCACAGCAACAGGGAAACCAGGAAGTGGAGCCCTGAACCGGCATAGAGAGTGGGTTGCCCCCCCCAATCCAGCCATGCAGTACTGACAGAGGGTCATCATACTCTATACCCCACAGACATGAGAGAGACTTGTCCCGCAGCCAGATTCTCCATCCCCACTCCCGGTCTCCACAGACAGCATGATCTAATAAGCACAACCATGCTAACCAGCCCCAGTGTACAGAGACAGCAAATGTGCCACCGTGAGCATGATGACCATGTACAACATGATTTTCCTGTTTTGTTTAGAAGACTGTGTGGACGGGAGAAACAAGCATGCCACAGATTCAACAGCTACATGTGGACGCGTTAAAACGGTATGTGCTAAAACGATCTTAAAACCGTTACAGTCTTTACAGGGTCAGTGTGAACAGGGCCTGTGAGTTTCATTTCAGAAGGCAGACTTATCACTACTCTTAAGGAATGCTGTGATATTTATAAACAATACTCTTAAGGAATGCTGTGATCTTTATAAACAATGCTCTTAAGGAATGCTGTGATATTTATAAACAATGTCATGAAAACGCATTGCATAAACTCTGCAAAACGACAACTGCCATTTCACTAAACAGGTACAAGTGAGCTGAATAGGCAGTGAAGGATAGTTGGAAAACAGTTAAAAGTTTCAACAGTTTGAGCTGCCAATGCAGTAGCATCACAAAAAAAGTGCTACACCAATGAGTTGATGGAACAGTTTAATGTGACTTGTACTGTAGTGCGCATAAAAAAAGGGTGTATGTATTTTTATTTTATTGTGGAAACATTTTAATAATGAAGATAGCCATAAAAAAGCAGCCACTTTGTGACATGGCTGTGCTACACATCTTGGTGACCATTAAATTTACTGTATTTAAAGCACAATGCTAAAGTTTTCTTTTTTAAAGGACAGAGTGAATGTGTAACTGTCCCCCAGTAATTATTGATGTTTAATGCAGATGTAATTACATTTACATGACACCACATGTAATTTATTACTTTTGTGCTTTACTGTGGTGTCTTATATAGCTGCACAATTTCTTTGGTGTATTTTGCCTTTATGCTTTGAGGTTTTTTTTTCCAGTGTCAGTTCACATTGCTTAAGGTGTTTCCCCGACACAAGTCTGCCATCTTAATGCAGTGGGAAATATAGCCTGCTAGGAGCAGCAGCATCAAAAGCTGTGGCTCTTGCTGTCATGTCCATGTTACCCATGTGGCTGATGATGCTGGTATTGGTACACCCAGCCGGGAACCGAAGGTGACATCAGGCATTCGGTTTTGGCACACTGGCTCTAAGCAAAATTGTTCTATTCCCACTGCTTCTCCCTTTTACCATTCTTAAAAAACAGGGATAATGAAGCGTCATCCATTTTAAGTCAGGCGTGCTGCACAGGAGTTTGAATGGATCTTGGAGGTCTCCAGTCACTATAAAACATGATCCTCAGCATTCTGCTACAAAACAGTAAGTTAACATTTTGAGAGGTATATTAAACAGTGACTTGCTAAAGTGCAGCAGTTATTCTATGTAATTACGGGGACAGAAAAAGTAAAGTTTTCACCTCAGGACTTCAGGGTCCTACTGTTTGTGAAGGGTCCTTCTTCAAAACAGAGGATGATTGGATTAGTGGGCTGTGCAGCACAATGAGTATATTTTAAAATCTTGTTTGGGAAGTACATCAGCAGAACTTTCATCTGGTTCTGGCACTGTGTAAATGGGGCATATTAAACAGTATAGTTTAAAATCATACTTGGGAAGTATATCAGCAGACCTTTCTTCTGGTACTATTAGTATTTAAATGGGGTATATTAAATAGTATTTTTTAAAGTTTTGTTTGGGAAGTGTATCAGCTGAACTTTCCTTTGGTGCTGGCACTGTTTAAGTGGGGCATATTAAATACTATCTGGCTATAGTGCAGCAGTTGTGTTCTATTATCTTTAGGGGGCAGACACGTTAAATGTGTAATGTGTTCTCTCATGGTCCAGCTGTTTGTGAAGAGCCCCTCTTCAAAATGGGGCTGTGCGCATATGTGACCAGTCTAATCAAATAGAGTTTTGTTTGTGATTCATAGTATTTTTTTTACAATTCATTCAGTGGGTTTTCATTATATAATTTGATTTTTTAAGAATATTGTTAATATTGGTGAACTTTCCTCTGGTAATGACTTTAATCATGTTTAAAGGGGGAAAAACAACACCTGTGGGGTTTCTACTGGTAAATTCTGAGAATGTGCATCTGTCAAATGAATGCTGCACCTGTCGATGTGATGGTAGCTCTAATTTAGAAGTGTGTATGTGGAATGAATAAAAAAGCTGCACTCTTAAAATGTTTTAAATGGAAAATAAAAACGTAATTTGTGAGAGATGCTTGTAATTTTTGGAAAGAAGGGGTAATGCTGGCTCTGGATAAGGTGTGTGTGTGTGTGTGTGTGTTATTTTAAAATGAAAAAGTTGCCTTTGTTGATGTAAGATTATAAAGGAGCATTATTGTATTGTCATCCTGAACTAGGGGATCAGGTGTGAGTGGTGGCGTGGCATTATATGTTGGAACTGTTTGAAATAAAAACAATACAGCAATGTGACCTACCTCAAAAATGCTTCTCATGGCATTGGTCAGTTCATTCAACATTATAGGGGGGTTACCATGTGTAGAAATGAGACTGCTTCTAAACTAGATATCAAGTGGTAGCATAATATGTTGGAACTGTTTAAAAATAAAAAATACAGCACTTGGGCTTACCTCAGAAAGTCTGCTCATGGCATGGGGGGTGGGGACCATGTGTAATAATCTGGTCATTGCCAGGGTGTACTAGTGCCGGTAGGGCAACATCATTGTTTTGGATTCATCTGGCAAAAACATTTTCCTGATTTATTTATAATAAGACTGTTTCTAAATTAGATGTCAAGTGGTAGCATAATATGTTGGAACTGTTTAAAAATAAAAAATACAGCACTTGGGCTTACCTCAGAAAGGCTGCTCATGGCATTGCTTAGTACATTCAGGGGTATGGGAGGGATACATGTGTAGTACTGTAATCTGGTCATTGCCTGGGTGTACTACTGCCTGTTGGGCAACATCAGTGGTTTGGATTCATGTGGCAAAAACATTTAGCAAATTTATTTATAATGAGACCACCTATAAATTAAATGTCCAGTGTTTGCATAATATCTTGGAACTGTTTGAAAATAAAAAAATACATCACCTGGGCCTAACTCAAGCAGTTTGGATGTGGCATTCCATGTGCAGTAGTGCAAGAACCCTGTGATGCATGTGGTGGTGGGCCCAGGGTGGGTCCATGTGATATTTTGGCATAATTGTCCCCACAATGGCTGGCACTGGGTTGCTAGGGGGCATTATGCATCGCCCACATCTATAGTTATCAGCACCAAACAGCTTGCCTGGGTGTTTTCTGATTGTTAACTGTGGTTGGACCTGCCCTTGGTCTGGCTCTGCAGAGGTACAGTGATGTCAAAATGACCCCTGATGCGGCTCAGGTCTGCTGTGTAACATCCATCTGTCTCAGGTCTTGCCTTTGCTTGTTTGTGGGGCACTTTGGTGTATTGTTTTGACTTGTAGAGCAGTTTGCATGTGGCATTCCAAGTGCAGAGCAAGAACCCTGCAGCAGCAGCATCCCTGTGATGCCTGTGGTGGTGAGCCCAGAGTGGGTCAGTGTGATATTTTGGCATAATGTTTCCCACAAAGGCCAGCATGGGGTTGCCAGAGGATGTCATATGGCTCCACATCTACAGTTATCAGCATCAAACTGCTTGCCTGGGTGCTTTCTAGTTTTTAACTGTGGTTTGACCTGCTCTCGGTCAGGCTCCGTGGAGGTATGGTGATGTCAAAATGACCCCTGATGTGTCTCAGACCCACCGGGTAACATCTAGCTGTGTCTGGTCTTGCCTTCGCTTGTTTGTAGGACATTTTGGTGGATTGTTTTGACTTGTAGAGCAGTTTGGATGTTGCATTGCATGTGCAGTACAAGAACCCTGCAGCAGTGGCATCCCTGTGATGCACATGGTGGTGAGCACAGGGTGGGCCTGTGTGATATTTTGGCATCATTTTCCCCACAATGGCTGGTGCTGGGCTGCCAGAGGACATCATGCAGTGCCTGCATCTACAGTTATCAGCACCAAACAGCTTGGCTGGATACTTTCTGGTTATTAACTGTGGTTGGGCCTGCCCTCAGTCTGACTCTGTGGAGGTACAGTGATGTCAGAATAACCTCTGATGTGGCTCAGGCCTGCCGTGTAACATCCAGCTGTCTCTTGCCTTGCCTTTGCTTGTTTGTGGGGAACTTTGGTGTATTGTTTTGACTTGTAGAGTGTTTGGATGTAGCATTCCATGTGCAGAACAAGATCCCCACAGCAGCAGCATCCCTGTGATACACTTGGTGGTGAGACTAGAGTGGGCCTGTGTGATATTTTGGCATCATTTTCCCCTCAAAGGCTGGCATGGGGTTGCCGGGGAGTATCATGTGGCACCCTCATCTATAGTTATCAGTACCAAATAGCTTGCCTTGGTGCTTTCTGTTTGTTAACTGTGGTTGGGCCTCTCTTCAGTCTAGCTCTACTGAGCTACAGTGATGCCAAAATGTCCCCTGATGCAGCATGGTACTTAACAACATGTTTTGGCTGTTTGGTTGATAATAATAAGCCACTAATGAAAGTTATACCGTGTATTTCACATGTTGCATTGCTACTGTGGTGTCTGCATTACCCACAGCAGTAGGATGTGACAGAGATGGTCACATAATAAATCAAGTGCAACCAAGTAATTTGTTCATGTTTATCTTTCTGCTTAGTGTCCAGCTTAAGTGTGAAAGGCATGTAGACTGGGCATAAACAGTATAAGCATGAAGTAATGAAACTTTGGTAACCTCCAGTTTGTATTTTTAGTGCTGTTTACATTGGAGGATAGACAGCAACGAATAGGTATGGAAGACTATCAGATCATTAAGTGTTGTAAACTAATACACTTAAATAGAAAACAGAGACACTGCATTTGAAAATGTTATTTATTGCTAGAAATGGGAAATAATGCATAATGGACACAGAGTTACCCATGAAAGTAGTTTACATGTCATAACTAACTGTGCCATTTTTCCAAACTTAGAAATACACAACTAACTTTACAAAATGTATTGTGCAACTACCACATATGCACAATAAAATTAAGGTTGAGTCATGCCTAACTATAAAACTTTTTTTGAGTATATGAATGTCACACTTTTCTCCAATATTGTCCACACAATTGTATACACACATACACACACACACACACATATATATATATATATATATATATATATATATATATAAATACGCAAGTCACAAGTGGGGTACCTCAGGGATCAGTCCTGGGGCCAGTCCTCTTCAATATCTTCATCAGTGACACTGCAGATGAACTGGAGGGCAAGGTTTGCCTGTTTGCAGATGACACCAAGATCTGCAACAGAGTAGATCATCCAGATGGGGTGGGCAGAATGGAAGAGACCTGGAAAAACTGGCAAAATGATCTGAAACATGGCAACTGGGGTTTAATGCAAAGAAGTACAAGATCATGCACATAGGGAAGAGAAACCTTGAAGCTACTGATAGGTTGGGAGGGGAGTTGCTGGCAATCACAAGGGAAGAAAGAGACTTGGGCATCATCATCACTGATGACCTGAAATCATCCACACAGACCACTAAAGCAGTAGGTAAGACTAGAGGGATGTTGGGGTGTATTAGTAGGGGTATCACAAGTCATAAGAGGGAAGTAATAATCCCTCTTTACAAGACCCTGGTTAGGTCCCATCTGGAGTACTGCATGCAGTACTGGAGGCTGCACCTGCACAAGGACATTGACAAAATTGAGGCAGTCCAGAGAAGGGCAACCACAATGGTGCAGGGACTGCATCAGAAAATGTATGAGGACAGATTAATGGAGCTCAGTATGTATACCCTAGAGCAAAGAAGGGAGAGACATGATCTGATTGAAACATTTTAAGGGCATTAACAAGGTGAAAGAGTCTAACATGTTTCAATATAAGAATAATAGCTGGACAAGATGACACAGCATGAGATTAACGGAAGGCCAATTAAGAGGTAATGTGAGGAAGTTATTTTTCATAGAAAGGGCTATGGATGCATGGAACTGCCTACCTCAGGAAGTGGTGCATATGAATACAGTGCAGGGCTTCAAAGAGGTTTGGGATTGGCATAAGGAAGAAATACAAATGAGCATACAGTAAATAGATAGGCCATTGACAGAGTAAAGGCCGATGGCATATTCATAAGGTAGAAAAAATAAGCAGACTAGATGGGCCTTGAGGTGCTTATCTGCTGTCAACTTCTATGTTTCTATGTTAACCCAATTTAGCATATAAGGTGTAATGATGAGTATGTGGTTTAAGGATGAGGCAAATCGACAGATATTATACGTAACATTCCATTTATGTAAGTTAGTTTGAGAAGATGCATGGATTATGGATACCCCATAACTGAGTTTAGGGAGCAGGACACCATGAACAATGGATAGGCAGGCTAGTGGAGTTAGGTTATGTTTGAGCTTATACAAGATAACCCAGATTTGTGTTTACAGACTTGCAGACAGACACTATGTGCAGGGAGAAATCAAGGGATGTGTCAAGCATGACACCAAGGTAACTGAATGTAGGCACCATTACGAGAGGAGTTCCATCACTACACAGTATTGTTAGAGGGGCAGTGTAGTTTTTAATTTTGGGAGCAAATCCAAATAGCATGGCATGTGTCTTTGTCAAATTTAGGAGGAGTTTATTAGATTGGAGCCAATGCTCCAATCCATGGAGGTCGGTGGATAAATTGGTGTTCATTTTGGACAACTTTACTGATAAATAATTAGGTTGATCTATTAATATGAGAGGCATTTTAAAACTTACATGGGCAAGATAGCAGTAGGATTTTACTGTTAGAAATAACCATTCTCATGCTACTGACTGTGTCCCCAACATGAGACTAAGGTGATTATAGTCTCTAGAAATCTAACCCCCCTTCACCTCTCAACCATCAGCAATGTACTTAATGGTATTCTTTCTTTTCTTATCTCACTCTGTGATGCTAGCTCCCCTCCCCACATTGCCTACTGTGTCAGTTCCTTTGTCTCCTGAGAATGATGTGTCACACAGCAGTTCAGTGGTTAAAGTTTCCTTAAATATACAGACAATCTGCACTGCTGCTGAGGATCATTATTTGAATACTGGCATTTACTGATGCATTAAAAGATATAAAAGTATCTGTTTATGTGTTTTTAATTTGTGATGACCCTTTACTATTATTTTTTCATAAACTAATGATACCATTTCCATACTGATGTCCCAAATGACCCAGCGCTAAAAAATAAGGTGTTACTCCTAAAGACCTCATTTGATCTAGCATAATGTGAACCCTCTTGCCTCAGAGGTTTAATCTTAGTTACCTCATATTGATTTGCTGAGTTTAGGGGAAAAGTAAACAACTTGGTCAATGAGTACAGTACACAACTCTGTGCCCACACAGTGTGCACGGACAAGGACTGACTGTCAGGTTCTTGTGCGTGCTGCATGCTGTTAGAGGTGAGGCAGTTCAAAACAGTTATTGGGTTGTACTCTACAGTTTAATGGTCTATTTGTGGGAAATGTGCCACTAGGTAATAAAACAAACAAAACTGCTCCTGATCCCAAAGAGTCATAGCAATTTGACACCCCCTTACAACTACTGAGAAGCACCAGTGAAAATGAAGGGGAAAAGTGTGAATTCTTGTCACTTTCACTCGCACTCCTCAGCCATTTGTAGAACTCAAAGCAAGAGCAGCAACAACAACAGAAAGAAATGGTAATAAATAATAATAAGTAGCAGAACTACGGATCATTGAGGTGCTATTTCTTAATGTGTACACAGTTAGGATTTTTTTTAAATCCGGTTAGAGCACAGGTGATGCTGAATTTGTAGTACAGCCATAACCGGGGGCTTCTGTGATCAGTGCCATCTGCTTTATGAAACAATAATGACCATAAAGACTAGTTGCCTCAGAAGCCTTGCTCCATTACTTTTTTCCACCCCCAGTAGACTGAATAGTTCATTTTTCTCAATTATTGTGAGAGGTTAGAAATACCAATCAGTGCTTTTCTTTGGGGGGGGGGGCTGCTGTGGCAACTGATCTTTATGATAATTACATATAGAATAAAGTATGGGTAGGGGTGCGTAACAAGATTTTACACACACCCGAGTTGTGGGATGCTACATAAATCCCGAGGGCGAAGCCCGAGGGGTTTGTGAAAAGCATCCCACAACGAGGGTCTGTGTAAAATCAAGTTTGACACCCTGACCCATTTTTTATTTTATATAATTGCTGGGTTTCCCTTTTTTGCGTCAGCAATTACATAAAATAAACAGCTCTGTGTGTCCTCCCAGTGTATGCTAAGGTCAGTTCTTTTACTCCCGTGCCGAGATTTTTGTATTTTAATCTGTTTTTTCTCTGTTTCTTCAGGTCTTTCTGTGCAGGGTATAAGGGGGGAGAAAAGAAAAGGACTTACTGCCGAGTTGTTCTGGCAGTTCTGTTTCGTGTAACACAGAAGCGGTGAGTGCTCTTGGCTGGTCGCCCTGCTGCGTGAGCATGCGCAGAGGAAGGGAAATCATGCACGTGTTTGCCATTATAAATGCTCCTTTATAACAGCAAATTACGCCACGGTTTCCCTATGGGAAAAAGGCAGAGCCAATTATTATTGTTTTATAAAGCACACAGCACTGATCAGGGAAGCACGGCTGTACTACAAATTCAGCATCACCTGTGCCCTAACTAAATTTACAAAAAAAAATATCTGCATGCACATTAACAAATAGTATCTCTGCCATCCGTAATTCTACCACAAAAAGTATAATGAACAAAGCAGCTGTAATTCTATGGAGTTACACAGATTGTTTGGTATTTTTGGGCTAGTAACTCACCTGATTCTCATTTTACTAACAGCAAAGCACTCTGACCACTCTTTCAGAATACAGGCTTTATCTAATAGAAAATTTAGAAATGGTCTTGATTTCTCTTTGAAAGATACAGTTTGAGTCATTAAAAAAGTATTGTTTGAAACACAAAATGATACGGGAATTGCAGCATGAGGTACAGTATGCTATTTTAAGGCATCATGCAGATTACTGTTACTCACATTATTCAAATGCTTCCTTTTGATTGATGCTGGAAGGACCTGTGTTTTTTTTGGGGGGGGGCATTAAACCTTATGATATTTAGTCAGTAGTTATGCCAACAAATATAATCAAGGTTTTTCTTTAATTGGATTGACACAGTGAGCAGAGCTGCTGTGCTTATTCTGATTAGCACATATACAGTGAGGTGATAAATGAAAGAAGTGTATTTTTTTCTCTCTTACTTTAGCCCTGCCTTGTATCTTGAAATACTGGCTGCTAAAGAATGTGTGATTTCATTCAAGTAAAGTCAGCAAGAGAGTTAATTAATCCAGTTCTAAATCAATTATTCCAATGTGATTGTTAATGTATATCGATTTCTGTTTAGTGCTATAGAAATGAGCACGGGGGTGGTTGATTGTTGTTAACTGAGTTAAAATGAGAAGGAAAAGAATCTAATGAGTGTACCCCCCCCCTCACACACACACACACATGCCCCTCGTCCCACTAGACAGTCTAAGTTTCAGATCACACCAGCTGACATGATTGTTGATTTGGGATGCATCTGGAGCTGTCAGCTTAGTGTCATAAGTTGCATAGTAAGCAAATAAAATAAATGTGTCTCCTCTGCAGTTGCCACCCTACCATTTTGGACAGTAGCCTAACAGTTTCTGAATCCCTTATCTGCAAGCAGAGTATGTAATGAGGAGGGCACATGTGAAAGCTGCATCAACACTGGTGGGTGAAGTTGGGAGGGGGGGGTAGGTCAAGAATATGTATAATTGTACCATTGTGTTTATTCTGACTTTGTTCTGTCCTGAAAAACTATAGTGTAGCTTTTACAAGATATGCATTGCATTATAAAGAGACAATAAGGTAATCTCTTTCAGAATATTCACTTTCCATTATTATTATTATTATTAATATATATATATATATATATATATATATATATACACACACACATATATACTGTATCTGTGTTTTATTTTGTACCCATCAAGTTCATTACTATTTTTTTTAATTGTGTGGCGACCATCACACTACTAAGTGTCAGAGGTAAAATCTGTACATCATGACATTCAGTTGTGTACCTGCCAGATACGTCCAGAATTTATTTCTGGATGTAACTGAAATGCCTATTGGAGCCCAAATGATTGGATTGAATCATATCTTATTTTTGTTTTCCTGTTGCAAAAAATCAAAAAATAAATAAAAGCATGTAGATTCAGCCCATCAGACAGACTTCAACTACTTGACATGGTGTGTTCTGGTACCATATTGCACAGTATATTAACAGGGACATGAATTTTATTCAAATTGTAATATTGTGCCAATGGTTGTTTATCATGATGGTAGGGGGAGGGGGGTTTAGTGAGAAGTTATGACATCCTCAGATGGCTTCACTAAGTAATACCCTGACATACAGTACTGAAGGGTGTGAGTAAATTCAACCTGGCACACATCAGTCTTTTCCTGCGTCAGTGATGGAAATGTCTACTGCATCAATTGTACAGATTGCAGCTGCTTTTGTTAGCCACTTTCTTAGCAGGATACTGACCTTGCTATTGCAGTGTAGCTAGGAGACTGATATATTTTTATCCACGTTTAACTAGTCTATTTGCTGCTGTTTACCATGGTAGGGCTATGAGACATTTTCTATGCACATACAGTTCATGATTGGCATTGCTGTTCATTTACATTGTTGTGTTTACATTTTAACTTTCTAAAGTACCCAGACCTCTATGTCCTTCCTCGTCCTCCAATCCCCCAAACCCACAACCCCACCTCCTCTCAACCTCATATTTCACAGAATTGAAAAAAAAAAACGTGTGCATTAATTACTGAGATAGATTCAAGATGAATAGTTACACATGGGCAAATTAATGTAGTCGCTTCTGTTAAATATGGTTTTGTGGGAGTTGTGGTACTTAAGAAAATTTAAATGTAAGTGAGTTAGGGAGAGGTGATCGATGAACAGCAATGCCAGTCATGTACAGTATGGGTAAATAAATATATTAGTCTCCTAGCTACACTGCTATTGCAAAGTTGATATCCTACTAAGAACATGTCTAACAAAAGCAGTTGCAATCTACTGTATGCTATGGATGCACTAGACATGTCCATCAAGGACACAGGAAAATGTTGGTGCATGCCATGTTGAATTTATCCACACCTACAGTATGTCAGTGTATTACTTAGTCATGCAAAATAATTATACACTCAGCTGCTAGCACAAAACACTGTCCATAATGACTGCAATTCACCAAGATGAGTCAAGCAGATCGAGATAATCATATTGTATCACTGGCATCTATCAGGAATCAAATACTGTACATATTGTTGGTAGACAGCATCTTCCTGACAACAACATCGGTGATTAATTTCAATTGGTGATGTGGCTATATAAGATATAGTGAAAATGCAGTGACTGTGGGGGGTGTGCGTGGGGGGTTAATTTGCTATTATCACCAGAAACTGACATAATTTTTCTCAATGATTGCTAATGTTTGCTGAGCTCTGTATGCAGAACAAGTATGTGTGACGTCTGAGAGCTGTCACTGAGGCAGCAAGGGGGAAAAAATGGCAGCAATAACAGTAACCAGCATCGTTGGAGTGTATTTCATCAATATTGAATTCATTTATTAAACTTTACATAAACAAAAGAAACATCCCAAAACATCAAAATAAAAAAAAGCCCACATCAAGCACCAATGAAATAGAGTGTACTGCGTGCTGTAGTGCTTGACTGCTATTTAGATGACTACTGGTATGGTTTAAAAAAAAATCTGTAACTTTAAGCTGTGTAGCTGATTTCTTTGCATGGCGATCCCTTGCGTACCAATTCTTTTCTAGTGGAAGAGCTCAGAGCACTTTTCAAACACAAGAGTGCAGTATTAATGAACACAGATGTAGCCAGGGAAAGTACTACAGTACAAAACTCTCAAATATAAAATTTAGACCGTCTTAGGCTCTAATTAAATTTGTCGGTATCCCTCCACTGCAACCTGATGCCATCTGCTAGTTAATTCTGGAGGGACATCTATTTACAATTCAGACACACATAATTGCTGAGCCGTCTCAAGTAGACATCATGTGGAAAAGGAAGGAAATGCAGGTAACAGCTGAAATAATAAGGAATCCCACATCACATCCAACCTAGCTACCACCTCATTAACACCTCAGTAACGCAACTGTATGTAAGTAATTTCTCAGCTTCCAAAACATGGGGAATCTCTTTAAAGAGCAAGTGCTTACTAATTATGTATATCTCAAAGAATGAAGATTTGGGGCCTCTAGATGCCTCTGTAATCATTTTGTTTGCATTTATTAGTTTCTTTAATTACATGTTCATCATTTTATTTGTATTTTGCCAACTACTAGCAAAACAAAAAAAAAGAATCCAATGGAATTTTTGTATTATGATGTCAGAAAAGTTTTACTGGCAAGGCTGGCAGTACACAATAGGAAACAACAAACCTGTTTTCAATTTTTTTATAGAGAAATAACACTTTCTACTACGAAGATACATATTTAATAGAAATATGTGATTTGTGATAATCTGTAATCTTTTCTTATAATTTAGCAAGTGAAATTGTTTTCATAACCAGATATTACTTGGGAAGAATGAAAGAGAAGTCAAATATTGTTTCAAAAATTGTAAAATCACACAGACGAACCACTATAGTGCAAACATATAAAAGACGTTTGTTGCTGAAAGAAGAAAAAAATCACTCACCATGTTACTATTATTTCTTACAAGGTATTCTTCAGTATGCTTGACAGGTGCAGTATGCCAGCTGGGTTCAGCTGCCCTGGAGGACTAGTTAATGCTAATGACTTTTGGCATCAGCCAATCAGAGAGCAGGAAGAGAGAGTGCTGCCTGAGTTAGAGTGTGTGTGTGTGTGTGTGGGGGGGGGGCAGTCAGATTAATTTTGACGCTATATGGCAAAAGATACCCAATAGTATATTACTAGAACTATCAAATCTATAGGAACAAGAAAAATACATAGTAACTATAAAAACTACTCAAGTCAGGTTATGTAGAGGAGGGTGGGTAGGAAGTCAACCATACTGAAGAATACCTTGAAAGAAATAATGTTACCATTGTGAATATTTTTTTCTTCTCACCCTAGGAATTCTTCAGTATGCTTGACAGGTGCAGACTACAAATCAGTGCAGTTGGGAGGTGGGTTCAGAACCTACTTTGGAAAGAGGTTCTGCATGAGTGCTGTGCCAGAGTTGTCATCTGACCAGGACTGTACATCCAAACAGTAGTGTTTTGTGAAAGTGTGTACAGTCTTCCAGGTAGCTGCTTTGCAGATGTTCAGCTAGGGTATGTCCCTTGCAGCTGACACTAAGGCTGTGGTGCCCCTAGTGGAGTGGGCTCTGAGGCCTTGATGGGGCTGCTTGCCAGCCTTAAGTAACAGAATTGAATGCATGAGACTATCTGAGTGAGTCCTCTTAGAGGCAGGCCTGCCCTTCCCTACCTCACCGTAAGGAAGAGCTGAGTATGCAAAGTTATGTGCTACTTGGTGTGCTCCAGGTAGTAGATCAGTGCCCTTCTCACATCCAAACTATGGAGCTTTTGCTCACCAGGAATGGATTTGTCTGTGATGAAGACAGAAAGTGTTATAGACTGGTACAGGTGGAACTTTGACACTACCTTAGGAATGAATTTCCTATTTGTCCTGAGAACTACCTTACCCTTGTGGGAGTAATGTGGTTAGGTTCAGTGCAGAGAGCCTGCAGCTCTGAAATTCTTCTGGTGGAGGTGATAGCCACCAAAAATACATTTTTTCAAGTGATGTACTTTAGCTCTGCTGTTGCCATTGGCTCAAAAGGAGGTTCCATGAGTTTGGTTATGCAGAGGTTCAAGTCCCAGGGATGAATTGGCTCTCTAAGAGGGTGCTGAAGGTGTAACAGGCCCTTGAGAAATTTCTTAAAGATGGGATGGGAAATTAAAGGCTTTTCCTTCACAGCTGAAATACAGGCAGATATGTCTGCTAAGTGAACTTTCAAGGATGAGTCACATAAGCCTGAGGCCTGTACAGTAGTAGCGCCGAATTTGTCAAGCAATTTTGTGAGATTCTCTATTTATCCTTCACAAAATATAGGGAAAAAAGTCCTCTAAAATAATTTTTGTTATACCTACAGAAAGAGGCCAGTTCCTGTTACAGTACTTAAAGGAGAAGACTCCTGTATATTTATGATTTGGAGATGTCTAATGTATTTACTATACATTACATCAATTACTGTACATATGTCATTAAGAGATCAGCCATTTCTTCTGTTGCAACACATATCTAGAGTTTGAGGCTGTGTCACAAGGTAGTAAAATGTCAAGCAAACCTCCATTTACATGCAAATCAGTAACTTGTAATACAGCCCCCTCCCATTCCTTGATGTCACTGCAGCAACAGTGCAGAACAAAACATAAGGGTATCAGTGCTGTCTATCCTGCTTTTAGTTTAAGTTTGCAATGGCTTAAGACAGTTCTGTCATGCAACTCACACAGGGAGTGGTACTTGTAGCCTTAATACTGCATGTGTAGAGCAAATAATACATCTAATAGTATTTCATTCACAGGAAACAAAAGCTGTTCCTGTGTATTGCTCATTTCTCTCTGTGACACAGTTGTAACATGTTGTGGAAAGCAGTAGACTGAATCAGTCAATCAACCAATCAAACAACCAATCAATCAATCAAGCAGTCAGTCAGTCACTATGTAGTGAACCAGGTGAACACCCTTGAGAAGATTCATTTACAAGTTAGGCTTGAGCAGTTTCCCAAAGGATCACACAAGATTGAATTCCTCCTTTGCACAAATTATACACCCCCTTTCTGCAGCCTGAAAGTGGAGAGTTAGATCACTTACTTTATAAAGTGTATTGTTTTACATTTCAAATGCTCCTTACATATAGGTTCTGACTGGAAATACCAAGATACAGAATGCATATGACATGGGAGGAGTGAGCTAAGCAAATACAGAGTACTACAAACACTGAGACTGATTAGTTTCTTTACCAACAGCAGCTGAAGTGCAGCATCTGATTTTTGAGGGACATCCTACTTCAAATGCTGGCCTTACAAAAGGGGGGGGGCTGCCACAGCTTGTTCTCAGTACCTACAAAATGAAGTGCTGTAGCTCTCACATCACTGCTAATGATTTATAATGGGAATGGGGGAACTGTTAAAGTCATGGACCTGAAGGGCCATCACAGTTCCCAAGGAGGTTGGGGGAACTTGTTAAGGGTTAGAGAGTAAGGGACTTTAGTAGGATTTGAACCAGAGTTTCCCAGTTCTTGTGCCTGTGCTTTAACCACTAGATTAGTCTTCCTCCATAAGCTGCAGCTGATGTTGTCCTGGTAACATATTCCTTATTATAGCTGGACTCTTTATTGCCATACATCAGCCATCCAATCACTGACTGCCTAGTTACAAAGGGAAAGGGGCATTTGTGCAAGATTGTGTTTCACTGCTGGCGTCAATCAAAACAGAGAATGCTAACACACAAAGAACATAATACAACAGCTATATAATACCTCTTAAGACTCCTGTTGTACCCAGAGTCATTTATTGGGTAAACTGTTTTTGCTAACAGAAACATTAACCAACACATACAGGCACTTCCTTATAGGCATACTGTATATACATGTCAAATCAGTGCTGAATCACACTCATCTGGCCCTAGTCCCTATTAGACCTGCACTTCAGGATGTGCACAACACTTAAAGAGTTATCCCATTACTCAAGTGGGGGACCAAACATTATGAGTTCTGTTTACTGGTGGAACAGCATTTAGTGCAGCACCATTATCTGTTGCTCTGATGACATCATCCTCCAGCAGCATTGATGGTGAAATGGAGGACAAACAAATTGATAACTTCTGGGTTCTGTATATTTTTATTTATAATCTAGATTTGGACAGCAATAGGACTACTAGCAACAAGAGGAGGACCACAACAGTTACACATAAGGAGCTGGGAAAATACGGGTGTGAAACTATGGGAGACTTCCCCTTGAAGTGCCATCTGGTAGATTTTCAACTACACTATCAGATGAAACAACCCTCTTTAGGTAGCAGTGAACACACTAACAAACAAAACAAAATCCCTAACTAAAGGTTTCACAATCCTGAATAGGGATTTTTAAAAATCCTTTAAAATCTGGTGCTACTACTGTAGGCGTACTGTACCATTAAGTCAAGCACTGAAGGGAGGGAAGCTTTCAATGGGTGAATATGCCTCTCCTTGCACCACAGGGAAAATATTTTCCTTTTGAAGCATAGGTCTTTTTAGTACAAGGCTTCTTAGCCAGGTGAAAAATCCTCAGGGCCTGTTCTGAGTACTGAGAGTCTGAATACGCTAGCTCTTCAAGTTCCAGGCTTTGAGGTGAAGAGACTCTATTTTGGGGTATGTTATCCCAGTCTGAGGCAGAGTCAGGAGACTGTGGCTCAATGGCAGTCAAACTGGTTGCTTGGCCACCAGGGCCATAATCAGGGAATACCAAGGTTGTCTTGCCCAGTCTGGTGCCACCAGAATCATGGTGGCAGGCTGGGTTCTGAGCTTCAAGAGGACTCTGAGGATCAGTGGGAAAGGAGAGAAGGCATACAGAAACTTCCCTGTCCAGTCCAGGTTTAGAGCATCAACTGATATGGTGCCTAGAGATGGAGGCCTGCAGCAGTACAGGAGTAGCTGGTGATTGAGACAGGAGGCAAAGAGATCTCTCTCTAGAGTTCTCCACCTCCTGAAAACTGTGATCACACCAGCACTTTTCTGTTCAAGGCCCACTCATGGGGCCTTGAATGATGTGGCTCAGAACATCCACTAGTACATTGTTCTTGCCTGGCAGGTGAATGGCTGATAGCTGAATTTCCAAGGAATAGGCCAGGGACCAAAGTTTCATGGTCTCTGTGTAGATTTTTGTGGACCATGTGCTCCCCTGTTTGTTGATATAGAACATAGCTGTGGTGTTGTCTGTTCTGATTTGAAAAGACTGGCCTTTTAGGAGTGTAGCAAAGGCTTTTATTGCCAGATAAACTGCTGTAAGTTCAAGAAGGTCTATATGGTAGCTGGACTCTTTGGGGGACCATGTTCCACTTATGGACTGATCTGCCAGGTGTGCCCCCCATCCTGACTGGAATGGGTTTTGACACAGAGTTTCTTTCTGGGACCAGTGAGACCTTAAGTGATACTGCATGTCCCTCATTTGAAATCTGATACCTGGTACAACAGCTGTGATAGGGGCCATGTGGCCTAAAAGCCTCAGGAAGTGTCTGGCTGGTCTTGGCTGTCCCAGCAAGAAAGAGTTTGTTAGGTTTGTTAGGTTCCAACAGTTGTGTGCCCTGTCAAGAGGGGGCAGGGCCTTTTCCTTTTTAGTGTCCAGTTCTGTCCCAATGAATTCCAGTAACTGAACTGGTTGAAAATGGGATTTATAAGTATTGATTAGGAACCTTGCGATTCCAGGGTACTCTTAGTTAATCTGAGGGAGTCTCTGGCATCCTGTAGAGACTTGCCCACTATTAACTAATCATGCAGGTAAGGGAAGACAGACACCTGGTGTCTTTTGAGATAGACTACCACTACTGCCAGGCACTTCATAAACATCCTGGGTGCAGAAGAAAGGCTGAAAAGCACTACTGTAAACTGATAGTGGCCTGAAGGCAATCTGAACCTGAGAAATTTCCTGTGGGACTGCCTGATTGGAATAGGGTTGCCCCCTTTGAGTCAGGCCAATACTGAACCTCCAAAGCTCTATCCCTTTTTGGAAAGCCACGCCCCCTCCCTCCATCCACTTCTGGTGATGTCACATGTCAATCAAAACATCCGAATTTCAGATGAAAGCCAAAAGCAGGGGGCCCACAGTGTTATTTTAGTGTTTTTATTATTGAATCACAATGAATGTAGATAAAAAATAAACAGTAAATAAAAAGAAAGCAAAGCACACACACCATGATGACACGTCCAAATTCAGCCCCACCTTTCTCAATAAATTAGACTGTGCAGATAAAAAGTAAACAGTATATAAAAAGAAAAAACATGCACCATAATTCAACCACCACCTTTCTTAATAAATTAGATTGTGCAGACATAATTCAGCCCCCAACTTTCTTAATAAATGTGATTGTGCTGACACAAATTAAACAGTATATAAAAAGAAAGCAAAGCATACTCACCATAATTCAACCCCCACTTTCCTAATTGATAAATTATATTCTTTACCATTATTATAGTGGCGCAGCCGCACCACGATAGTTAGGGTTCAGAGGTCACTTGCATACTAAAGTCAAATGTTTGGGTGCTAATAACGTTGGACCTGTTCAATGGATTTACCTGAAATTTGAAATGCGTGGTGGGCATGGTAGATCTCTTGATTAGTCAAACTGCGTTTCGGTCGGACTTACGGTCTTTTTATACCAAAATGCTGAAAAATGAAAAATTATCCATTTTTGGAGGCAGCTTTTGGGATTTTGGATGTGGTCTTGCATGGCTGTTGTGCGGCATGCTGCTCTGCAGGATAGCTCATTTAAAAGAGTTTCAGTGGCTGAACATGCCGCTTTTCATTTGATGAAAAAATATTAAGGCATTCAAAAGTTATGCCACTTTTAAGTTCCCATTATAAGTCAATGGGAAAATTTATATGTATTGTTTTGCCTACAAAGAATGGGGTTCTGGACATCTCATCCCACCTGGTGATCAAAGAATTTGCAGCCTCGCAGTTCAACAATTTTTGTCCCAGAGAATTTAAAAAATGCTTTGATTGCGAGGTCCGCCATCTTGCTTTTCAATTTTCTGATCAGAAAAACACAAATATCTCGGCTCAGGGGTCACTTGTGAAGTAAAACTTGAATGGGTTTCACTCAGGGGACTCCGATCTATTGAGTCATGCCTTTAGTTTTATCCAAATTGATCAAAAAATAGAGTTCTGAGCTTTTAAAATCTTTATTCATGGCTTGCTAATGATCTTCGATCGTGAGCCTGCAAATTCTTTGATCATGAGATTCTTTGATCGCGATCGTGCATCACAAATGAGGGACGAGATGGCCAGATTTTAAAATACATTTTCTCAGCCCAGGGGTGCCCTGAAAAGTTATATGAATGTGAGTTTTGCTCAGGGGGCTTCATTCTGCCCCATCTGAATAAAAAAATATAAGTTTTCAATATCTCTGATAGCCTAACACGCCCCATCATGATAACATAGATAATGATCTCTGTATCCCTGGTAGTCTAGTTCCCCCCCAATGTGTATTTTATTAATATTGCTTTTTTTATCCCTGATAGTCTAGTGCCCCCTCCAATATGTATTTCATTTATATTTCTTGTTTATATCCCTGGTAGTCTAGCGGTCCCCCCGATCTGTATTTAATTATTATTATTATTCATATTCCCTGGTAGTCTAGCAGCCCCCCATCATAATAAAATAGATAAACATTTTCCATTTCCTGTTAGTCTAGTGGCCCCCACCCCAATCAGCCGTGCCAGCCCACCCAGCACCCCCCACCCTTCCCCAGCCAGTGACTGGCACAGCCTACCTCTCACCTCCATGACCAGCTACTGACTGTGTGTATTATAAGCGCTAATGCAGAGGCACTCAGAAATAATTTCAGAGTGCCTCTTTGCATTAGCACTCATGACATAAGAACATAGAACATAAGAGACCTGCATCCTCCCCACACATCTATGAAAGATGACAAGAGACCTGCTTCCTTCACAGACATCTAAGAAAGATGACAAGAGACCTGCCTCTTCCCCAGACATCTGTGGAACAACACTGGAGACCTGTCTCCTCCCCTGACATCTGGAGAAAAACACAGAAGATCTGCCTCCTCCCCAAACCTCTGTGGAACAATACAGGAGACCTGCCTCCTCCCCAGACATTTGCGGGACAGTGCAGGAGATCTGCCTCCTCTCCAGACATCTGCAGAACAACACAGGAGACTTGCTTCCTCCCCAAACATCTGCAAAAATGACAAGAGACCTGCCTCCTCATCGGACATCTGTGGAAGGGAAGCACACAGTTCCCAAACCTTGAACCGTAAAGGCAGTCCCCCACACATAGGATATACGAAATATATAACAAGTTTGAATCGATCAGCTGTAAACCATACTGCAGCTACACAGATAGTCAGATATACAATTAAAATCAGAGCATAGTTATGAAACATGAAAAACCAAAAATCAGCTACACTCCCTTCCAACTGTGACGATTCCGCACACAAGTCTAACAGAGTACGGGGTAGAAATTGTCACCAGCCAAATGCTGGTAGATTTTTTTAAATTGGACTAGTAAGATTTTCCTTTAACTAGCCCTGTGTGCTAGTACTAGAGAGGGCAACATTTCAGTAAGTACAGTGGCTGGGCCAAAGATAAGGTCTGTGGGGCTAGTGGATTTTTCCTAGTAACTAGCCCCGCTGGTTAATGGCTGCAAAATTTCATTTCAACCCCTGGAGTAATACATATATTACACACAATTGTTCTGTTATGATCAGCACAGCTACTTTATGTTCTGTTCACAATTACACTGGCAGCACAGAACTAGTACCTCCACATCCTTCCACCAAGTCCTTGAGCCCTCCCCAGACCCCAGCTGTAAAAAATTAGAAATTAACCATCAAACCAAAAAAAAAAAAAACTGGCAGATCTTTTTCCGTTCTGCACAGCTATGTTCTGTTCAGTTATACTAGCAGCAAAGAACTAGCACCTCCACATCCTCCTATCCAGTACCCGAGCCCTCCCCTCTCCAAGACCCAAACTGTAAAAAAATAAATTAACACTAAAAACAAGAACAAAATACAACTGGCAGTTCTTGTTCTGTTCTGACCAGAACAGCTATGTTCTGTCCACAATTATGCTAGCAGCGCAGAACTCCTACCTCTACATCGTCATACCCATTCCCCTCTCCAAGCCTTCCCCAAGACCCCAACTGAAAAAATTAGAAATTAACAACTAACAATAACAACAAAAACAACAACAACAAAAACAACTGGCAAATACATTTGAAAAATACTGAGCCATAGATCAAGATGGCATAAAGTAAGGTATATACACACACTAACACTGCCTGAAGTCACAAGTGAGCCTGGAGAAATGGACTTCAGCTTACCTTTAAATGCTATGTAGCTTCTGGATGGTTGGCTGCTGGGCTACAGGACTGGTAGTATTGCTGTTTTCCAGTGAGATTACAGGCTGCTCCACAAGATATGCTGAGCTGCCAATCCTCCACCTGTCCTCTTTGTTGTGCTGCTGCCTGGACTTCAGTGATTTCAGCTGCTTCTGCTTGCTTGTGGTGGTGGTCCTCTCTTGTTGTCTTCTGTCTGCTACTGTGTGTGGTCTGGTGGGTCCTCCAACTCCTCCTCCAAATGGGTAGTATAGTGCTGGAAACTTCTCTTTTTATATTGGATCCTTTCTTTGTTCTTTTTCCTGTCTGCTGTTATCGGCTGGTTTTTATACCCCTGTGATTGGTCCTGACTGCAGGCCCTGATTGGTTTTCTTTACAGCTAACTGATTGGCCCTTAAACTGTGGTTCCTGATAGGATTCTTCATGACCTCCTTTATGGAAGCTTATTGGTTGTTTTAAAATCCCATTTCCTGTTTCATTGATGCTACTGAGTGACTCCCTCTAGCCCTTCCTAGTCCTGACAAGCTTACCCCTGTCCCCCATCCCCCTTGCACATCATCACTGTAATGCTCCATCAAGAGTGGTTGACTGGCTGTTCTGACATCCCAGCCAGCCAGCCAGCAGAAGTAAGCTTCAGTGATCCCTGCTAACCCAGAGAACCATAGGGTAGGTACAGATTTGCAAGGTAGGCACCCCCCTTCCTGGTGCTATTTTAAATGTACAAGAACCACCGCTACATCAATGACTCTCACTCTGAGCTTGGGTACTACTGCTGTGTTCTTGCTTGCTGTGGTCAGGTGGCCGGAAAGTTATAATGAGTAGTCACAAAGACAAAGGAGAGGACACATCACACACTAAGCCAGCATGGGAAATAATGATTGGAGAGTGCTGACTTGGCAAACAATGGCAGCGGTAGAGTTTTGTAACATTGTACCAGCAAGGTACTACATTTTCTGACTTTTGGCATGGCAGTGGCTGTGGTACACAATGGGAAAACCAGATGATGGCACAAGAGGACCAGATCACCGAACAGAGGGTCCAAAAACTGGGTAGGTGGCAAGCTTAGACTGGAAAGTGAAAATAGGAAACCTTCAGGTCTAGGGAAACTAGCCAGTCCCACTTTTGCATTGATGGAATCACCACAGCCAGGGTGGTCATCTTGAATTTGGGACTAAAAAGATGTTTGTTTAGGTACCTGAGGTCTGAAATGGGTCACCAGTCCCCAGTTTTCTTCTGAGTTAGGAGGTATATGGAGTAAACACCCTTCCCCTTTGGGAAGGGGGAAATCTCTCCACTGCTTTTGCAGACTGAAGGGACTTTACTTCTAACTCCAACAGTAGCTTGTCTGCAGAAGTTAAAGATTTTACTGATCTCTGATCCTGATGAGTGGGAGGCTTTTTGAAATGCAGGATAAGTCCTTCACTCAGTACTTCGAGTATTCCCTTGTCAGTGGTAATGAGGAGCCAGTGGTGGGGGCATTGGGACAGCCTTCCTCCTTCTGGGGTAGATGACACAACCTGGCTTTTGCAGTCAGGAGATTTGTTTGGACTGAGTGTTAGAGGAAGGAAAGGAACAAGTGCATCTCTGACCCCTCCAACCTCTTTCCCTGAAGTAACCTCTCACCCGAGAGTAGTCTGGGGCATGGACATTGGCATAGGGTATAAGGCCCTGGGGTAGTAGCCTTTGTCTCTGTTCTCTCCACTCTGAGACCTTTGGGAAGTGGAGGCTTTTTCCTTTGCAGCATTACTCTGGTTGGTAGTTGTGTATTCTTTCACCTTTTTCATATAAGCTTCAGTTTTGTCCCTAAAAAATGAATCATTGTCACATGGAAAACCCATAGCTTTATTCTGGGTATCCTGTGAAAGACTGGTTGATCTTAGCCAGACATAATGCCTAAGGGAGCTTGCCTGAGCCATGGCTCTGGAGGCAGTGTCATTAGTGTCCACTACCATGTGAAATTGGTACTTTGTAGCTTCTAAGGCCATTTTTACAGTTTCTTCCAGGTCCTGAGATATTTTGTCTAGGGTCTGCTGGTTGATAGCTAGCATTAAGTCCCAGAGAGCGTTTTGATGCTGAGCTGTATAAGCCATGTAAGTAGAAAAACAAAGCAGAAGAGAGGCTGTTGTCTAATATTTTTCCCATAAAATTCTGCCTTCTATATTCCTTTTCGTGAGGCTGTGAAGAAAGGGGTTCTTTGGCCTTGTCACAAGCAGCAGCCTGTACTACTCTCTCATAATCATAATTTGCCTTATACCTGTCCAATTGGAATTTTTCTGTTTTCTTATCCACTCCCGAAATGGAAGTGGGATTTTCAAGTACTGCAAAAGTTGCTCTGTGAAGTGATTTTTGTATGGGTAAAAGCAAATTCTTGGAAGAAGGAAGACCCATCATATCTAAATAGTCTTCCTCAAACTCCTGGTCAGTGGTCTCTTGAATAATGAGATCCAGAGTGTCCACCATACAATGAATGAAGGTAAAGTTAGATGAAAAATCCTCCTGACCATTAGAGGGAGAGCCAAATTCTTGGTCAGGGTGAACCTTTGGTTCTAAGGGTTCATCCCCTAACTCATCATCATCACCATCATAATAAAAACCCTGGGTATGTCCAGGATTTGATGTGTGAGGGGTAGTAGTGCCAGGAGGGGCATTAAAATATTGTCCATAGCCTGCACTATTTGGTATAAATGCCAAGCCTTAGCCGACTCTTCATTAGAGGGTAAAGTTGTTTGTGTCATTGGCATCTCCCTTTGCTTCTCGGGGGGAAGGGCAGTGATATGTTTTTCTTTTTGCTTCTTTTTAACAGGCACTTCATCAGAAAGCTGCTCATTATGTCTCTTTTTGGCTTGGTCAGAATTATTTTTCTCTGTTTTAGTCTGTTGGGAGTCTTTATCAGACTTTTCTTTAGTTTCATGTGAGGATGACCCCTCTTCAGATTTTTTATTGGAGGGGAAGCAGTCTGAGAAGCCATCATTTCCAATCTTTTGGCTCGTTTTCTAACTGTTTAGAGCAAAGTTAAGAGCAAAGCTCAAAGTTATGGTCTGGAGCCAAACAGTTACACTTAACGCAATTTTTTTAACCAATAGGTCCAGTTTTCCTTTTAGGTTTATCTAACAGTTCCTCAGAAGATCTTAAAATGTATTACCGAATGGGAAAAGAATAGAATTGCGATTGGTTCCCAAGAGCTATGGAGTTGCAAGTAAATAGTTTCTAAACGCGATAAAAATAAAGAAACTTAATGAAAAATTGTAATTCCGATTAAATTCAAGGAACCGCCAAGTAAATAAAAGAGAATGCTCAACAGACAAGGTGATTAGATTCAGTATGTGACCATTGCAATTAAGATACCACCTTCAGAAAATGAAATATAGACACACATTGATGGCGGGGGGAAAAATACCGCATTATCACATTTAAATCATTGAAAAATACATGATTTGGCAAAATTATTAACTAGAAACATTATTTCTGCAGTTTCAACAAAAAGTCCACATTTACAAGTGACTTTTACACAGGACTAGGTGGAAATCTGTAGTTAATAGGTGAAAGTTCAGAATTCCTCCACAGGTGGAAGAGTGGAATATTCCACAAAATTTTCTAAATTTCGAGGAACTTCCGCAGTGGTGGAAATCCACACTTTCACCCACCGTGTCTGTTGAGCACCTTAACTGTGTTGTCTTAAAGCAATCGTTTGTGTGCTTTTTTATTTATTATGCTTTTTCGCCCAAATGTTTTTATTGTGCTTTTTAGAATTCTGTGGTATTGAAAAACATCTGCAGTTAGCACTTAAATGTCACAGAAAGATCAATTGTTTCCACATGTACCTCTGACCACATGATTTTCTGTTCTGCAGTCACATGGTGTGCAGCCTGAAATTCTGCAGTTAGGTCAGAAATCTCGTGGATATGGCCATTGTTTTCTGAAACTACCATGATCACATTTTTTTCAGTTTTGCAGTCACATGGTGTGCAGCCTGATTATATAAAAGTCTGAGGTTCAGTGCAAATGTCACGGTCATGCAGTGGAATTCCATGAAAAGATCAAATTACACTGCAACTAGGTCTGATCTCGTGTTTTTCAGCTCTGCAGTCACATGAGGTTCAGGGGGAAGGGGGAGGAGCAGCACACATTTCTTACTGCATAGCTTTCTCACTCTGAAGTTGATTTCTGAAGAGTGAAGAGCTGTGTTTGTTCTGCAGAACAGTCTTTTGGAGTGATTAAATCCACCAGCTTTCTTCAGAAGAAGAAATAAAATTTGCTGTCATCTGTACTTTGACTGCTGTGTCACAGTCTCACAGATAGTTCATAATTTTTTTGATAACACAGTATCTTGTGTTACTCTGTCTTCTATAGTCCATCTGTTTATTTGTGTCTCTTTTATTTCTTTAATACTTTCTGGTATTTTAGTGTCCAGCAAAGTACAGGCAGTAGAACATGTCAGGCAAAGGCAGTGGCAAGCATGGAGGATGTGGAAAAAGGAAAAGTATAATAGATACTTCATCAGTCAAAAGGGTGTCAGAAGGGCAAGGAGTTGGTTCTTTGGAAGGTGCTACTGGTAGCTGCACTGCAAGTTCTACTGGTACTACAATGCCATCCAGATCACATGTGGTGCCAGTGTTGGCTTTGCAGGGAATCAAACCCTTCAGCTTCTTTGGCACTCAGTGCAGTACTTCTATTCCCAGTGCTGGTGTAGTTCATTGCTCTAAACAGTAGCTTATAAAGACTGCATTTGATGTTGCCACACTATTATGTGAGTCTCAGGGGTCTCAGGATGAGGCTGAAAATAGTCAACTGTCTCAGTCCCAGGAGACCCATGATTTAACTCAGGAGCTGGTAGTGAGTAAGAGCAAGGAGGGCTTTGGCACATTGGCAGGCTGTATGACAGATGATGACAGTATGTATGTTGCAGGACCAGTTACTGTTGGGGGGAGTAGATAACAAACAGCAGCAGATACCACTTTTAAATGTGTCTGAGGAGCACAAACATTCTTGGAGTGAACACACTGTTAGTGGCAGTGTTCATGTTGAAGAGAATGTCACTGTGGAAGAAGATGTATATAGCCAACCTTTACTTTTTCCAATGGAAATTACAGAAAGCATGGAAGGTAGTATTGATTATGGTTGTGAGGGTGATGATCCAGTATTAGACCCTAGTTGGCAGCCACCATGTCCACAAGCAGCAGCCAAAACAGTTATTGGCAACGCGAAAGTAATCCCTCTTCCATCAGTCCCGAAGCAGCAACCTGCCATGGTCAAGGATCAGCAAGTAGCAAAAATGAGATCTTTGGGAAAGCAGCAGCATGCAAAGAAAAAAATTTTGCCCTCCCCTATGTCTGTATCACCATCCCAATCTGCCCCACCACCCACAAAATCCGGCGTGTGGGGTACATTCATTGGTGTGGGATTTCTTTGTGATTGATGATTCTGATGACAGTGTTGTGGTGTGCAACATCTGTCATTCCAAGATTAGCCATGGGAAACTGGGTTCACAGTATGGCATGACTGGCATGCATAGTCATATGCAAAGCAAGCACCCCATTAAGTGGACCCAACATAACAGGTTGGCATCCAAGCCCACTTCGTCTACTTCTACTACTGAAAGTGAGGTTCCACAGCCAGTAGATGATGTAACATTTGACCCCTTATTGTGTTCTGCCCCTACACGTGCACATACAAGTGAAGGTAGTAGTCAAGGTGATCCATCTGTACCCATACAGAGGTTTTTACCATGCCAGCATGTCCCTGATACTGCCGAAGTCAGCTAAAGCCACTCAACCATAATTGGCAAAGCCAAACCAGAACCCACAGTCTTACATACTCAGAGGCTTAATCAGCCAAATACAAAATCAGCATTAAGCAAGCACACAAAATATAATCGGAAACACCCAGTGACAAAAGAGCTCAATACGGCTGTGGCCAAGATCCTGGCAAAAGACCTTTTGCCATTTTCGTTTGTTGAGAATGAGGGATTTAGAGAACTGATGGAGAAGGCTGTGCCTAAATATAAACTTCCTAGCAGAAGTATTTTAGCACTAAGGCTATTCCAGCTATGTACAATGATCTTGCATGCATGGTGTCACATACCCTGTCACACTCAGCAGTAGACAGCATTCACCTCACCATGGACATCTGGACCAGTGGTCCCTCATCAGGTGTTAGTTATATGTGCATTACTGCACACTGGGCTTTTTTCCCCTCATGTATATTCTCTGCACCGCTGTCCCTCATCTACTTGTCCCCTAAATACTGGCATCAGTACTACTGGTTGTCGACAGCATGCCACATTGAGCATGGAGAGTATGCATGGGTCCCATATGTCAGGCAGAATTCTAACCCACATCAATGAAGCCATTACATACTGGCTAAAGCCCCAGGCATTCAATGCAACATATATTGCCAGTGACAATGCCCATAATGCCATCAAAGCCATCACTGATGGCTGCTTTTATCATGTACCCTGTTTTGCACATGTGCTGAATCTAATTGTGAGGTCCTTTCTGGAGCATGAAACAATTAGTGCCATCTTGGCTGTCAGCTATAAAATCTGCATTCATTTTAGTCATTCGGCACTGGCTAGAGCAGACCTTCATGCTCAACAGAAGACAAACAATGTACCACAGCACCATTTAAAGCTTGATGTGCCAATTCACTGGAATGCCACTCCCTATGTACTTGAGCAGCTGTATGAACAGTATAAGCCACTCCATGAGTATATCATGCACATGCAGGAACAGGAAGCACAGTCAGCCATGTCACTGACTCCATCCCAGTGGTATTTGATGGATAGTGTTATCCAGGTACTATGACCACTGGAACAGGTGACACAGGAGCGCAGACAATGCATGCTTGAGTCAGGTGATACCATTGCTGCACATTGTACGCCATGCACTGTGCACTGTAAAGGGGCAATTTGAAGTGGCTGCAGACACAGTTGGAGTTGAGCTTGCTGACCTCATCATGCATCTTTGTGATAAAGATCCCCGTGTCATTCACATTAACAACTCCGAGGCATACAGCCTGGCAACCTTGTGGATCTCAGGTACAAACAGGGCATGACTACACTTCTTCCTGGTGGGAAGGATGATCTGGATCATTATGTGGTCATCCGTCATGGCAAGGTTGAAAACTGGATGAGTAAGTCAGAGGTAAGGGTGGAAAAACAATAGCAGGGGGAAAACATCAAGCTTCAACCATCTCTCACCCAGTGTCCTTTCCTCCACCAGTACAGTGTCTGTTCCTTCACCTTCATTATCGCAAGTTAGTAGTGGTGGCACAAACTCTCTATGGTCCATGCTGAAGGACACTGGTGTCTCCACCTGACAGCCACCTGAGGGAAGCACAGAACTTCAGCTGTCTGCACACTTTATGGTGCAGTCTTATCTTGATAACTTGCAGGTGCTAAGCACTGAGGCTCAACCCCTTGAATATTGGCTCAGCAAACTCAAAATATGGCCTGCACTTGCTGCTATTGCCATTGGGTACCTCAGCTGCCCCTGTGCCAGCGTAAGCTCAGAAAGAGTTTTTAGTGCTGCTTGCTCAATTGTGACTGACCGTCAAAGCCTCCTGTCAGAATGTAATGTGGAGTACCTAACATTTGTTAAAATGAACTCCCATTGCTTCCCAAAGCAGTACATGTTGTCAACAACCCCAAGACTCCATGATCCTGGTGAGGAAGGCAGTGAGCAACAGAAGTCATCAGAGGATGAAGATAGTTTTGCAGTGCCCTCCGGTGAAGACACAGCTGAGGAGTTTGAGTTCTCCTAAGCAGGAGCTAGACATATTTCATGTGTCTGAAACCTGCAGGGATGTGCTGACTGCAGCTGTATTATGAGCAAATGGGCTGAATGCCTATGTTGCTGAAGTTTATTCAGTCCAGTTTCCACCTGTTGTGACTGGTTACTGTCCAAGTTGGCCTATGTTCCTGGCCCTCCCCCTCCACCCCTAAAAAACATCAATAACAAAACAATTTTGAGGACACATGTTTGCTTGTTCCTTCTGTTTAATGATGACTTCTGTGTTCTGTGGTGCACCACTTGCTGGGGTTAACACTCAGCAGTCAGGTGGTTCTAGTTACTCTCCTGCAAGCTGGCCAATGTTCATGGCCCTTCCTGAGTCCCGTCCCTAAGAGAGAGATAAAAAAAAAATGCCAGACACTTCTTTCCTTGACCCTTCTTGGTTTTTTACAACTACTCATAGTGTTTAGTAAAGTGGTGCACCTCAAGCACTTTTCCGAGTTTTCCAATAATGGTCATGTCAGTGCTTCCTCTAAAACCAAAACAAATATAATTTTCCCCGAATAATATTTTTAACAGTGTTTAAAGTGATTAGCTGCATACCGTTATGTTATGGAACTGCAGATCTATTATTCATGTATGTTGACAATAGTGTCATTAGTATATTGCAATCTAATTATAGTTTTCTACCACTGGCTGCTCCCAGTACCATGGTTGGAATAATAGAAAAATATGAATACTCAAACCTTATGTGAGTGACATCCATGAAAAACTTAACAAACTGATTAAGTACTAGTCCTACATAATAAATAGCACTGCAGGCTGCAGGTGATACTGATATATTAACCAAATCTGCAACCACTGCGATTCCTGCCAGGCCGATAATGAATAGCTACTGTACATCCTCAGGAATTACTGTGCACTACCTAAATTGTGCCGATGACCCACTTCCTACCAACAACATACCCTTGGATCGTGTTTCTTGTACCAAATAACAAAATCCCAAGGAAGTGATGTGCCGTGACACAGCAAGCTGGCTGGTGATGAACAATGTCCAGAACCATCACTACCTCCACCATGATGTGTGTTATAACGCTTCACACAGAACCACAGAAAGAGTAAACCGTATGCATATGAGAGCTAATTCATCTTACACCATCACGGTCCTTCACAATCATTAAATCTACCCACCGGTGCTGATCTTGTTATTCTGATAGGAAAGAAAAAGAGGAACTGCCATTGCCCAGTATATTCCAGTAAAGCTGCTGCTGAATCCAGATGCTACTGCTGATTCTGAATCCACAACAATATCACAGGTGTGTATTGTCACTTTGACAGTTCATTCTTCTCACATCATGATATGCATTACTTAAGTAATGTTAATAACGGTAAATACTGCATTGTTAGTGTTAGTCAAGTCATCAAAGAGGTTATCCAATAGTAAACTGCATTGTTGGTGTACAGTGGGGTGGGTGTGCAGACTGAGGACACTTACACCAGGGCCAGGGAGGGAGATGAGGGCATCAGTACGTTTGTTTCTGTAAGCATTGCAAAGTATGTCATAAAAGTGTCTTTGTAGAGAGATGTGTGTGTTTAAACTGCAGTTAACAAGTGCTGTATTTAATACTGTCACTGTTTCCATAAAGTACTTTTTTCTTATTTATGTTGTATGCAATGATATGATCATTGATGCTGCTTCTGCCACGCTGCTTCCATATCATGCGATGATTACAGCAACATTCAGTTTCAGACTTTTTGAGGCCCTTGTTTGTGTTCTGTGGAACTGTCCTCCATTTCCAGGTCTCACCGTGGTTTCTCAATAATGTTTATTCAAAAATGAAAAACAGGTAATCAGGTAGGTATTGCATTATTATTTTCCTATGGTACTGTCATACTACAGGAATGTGTTATTACAGATAGCGAAGGAGGGTGGGAATACAGAAGACTGAGTTCGTACTGTGATAGTCAGTGTGGTAGGCAGCCATAGTTGGCAGGAATGGCAGTCATTAGCTATGATAGTCACGTAACTAAGAAACATTTCGTGAAGCTTGACAAGATGGCATAGTCTTGGATATAAAACCTGCTTTTGTTTCTGTAACTCTCTCATCCTGACTTATTGCCTTTCCAGGCCTGTCACATGCAGCTGCTGCTGCTGCTGTTGCTGCATGGATCATACCTGGTTGATGCCAGTGTGCTACTCTACATCTTCATCATGTGTCCATCACAGCTTAGCAGGTAAGATAATTTTTGGGAAACCTTCATGTTTTATAGCTGTAATCGTTTTCTCTCCCTGTCAGCCAGGTAATCAGGTGGGTATTATACTGGCATTCCTAGTGTCATTACTCAAAATGTGAAGTGTGTTTTAAGTGTAGCAAGTGGTTGTTTTTTTGGGGGGAGGCACACACAAGGTGGATGTAGGATTAGTTAGGATAGTCAGTGGAGTAGCCAGTCACTGTTGTCTGTCAAAGGTAGAAACTGTTCATAAAGCCTGATATAACACGTCACAATCTTTGCTAGACAAATGTCATTTGTTGCTATGTCACCCTGACCTATTTCCTTCCAGGCGTGTCACATGCTGCTGGTGCTGTTGTTGGTGCTGCCAGGATCCCACCTGATGCTGCGTTTGACTCTTTCTTCATGATGTGTCCCTCACAACTGTCCAGGTAAGACATATTGCAGGGAACATTTTTCATTTCATACCTTTGACTTGATCTTCTTCTCTCAGCCAGTGAAGCAGGTATGTTAAGTATTGTACTGGCATTCCTACTTTCATTCCTCAAGATGTCGAGTGTGTTGTTATATGGATAGTGAGTGGTTGTTTGGTTGGGGAGGCACGCAGAAGGTGGAGGACAGGTTGTAGGAAAATTTTAGGATACTAGGTTGGTTAGGCAGTCACAGTTGACACTCGACTATCAAAGATAGTACCGTATCTAAGAAAATGTTCACAAAGCCTGATAAAATGTTATAGTCTTGCCTAGTCAAATGTCCTATGTTTGTCTAACTGTCTCAACCTGACTTATTTCCTTCCAGGCCTGTTACATGCTGCTGCTGTTGTTACTGCCAAGATCACACCTGATGCTGCTATCATGGTTTCTTCATAATCAGTCCATCCCACCTGCATAGATAAATAATTTATTGCAAGCTAACTTTAGTCAAATAAAACCTTTCTATTATTCTTAGAAAATAAAGTGTATGGTGATTTCATGCTCATTAATGGCCTGCTGTAGCCTCCAAGGGATTCTTTAGTGACCAGGTAACTAGTATTGTTTATTATGTTTTGTCATTATTTATTCCTCATAAGTACAGCATCATAATCACGTCAGATTGGTGTAACTTGTACAACAGACCTATATAGAATCTTGGGTGAGGGTGTCCATGGAAAGTGAAAGGGTGGTGGGATGGAATTGCTGACATGTCCCGTCTGCACAGCACTGATATGCTTAATAAGTAATGCAAGATTACAGACTAACAAGCAGGAATTTTTGTGTTTGCTGATCATGGCATCCAAGATCATCACCTTGTAATGTAATAACCAAGTTGATTCCTTTATGTTTACTAATACCATAATGTTTTATTTTTCAGGTCCCCATATAACATGCTCCTCCTATGCTGATGCTGTTCCTGCTGCTGCCAGGAACCAACCATGGTCAAACAAGTCTGTGGCCTACTTACGTATCCCTCACAATTGACCAGGTAAGTACTTCATACTGCCTGATGCAGTGCAGGATGTTGTTGTTTTTCATTTCTGTTACGGTTCTTCTTAGGTAGTGGCATATGTGCTGTAGGTACATAGGTACAGAGTTACTTCAACTAGTGGGGGGGGGGCATGTGATGTGGAACCCGTGTTCCTCAAATGACTGTCTCAATATGCTGTGCTTGTGACCCTGATCTGCCCTTGGCATGTGCACTTGCCAGCATTGAAGAGCACGAAACTGTGAACAGATTATTTTGTATATTTCGAAACACAACAGGAAAAAAAACTTAAAAGTGATGATGAACAACAAGAGAATAAAACAGGAACTATTTACAATCAAACATGGTTAGTTAAAAAATGAACAACTATCAACAAATCATGTTTAAAACTATGTACAAGTAACTGGTTGTTATTTTGTGGCTGGCACAGCCAAATGGAAATGTCAACATTTGCAAATCTTGCACTGGAGTGCTGACTGGCTGCGCTTACTCTTCAGAATATGTCTACCAGTCACCTTTCTGAGCAGAGACAATATTTTCTCCTGGTTCTCCAAGAGTTTTACTTGGTTAACCTCCAGTACTTTCATCCTTTTTAAAATGTTGCGGTCCTGGTCCCTCCTCTGGTTGGTGCTTGTTTCACCGTGCTCTACTTCCTGGGGTGCTTGCTGGTCTTCAGCGGCTGCACCTGCTCCCGTTGTGTTTGATGGCTGCTGTTCAGTGTCCCTTGATGCCAGCCTGGCCAATTTATGCTGGAACTTCAGGATCTGGTTCTTCATCCTGGTGCAGTCTTCCTTGGCTGCCCTCTGGGCTTCAGTCGCTGTTGAGGTAGTCACCAGTGCTGCAGTACAGAAAGATAGGCCGGTGAGGGTTAGGACAGACTCTCATTCCATTTCTGGCTACACTTCAGGTGTACATATATATATCTATATATATGTGCGTGTGTGTGTGTGTGTGTCTTCTTTGTTTCCAAAACAGTTGAGCTCTGAAGCCGGTCAAATCCATGTATTCCATGTTATCATTCTGTGTGTGTGTGGGGGGCATTCTACTAGTAGAATAATGTAGAGCTTTGAATTGTTCTATTCCATGTTAAACAATCACACAATGTATTGGGTGTGCACTTGAAGGAAGACATATGACAGGCTGACAAGTGAGAAATGTCTAAGGAGGACGAGTCAAGGATTATACATTATTTAGCAAGGTGTCAGTATTTTCAGTGGACTTATAACATTTTTAGAATTACTTCTTGTTTTTCAAAATAGCCTGTGGGATCATTTATATAAGCATTAAGCAGTAAGACAAGGCTGGGTGTTGTTAGTGCTGAGATACCCGCACACACAAAGAGTGAAAGGAAGGCACTCGGCCTGCTGTCTCACGCAGCCATGCCCTGGAGTGTGCAGGTATCTCAGTACTACCAACAAATAGCCATCATGTATTATTGCTTACATAATGTATGAAAGTAATCACACATACCCATGTTGTGATCAGTTCCAGTGATTACCTTGACAATGAAGCAGAACATTTTTTGAGTTATAACAACCCACAGAAGCGATTTCAGGAAGGTTCATTACCACCACAGTAAAATGCCTTTTATGCTATCAGATGCTACTAATGAGTCAAACAATCACCATCATCACAGTGTGGGTAAGAAAACTGCAACTTTTCGCCATACGTTTTGAAGGTTTGCACTAGCACCGCTCTCCCTAAGGGGGGGGGGGCAAGCTCGGCCTCTTGGTAATAAATAAAGGCTCAACATATACATTATACAAAGAATAAGATTTATATTTATTAGCTTTTGTTGACCGGGTAAGTGTGTTAGGCAATGAAACCTACCTATTTTCATGCACAACCCGGGAGATGGTTACAGCAGAGGTCAGTGAAGGGGAGGGGGGGCCCAGAGGGTGGCTTTTCAGAAGTACAGGAACACAGGGAGGCATGGAAGAAGATACATATATATATATATACACATACACACACACATATACATTGGGATGTATAGGGAGGTATCCAGACTGGTTAGGGGGCCAAAGGGTCAAGGGAGCTGAGGCTAGCTCAGGGGATCAAAAGAGGAGAAAAATACTTCTTCCACTACATAAAACAGAAAAGAAAAAGCAGGGAACAACTGCTGGGGAGTAAGAAGGATGGGGTGCTGGGAGGAAAAGGGGCTGGAGCAAGCTGATGCACTGAATGAGTGCTTTTGCTCAGTGTTTACGCAGGAGAAGTGGGGGCAAATACCTCAGGCAAGCGGAAGGTAAGGGGGGAGATGTCAACAGATGTAAGGATTACAGAGGGCAGGATGCTGGAAGGGCTAAAGGCTATAAATCTGGACAAAGTGCCTAAACAGGATGGTATCCACCCTAGGGGACTGAGGGAGCTGGCAGAGGTACTGGCAAGGTCACTGCCTGACCTGTTCAGTACCCTCCCTGTACACAAGATGTGTACTT
Organism: Neoceratodus forsteri; assembly: GCA_016271365.2. NCBI lineage: Eukaryota > Metazoa > Chordata > Ceratodontiformes > Ceratodontidae > Neoceratodus > Neoceratodus forsteri. Next base: position 1,110,209,863 of record CM028130.1, on the reverse strand, counting down.
CATGACTTTGGAATGTCCCATGCGGTGCCCAAGCATAAGAGTGGGCCAAGGAATGATACAGGGACCTACATGCAAGTGAGCCTCACCTCGATCGTGGGCAAACTCATGGAAACCATCCTAAATGAGAGGGTTATGAGCTTATTGGAGGCAAATGGTATTCAGGACAAATGGCAACATGGGTTTGTCATGGGAAGATCATGTCAGACAAACCTGGTAGAGTTCTGTCACAGTCTGGGTGATGCGGGGACTGGGCAAGGGTCATGCTGTGGATATTCTTGACTTGAACTTCAGTAAGGCATTTGATTCAGTGGAGCATGGGAGGTTCGGGGAAAGCTGCAAAATGTAGGGGTGGTACCAAAAATGGTGACCTGGATTAAAAACTGGCTGATGGTAAGACAAAAGAGGGTGTTGCTGTAAGGGGGCTGACATCAACAAGAGCGGTGACAAGTGGGGTACCACAGGTATCACTGCTGGGACCACTATTGTTCAAGATTTTCATTGCATATATCTCAAGAATGTGATACGGAGTAAAATCAGTCTGTTCACTGACGATACCAAGATGGGAGCCGTAGTACATGACATGGAGGCGGTAATGCTGGGGTTGCAGGAGGACCTGAATAAACTGCAGAAGTGTGGGGATAAATGGCAGCTGGGGTTCAATGCCAAGAATTGCAAGGCTCTGTGCTAAGTTTGGTGCCTGGACCAGGGGAGGGACTATCAGTGTGATACAGTTGTGATGTTCCATGGAAGAGAAGGACCTAGGGGTAATCATAATAGGAAGCATGAACAACTCTGCTCAATGCAGGAGGGTAACAGCAAAAGCCAACAAAATGCTGGGGTGTACAGCTAGAGGGATCTCCTAAAGAAGTCGTGAGGTCATCCTGCCCCTGTATAGGACACTGGTCAGGCCCCACCTGGAATACTGCGTGCGGTACTGGGCTGGCACCTGTTCCTGAAGAAGGACATCAGATTGTTGGAAGGGGTACAGTGGAAAGTTACAAAGAAGATTCAGGAACTGGTGGGTGAGACCTTTGAGGAAAGGTTAGGGGAGGTAAATATGTACTCCCCGGAGGAGAGAAGGGTCAGGGGTGACATGACTGAGCCCTTTAAGTAGCTGAAAGGTTTAAATAAGACTAAAACTGATGTGATTTTCAAGCTGAGAAAGGGGAGAGATACTAGAGGTTACCACCTTAGATTGGAAGGGGGTAGGTTTAAGATAGAGATGAGGAGGCATTTCTTCACAGAGTGGTGGACAGTGGAACACCAAACTGGGAAAGGTGGTGGCATGCAAGACGATAGACAGTTTCAAGAGGGAGGTTACAGGGTGCGGTGAAGGAGCAATGGGGTGGAAGGTGAGGGAGGGGCAGCGGTGATATAAGGCGCCAGCTGCACACTTGAGCAGACTAGATAGACCATGAGGCCTGCTTCTGCTGGCATTTTCATATGTTCATATTAAAGGATGGGGCGGTGTGTGTTATGAGTTTTTATACACACCGGAGGTGTGGCATGCTTCATAAACCCTGAATGTGAGCCCAAGGGGCTTATAAGAAGCATCCCACACAGAGGGTGTGTGTAAAATTGAGTTTTACAGACCACATCATCTTTTCTTTTATATAATTGCTGGCGGGCACTTTTTTGCAACAGCAGTTATGTGACATAAAACAAAGCAATCATTGGTATTAGTTATTGCAGAGCAGTGGTTGTGGCAGTGGCAGGTGTCCATCGTGAGTAAAGAGAGAGAGCAGCTACAGTAGCACATGCATGGAGTCATGGAACCCCACATGTATTTGATGTAATAAGTAGCCTGTTATTACGGAACATATCAACCTTATTTAAAGTTTCCCTTCAGGAAAAAGTGCCCGACAGTAATTATGTATGGATAACAATTTGTGCACAATCTACTTTACCTACTTAATCCTTATCTGTGTAAAAAAACATTAAGATCTTGCCAACTGAAGGGCTGGTGGTCTCCATAGTGCTGTTGCTTGCTTCTTCCTCCACTCCATCTGCTGGAACTGTGGTGGTGCTGGAGCCCGTGGTGCTGGAACCAACAACAGAGCTGCTTCTGGCAGCACCTGTTAACAATAAAGAGAAGACTACTTTAATGAAACGCAGTTGTGGAAATATTTGTAGGTATCATGGGCCGATTGTCACTATTATTGTCATATTGCCATATGAAAATTGCCAGCAGCAAAAGGCCATAATGGTCTGTCAAGGCTGCTTGAGCCTGAAGTTATCGCCCTGTTCAGCAGCCAGCTGACCCACCCTACCACCTCCCTGTACCTCTCCTTGCCCTCTCCTTTGCCCTGTTCCACACCTTCTTGAAACATAGAAACAGAATTTGATGGCAGATAAGGACAGCATGGCCCACCTAGTCTACCCATTTCCCTACCTACAGGATAAGTTGCAGATCCTAGTTAACCAACAGCCTATTTCTTCTTACCCCCCACAAGAATTGCCTTATGTCTGCCCCATGCATTCTTGAATTCTCCCACAGTTTTAGACCCCACAATCTCCTCAGGAAGGCTGTTCCATGCTTTCACCACCCTCTCTGTGAAAAAATACTTCTTCACATTGCCCTGAACCACCCCCCCATCTTTAAATTGTGTCCCCTTGTTCTTGCACATCTCTTTTTTCTGAAAGATGCTACCCTCTTGGACTTTGTTGATTCCATTGAGGTACTTAAAAGTTTCTATCACGTCCCCCTCTCCCTCTTTTCCTCAAGGGTATACATATTAAGCTCCTTTAGTCTCTCCTCGTATGGCTTCTCTTGCAGACCCAGCACCATTTTAGTTGCCCTCCTCTGGACTGCCTCTTTCCTGTCTATGTCCTTGCGGAGATGGGGTCTCCAGAAGTGGACACAGCATTCCACTGTGTTACATACACCTCAGCTGGTAGTGTGTTCCACTTTTAAACCACCTTCTCCATAAAGAAATGCCTCTTCATATCCCTCCTGGATCTACCACCCTCCAATAGTATCTCATGGCAGCTGGCAGCTGATGGTAGTAAAAGTTAGAATAATAAAAGTAATATACTCACTAGTGCTGTCATCCTCCACTGTGGCTCTGGTGTTGATCTCTGGCTTCTTCTGCTGCGTCTTCTTCCTCTTCCTAGTACCACCATTCCCTTTCAGGGTCACAGCTCCCCCTAGTGCCTCCAGTAACTGCCTGTCATGCCTCTGGATGGGTATACCATGATGTGGGTGACCGCAATTGAGCAACCCCCAAAAGGGCGACTCAATCGTGATGCATGTCACTATGACAACCTGACAGCTACAGCAACCGGATGGGGTGCGTTAGCAACCCAAGCAACAGGAAGTCACTACAGGTACGCATGCGGGGGGTTGGAGCGAGCACACTTGGCAAGGGGTGGGAGGGGATTTGAGGAGTGGCACTGTGGTAAGCTGCTGGGCTGCCTCTGTGGTGTAGTGGGTCAGCTCGCGGCTTTGGTGCGTAGGGTTCTGGGTTCGGGTCTGGGCACAGATTCATTTTTGTTGTGCTCAGTCCAAATTTTCTTTTTTTTACATTTTGCCCCCTTCCTGACATGCACCCCCTGGAGTTGAGAATCCTTAATTAGGGGTGCGGGGCAAAGCCCTGCTGAGTGTGTGTGAAACATGCAAGTCCCCTGCTGGTTTGTTGTGTGTTGGGAGTCAGAGCGCTGAAATTGATTTTCAGCACTTCTGATTACCATAACGGCAATCACCCTTGCGGTTGCTGCTATCACATAGAACCCTCTGGATGTTGTCCCACTTGTGCTTATTTTGCTTCACAGAGTGGGGTACGACACCATCTACCTCTTTGGCAATGGTTGCCTGCATGGCCTTCAAAAGTCCCCCCCCCAATTTTTGGGGCGCCTTTTATGTCCATACAGTTGTTTTGCATGTGCTGTCAACTCCTTTACTAGCACTGCCACCTCCTTATGTGTGAAGGCTAGTGCAAGATTTTTAGCAGTGCCAGCACCAGCACTGGTTGAGGGCTGAGGCTGATCTTGCTGGCCTTGCTCCTGCTGCTGATCATTGTTGCTGTGTTCGGCAACTTCAACTTCCCTTCCCCCACATTCTGCTGCTGATGATCATTGTTGCTGTGTTCGGCAACTTCAACTTCCCTTCCCCCACATTCTGCTGCTGATGATCATTGTTGCTGTGTTCAGCAACTTCAACTTCCCTTCCCCCACATTCTGCTGCTGCTGACCATTGTTGCTGTGTTCAGCAACTTCAACTTCCCTTCCCCCACATTCTGCTGCTGATGATCATTGTTGCTGTGTTCAGCAACTTCAACTTCCCTTCCCCCACATTCTGCTGCTGATGATCATTGTTGCTGTGTTCAGCAACTTCAACTTCCCTTCCCCCACATTCTACTGCTGCTGCTGGTCACCTCCCTCCTTCTCCAGATGCCTGCTGCTCCCCCCCCAATCCTGATTCTATAGTTGCAGATGTTTCTTAATCAGAACTAATAGCTAGCTGTCCTGTTTCTCTGACTCTGTGACTTTTCCTCTCTTACTCGTAATTGCGGATTCGCCACACAGGAAATGGCAAAATGTTCGATTTCCAGTTCTGCCTTTATAACCGTGACTTTTTTATGCAGTTTAAGGGTAATCTCACACTTCTAATTGGAACAGTCTAAAACCTGTGGAACTTTGTTTCCACGGTAATACATACATGCAAAAAAAGGTCACCTTAACTGCAGTATTTCAGTTTTGATATGCGGAAATCATTTTCACTTACATACATCACAGTATTGAGAAATTATCCATAACTACAACAAATTCTGTGCAATTTATTTTCCGCAGATAATGTGTGGAGGCAAGGATATTTTCCTTTATTATAAAAAGGGTCTGAGAAATAGAGCTTTCTGATTGGTTGTAAACATTCTATCAGCCCTATGTTAATGTTTGATCAACATACATGTACAACCTAATGACTTGCTGAACAAGGTTTAACAGTATAAAAAACATTTTTTATCATAATAGCAATAAGACACTCCCAGGGGTTATGGTAATGGTCAATTAATCACCCTCTAGGGGCATATAGCACTTGGCTATGCCTCGTGCCACATTACACCCCTAGAGGGTGATCATTTATTTATTTATTCAATCTCGGATTACAAAGTACCTCTGAGTGCAAAGCAGCTCATTTACAAAGGTTCCACATCAGCAGGGGAGGGGTTACAAAAACAGGAGGAACTAAACAGAGAGAGAGCAACTAAAATACATCTTATGCAATAGTATTCTGTAATACATCATATACAGAAATAGTCATCATTAAGATACATCATGAGTGGGGGTAAGATTAAAGGAGAGAATTGGCTAGTAGTAAGTGTAAAGGGGGAAGGAAACATTTTTTTTCCAGGAAGAGAAGGTTGCAGCCAAAGGCTTTGTCATGGTTTAATTTAAGGCAGGTAGAGAGTGGGGGGAGAAAAAAGAGGTAGGGGAGGGGGCAAGGCATGGGCAAGGTGGCAGGCAGAAAGTCTAGTCACCGATACAAGAGGTGAAGGCAGTAGACAGGGGAATACAGCATCAGAAGGAGGAGATGAGATGAAGATCTGGGTACCTGGGAGTTAGGAGATGCAATCACAGGAGCTTTCAGTTAAGAGGTGGTGTCAGAGCATAAGTTTGAATTGGGCAAAATTAGTCAGGTTAGCTAATTCACTGCACAGCTCATTAAACCAGGAAGGAGCTCTGAAAAGAAAGGAGCACTGGCATTTGGTAGTCCTGCACCTTGGAACAAGAAGGAATTCAGTATTGGAGGAGCGGGTGTGTTGGATCCTAAGCGACTTAAGAGGCACCCTAAGTCCAGTGGCATGAGCCCAAGGAGCACCTTTTTTGTGAGAAGGCATGTTTGGCATTTACTCCTTCCACTTAGCTGAAACAACCCAGATTGGGCATAGAGCTCACAAGTGTGGGTGAAGCGGTCAGCACCCGTTCTAAGTCTACAGACTTTGTTCAGGACAACATCGAGCCTTTTGAGTGCTGTAATGGAGGCAGCTCCATATATGACTAGGCCATAGTCGATGATTGACAGCACCGAGCTGTGAATTGTGAGGCTAAGAGCTTCAGTAGTGAGACTCTTTCTGTGATGATAGAGGAGCCCAGTCCTAGTGTTGATGGCCCTGGCAACATTCTCAATGTGATGCGCATAGGTAAGGTGACTATCCAAGGTTATACCTAGGTACTTAAAGTGCTGGATTTGTTCAAGGGGGGGCCCCTTGGTTATTCCTGATTGCAATAGCATGTGCCTTGTGTTTATTTCGGGTGGATGAGAACAACAAACCATCATTAACATAACCCCTGGTCATGCGTTATTGCTTAAAGGAAGTCTAGTGTTGTTATTTTAAATGTTTGAGTAACATACTTTTTTAAAAAACACAACTTGTTCAGAAGTGAACCCTGGTATGTTACTGCTAATGTTCATGTGGGCATGAGAGAGAGATGTTTTTTATCATTTTGAGCATTAGATGGTTCTGGGGGGGCATGTGGGTGAACAGGTTGGTTGTTACCAAAGTTCTGAACAGGTTGATTGAACATTAGGTAGTGAGTACTGGCACACAACATAGTGAGAGGATGTACACAAATGTTGGTCAAGCAGCACACGTGCTCCATGCCCACACTGTTGTTACTTGTTACTAATGTGTTGTTTCCCTTGTGATTCCTCAACTATATGATTTTGTCACTTTTCAGGTCTGTGTCTATAATGGTTGCTGATGATACTTCTACTCCTGCTGTCCCGAATGTTCCCATGCCAGGGTACAGCCATGCCAGTGGCTGTATTGGTTGGCAATGACAAGTGCACAGGTAAGTGCTTCAAGCCTTCACATAAACATTGATCATGGAAAAACATGCATTATTCTTGGCATTTACAGAATGTTTATTCCATGGTAGTGTAATAATTGAAAATAGATTATGATTGAGTTCAATCTAAAGAAGGTGGGTGGGCATCGGGGGCATAGTGTCGGATTACCTTCTGCAGGCTGAGATGACCTGTCATTAATTTACATTAGGCAAACTGACAGTATCTTCTGAGTCGGTAGCCTGGCATAAGTGCTGCTGTTGTGTTTCAATCAAAAACTCACAATCATGGTTCTCTGATGTGTTTCTGCAGCTGTTGTGTGGTTTCCCTTTCAGGACTGCCTCGGAATTCCTTAAGGCTTTCTGACTGCTGCTGCTGCTGACCCCACACTGTGGTTTCATGACGTGGCCATGCCAACTTTCTAGGTATGTAATATTTAATTTTTAATGACAGCATGCAATTGATTTATTTGTTCTATTTAGGGTTGATTTTGACTGTCTTTGAGACTGGCATTTTGAGTTCAGTTTCCTGTGTGTGTGTGTTGGGGGGGTACAGTACAGTGGTAGTGATGGTACTGTATCCACTGCACTAGGTGCAGCAGACCATTTGTGCTGAAGCTGAAGGTTTATTAGGTAAAGATAAAGCAGTTTCTTGTTGGTTTCCTGACTAACAGAGCAGGTGTTGTTTATAAGCTAAGTATTGTCAAGCCATGCTTGTTTTGTGTTTCGGTGACTGTAAATGTGCTTCCCTTTCAGGTTTGCCTCACTATGATTTTCTGACTGTTGCTGCCACTGCTTCTACTGCTGCTCTGAGCCTCCCTTACTCTGACTGGCCTGTGGCTTCCTAATGTGTTTATCACCCAACTGCCTGGGTAAGTCCTTAATATTTTTTTTAAATAACAAATATATGTATGATAATGATATAGGTGTAGGCGGCGATGGTCTTTGAGACAGACTGCTGGTGGGGAGGATGGTAGGGGTGAGTGGACAATGGTATAGTAGCAACGGTGGAGGATTACCAGCTTAAGTTCAGATGCATGTCAATCATGCAAAGTGAGGCTATATTCTGAGTGGATTTATTTTCAGGTAAAGAAGGTATTTTTAACAGAAACTGATTGTAATCCATTCCCTTGTGTCTCTGTAACTCAGGGTGTGATTACTGTTTCAGGTTTGACACTGTAATGCTTTATGGATACAGATGCAGCTACAGATGACCTGAACCTGAATTTATCCAACAGCCAGGACTGCTGCATCATGGTTTGTTGTCAGTCAGAAGTGCACAGGTAAGTAACTTTGGTGCTTGCTTTACTTCAACTTTCTTTTTCCCCAGCCAGGTACAAATGTATTGGAATTGGATACATTTGTTTACAGTTACAGAAATAAGGCCAGGTATGGGGTGGGTGGGCAACGGGGAGGATAGAGAGCACTAAGAAAGTGGCAGAAATAAATACTTTGTTGCACATTAGGAAGCGACAGCTGGGTGAATAGGTGCTGCTGGGCAGTGAATTAATATGATGTTCAGAATCTTTGGTGTAGCCATACAGCACTGACTATGTTCTTGACTGTTTCAGTGAATACCAAGTTTCTTCAGTGTTTCTATCGCCACATTTTTTCTCATCCTACTAAGTATGCCACTATAAGGCTTTCTGCATGGAAGCTGATGATGGTGCCCCTGCTGCCTGGAATCTACCCTGACAACCCTGTGATTGTATGAGGGAACAGAGCAGGAATTACATGGCAACACCAGTGTTCGATCCAATCATATGAACCACATTGTTTTTCTTAGTCAACCTTAGGCAAGAAACATTTACTGCCTTTGGCAAGGCATAACAATTACTTTTTTTTTTCATCTTTTTACCAACACCTCCAAATTGCTTTGTTTTGCCTTATAACTCCCTGTTAGTAGTATCATGGACAGTGTTGCAAGGTATAATAACATCTTGTGTCTTCAATCACATACATTAACAGAAACGTAAAGAACCATGCAGTCAGATTCAGTCACCAATGCCTAGTCACATCCTGCCGTGTTACTCAAAATTTTGCTGATGATAAAGTGGAGGATTTTTTAATTTTTATTTATTTGTATTTCAGATGACACCTTTGAGCCGAGGGCTCTTTTACAAAGGTTCCATGTTAAGGCAATAAGGACAATAAGGTACAAAACATAACATGATCATTACAATGGAACTTAACCAAAAAAAGACAAATAAAGTTACAATAATAGCAGCCAAAGGCATTGTCAAGGAATTGTGTTGTGAGTTAATTATACAGTACAAGTCATAGGTGGCTCAGTGAAGCTTTGTTAGGAGTGGGTTAGTGGGAAAAGGGAAAGAAGAGTGGTGGTGAGGGGGTGGTATGGGAGACAGAGAGAGGGAGGAGGGGAGAAATGGGGAGGGCATTGCGTTGGGTATGTGGTAGATGGGACACAGCAAGGGAGAAGGAAAGGGGGGGATGAAAAAGAAAAGGAGACAGATCAATGGATAGGATAACTACATCTAGACTGAAACTAATAATTCATAGTGAAATCAGCAGCCAGCAGTACTATACTTATATAAAAGATTTACTTTCAAATTTCCAAGGTTCCACTGCTCTGCCTTACACCACACAAAATAAGAGAAAACAACAAAATTAAGGTGGACTTTGTTCTTGTCCTCAAATGTTAACTGTTTACCAATTTCCCCATTTGACACTGTTCTGGCACCCCCCACAATAAGATAAAATAAAACAATTTAAGTGGACATTGATCTCGTCCTCAATTGTTATGTGTCTAACAGTTGCACAGATTTGGCAGGCTATCATGGGCCTGTGCCAACACAGCCCACAACCACATGCCCAAAAAGAAGTAACTGAACCTTGCAACCCATATAATTGACTCATGACAATGAAGTGTTATGTCAAAACAGTTAAACATTTATACTGTCACAAAAAAAATGGAAAACAAAACTAACAGCAAGCCAATAAAGACAGTTAACAGTATGAAAGAATAAGAACTTTTTAACCAGAGGAATACAACAACAGGGTTATGATCAAACTCTGTTTGCTAGAGGTGTGGTCAGGGGAGGAAGATAGAACACCTTTAAGTAGGTGCTCTCATCCACCGAGGAGGGTTGGCTGCAGGCCACACCACTTTTCTGCAACCTCAGCCAGGTGACCACAAGTAGTAGTGCAGCAGGGCAACAGAGCGATAGGAAAGGGAGGACATCTGTTGGGGGCAGAAGCAGAGGCATGTCTAGATGTGCACCGACTCTTTGGCTCCCAGTACCCTAGAATGCTGGCGTTCTCATCTCAGGGGATGTCAGATTTTCACATTTGCATTGTGGTGGCTGGAAGATGGGAAACAGCTATGACATATGTCACAAAACAGGAACTGTGACTGTGAGACCTGAACTTCCCAACACTGTCCCCTCCTCTTTCCTGCTACCCTCATTCTAACCTTCACCCTTGCCTCTACTCTCTTTTTGCTAACTAACACCCCCCCAGTAGGCTCCAGGTCCCCACCTCAGCTCTTCCCCCCAGTGAGTCTAGCCCTCCTTTATGACTACACTCTTTAGCACTTATGACAAAAGAACTGCTGCCCATCAAGTTCTCGCCTCCTTGCGTATAGTATTAGTTAATTATTTTACAGACTATATCATCCTCTGCTCCCTACCTGATTCACTCTATATCCTGTAGAATCTCAAGTTGTTCACTTAATAACCTGTCAGCCTAGCCTGCTTTAAATTATGTGTTTGTATATTTTTACTTGTGTACTCCTTGTTATTGTAATTATGTAACCTCTGTAACCTGATGTACTCATATCTTTCCAGCCATGGAACCACCTTGTATCTGCTTATGTACTTGTAACCATTGTAAATGATGTAATGCCCAAGTATTACTACAATGTGGAACCTCTGTAAAAGAGCCTTTGGTTCAAAAGTACTTCCTAGAAATAAATAAATAAACAAGACCATGAAAGGGGGGACCACTGGATCTGACAATATCAAAGTCAAACACTCTAATGTGCTGGGAGTGTTACAAGCTGAGCTCCAGTGCAGGGATGGTAGGTTGAGGCAGGATGGGGGAAGGTTCAGCACCTCCACCAGGGGCTACACGGGGCAAGAGTAGCCAGGGGCCAAAGAGCCTAGGGAGGGATCACTGAAGAATAGCTGCTTCAGCAGAGAAAAGGGGGCTGAAAAAGAGTAAATAAAGACAAAAAGTAAACTCACTAGCGCCACTGTTGTCCTCCACATGCATCCTCTTCCTCTTCCCTGCATGGGATCCATAGGTATTGGTGCTGGTCTTCTCAGTTTTTATTTTACTGATGCTACTCTGCTTTGTGGTGATGGTCACCACAACACCAAGTGTCTACAGCAACTCACTGTCCCTATGTTGTAGGTAATCCCACTTGAGCCTAATTTGATGGATGGAGCGTGGCACAGGTCCCTCTCCATCTGTGTCCAGGGTGGATTTCATGGATGACCAAACTTTGTTCCTCTCTTGACTCTTTCACAGGAACTCTGTTTGGGCCAAACAGCTTGTCAGCATTGCTAGTGACCTCCTTGTAACTAAATGGAGGTGCAGTATTTATTTTGGTGACCTGATCTGTATTGCCCTGGCCCTGCTGTGGCTGTACTGGCTGCCCACTCTGGTCCCCACTCTGTACTTCTTGCTGCTCCTGCTGCTCTGTGATGATTCCTCCTGGGCCTGGCTGGTGCTGCCCAAAACTAAATCCTCCACACTACTACAACTTGCTGCCATGATTGCCATCTTATACATACAGAAAGTGAAATCACTTTCTCTCACTGGTCCCCTACAATACCTATCTTTCTAGCCTTTTCTAAGCCTATAACTGCAAAATTTCCAATTTCTGCAAGCCAAACAAAGGATACACTTAAGAAATTCAGCAACTTACATTGACTGCTATTTACAGATGCAGAATTATTTTTCCCCAGAACCACATAAAACGGAATACGTGGCATGCAGAAGTGCTCACACCCATGGTCTGCTGGTGAAAAATTGCCCATAAGTGCTGATTATTCCGCATATCAAAAAAAAATCAAACACACTGGACTTAGCAATTATTTTCACTGCAAGTAAATAAAAAAGCCGCATCAATTAAAAAAAAAAAAACACGTGTCAAGCGGAAATTCCACGGAAGTTGTGAAAATGTTTTCTGAACTTCCACGGAAGCAAAAACCTGCATTCCGTGAAAAGTCCTGTGGTGGAATTTTATTTTCACACACCCTACCCTGACGCAAACTGCGCATGCGTGAGTATTGCACATGCGCAGTTCTGTCAGAGCCACCATTTTGTGCACAGCAGGCTCCAGTGCATTGAGAGCTCTGATTATGATTTTACTTGCTCTCGCTGCACAAAAGCTCCACAGTTGTTTTGGACAGCCGTATCGGCTCTGACCAGAGTTTGTTTTTACTAGCAGTGTGAAAACAAAGGTAAAAACCTACTTATTTGACTGCACCAATATATTTTGTTACAAAACAATAAAGTAATTGCTAACATGTCAAAATACAATAAATAAAATAATCAGTTGTCCATTTATTAGAAGTAAACACCAGGGACCCCGTATTCAAAAGCTTTCATGGGCGCTAATGAATCTTTACCCGTGCAAACCATGGTTTGCACCGGGTGCCCATATTCAAAAGGGGCTATTGCATGGGCAAAGAGGGTTATCACCCACACAAAACGTAATGTATGCATGAGGGCAGGGAGAGGGGTGTGGCCATGAATAGCCGTGCTACCCCATATTCAGCAGCTTTAGGCTGTGTAAAAGGGTTTAGCGTGGTCCTTTTGCACAATGCAATTACCACCCAACTAAACCCTGGCTTACTCTGGGCAGTGCAGCCATCTAGCTGGTTGTTCGCTGGAGGAGCACACCCACCCTCTGTGCTCCATGGCACCCCCCCAGCAATCGCCAGCCCATAGTACTGATAATGCATGCCTGGTGCTAATGGTCCTCCCTTCCCTCCAATCACCAGCCTGTAATACAGATAGGCATCACTGGTGCTAGTGGCACCCCCCCGGATCATCAGCCATAATATTAATAATGCATCCCTGGGGTTAGTGATCCTCTCCCACCTCCAATCACTAGCCCATAATACAGATAGACATCCCTGGTGCTTGTGGCCCCACCCCTCACAGATAGCCAGCCTGTGATACCAATAAAGTATCCCTGGTGTTAGTGTTGCCTCCTTCCCTCTGATCACCAGCCTTTAAACAGAGAGGCATTCCTGGTGCTAGTATCTCCACACCAATTAACAGCCTGTAATACCAATAATGCACCCCTGGTGCTAGTAGTTCTTCTCTCCCTCCAGTCACCAGCCCATAATACAGATAGGAATCCCTGTTGCTAGTGCCCCCCCCACCAATAGCCAGCCTATCATACAGATAGGCATCCCTGGTACTAGTTGTCTCCCCTCAGTCAATCGCCAGCCCATAATACAATAAAGTATCCCTGGTGCTTCTGGTCTCCCCTCAGTCAATCGCCAGCCCATAATACAATAAAGTATCCCTGGTGCTTGTGGTCCCCTCACCCTCTGATCACCAGCCCGTAATAAAGATAAGCATCCCTGGTGCTAGTGGTCCCCTCACCCTCTGATCACCAGCCCATGATAAAGATAAACATCCCTGGTGCTTGTGGTCCCCTCACCCTCTGATCACCAGCCCGTAATAAAGATAAGCATCCCTGGTGGTAGTGGTCCTGCCGTCCTCTGATTACCAGCCCCAAAGTAAACTCAGAATCCCTGGTGGCAGTGGTTCCCCAATCTCACTGATCACCAGCTCAGAATAAAAAAAAACTTCCCTGGCAGACAATGGTCCCCCCATGGCACTGGGCCCGTCCCTCACCTTATTGCTATCCACAGTGCTGCAGGTGCATACAGAGACCGGCACAGCCATTCTCACACCTCGTTGGCTGGCCACTGTATGTTCAGGCAGGGAATGTGTCTCTTATTTATAGGAGAGGGTGTGTCACTCTGCCTCATCAATAAAAGGTGCATTCCCTACCTGGACATATGGCAGCCAGCTGAGGAAGTGTGAGGAGAGATGTGTTAGTCCCCGTATGCACCCACAGCACCACAGATATTGATAAGGTGAGTGGGAGGGCTGCCCAGTGCCACAGGGGAGCAGACAACTGGACCCCAGGAATTTTTTTTAATTTCAGGCTGGTGATCAGCAGGAAGAGGGGCCACTGCAACCAGGGATTGTGTTTTTTACTTTGGGGCTGATGATCAGAGGGAGGGAGGACCACAAGCACCAGGGATGCTTTATCAGTATTACAGGATAGTGATCAATGGAGGGGGGGTCCTCTACACCACTCTGGGATGGGTCCACGGGGGGGGAGTGGCGCTGTGCTTACCAGCCTTGCTACCCATGCTAATGAGCCCATAATGGGCATGCAAATGGCTTTGTAGTGCCTTCCATGCCCAATGGGCTCATTTATATGGACTTCTTTGAATATTGCTGATAGTAGTTGTAAAAACATTTTATTAATACAGGCATGTTAGATAACACTTACACCATTAGGGCTATAGATACCTAGTTTACAAAGCATTCCTGTCAGATATTTCAAGACATTACAAGTTGCACATTGAGACATTACAACATATAATACAAGTCTAGGACCTAACAATATAATCTAAACAACTTTTCTTTTACCATATTTCTATTTTTACCACCTCACTAGAGGAGCGGATCTCCGTGACCCTCTGGCCACCAGCACCTGCACCCCTCCTGGGCCTGGTCTGAAACCCCTGCAGAGCCAGCTATTGTCACTCACGTACTCTGAGGTAGGATCCTCTCGGGAACTGAGGGGCACCGGGTGTGGCCATCAGTTACTGAGATCGCCACTCCACTCATTTTCCACCTGTTTCTGTATCCCCCTCGCAAGCCGGCCATGCAATGGCGTCCAAGCACATACGTGCTGATGCCCGCTGCGCTCCCTCCTAGTTTCTGCTCACTGCTGTAGTGCTTCACCAGTCACCGCTACAGTGTGCTGCAGTGCACCAACCCTTCCCAGAGGAAGGAGAGCAGTCATGGGATGCTCATTCCTTCCTCTCCCCTGCCAATCCCCAGCAGCCCAAGTCCGTTCCTGAATCCGGGTTGCCAGTGTGGCGCGAGGTGTGGCATCCAGCGCCTCAACCCTCAGTGCCACCGGGCCAGCATCTAAACAACTTTTGAATAAAACACAAAGTTCCTGTTTCATAGCAGTTTTACATGCATTTACAGATAGCACTCTGGCACTATCCGTTCTGGAGGCATGCTTCCATATCCATGTTGGGGCAGTGCTGCATCACTTAGCGCTGCACCGACATGGCCATATATCCAGTCAAACATACCAGTGCGCAATTTGACTGAATGTAGCATCCTCAGGCTCCTGGGCAATCGCAAGGCACTGTGCAAGATTCTGAACTCCACTTTGTGCTTTTTTGAATATCGGGCACCTACTTTTTAATCTCCTTGAGACATTTTTTAACTTAAGCCTTTATGTCTTGCAGTGCTAAAGTACTGTGTTAATGTAACCAAAATGATAAACAGAAGTTTGACTTTTGCAATGATTGATTTGTCTTTGCATTGTGATTACAGTATTTGTGGTCAATGTGTCGGTGTTAAACCAACACCATTGATGATTGCCCTAGAGTGCTGTATCAGGGACTATTGTACTTTACACTACAGGTAGATGCAGAATTCCACTGAAAATGAGTTATTGCAGTTCATTTAAGCTGTCTTGGGTAACCAAATTGTAAACAACAATAGGATGCTCTCTATGATGTCAGCACCTCACCATCTCCATATTCCCATCCTGACATCATAAAACCCCATCTTCTACTGAAATGTTTAATTCTGTAAATAACTACTTGCATTCACCATAAACAAGATCCCTCTGAAAACAAGATACTGTATCTCAGCTGCTCACTATTCGGAAAATGATTGCAACAATTGGTACAGCCAGGACCTCACTGAAAATGTGATACTGCATGTTAACTGACCCATCCTGGGTAACTACATTATAAACATGTAAAAAAGCATGACCTCAGTAAAAATGTGATGTTGCATTTTAGCTGTGCTAACTATACTTAATACACTGTACAAACGTGTAAAAACAGGACCCCACTGAAAATGAAATATTGCAGCTCAGCTGTCCTATCCTGCTAATCACACTCACACCCTTTGTGTGTACACAACTGTTGTAATAGTGTGTGTGTGTGTGTGTATGTGTGTATGTTGGGGTGTGTGTGTGTGTGTTTGTTGTGCATATTTTCAAGGAGGTGTGTATGTTCAGACCCCAAAACACTGTTCACTGCATTACCTTGATGTTTATGGTTTTGGTTTTTCTACTATTCTGGTGTAAATGTATGACTTTTACATCACAATAATACAAGCACAACTAAGTCACAAATTAATTCTGTAGCTTTTCTGCAGTATCAGTCATTTTTTCAGTTTTTATTTTGTTAAGTTGATAACTATTTAATTGTTCTTCGGTCAGTTCCACAACTTATTGCTTGATAACTTATTTTTCTCAGTTTCTTCTTAGGCATAATTGTCATGTTTATTTTTGTTATACTTATTCTATTTCTATGCATTGTATATTCTGTATTTTTGTCTCTGTTATCTTTTCCCCATTTCCCCTTCCCCCAGAATGCATCTGAAAATGAGTTGTTACTTGCTCAGTATATCAGTCCTGGTAAAATCTTTAAAATAACTAACAAACTAACTTAACTACATACATACAGTACATACATACATACGTAAATAAATACTTAAATACACACATAAATCAGTTTCTTATCACACTAATGCATTAGCAGCCATTGTGGTTCTGATCAGATTTTGTTTCACTTAAAAGCAATTACCAAGAAGAAAGCTTTTTTGAAATCTCTTACAGAACTTCATAGAATTTCCCCAACCTCTGGGTTGTGCAACAGCCTTTTACAACTGAAAATGCACAGCTCTTTGCAATCAGAAAAAGGAAAATGTTTCTAAAAATATAAGTAACATCCACTTCTAAAATGTAATAACAGTCTTCTGTATACTATTTTTGACATTAGTGACTCTTTAACTGATATAAAATGTCTCCTAGAATGTTGAGAAATAAAACATCCCCATTGGCTAAAAAGATTTCATAATTTAAAATGTAATGAACAAAGAGTTGAGTGATGAACATTAATATTTCTGAAGTATAGAGCTGGAGGAGCAGACCAACATTCACCCTATGGCTGTGACAAGTCAATGTCCCTCACTCTTCTTGCTTATATGGCATCCTCTGCCAAAATAGCTTAATAACATGTAGCAGCTTAGCACTTTCAGCCTGGGTTGTTTTTTTGATGCTTTGACTCAGCAGGCTCCCCCGGGCTGACAGCAGCCTGTGCACTGCTGCCTGTAAAAGGATGTTCTTGTGTGATAAAGTTTTCTGAACAAAAATAATAAAAAGTTTTATTGGTGAGAAAAACAAGTCTGAAATATTGTTAAAGAAACAAGTATGTTTTTAATACAGTGAGCTTGTATATTCACACACACACACACACACACACACACACACACACACACACACACACACACAGACATTGTTTTGACCTGTTTCTTAGAACTGAACTACTATTTTAACTATATAACTTTATTTATTTTGTTTATGTTTAAAGTAAGTTGTTTAATATTTAAATTTCTTTAGTTGTCCATGTTCACACTGTCCTGAACTCTGTACAGCACTCTGAACCTCAGGGAATGGGAGCTCAAATAATAAAGTTTGGCTAACTTTACACACACACACACACACACACACACATACACACACAGAATAATGGCATGATAGGCAGCATTCACTGCCAGATCCTTTGGCAGAACACTACTCAAATCATCGCATCACCCTTTGCCATGAAGTAAAAGGTCTGTTTTTTTTTCTGTATAGCTACTTGATCCCCCTTGTCACCTACTTCTGCTATTGGGCCCCCTTCTCTCCCAACCCTGTCAGCATCTCCCCCCACCGTCTGTACTGGTGGGGATCCACAAGGAGCAGGGTCAGAGAGTGTTGGGAGCCATCACACTCTACAATTAGGAGACAAAGGCATTTTCTGCTTTTTCTCCTGCCCTGACCTGGAACTGTGGCATGCATGGTAGACACATGTGCTCCCAAAATAGCAGCTCCCTCCACTCTCCCTGTGACAGGGTTGAATAAGACCCTGTCCCATTTGTTATGCAGAAGGAGTTAAAAGCAAGGCTCTATCTGTTCTGTCCTCTCCTATTCTGTCTTTTTACTGTCTGATTGCACAATCAAATTTTCTTGTGAGACCTAGAAACTAATCACTCTGAAGGTCTCACGATTTTCCCCCTCCTGCTATTTCTCTGCCTTCGCTTGTTATTTCTTTCTTTCTTCTTTCTCCTTGCTTATCTGAGGTTATAAAATATATGTGAATCTGTATGTGGAACTGGATCACTTTGTTTGTCAATGTATGTAATTGTATTGCTGAGATGATAGCAAAACACTATTTGGAAATCAGGGGGTTAACTTTGAGATGCAGATTTAACTGCACAAACTAATTTGCAGAGTTGTCAACAGGAGATTAGTGCTGGGACACACTGTTCTATGTTGTTGCACCTGTAAAGAAATTGATAAAGTTCTGATACATTTTTTTGTGAGAAACAGAATGCCTCTTATTGAGATCAGGATGTAGAAATTAATTTATTTTATTTATTTAGTTTTTGTTAACCGGGTAGGTGAACTAGCCATAAAATGACTATTTTCAGGCACCACCCAGGAGAGTACAACAAAAAGAGAACAGTTGAACGACAGCAACATGGGTACAATAATACAAATAGAGGAACAGTACAGCAATGCTACAAAAATATAATGGGTAGAAACAACAAAAAATAATGGCAAGCATTATACAGATAATGGCAGTGAGATATATAATAAATGCAGAAACCATGGACCCGACCTGTGGAGTGAAAGGGTTAATAAGATAGTAAGGTTATATAGAGAGAAATGTGAGGAATGTTCAAACGTAACAAGAAAGACTGACAGAAGGAAGGTCAGGAGTGGTAACTGGCAAAACAACAGTGGATGGTCAGCAACAGGGTTTGAGAAGGAAGAGAGCTAGTTGTCAAGAAGTTATTTACACAGAGAAGGAAAAATATGGGGAGGGGAAGAGGAGACAGTCTTGGAGCTGGATTAGAGCAGGGGTGACATTACTGGTAAGTCTCAGGAGCTTCAGGTTTGGGTCAAAGCATGTACAAGCATCAGCTAAGGATAGATAACGACGATATTCACTTTTAAATCCAAAGTGAGACTGAGACAGCCGGAGACTGAGTGGAAGAACATTCCATAGCCTGGGAGCAGAGAATTGGAAGGCCCCTGTGCCTTTAGTCATCCGACATCTTGGAACATAGAGCAAGGATTTGTCAGCTGATCGCAGGCCAGGGGAGGATGGTTGAGGGTTCAGCAACACTGCCAGCTGGGATGGGTTTTTTTCCCAGATGATCACGTCCATTAGTGGTCCAAGGTAGTATTGTCTACTGGCAGAGGGTGAGAGCCAATTCAGATCCTTATAAAGAAGGCAGTGATGTTTGAGTCGAGGCGACGAAGAGGCAAATCGGCATATATTATTATAAGTTACATCCCATTTTAGTAGGGAGGTTTTATGGGCAGAGGTAAGAATAGAGACACCATAAGTAAGGGTTGGGAGCAGAATACCTTGGGTAATTGCTAATTTGGCCAAGGGTGTAAGCATGTAGCTCGTTTTGTAAGCTACTCCCAGTTTTGAGTTTACAGCTTTGCACGAGGACTGAATGTGAAGATTAAAATCCAGGGACTGGTCCAGTAGGATCCCAAGGTACTTGAAGGAAGTAACATTTTCAAGTGGAAATCCTCCAGGGTGAAGAACCTCCAGCAAACTAGAACAAGTCTTAATCTTTGGTGCGGAACCTAGGAGCATGGCTTTCATTTTCTTTTCATTTAGTACAAGCTTACGGTCTAGTAGCCAGTCTAAGACCTTATTGAAGTCTGAAGTAAGTGATGTGTTTATGCAGGCAGTACTAGAAGAACTAGTATAGATGATCAGGTCATTAGTGTAGAGAATAGCTGAGCAGGATTCCAGGACCTCAGCTGCATTGTTAATAAAAATTGAGAACAGAAGGGACCCAAGGATAGAGCCCTTGGGGACCCCAAGGGTGATGATAGATGTGTTGGACAGGGAGGAGTTAAATTTGACAGCTTGCAACCTGTTTGACAGGTAGCTACAGAACCAGTCCACAACAGGGGTAGAGAAATGGAATTTATGGAGGGTGGAGAGAAGCAGGGGATGGTCTACAAGGTCGAAAGCCTTAGTGAGGTCAATGAAGATGGCACCTGTGAGTTTTCCAGAATCCATGTTGGACAGAATATCAATTGCCAGGCAAAGACTTCTTATAAGAAGAGCAGCAATATTTTGTGTGTGTGTGTGTGAGAGAGAGAGAGAGGAAACATTTTGTTTTGTTTGAACTGCCTAGCTGTACAATTTTTTTTTTAATTTTATTGTTATTGGAAATAATAAAACTCTACTTGTGAATTTTATAACTGCTCCTGGTTTTCCTATGCTTCCTGACCCATGCCTCAACAACACTCCCAACATAACATCAGTCCCCCATACCTCTGCTCTGACACCCAGTCTCCATCTGGTGTCATCCAAGAGTGAGAAAACTCACCTCCCCGATCCAGGAGATGACAGCAGCTCAGTGGCTGATACGATCATCTCCCAGTCCTTCTACCCTGCCAACACCCAGCCAACTTGAGCTTGCTTCTAAACTCAGGTCACTGGCATGTTGCAAGGTGTGGCATCCAGTGCCTCAACCCTCAGTACCACCAGGCTGATGAAGTAAAAGGCCTGTTTACAGTACTGTCTTTGCACCAATGTATGCAGTGCAAGGATGCTGATCCAGTGCAGGCCTTTTCCTGTAGATAGAGCCAGGTATTTTGTTTAGCCACTTCAATGTGGTCCCTGCAAAACCACTACCAAGGTGGAAACCATAATGCTACAGGTGATCTAACACTCCACACCACTGGCAGCGATGTAACCTGCACATGTCACAAGAGCCCCTGTGGTTCCTCCTGGACATCCTCACATCCTACCTCTTGCCCCTCTTTAATCAGACTCAAAATGCTGTGCTGAAGAAGCCTAGTGTGGATGTAAGATGGGGACAATTGAGCCCGTGTGCCTCTCCCTCACATGGTAATGGCATGCAGTTGTCTTGGTAATGTCAGCAGAATCTTTCTTTAACAGCTTCTTGCACTCTGGTGTTTTTGATATGGCTACTGGCTATTGTACTATATTGCCTCAAATGTGTTTTGGTATATGGACATCATGACTTAAGGGGGAGGCCCATTAAGACTGGGTTCACTGCTTAGTGATGGAAAGTACTTCAGTTGGGGATGGAGCTCTGAGGGCATAGGCAGGGTGTTACTTGGGTCAGTGTAAAAAGATAGCTGTTCCTCCACCAAAAAATGCAAGACTCCTCCCCAGCTAACCTATTAAGGGATCATTTAAGCTCCCACTATAGTGGTGAACAAAGAGTTGACTCCTCCTTTAGCTTCAAACCTATACTGTTGAAACAAGTTGAGGATCTATTATGGCATCTAGATACCAAAAAAAGTGCAGGAGCAGATCTTCTGGACCCATTCTTTCTAAAGATTGTGTGTCATGTGCTTGCAGTCCCCCTAACTCACCTCTTTAACCTTTCCTTAAACTCTGGCTCTATTCCCACGCTGTGGAAGATAGCCCAAGTGGTCCCCCCTTCTAAAATCAGGGGACCCTATGGATCTTAATAACTACAGGCCCATTTCCATCCTACCTGTGTTATCCAAGATGCTGGAGAAATTAGTGAGTATTCAGTTAAGGGAATATCTGGACAATGCTAATCTATTAAATCCAGCTCAATCTGGATTCAGGGCCAAACATAGCACTATCACTGCATTAGCCAAGGTCACCAATGATTGGCAAACCGAACTGGATAAAAGAACAATGTCAGTGCAGTATTCCTGGACCTGAGCAAAGCATCTCGACACTGTGGACCATGAACTGCTACTCTCATCCCTACACTCCATTGGCCTAGATCCATCCTCCCTTAAGTGGTTCAGATGCTACCCTCCGGTAGATCACAGCAGGTAAAAGCTGAAGGTGACCTCTCCCATTAAGACCACTGTCAAGAGGAGTCCCCAAGGCTCTATTCTGGGTCCTATCCTTTTGCCATTTATATAAATAAAATTGATTCAACCTTACCAAGTCCTCAGTACATCTCTTTGCTGATGACACTGTACTGTATGTTAGCAACCCTTCACCTAAAGTTGCTCATAAAATCCTACAAGCAGAATTCTCCTGTTACAACATCAGCTTCTCAAGAAAAAGCTTCTGCTAAATGCAAAGAAAACCAAAGCAATGATGTTCACAACCCAAAACTCCACCAACACATCCTCTTCAATCAGTCTCCCCCAGATATGCACTATACTTGGAAAAAATCTGGAGTATGTTGAAAATTTCAAATACCTAGGTGTGTGGATTGACAACAGACTTGACTTTACTCAGCATCTAGAACTACTGCTGAAAAGCTTCGCTTAAGGCTTGGCCTCCTCTACAGATTAAAACCCTTCCTTAATAGAGATTCAAAGATGAGATTAGTCCAGGCCATCTTTCTATCAGTCATTGACTACGCAGACTCCTCTATAGTCACTGCTCCACCCTACCTTCAAAAGTTGGATACCTTATACCATAGAGCAATAAGGTTCATTACAAACCTGCCATATAATACTCACCATTGTTCTCTCTGATTCAGTTGGATTGGTTTCCTTCATGTCAGGAGGAGCAGAAATGCAGCTCTATGGATCTACAGAGCTTATCAAAAAAACTCCCAAGCTATATCCTGGACTGCTTCAACCTGACCACTCCCAGCTCCTATGCCCTAAGAAGCAACAATATCATCCTGCTCAAATTACCCAAAGTCAACACCAAAATAGGAGGCAGCAATCAGCTACTCTCTAGCCATAGCATGGAACACCCTACAAAAATCCCTAAAACTGTCCATTATCATTCCATTTACATCCTTCAAGCAGCACTGTACAGCCTTCTTCACAGAGAAATGCAGTTGCTACCACTAGAGATAGAATAGTCATCCCACAAAACCTTATTCCAATCACATATGGCATATTCCTTCCAGCCAAACACCGCCAGTATATGGCACCTAATATTCCTTCACCATCCTTGTACTCATTATGTGAGTGACTGTCATGGCCCTCATTGTGATATATATGTATTGTACATATTGTAGATGTTAGTTTAACTTTCTCTTGCCAAATTTTAACATGTGAATTCTCTGTATATTATTGTGTTATAAATAACATTTTCTTGTTTCTGTATGTATAACTGTCTCATAAGTATGTGATGTAATTGCTGTGCACCAACTCGAACCTTGACCTTATCAGGTCCATCTTGTAAATGAGCCTTGCTCAATGATGATCGCCTGAATAAATAAAGATTTGATTGATTGATTGATTGATTGAAAATGCAATAGTCTAAGCATAGTGGAAAATGTGAGTATACAGTGGCAAGAGTGTGCAGTGAAGAAATACAGGCAAGGACAGGGCACAAGATCATGAGTGAGATTGCTAGGGAAAAGATCTTCAGACAGGATGGGCATGTGTGCAGGCTGGATGAGATGGGTCCCATTATCATGTGGAAAAAGGCCATGAGAAAGGTCAGAAAAGAGATGGGAATGGCATCATAACAAAGGATGCATAACATTACTGGATACAGCACTAAAAGGGGATCAGTCATCATTAAGAGTCTTGCACCCAAGTGTTGGGCTGCTCCCAATTTACACTTTGTGTGCAAACATTTTTTTTTTACTTTCTGTTCACTGCAGTACAATAGATTGCATCATACTAATTTTGCTCACTGTCCGGCTGCCATTTTACTAAGTTATTAGGTTACTAGGTAGACAACACATAATAAGGCTGAGGCCCATCAAGAATGTCTTCCACATCCATGTGGGTATACTAGTATCTTCCTGTTCCCCAATGAAGGTGCTTGTCAAGTCTGTCTTCAAAGATTTTAAAATGTTCAGCTTCTACCACATGTTGTGGGAGTGAATTCCGTAGTTTTTGCAGCTCTTATAGTGAAGTAATTATCCCTTTTTTGTGTAAGTGCTCTTGGGATAAGTAGTTATAGCTTTTGACTTCTGAGGTTAGCACTACATAGGGCGTACTGTAGCCCACACTGAGATGTAAGGATCAGATTCTTTAAAATCCTTTGGAGCTGTAGTAGGTCTCCACTACTCCTTCTTTCTTCCAGAGTTATTAATCCTGTATTTGCTGCCTGTTGTTGTATGGCAGGGGGCCTTAGATTGGAAATTCATTTAGTGACCTGATGTTGGACTTGTTCAATGAGTTTAATGTCTTTCTTGAGATAGGAGTTCCAAAAAGGTGAACAGAAATCCATATGGGGCCTGATGTAGGTTCTGTACAATGGAACGATGCAATGTTTATTTTTGTTGATAAATGTGTACTTAATGCAGTTTAGAATCATATCTGAAGTTTGGGAAATTTTTTTGCAGTGCCCACTAGAAGAGAGGGAGTTGTTAATAATTATCCCAAGGTCCTTTCCTTAGTTGCTGAGGTTAGTGCTTGGTTGTCAAGGGCATAGTAAAATGTCAACCTCCCCTCCCAATTTGGCATCGTCAGCAAATTTTGCTGTGTAGTTTATGATGTTTTTATTTATATTTTAAGATGATAAACATGGATGGTCTAAGGACTAAACCCTGAAGCACTCCACTACTCACCTCTCCAAGGGACGAGAGCTGACAGCCTACTGTTACGTGCTGTGTTCTTTCTCTAAGCCAATTACTAATCCATCTAACCAATGGAGTACTAAGCCCTGTTCTTAATAGCTTACTGGTAAGCTGTTGGTGTGATACCTTGTCAATGGCTTTGCAGAAGTCTAAGAGGATAATGTCTACTGGTGTTGTGTTATCTAGATTGATTCCAATATTGTTATAAAAGGTAACCAGGTTGATTGTACATGAGTGATCAATTGTGAAATCATGTTGGTGGTTGTCAGAATATCCCAATGTTTTTAGTTTTAATTCCACATGGAAGGCTATTAAGCAAACTGGGGAATAGGGGAGTGGGCAGGACAGTACTGCAGTGGGTAGGTAATTGGCTTGGTGGCAGGACACAGAGGATGATTGTAAATGGCTGTCACTTGACAGAGGGAAGAGTAACCAGTGGGGTACCACAGGCTTCAGTACTGGGACTGATCCTATTCAACGTCTTCATCAGTAACATTGTACAGGACCTAGAAGGCAGAATTTTCCTGTGTGCTGATGACACGAAGCTCTGTAACAGAGTGGACATACCAGAGGGTGTAGACAGAATGAGGAGGCACCTGAAGAAGTTTGAAGAATAGTCAAGGGTTTGGCAGTTGAAATTCAATGCAAAGAAGTGCAAGATAATGCATATGGGGCACAAAAACCCTGGAACAACAAACCAGTTGTGGGGTTGGATATACCATGCACCAAGCAGAAAAGGGACTTTGGGTTATCAACTCTGATGACTTCAAGGTAGGGAAACAGTGCGACAAGGCAGCAGGTAAAGCAAATAGGATGCTGGTATGCATAGACGGGGCATCACCAGCAGGAAAAGGGAGGTCATAATTCCACTGTACAAGACACTAGTGAAGCCCCACCTGGAGTACAGTGTACATTTCAGGAGACCTTACCTATGTAAGGACATAGACAAGGTAGAGAAGGTTCAGAGGAGGACAACAAAGATGGTACAGGGATTCCATCACAAGTCCTCTGAGGATAGGCTGAAGGACTTGAATATGTACTCCCTGGAGGAGAGGAGGGAGAGAGGGGATATGATAGAGACATACAATACTTTACAAGGAGGAACAGGGTGTAGGAATACACTATTGTCCAGCGAAAAAATGTTCCAGGTCTAGAGGGCATGGGATGAAGTTGGAGGGAGGGCAATCCAGAGGAAACGTAAGGAAGAATTTCTTCACAGAAAGGGTGGTGGACAAGTGGAACATCCTGCCAGAAGAAGTGGTGAGGGCTGAAACAATCATGGGATTTAAGAATGCGTGGGATAGACATAAGAGAATTCTGGAGGTAGGGGTAAGAGGCAACAGGCTTCTAGAAAAACATAAAGTAAACTTACAAGCTCAAATGGGCAGACTGGGTGGGTCATAAACCCTTATCTACTGACAGCGTCTATGTATCTATGTATCTGTGTAATTCAATTTTTTATTTTTAACTAATCGTTCCACAGTTTTACTGAAGGTGGGTATCGGGCTAATTGGCCTGTAGTTTGCAACATTTTCTCTTGCTCCTTTTTTATGGCTGTGGGTGGAGCCTACAGCCATCTTGCTGAAGCTCAGCTGGAAAATGGCTTATCGTGGAACACATTTTTCAGACTTTTCAGTGTATCCTTCCACTAATGCAAATCACTATGGCATTTGAATTACATAATCCCTTCTTTCTGTGTAAATATCATGTGCAACACTTTATTTTTTACTGCAGTTGGTAGTGTTAATAAAGAAATGCCTTTAAAGCAGTGCTCTAGTTGTTTTTTGTACCCCTCTGCTGAATAAATACTGTAATTGTGCTTTCATGTTTGTAGCTCAGTTTTCCTTTGACTGCTGTAATACATTCCTGATGTTCTGCTAAGCTGGGCTGCTGGCATCTGCTGCATCATGATGTCAGTCAGTGGTCTGTGAGCATTGCCATCTGTCAGAGATGCTGCTCCAACTTAATATTTCCTGGTCAGCAACAGGCTGCAGTCAGGGCATTTTGGTTTGATTTAACACACTCTCCTTGTTCTTATACTGAGTTCTTCATAATTTCTTTTAAATTGTCAGATGTATGTGTCTAACAGTCAATCTTTGCAGTGTTTGTCTGTAATTTTACTGGAGTGGCTTGTGCCAGTGTTTGACTTACTCTCAAAATTTATTGTGCATCCTGACAGTTTAAATAGTACTGCTGATAGTGGCTTGCAACAAACAGTGTAAGTTCTACTGCCCTATTTACCAATATAATCATGTTATTTCCCTGCTTTTATAATGCTATCAACTTGTTAACAAAGTTTGTTACAGTATATTTTATTTTTTAACTGACTTTAATGTCTATCTGTGCGGTTACTTCTTGTTCAGTTTTGTTGTTTTCTGTTTTAATTTTTGGTTGATATGATGCAGTGCTGTGCCATTGGTCATAAGAATGGGAAAGGGTATGCACACAGTTTGTATCACTTTCCTAAAGATAACCATCTGTTCAAGCTGTGGGCACTTGATGTTAAATGTGCCTCCTAGGAACCAACTGATCATAATGTTTTATGTGCTGGCCACTTTACAGAAGCTCAATTTACAATTTCACAAACTTTTTTAGATGCTATTGGTGTTAATCTAAGTCAGTGTTGCTTGAAACCAGTTGCATGTCCCACCATTTTTTTCATTTAAACAGGAAAAACAAAAATGCCAGAGTAATGTCATTCAGAATAGGAAAAGGACTGAGGCAAGTGATAACTTTGATAAGCCATATTACAACTGCCATATCTGAATTGCTGCTGAATGCTAACAGTGTGTCTGTAAAAGTGGCTGAAACAGACAGGTTTTTATTTTACTGTTACTGGCAATGTAGTGTGAGGCCCAGATATTCAAACTGCTCCAGGCTGTGGCCCAAGCCTGGGCGCAGCTCAACTTAGCTGCACAGGGGTGTGGACTGGGCGATATTCAACGGAGCTGCGCCATGGCTCAGCAGCATTGAATATCGCACCCTGGCCACCTGCAGTGTACATGACGTAGTGGCACTGTGCCAGTGCAAGTGACCAAAGTGGAGCATGGGGATGCGCTTGCGCAAGTTCCATTGCGCCATGCACAGCAACCGCGATATTCAAAAGTTAACATGGAAATGGGGCCATAATGTATGTAAGACACACATGGGGCCATTTGCATGTCATTATGGCCCCATTTGCATGCAGGTACGCTGATCCCCAACTGTTTTCAGCTCGCTGCCCCGCCAGGCAGCAGCCGTTGGGATCGATGCCCCCGCAGCCGGGCAATGTGCTCCACAGCCTGATCGCGGGCATTTGTATTAAAAAACAGACCTCTGTCCAATATCTCTGGTGATCTAGTGGACCGCTGTTTGCCCGATCGTGGGCATCTGTATAATGAAAGAATAATTTGGTCCAATATTCCTGGTGGTCCAGTGCACCACTGTTTGCCCGATTGCGGGCATCTGTATAATGAAAGAATAATTCCTTCCAATATCCCTGGTGGTCCAGTGGACAGCTGTTTGCCCGATCACAGGCATCTGTATAAAAAAATTAATAATTCCAATATCCCTGGTGGTCCAGCGGTACCCCCCCCTCCACCCGACCACTGAGCCCCACCGTACTGCTCCCCCCGGTCTGCCAGTGGGCTAGCTCCCCATCCACCTGCCGCCCACCGCCCCGCCCGGCTGACTGACACCGTCAGTGGGGCTGTATGCCCATTGGTCCACAGCATGAGCCAATGGGCATGCATGCTACTTATACTACATTCCAGATATGTGAATGAATCATTATCTGGAATGTGTAGTACGGTATGGGCTGCACCCATTGGCTCATGCTGTGGACCAATGGGCATACAGCCCTACTGACAGTGTCAGTCGGTAGGCAGGGGTGGCAGTGAATGGGGTGCTGCTACCTGCCGCTGACTGGGGAGTGGGCGGTGGGGCTCAGGGCGGTGGGAGGGGTACCGCTAGACCACCAGGGATATTGGAATTATTAATTATTTTATACAGAAGCCGTGATTGGGCAAACAACGGTTCACTGACCCACAAGGGATATTGGACCGAATTATCCTTTCATTATACAGA
The DNA here is from genome assembly GCA_016271365.2 of Neoceratodus forsteri. Classification (NCBI taxonomy): domain Eukaryota; kingdom Metazoa; phylum Chordata; order Ceratodontiformes; family Ceratodontidae; genus Neoceratodus; species Neoceratodus forsteri. The sequence continues at coordinate 1,110,181,216 of CM028130.1, read as the reverse complement.
TGCCCGTGATCGGGCAGGCAGCGGTCCACTGGACCACCAGGGATATTGGACCGAATTATTATTTATTTATACAAATGCCTACGATCGGGCAGGCAGCAGTCCACTGGACCACTAGGGATACTGGACAGAATTCTGTTTTTTTAACTAATGCCTGTGATTGGGCATGGGGGGTTGCTGCCAGGTGCAGAGGGAGCTCGGGTGGCCACCCACAGGTGGCAGCTGCCATGTTGCACCTGCAATGGGGCAGCTCACCTGTGGGTGGCCATCAGTTGTTTCTCTTTTTTTGGATCGACTTTGTGCTGGTGCAGGTAGGGGTTGCGCATGCATGGCTCTGCACATCCTGGGCTGAATATCGGGCTGTGCAGGATATGCATGGGCACACCCCCCCCCACCTGTGCCTGCATACATTACTGATGCACTCCGGTGCATCAGGATTTGTGCTGCGCACTTTTCCCTTTTGAATATCGCACCAGGGTGCATCAGTGGATTACGCATGGTGCAACACTGTAGTGCCATGCACAATGCTTTTGAATATCTGGGCTTCTGTGTTTATGGGTTTATGATAGTGTATTAGGTATGTGCATTGCTGTCTGCTTTTGCTGGTTAATATTACATAGGTGTATATGTTTGCAGTAGGTTATTATGTGCATGGATTTATGTGACTGGTGCTCTTACATGTCTCTGTGTTGTTGCAAGGTACTTTTAGATCCTTTTCAAAGTCAATAGCTCACTACTCTTACATCAGTGTGTATGGTTGAATGATATGGCGATATGGGTGCTTGACAGTTATGCCTGGTTTATAGTGCACTGCTCAGTAATATAGCTTTATGGATGAAATATTCTATTATGGAGGAGTGCATGGGCAAAGGGCAATAGTACAAATGTGTGTAAAGTTACAGGACATTGTTATCTGCACTGCATTTTGTGCCCAGAATTCTTGTGAATGTCTGCATGGGTGCACAGTACTATTATAGGGGGTGTATATAGGTGAAGGACAATGGTACAGATGTGCATATGTGTGCAGGGCACTTATGTACTGTTATTTTAGTTCAGGTCACGGTTGCATATCTTTGTATTGATGTAGGGTACTGTTATGTGTGTCTATGGGTGGAAGGCAATGGTACTAATGTGTGTATGGGTGCAGCACACTTATGCCTGGTTATTGTAGTGCACAACTCAGTTACATAACTTTGTATGACTGTGGATTACTGCTACATGACTGTGCATGGGTGAAAGGCCATGGTATAGCTCTGTGTATTTGTGCAGGACACTGCAATGTCTTGGGATTTGCTGAAGCACTTTGATATGTATCTATATAAGGGGTTTTGGTAATATTGTGTTATTGTGCATGGCTGAGAGGAAATATAGAAACACAGAACTTGACTAAAGGGAGACTGAATATTTATTTACTCTGCTCTTGCTATACTAACTCTCTCCACTGGCATACTATGCTGTTGTACTGTACCCCTCCCCCCCAACTACCACACGTCAAACCCTTATTGCCCCTCTTTGGGACTGTGATTCCTCTTGCTCTGTCCCATTCCCATTTAAACCCCTGAAGGGAATTTGCATCCTACCAGCCTCCACTCATGCTTCTAGTTACTGAATCCCTATTTTGTACAAATAGGACACAACAGTTTACCTTCTTTATATCACAGAGAAACTTGTACTGTATGTTTCAATCATGTACCCACACTCCCTTCTGAATTTCAGTGAATAGCTATATAGAGCCATAGTCTGCCTAGGTGTTTCCTCAGGTGAGGTCTCCAGAACTGGTCATAGCACTCCAGGTGAAGCCTCACTAGGGAGCTGTGCAGTGACAGAATCACCTTGCTTTGTCTACTGTGAAAACCGTTCCCTATAAAACCAATAATCTTCAGTGCCTTTTTGTATGCTTTATTGCATTGACTTGCTTGCTGCAGGGAGTCACTGACTATGACCCACGTACTGTATCTCTATCCTCTGCAGAAGTAGGCAGTCAAATTCCTACCATCAAGTATTCTGTGTATGGATTATGCCTACCAAAGTGCACTTGTGCTCACAAATGAGGAGCATATACAGGAAATAATGATCAGAGAGCCATTGGGTGGGAGTGACTACTGCACAGCGGGGTTCCAATTAGATATGGGCAGAGATAGCATCTTGACTAAGAACAAACTCTTAGATTTTAGAAGGGTGGACTTCAGGAAAATGGGTGAACTACTAAAGGCCTATAGAAAATTTGGGAAGACTAAGACAGAGGTGGATAAGGAAAACTACCTAAGGTTGGCTAGTGAGGCAAGTAACGAAGTCCTGCAAGCTAAAGCACAGAAGGAGCTGCAGACAGCTGAAGGAATTAAGAAGGGTAGAAATCTTTCATTTACTATATAAGTGAAAAAAAGAGACAAGCAGGAAGGAATGGTTAGGCTTAAGAAAGGGGAGGAGTGGGTGGAGAATAATGGTGGAAAAGCAGAGATACTAAATGAATACTTCTGTTCTGTCTTCACCAGGGAGAAGGATGGATCAGTGCCTTCAGGAGGGAGAAGAGGAGCAGGTGGAGAGGGGAACATAGATGTAGTGATAGAGGAGGATAGAGTGAGGGATGGGCTGCTAGCATTAAAGGTGGACAAATCACTGGGCCCAGACAGAGTACATCCAAGGGTACTAAGAGAATTAGCCAAGGAGCTGGCAGGGCCACTGAAAGACCTATTTAATAGTTCACTAGAGTCAGGTGTGGTACCATAGGACTGGAGAACAGAACATGTGGTTCCCCTTCACATAAGCAGTTTCAAGAATGACTCAGGGAATTACAGACCAGTCAGTCTGACCTCAATTATGGGCAAGCTCATGGAGACCATACTAAAGGAAAGATTGGTGGAATATCTAGAAGAGCATAGTCTCTAGGATTTGAGGCAGCATGGGTTCATGGGGGGGATTGTGTAAAACAAATCTGATTGACTTCTTTGACTGTGTCACTAAGACAGTAGACAGGGACCAAGTGATAGACACCCTTTATCTGGATTTCAGCAAGGCTTTTGACTCTGTGCCCCACAAAAGGTTGATCAGAAAGTTGGTGGATCCTGGGGTTGGGGATAAGATGGCCAAATGGGTGTAAAACTGGCTGAGGAACAGAACCCTGAGGGTGGTTGTGCGGGGAGAGTTATCTGGCACCAGAAGGGTCACCAGTGGGGTACCGCAGGGCTCAGTGCTGGGTCCAGTGTTGTTCAATGTCTTCATCAATGACTTTGGGGATGGTATAAAGGCCAAAATTTGCCTATTCATTGTCAACACCAAGCTCTGTGGGAGAATGGACACAGGTGAAGGGATACAGGACCTACATGATGACCTGGAAAAGCTGGGAAGGTAGTCCAGGATCTGGCAGCTTGGCTTCAATGCCAAGAAATGCAAAGTTATGCAAATTAGAACCAAGAATCTCAAGACAGAGTACTACCTTGGTGGAGTCCTGGTATCTGCATCAGAGGAGAAGTGGGACCTGGGAATAATGATCACTAGTGACCTGAAGCATGCCACACAGTGCAATAAAGCAGCAGCAAGGGCAAACAAGATGCTGCAATGCATAGCTAGGGGGATCAGTAGAAGGAGAAAGGAGGTTATACTACCCTTGTACAGGTCACTGGTAAGGCCACTTCTAGAGTATGGGTTTAGTACTGGTGCCCACACTTCAAAAAAGGACATCTACCTGCTGAAAAAGATACAGAGGAGGGCTACAAAGATGACAGTGGGTCAGCACAGCAAGGTATATGAGGAGAGGTTAAGGGCACTGACCATGTACTCCATGGAGGACAGGAGAGAGAGAGAGAGAGAGAGAGCGGGGGCATGATTGGGACTTGAAGTACTTTAAAGGTATAAATAAGGTGGATAAGGAGGGTCTCTTTTAATTAAGTGGCAACCATAACACAAGGGTGCACAATCTTAAGATGGTGGGTGTGAGGTTTAAGAGGGTGGTCATGAAGCACTTCTTCACAGAGAGGGTGGTAGACACTTGAAATGCACTTCCACAAGAGGTGATTTCATTGAACACAGTGGGCAACTTCAAGAGAGGCTGGGGTAGGCACAGAGGGAATGTAAGGATCATAGGTAGGGAGAATGGGAGGGGTGAAGAGGGGGCAAGGACAGTAGCTCACACTCTGGACCTGCAATATGAGCAGACTGGATAGACCAAATGGCCTTCTACTGCTGGCTTCTTAGTATGCTAGTATGACTCCTACTGTGCTTCCAAACCACCTCATTTTTTTCTCTGAGCGAACACATTAGGAGTAATGCCAAACAAATGTAAATATCTCAGAAAGTATACAAGTTACACATACACCACTAACATGTATGTAGTTCAGGACAAAAAGACCTTTCAAATGAGGGTAGTCACAAAACTGAAGTCATTATATATATTTTTTTAATATAGCCATCCAAAAGGTGAAAATAGTGAAGAAAAATGAAAATTCAGGTAATCAGATGGCCATATTTAAAATAATAAAATTAGTGCAGCTTAGTGAATAGGTTCATTCGAAAGGTCTTTTTTGTCCTGAATGACTTTCATACTAGTTATGTACTGTATATGTAACTTAAATACTTTCCAAGAAAGTTACATCTGGTACATTTAGGAACAGTCAGGGTGCTTCGAAGGAAGGAGGAGGGGGCCACTAGAGGACATGAGTGGAAGCTGGAGGGGGGAAGATTCAGGGGAGAAAGGAGGAGGTGCTACTTCACTGAGAGGGTGGTGGAGCTATGGAATGTGCTGCCTAGGGGGCTGGTGGAGGCAGGGACGGTGGAGTGGTTCAAGAGGGGGTGGGACAGGTACAGGGGAAGGGTTCTGGAAGCAAAATCCAATGCAGTGAGAATATCCAGAACTGGGAAGGGAGAAGCCAGAGAAGGCGAGGGGTGCAGCAAGGTCAGCTACATGGGTCGGGGCTGACCAAATGAGCAGATGCGAAAGACTGTTAGGCCTATTCTGCTGCCATTTTAGTATGTTAGTATGTCTGCATGACTCCTATTGTGTTGGCTCAGAGAGAAAAAAAAATGTGGCTAGAGGATAGCTGACAGAGGCTGGTATTAAATGGAGTTCACTCCAAGGAAGGGATGGTGATGGATGATACCTTGGGGATCCTCTTTAATGTCTTTATAAGTGAAATTGCAAAGACACAGGAAGGGAAGGTTTGACTCTGCATGATGATACCAAGATCTGCAGCAGGATGGAAAAGTATGAGCAGAGACCTTAGAAGACTTGAACAGTGGTCAAGGGTATGGCAGCTAGGTTTCAACACAAAAATGTAAAATAATGCACTTGGAGCACAGAAATCCAGGGGCAGAGTACAAAATGGGTGGAGTGGTATTGACAACATTAAGAAAGCAGACATTCACAAGAAACAAGCTTTTACATACAGTTGATTACTGTTTAACAATATTATGCATCTATGGCTGCCACTGTACATCAGATGCAAACCCATGATCACGTTCCTCACTTGAAATGAAAAGGGGGGGGTTGGGGGTGGAGGCCATGACCGACTCCTGCAAAGGGGTAATTTCTAAAATGTGCATACAATCATGGGTAGTACTTTTTTCAGACAGTGCCACTACTGGAAACTATCACTTCAAGACTACTATTACCCCCACCTACTATAATCAGGGGAAAACCAGAAGTAGTCTAGTAGCACTAAGTGGTTAAGGCACATTTACCAGAAATTACTGCTTAGAAAAGAATGAGAAAGTGACTGTAATGACAAGCAAGTCCCAGACCAGATCTCTAGTTTGTTAATAGTCTCCTACTGAGTCTGATTTTTATGGCTGCATGAGTCAGACTCTACAGATGTTATGTCATCATCAGATTTGTACAAGAGCACTTTGGAATCATTTGACCAGACCGCTGTCTGATGCGCTGCCACAGTGCTCTGGCATAATTTCCAGTGATTTTGTTTAAGCAGCTCTTCCCCTCCGTGGGCTGCATAAACACCCCCCCACACTATTTCTCCTTTCTGTAACTGCAGAAGTGACAACTGCCATGGACAACATGACGGCACTGAGTTAACCTGTGCATGCACGAGTATCAAGCATAAGTAGTCATGTCAGTGCTACCATGTTGCACATGGCTGCCTCCTGGGCAAACTATGCAAGCGTGAGTATCATGCATGTGCAGTACTAGTTATTGTTGGCGGCAGTGTGGCGAGAGTACCTCATATTCTTTTCAACACTCTTGCCACTCCTAAAAATTCCCCACAACCATATTGACTCTGACCAGAATTTGTTATATATATAGGGACTACCACAGAAGTTCTCCAATCTAGTGGTACTTGACTTGTTGATATTGATTTGTTAAATATTATAGTAATGGGGAATGAAAGACTTGCTGCCACCTCTATAATTATTCTAGGGCTGAGGTTGTCTGGTCCTGATGAGGAGTTAGTCCTAGGTTTTTATGGCAGCATGGTGATGTCTCCATGCTGGTGTATTGCTGTGAGTAGGGGACTGAGGACTATTTAACAGGACAGTAAGAGTGTAGTCTTCCGTCTAGTAATTTGGGTGGCTGCATAACTCATATTACTCAGCTGTTCTCTCCATTTACCACAGTGGTGTGTGTGTATGTATGTGTGTGTGTGTGTGTGTGTGTGTGTCTATGTGTCTGTGTATTCAACCCTGACTGGAGTATATAGCATAGAGCCCCTTAAATAATTGTGCCTGTTAAAATAGCTTAAGGCAACAATGGCTGTAATTTCTATTGAAACACATTCATCATTTTAAGCGCATGTAAGATAAATAGCTAACTTCCATAAACAATAAAAAGATTATTTCTTTTCAATGGCACTTCTTTTCCTGCACTCTAGTACTGCACTCCATTGTGTAGTGGCATTCCAGTCTATTCTTCAGTTTGATTCATTACAAGATTTTGCCTTTAAAGAGTCTCCTCCTATTATGTGCTTATATATTTTTTTGTTGCTGCATAACTGATTATGTGGTATATGTGTTAATTTCCTGCAAACTGTGTCTTCAAAACAAATATATTTATAATAATTATTTAGTTAATGAAGTTGTGTGCCTTTTCTGGTGTTTTATTGGTTTCAACTCCCCCTGTTCTCAGATTACATTGCAACACATTTGAGTCTTAACTTTTGATCATCCTGGTCATTAATCTTCAGCCTTCTTGTGTGATTTTAAATACATAGAAGTTGACACTTTATTTTCTTGTTCAGATCTATAAAGACATGTTTTTGCAGAGGTTTTTCAAATTCCTCTCCTTTTTCATTTATTTTTGCTGTCCAATGTCCAACTCCATATTTACATTTTTTTATTTCTATTTGATCAAGATTCATATCATGTAAGGCTATCAACAGTGGCAGCTCTAGCTTCTGTTGGTTACCAGGGCACTGGCTGGGCACTACTGTTTGAAGCCAGGGCACCTATCAAAACTGGAATGCAAAACATACATGCATATTCATGTGTGCCTACTTCTTGGAGTATTTGAACTAATGATGAATGTTATGTTTCTGAACTAAAAATGCAAATTTCATTTTATTTTTTACAGGGGATGGCCTTGCTTCTCCTGCCTTGGGGGTGGGGAAAGGGATGGCCTGGCTTCCCTTGGCTTGGGATGGATGGCTCTGCTTCCCCTGGCTTAGGGAGGGAGGGAGGAATGGCCCTGCCCCCTGCTTTCTCTAGCAGGAGAAGCAGGGCCACCTGACCCAGAAGATATGGCCACCCCCCAGCAGTAAAGGCAAGGCCACCTCCAAGCCAGGAGAAGCAGGGAGGTACCTTTCCCCAAGCAAAAAGAAGCAGGGCAATCCTCACCCCCCCCTCAAGCCAGGAGATGCAGGGTCTCCTCCCCGTACCAGGAAAAGCAAAGCTATTCCACCCAGGGGAAGGAGAAGTAAGGCCTTCCCCATCACTCGAACAAGAAGAAACAGCCATCCCACCCCTTTCCAGCAGGTATCTACCTACCAAAATGGTCCTCAATGGATTGGCCACCCACATTGGCAGGGCCAGGAGATAGAGGGCCATGCATTCTCTCCTTTGAGTCTCTCCCCTTCCCTCCCCTTCCCTCCCCACAGTACTAAGACATTCTCAAACAAACCCAGCTACTTACCTTAACAAAAAGGCACAAGCAGTCAGAACCCTGTCTCTCTGATTCTGCAGGCAGTTTCTTTCTTGGCTGTTTTTGCTGCTGGCAGGACTTTTACTTGAGGGTCTGACTCTGTGCTGCAGCTACTGGCTGGGCAGGGTGGCTAGCTGGTGCTGCTCTCTCTCATTACTGACCAGACTGTGCTCTAGTATTTTAGGAAAAAGGCACAAAATAGTGCAGCTCTTTTAAGGTTAACTATACTGCTGGGTTGGGGGAGCTTCTGTGCTGCAGCTTGCAAGCAATGCCAATGCGGTTCTGGTTTGGTGGGCATGGCTGGCTGGGTGGCTCCTGATTCAGGCAGCTAGGCAGTCACCAGGAACCAAACCGCAGTGCCACTCTTTGCCACCAACACTGGGTTCCCAATTATGAGGCTGAATGGTAAACTAAAATGAAAGCAAGTAGCCACTTGCTGCTCAACCCTGTTGCCACCAAACTTCTCCAATTGTGACGCTAAGTGCCCAAACCTAGAGTCAGACAGTAAATGATAAAAAGTAAGCAAACAATGACAGCCAAACCCTGGTGCTGCCAACCCTTTATTCTAACACTAGTTTTCCAGCCCTCAGGTCTGACAGTCAATGAAAAAAAGTAATCAGACAATGGGAGCCCAACTCCAGTGATGTTTTAGAAAAAAACATTAGTTGTTTTCTGTATTAATCTATTGTAGTATTGCTCCCTGCTATTCATTGTACTGTCTTACATTTGAGTACTTACCACTTGTACATCAAATAAAAAGCAATGTTATGCCATAGTCAGCACTAAAACTTTAACCCGCTTAATAGAAAATCATATGCCAATTCATAGGATGAATACTAAAAACAACAAAAATGCAGTAGTGCAATGAATATCGAGGAGCAATGCTATGCCAGATTGGGGCAAAAACAACTAACATTGAACTCCAGAAGCAGAGCTTTTGTCAGAGTTAGTAACTTAATGCAGAAATGCCCTTACATTATCTGGCACTAGGTCTGAATAGCACATGTATGAACAGTGCTGTCAATAGCAGCACCTTCCATACAGCACTATATAGAACAGTGGCAGGAACAAATGCCGCAAGTAAAGGCAATGCCATTGGTAGCAGTCACAAAGCACACTGATGACTGCTACCAGTCCAAACACTTATTTTAGCAGGGACTCTGCCCCCCCACACCCCCTTAACTAAAATAATCAACTCCAAGGTGGAGATGGATTATGGAAGACAAACAACATTTCAAATGCCAGGATTAGAACCCTGATCTCCTCCACCATTGTGGCCAAGCTGCTCCATGTCTCAGTCCTCTCTGCCATGGGAGCAGCTCATCCACCAGTTTTGGATGTCTTTCAGATGAGATGTTAAACTGATGTCCCATCTGCCTGTTCTGGTGGTAGTTCAGGTGGATGTTAAAGATCCCATGGCACTTCCCAAAAAGAGTTGGGGAAATTTTATTGAAAATCACATATACAGAAAACAAAGTCACAAATAGGAATATAATCATAACATCATGTGAAAACTGATCCAAAAAATGAACAAAAAAAATCGCTTAGAGATACCAAACTGTAAAATTGCAGTGACAAATAAATTAGGTGACATCCCCACCTCCCTTACTTATATTTGATAAAATAAGTAAAACCCTTCCACCAGTGCAGCACCTGTTGTGAAGAATATAGAGTTCGATCCCTATTATAAATTTTTTCTAGTTCATTCGAAATCAACAGACTAAGGCATTCATATGACATTCTCTGTTGATGTAATACCCATTGGCATTGTTCTTGCCACAAGTAAAATCTTATACAACAGGAAAAAAAGTAGTTATCTATCAGGATGGTAATTCCCCAAGTTTCTGCCATATTTCCTTAAAACCAAAATGTCATAGGTCAAACCCCGAAGCCAACCCATATTCCATTTGGCAGCTAAAAAATTCCTCATTGCTGTAACATATGAGCATTCCAAAAGAAAATTTTCCACAGTCTCAGTTACAGCTATGCACTCCATATATGGACAATTTCTGTCCTCTAAGGCTTTGTGTTTGGCATTCCCTCTCACATTTAATCTACCAGAGGCTGTAAGCTACAGATTTTCCCACATTTTGTGGGGAATTCTGGGATGTGTAAGCTGTTAGAGGAGTAGAGTATTGTCGACCATGGGACAGTTTTTGAAACACGGTTCCAATGGATATATTCTAGACATAATGTCCTGATATAATTTTTTATTGGAGCACAAGGGATGGGAGGGTCTCGGCACCCAACTAAGGATCTAGGTTCGAGCAGACTTGATAGACCATAAGGCCTAATCTGCTGGCAAATAGTATTAACTTGAGTCAAAATAGCAACCTTTGTCGTTCCCCATTTAAATAACGTCTGTGAAGCTGCTTTAAAATAAGGGGGAATATGAATGTGGGGCTGCAACTTAGGTGCTAAATTAGTCCACACCCAAAAATATTTATCTAAAGACTGCCTTGTCGAAGAATTATGAACTGTCCCAGTCATAGTAAGAGCAGTCTGTACAGTCTGCTTAAAAAATAACACATGTGGAAATACCACAGGATCTGTCATGCCAAGGCCTCCTTCCTTAATCCCTAAATATGTGTAACATCTCTTAATCGGATTAAGTCTATTACCCCACAACATCTGAAAAAAACATACTATAAAGTCTAGTCTAGTAATGTACTGGTAAAGGGTAAATCATAGCCACATATTGTAAAAGTGGAAGCAGGAATTTTTTTAGAAGCGCTATCCTTTTAAATTTAGAAAACTTCCACTGGTTCCACCGATTAACCTTTAGCTCTGCCTTATGAAGTGATTTTTCCCAGTTTACATCAGGAAGATTGTAAGACCCAAAAACAATACCCCAAACCTCTATTGTTTCATGAGACAAGTCTATTCTTGCCACCAAAACCAGAGTAGAAGGTCCTATGAAAAGCCCTTTGCTTTTAGTCACATTTAGTTTGCCATTAGAAACAAGCTGATATTTATGAAATTCCTGCAAAAACAAAAAAAAATTGTTCTTTATGTGAAAAAAACACAAATATCATCAGCATACACCTGAATGCATAAAGACTGTGGGATTCCCAATCCTGCCAAACCCTCCCATTTAGGCTGCACCATGATGGATCTAAGCAATGGATCTAGTGAGAAAATATACAGTAGTGGGCTTAAAGGGCACCCCTACCGAACCCTTAAATATACAGTAGTGAGCTTAAAGGGCACCCCTACCGAACCCTTAAATGAACCTCAAAACCATTACCAACCTGCCCTTTAAGAAAAGGCCACGCAGAAAAAGTAGACTATAACAATTTCAGTTGCTTGAGCCATTCGAAAGGTATTTTGTATGCTTCCAGAACCAAAAACAAATAAGGATGATAGACTCTATCGAAAGCTTTTTCTTGGTCAGCCTCAACCACACACCCAGACATACCCAATACACTGCAATGTTCAATCACATCTCAGAGAATCATCAAAGCATGCTGAAGTCCGGGACCCCACAATACTGTTGAGGAGAAATCACAAGTGAAGCATATCCCTTTAATCACAAGTAAAGCATATCCCTTTAAACGGTCATTTAAAATATGTGCAAGAATTTTATAGTCTGTATTTAACAACACAATAGGCCTCCAATTGGTAATATTAGTTTCATTTCCCTTTTTATAGAGGTAAATTAACAATCCCTCAGCAAAGGAAGAAGGTATCTTATCAGAATTAAAAAAATGTGCAAACACAGTTTCTAAACCAGCTGCAATCTGGTGACTAAAGGATTTATAAAATAAATGAGGGATGCCATCCAGACCAGGTGCAGTATTATTTGGCAAAGTCTTCACAGCAAGCAATATTTCTGACTTAGTGATTGGGGCCTGTAATTTATTGATCTCAGATGGAAAATCAGGGACCCACACTGACTGTAGAAACATCAAAATGTCACTCTCCTGAATGGGAGTATGTGGCTGAAGTGTTTCATAATGTGTTTTGATTAACTCTTCCAACCCCTCTGGTGAACTAAGTCTGTTCCCTTCTGTGGAAATTAAGAAATCCATATTCATACTTTCCTTGATTGTTTTACAGGCTTCAAAGGGGTCCCCCATTGGAGTCTTTTGAGTGCCATTGTTCAGCATTGCCTGAAGTATCTTAGCTCTATCATATTAGTAATTTTTCATATCATGCTTAATGACAGTAATCTGTGAAGAAAAATCCTGCCTGAAACTATTGGCCAAAGTATACAACCTTTGCAACTGACATCTGAGTGATAAATATTTCAGAAAGTTATTATTGCCCAGTGATTTGTCATACTTCATGAACCAAACCTTGATGTCCTGTTTCGTATCAGTCTACCATTCCCCTTTATCTGAATATAAAAACTCTACCGATAATCTAGCAATCAATAAACCACCAATATCCCGAAGAACTACCAGATCAGCTAAAACCGAGGTATTGAGTTTCCACCTTCCATTCTTGGTGGAGCTGCCATCCACCTAGTCCAAAGATAATGTCAACAGTAGGTGATCTGAAAATTCCACAGGAGTAATGGTAAGCAGCCCTTTAGGGAGATTTGGGGAAATCAACATATAATCATTCGTGGATTTATATGCATTCCATAGATAAATGAATTTTGGACCTCTAATATGATAGCAATAACAATCAGTTAAGCCATCCGTTTCAACCATTTGTGCCAAAGCACTGGAATCACAATAAACTTTCCTACCCTCCTCCTTTTTCCATTTTTTATCCTTCACAATACTACAATTAAAATCCCCACAGAGAAAAATCTTATAATTAGTAATCAAATAAGGCTGGATAAATTTCATATGGCAAACCTTTTCTGCTTTGACCTGTGAGTTGTAGACAGTAATGAACTGGCAATCAACACCTTTCCAAAGGCTGTCCAAAATTAAAACCCTCCCTGAAATTGGATCTATCAGTTTACACAAAATAAATGAATAGGAATGAAACAGTATTCCCACCCCATCAGTGGCCTCTAGTCCAAATGACCAACTTGAAGGGCCCCACACACATTCTTTCTTAAACATCCAAATATGGTCTTCAGTATACATCCAGGTTTCCTGGAGTTAAGTAACACCCAATTTAGCATCATGAAGTTACTAAAATGCAGCCTGTCTTTTAACTGAATTCAACAAACTATGAACATTAACAGATCCTACAGTACCAAAAGCCATTCAGGAAAAAAGGAAAAAGGTACCCAAACAGAAATAGTTAATTATTTTTTTTCCCTTTTTTCTTCTTCTTCTTTTCCTTATATATCCCTTGCCCCAGAGAGCAAGTCTCCTGTTCCATAAAGGATTTCTGTGAGTCAGAATCCCCCACCTCCATTTCTGAATCACTTCAGGGTGTAAATAAGGCAGAATAAGAATTTTTGGTTTCTACCGGGGGAGGGGGGTGGTAGGGATTAGGAGAAATGTGGGGGTGGGGTGGGAGTGAAGGTCAGGAGGCACTGTCTTCATAAACCTGGAAGACCTTCTATGAGGCAAAGGATCTTGGGCAGTCCTCAAAGACATGACCACACTCCTCACAGAGATTACACCTTGTGTGATTTGCACATTGCATCGTGATGTGACCGATTTCCCCACAATTATTGCATCTGGGCCTATCACTTGAACTTGAGAGATGAGTCCTAGAGCCACATTTGTAACATGTCCATGGTTGCCCTGCATAAACCCCCCCCCCATCCCTGCCTAGTAAAAAGGAATTAGGAACGTGCTCAATCACAGCCTCATTCTGGTGAAGCTTAACCTTATACTTCCAACCTCCCATCCAAAAAAAGTTCACTGTCAAGTATGACTTCTGGTTCCCCCAGCACATCACATTTCTGGGATATCTAATAAGTAATATCCTCTACATGTACGCCTTCATTCCTAAACATGACAGTAACATATTTTACAAGGGGTTTTGTCAACAGGATCACCACGAAGGGAGTCCATGTAGGGGGAGAATTTAACTTGCCCATACCTCTCCCAAAACAGATCTAATGCATATTCTGTCTGAAAACTCACATCAAAATTATCCTTCTCTGAAATATTGATGAATGCATCAATCTCCCTCAGAGTAAGATGTAGAGAATCCTCTAAAATAATTTTCCCCACGTGATACCTATCAGGCCTATCTTTCAAACCCCCTTTATATCGAATACGCACAGCATTCCCACGGGGTGCTGCTTCTTTTTTAACTTTAGAAAAAAGGTCAGACAATAAAGGCTTGTGATCAGAGTCTGTATTCTTAGAAATGTTCTGCAGTGGAGGTGAACCCTCATCTTGTGTCTTATGAGTCTGTAAGAGTGGAAAATTCTGGGAGAGTCCTGTAGAGTCAGCCACCCCAGGGTGGCCTGCTAGGGGATCCAAAATAGGTGCAGCAATTGCTGTCGTCTCTGCCTGTAGAGTACTACCACATCCAGGCTGTGCAAGTTCATGTGGTTTCCACTCTGGGGAAGCCTGTGAAATAGGGAAAGGGGAATCCCAGTTTGGGTCAGGAACCCAAATACGCCTAGGAGATTGTTGCCAACCTGCGTCAGCCAAAGCCTTCTGAGGATTTCATGGGTCACAGGGGGATGTAATTGCCACCTGCATAGTAGATGGCACTGTAACCAAAGATTCATCCAATGATTCAGCAAGCTTTCTGTTAGCAAGGTTTAAAACAGCCCTTCTGTCGTTCATATCAGCCATCATCCCTTGTTTTGAACCAGCTCCTTTAAATGAAAAGTCGGTTTTCCCCTCTTGAGAATTCTCCTGTGATTGATACACCACATTTTGTGTAGTCCCCTCAACCTGCAGCCATTTAAAAATAAACCCAGCAGTCTTAGAGAGCGTAATGACAGGAGCCGCCATGTCAAAAGCCGCTGTGTCAAGTGGGTCTAGATGCAAGCTGTGCTCTAGTGCAAAGTCAGTTGCCTCAGTATTGTGCACCTCTCTGGGAACAGAAAGAGTTTCAGACTTTTGACACACACCGTAATTGGTATTAGAACTGCCAGCTTGTACAGGGTCTTCAACCAAACTACTTGAAACAGAGTCACCTGGCCCGGTCTTGACTCAAATGCATTAAATCCAAACGTTCAGCCTCTGGCTTTTCCAAGAAAGGAGAGGAGGCCTGCTCTCCCTTCTCAGGCACATCTGCACTCTCCAGCATTCCAGCCTGAGTGGCCATCCTGCAAATGGATGGCAGGTCCCTCTAGTAATGAGTAGGGGAATTTCCCTAGTGTCCTGGCCAAATTTCACCCCATTCACTAAAAAAAACACCAACGCCTTAATCTGGTTCAAAGTCAGCTGACACTCATCTGTATCCCCCTCCCCTGGGTCATGCCTGAAAATAGGTAGAATGTGTCTACTGCACTTACCTGGTCAACAAAAACAAAATAAAATTAATAAATAACAGTAAAAACATTTTCAATATCCAAACCCTTGTCTTCTTCCTAGTACCATTGATAGCAACTTGGGTAGCGCTTACTGCATAGCGCTGTTTAATCCCTGTCCCTGTCTGTGGTATGGCATTATTGTATCAGATGCTCAGCCATAACGGATTTATACCTTGGGGGGGGGGCTTGCTATAGCCCAGGTGTCAATGGTTGCTTTGAACTTGTGTACTTTCTGTAAGATTTCTATAGACAATCTTTTTTTCCTGTATATAAAGCTTGCATGCATCCTTTGCAATAGTAGTGTTTTTTTTATTGTCTTACAGCGGTAATTATTTAAAAGTTGCCTACCTCGAGGTACCACTGAGGCACTCAAGTTACAATGTGCATTGACTGTAATGTGATTCCGCCTCAGGATACCTAGGTATACCTCAGTGCTGAAAAACTTCTAGGTATACCTCAGTACTGAGAAACTTTTCTACGTCTACCACTGTACGATTACAACTAAATGAGCATCTGATATAATAATGTCCTGCTTTTTATTGTTTTTTAGAATACATACCTGACATTTGTATTATGTATTGCAGAGTTCATTGGATCCACAGTGCAAGAGAAAATGTCTCTCAAGAGAAGGAATCTATATGGATGAACAGCTTAACATTTTTTATCCTCAGGGCTTCACCCCAACATGTGCAAAATGGACTTCAATATAAATTTATGTTTACTGATATTGTGGTTTATATGTAAAGCTTTTTTTAATACTTTTATCTACTAACCAGCTCTTGAAAATATGCCTTGTGGGTAGTTAATGCCAGGTCTGATGTTATACTTTTCATTACCTTTATTGCCAGTTGTAACTTTATGAGCCTCCTCGTATCCTGAGGATGTGTCACATATCAGACTGATAATGTCTCTTTCATATATGATACTGTGTGCCATTTTACATGTAATATGACAAATTTGAAATGGAACCTTTAACAACAAAACATTATGCTAATTCCTGATATCATGAACATTTACTCAAATCAATTTGCTGCTGTATTGGCTCTGACTAGAGTTTGTTTTTATAACTGTTATGGTTTCCTCATCAATAAAGTGCATGCTGGTAAGATTTTCATTACAGAGGTGTAGTGTGCTTCTGGTTAAAGACAGAACAGAAATAATTATTAAGCTCCTGGGCAATCTTTTCCTCCTCTGTTAGTGTGACACCATTCACAACAATAGGGCCCATCTCATTTCTTGAATTATTTTTGCTGTTAATGTGGACATACAATGATTTATTGTCATCTTTGGTGTATGCTGTTTTGAATTCTAGCCTAGTCGTTTCTAGTTTGATTAGTTGTTTAAGTTTATTTTTGTTCTGCCTTATACTTACTGTAATTTTCTGTATTGTTGATGTTTTTCAGTTTAGAGTAGGCATTTTCCTTTACTTTGATTTGTTTGTTTTTTTTAACTGGGGCTTCTACCCTTATGATTATGTTTCTTAAGAGAAGGGACAAATTTGGATTCTGCTGTCAGTATGTGGTGTTTGAGAATCTTCCAGCTGTCTTCAGTGGAAGAGTCACGCATCTTCACATCCCAATCAAGTTGATGGAAGTATCTGTTAATATGAATAAAATTAGCTGGGTTATAATTTCTCATAATCTGTGGTTTTGCTGGTTTCTGTGAAAGATGATTAAAACTGCAGGTTATAGCACTGTAGTCACTCCCTCCCAATGGGCATTTAGCCCTGATGTCTCATATTAGATTATCATTGTTAATTAATAGCAGGTCGAGAATGTTCTCTTCTCTTGTGGGGATTGTACCAACTGGATCATGCCTACCAAAGCCATAGCATCAATAAAGGTCTGTTCAGCATGGTTGGTGCCCATGAATAATTCCCAGTTGATCCCTGGGAAGTTCAGATCACCAAGGACATCTGCTACTCCTGTTTCAGCTATGTCAGTAATTTTCTTTGTCAGGGCTTTATTATCCTGCTATGAACAGCTGGGAGGTCTGTAGCAATTGCCCAAGATAATATTTTGCTTATTTGTGTTTAAGGTGGCCTGAACCCAGATACTGTACTTTCAACATCATGGTCAGTATTGTTTGGTGGAAACACTTGATGAAAATCTATTATTCTTTAGCTATATGCACACTTCCCCACCTCTTCTGTTTTACCTGCTCTTATGAAAGAGTTTGTATCCCCTGATTTCTTTAAAACATGCACTCAAGTCGTCCTGCCATGTTTCAGTCACTGCTATGACATCCAGCCTATCCCTGAGCATAACTGCCTTCAGTTCCGAGGATTTTGATTGGGTTTAAGCTACATGCATTTAAGGTCATGATTTTAAGTTCTTGCATGGTGTTAATAGAATCTGCAGAGATAGGCCTCTTAGAGTATTGCATTCCCAAGACCCCCGCAGGTGCCAGTTTAAAGCTTTGTTGATATATGCTTTGATTTGTTTTCCCAATATGTAATTTCCCAGTCTGCAGAGGTGCAGCCCATCCCAACTGAAAAGGTTGTGTCTGTTCTCATAATCCTCCCAATGTGTGAGACAACTGTAATTATTTTGTAATGTCCATTTTTGCAGCCATTCATTGACTGCCTTGATTCTTTGGTGTTTATTGTATCCTGCCCTTGACACTGGTAGTATTTCAGAGATACAAATGGAATAGCTTTTAGATTCCAGTTTTCTGCATAACTTGGCAAAATCAGTTTGGATGCTGTCAGTAGTTGAGCTGTTAATGTTGTTAGTGCCAACGTGTAATACAGCAAGTGGATTAGTGCCAGGGTTATGTAATATATTGTCCACCATATAGTGATGTCATGTATTTTAGTGCCCCCTGAAGCTACAGCTAACTTTATTGGCCTTATCTGGTCTGCATATAGTTCTTTCGATGTACTTAGTCATTGAGTCACCAAGCAGAAAGATCTGTCTAGGTATGTGTGGGATTGTCGAGGCGGGGATGGATCGCTAGGAGGAGAGTTGTCAGTTGGATAAGTGTTTCCAGATTGAGGGGGGCTTTGCTATAACATTTTGGTCAGATTGGGGGGGCAATGGTAATGAATTAGCTGTATCATTTTGATAATTTTCTGCAACTAAAAATCGCAGAATCCCCTGCAGCTGACAATGGAGCAGGACTGCAGCAGTTGGAGATTTAACAGCCTGCAGTGCATGTTAGAGCTTTTATAAGCTCTGATCATGGTATTTGCTGGTCCCACTGTACTTAGCCCCAGGAGGACAGCAAGACAGCAAAACAAAAGATCAGTGCTTATAAAATCTCTAGCATGCACTGCAGGTTATTGACTCTCCAACTGCTGTAATCCTGCTTTGATGTCAGCTGCAGGGGATTCTGAAACTTGTAGTTAGAGACAATGTCAGCCTGGAAGCAAGCAAAATAAGTCTGATACAATCAATTATACTACAGTAAACAGTAAGTGAAAAGAATGTTTTTGCATGTAAATTGCAAATTGGGACAAGTCCCAAGCGTAATTGAAGGAAAGGATTGTGGAATATCTTGAATCCAGTAGGTTACAGGACCCAAGGCAACATGGATTTACAGGGGTGAGGCCATGTCTGTCAAATCTAATAGATTTGTTTTACTGGGTGATCAAGGAATCAGATCAGGGAAGAGTGATGTACATGACCTACCTTGATTTCAGTAAGGCTTTCGACACCATTCCGCATAGGAGACTAGTGAGCAAGCTGGGTAGCTTAGGGGTGGGTAAAAAGGTCACAAACTGGGTGAGAAGTTGGTTAGGGGATAGGTGTTAAAGGGTGGTGGTAAAGGGAGTTAGCTCCAAGGAAGAGAGGCTCACCAGTGGGGTACCTCAGGGATCAGTGCTGGACCAGTCCTCTTTAATGTCTTTATAAGTGACACTGCCCTATGAATTGTTTGAGGAGAGACAAAAGGACTTCAATATGTACACTCTGGAAGAGAGGAGAGAGAGATGGGATATGATAGAGACCTTTAAATAACTCACAGGGTAAATAAGGTACAGGAGAGAAGTATTTTTCAGAAGAAAATGTGCACAAGAGCAAGGGGATATGATATGAAGCTGAAAGGAGTAAATTCAGGAGAGATGTCAGGAAGTACTTCTTCACAGAAAGAGGTGGATTCATGGAAGAGCTTTCCAGCAGAGGTGGTGGGGACGAAAACAGTGGTGCATTCAAGAATGCATGGGATAAGCACAAGGGAATCATAGTGGAAAGGAAGGGAAGGAGAAAGAGCAGTAGATGAAGTAGGGTCTGTGGTAAGATGTAGGAAGGAAAAAATGGGCAGACTGGGTGGGCCATGTGGTCCTTATCTGCTGTCAGATTCTATGTTCCTAGGTGATGAGCATCCACTGGGGTGCTCAATCTTTCTCCCTCTGGCTGGCTCCTGATGACCCTGGCTCATTACTAAACCTCTGTCACCAGCATTATGAGAAGTAGCCCTACTGCTGTGTCAATGGGCTGGCCGCCACCTTCAACCATATCATAGAATCATAGGGAATACATTACGGAACATTAAAAGTAGAAAAAAGGAGGTACTTGTGCCCCTGTATAAGTCCCTGGTCAGACCGGTGCTAGAGTATGGGGCCCCATTTAGTGCTCCACAGAATATATGAACTAGTAGAAAGATAGAGCAGGTTCAATGTAGTTTCATGAAAAAGGTACATGCAGTCAAAGATAAGGAATATCATATAAGACTACAGTCCCTTGGTTATATTCCATGACCTATAGAAAAGTACGAGGGGATCTCTGCCACTGCCACATATACAAAGCAAAAACTGATGATATACTATGGGAATCAGCAGGCCTGTGTTGGAAACAGAGGTCTAGAATAGTAACTAGGGGCCACCAGCTGCAGTTAAGAGGTGAAAGGTATAAAACCACCAAAAGGGGAAAGTGCTTTAATGAACGGGTTGCTAATATATGGATGGAACAAACTCCTCGCTGAGGTGGTGAGTGCGAATAGTCTGACAGCCTTTAAATGCCTACTAGATAAACATATGGGAGATAAAAAAATGGGAATTTGTCCACTGAACAGTGGCAGGCCCACACATGGCTCTTGTAGCTAATGGACCTGAAACCCACACCTATGAACCTATGAACCTATAACCGTTGTTAAAAAGACAAGTCGTGGAGGCACATGCAGTCTGCTCCCACACCCCATTGCTCTGTGCTGTAGCTGCCCCTTCCCCCCTGGATCATATGATCTTATATTAATATAGAAACAAAGAATTTGAAGGCAGATAAGGACTGCTTGGCCCACCCAGTCTGCCCCTTTTTCCCTACTTACACTATCACTGCAGACTCTACTTGATCTACAGCTTTCTCCCTCCTCCCTTCATTTCCACTATAGGTTCCTTGCATCTATCTCATACATTTTTGAACCACACCACTGTTTTTTCCCCACCGCCTCTGCTGGAAGGCAGTTCTAGGAACCCACCACTCTTTCTACGAAGAAATACTTCCTCACACCTCTCCTGAATCT
Source organism: Neoceratodus forsteri (assembly GCA_016271365.2). Taxonomy (NCBI): domain Eukaryota; kingdom Metazoa; phylum Chordata; order Ceratodontiformes; family Ceratodontidae; genus Neoceratodus; species Neoceratodus forsteri. The sequence continues at coordinate 1,110,160,325 of CM028130.1, read as the reverse complement.
ACCCCCTCCAGCTTCATATCATGTTCCCTTGTTTTTGAGCACTGTTTGTTCTGAAAATACTTCACTCATGTACCGTATTTACCCCTGTGAGGTATTTAAAGGTTTCTGTCATATCTCCCCTCTCCCTTCTCTCTTCCAGGGTGTACATGTTGAGGACCTTTAGTCTTTCCTCATAGGGATTTTGATTTTGACCCTATGCCATTTTAGTTGCCCTCCCCGGAACTGTTTCCACTCTGTCTATATCTTTCTAGAATATGTCATTCTGGAGATGTGGTCTCCAGAACTGGACACAGTACTCTTGGTGAGGTCTTATCAGTGATCTATACATAGGCAACACCACCTCCCTCTTTCTGCTGGTGATACCCCTCCCTATGCATCCCAGCATCTTTAGGTCATTCAATATGATTACCCCCAGGTCTGTTTCCTGCTTGGTGGTCATTAATACCACTCCACCCATTTTGTACTTTGCCTCTGAGTTTCTGCACCCTATGTGCATTATTTTGTGCTTTTCTCCCTTGATAATAGTGGCTATTTGGTCAAGCAAGCCCAGCCTTGTACATATAATAGCTGGGAGTTCTGTATGCATCATTGTGCACCTTACCATACCTCTGACTCTACCCACTGTGCAACAAACAGATTTGGACAGAGTAAAACATGCTGAGCTCCCATGCTGTGTCCTAACAGAATGCTGCAGTTCTAGAAGTGAGTGCACTGCACCAAATGAATAGCCAGCAATGACTGTAATGTCAGAGTTCAAAACTTAAGTGGCAGCCATAAAGGACCTGCACTAGTTCAGGAGGACAGGTATAGGGTTAGCTGCACTATTCTGGGGCAATTTGCATTATGCCCTGGACAAAACAATGTTAAAATCAACCCCTGATGATAGCAGTTCCCACTAAACAATGCCTATTCTACTTATAATATTGAAAGCTGCTGGATGGCAGAAGGTGAACACAATGGACCCTTGGTCTTTTTTCATCTGGCATTCACTAAGTCCCTATGCCCATACATTACATATAGTAAGTTACATAGGTTACATAGACAATAGACATAGGTTTACACAGCCTACACAGAGGGAAAAGGACAGAATAATACTGCAGGTCTATGAAACCCATCCCTCGGCTGTTTGACCAGTCATTGATATTGCGCTTTAGCTGCTTGTCAGGTTTTAGGCCCTAATTAATTCTGAAAGGTTTGTGGAGGGCACAGCACTATGTACACAACCTCGAATGTGCCTATGGGGGAGGGGTATCACGTCAATACAGTGCAGTAATAACAGCTTGAGCAGTTCAGCACATCAATATATGCACATATCATTTACTGATAATGCCACATTACAGAGTAAGGCACTAACAGCGCAAGTTTGGCAAATCCCATTTTGCAGTTTTTAACATCAGCACAGAAGTTTCACTCGACCATACAAAACTTCTCATCACTATAGCTGCTTCCACTTTTCTCCCACATGAGCTGGCAGCAGTAAATAAAAAACAAAGAATGTTTATTTGAGAATATTTACCTTCTTGTTGTGGTTTTGATCATCAGCATGGAACTTTCACTAGACCATACAAAACTGCTCCTGTTACTTTGAAATGAACTCACTAGAGTTGAACATGTTAGCTGAAAAAAAAATGCATTGCACAAACCAAAAAATTGAGTGCAATCACTGTCACTTTGCTTCCACTCAAGTTGGCAGCAGTAAAAACCCTAGGGCAGCAGTAAAAATCAAAGAATGTTTATTTGAGAATATTCACCATCTTGGTGGGGGTCAGAATTGCAGCACAGAGCAGTCTTTTTTTGCCAACACTTGATCGCTGCTTAGCACACACATTTTTTATTCAGATTTAGTATACTTTATGCAAGTTTAAGAAGAACTACAAAAATGAACAAACAGTGGTGGTTAGGAGCATAACAGCTTATTCAATGCAGGTAAAGATACATTCATTTTTGCTCCCAAAATTACAATCCTAAAAGTCAAACAAACAATAATGAGGTATAAGATGATTGAGGTCAATCATAAACATACAAACATTGCCCTCCCTCTCCCTCACCCCACTAGCCCCCCACCCTGCACCACTAATGACAATGTGAAGAGACCAGATATTACCGTGCACCAATAGAGAATTTTATTGGCACTGAATTGCATAGAAGCATGGTGAGGAGAAGGACTAACTAAAGGATAGTAATCTCACCCTACATTAAAGGGTCAGTAATGTGTGCAGAGGAGCCCACACTCTAATAACTTGCTCTTTTTGAGAGACTGGCCAGAAAGTTTTCAACCTGTAAAGCAAAGAGGACCTCATGTAGCCATTCCATGAGTGTGGGGGTGCATTGATCCAACCAATGGCTTAATAACACTTTTTTAGCACATAAAGATATAATAGCCATATGTTTATGCTGGTTGCCCATTAAGACGTCACCATAACCCCCCAACATACATATCTCAGATTGGAAGGTATCAGAGAGGCCTAGAATGGGATGTAACTTTGCTCTAATGGCTGCCCAGAGTGGGAAGGCCTTACTACAGTCCCACAGTATGTGGAGTAATATGCCAGGTTGTTCACCACATTGGGAGCCAAGATTGGTTGACATCTTTCCCATTTTATGGAGTTTCACTGGGATGTAATATAGATTGTGAATTACCTGGAACTGGAGAAGGTGATAGCTGTCCCATTTAACATCCTTGTATAAACGGGTCCATAGCCGGGACCACAAATGGGTAGCGGAAGGGGCAGGGGGCAGGACTTGATCCCACTTGTAGTCAGGATGCCCTTCCATATCCCCCAAGAAGTCATGCAGATGGTTGTAAAAGAAAGAGATGAGATGGGAAGAGGGAGAAGTCAAAATAACAGGGAGGATAGGGCCAGCCAAATTTTGGTCCCAGGGCCCTAGACCAAAGTGATGGAGAAGTATGTGGGAAAGCTGGATATATTTTAAACAATAGGAATTGGGGAAGCCAAATTTAAGTTGAGCTTCCTGGAAAGACAATAGTTTATGGTCTTTCAATAAGTCACTAACAGTTACTCTCATCTCATCTGGCCAGAAGGATGAGCCAAGGATCTGGCCTCCTATTTTGAAGTTAGGATTGTGTAGTATAGGCTGTGAGACCTCTTGTATGAAAGAGGTATGGGTGATGGCACAAAGCTGTGAATGTACATGAAGTTCTGCCATAATAGGAGTATCTTGCAGCTGTTTAGGGATATGCTTAAGAGGAATGTACAACAGGGAGCCTAAATCGAGAATGTGTACAGTACATAACGTTTTCTCTATTTGTAGCCATAATGAGGAGTATGGCGTCCAATATTTCAGCGATGACGGCCTTAACCAATGAAGAAACACCAAACAATTAATAGAGAGGTAATACAGAAGAAGATTGGGTAATTGGAGGCCACCTCTTGAACTTGTGCGCTGTAGCTTGGAGAGTGCTCTATGGGGGTGGGGGTGGGGTTTGCCCAGCCAGATAAAGTTGCAGATGATACTTAGCACACACTTTTGTGTGATTACCATGGATGCACAGGTGAGGGTGTGCGATTCTGAATTCATTCATATGCAGCAATCTGAAAATATTGTGTACCGATGAGAGGGTTTGTGTTTTTGTTTGCTAAAGAGGATGGGTGGGATTCCAAATTCCAAATTAAATATATAATACAGTGAATCCAGTGGCTCACTGAAGACTGCAATGCTACCAGCTATGAGGAGGGGGGTGGAAGTCAGATAGCAGTGGTTTTTGATAAAATATGATTTACTGCCATGAGATGAAATTGTAATGCATGGTTTTGAGATGCTGATAATTGAACACGCTGGTATTTACCGTGATGCATTTTCTTGCATGTTATTGACATGGAACCTGGGGGAGGATTCAGGAGGCTATGAAGACTGTTGCCATGCCCAACCCCTTTTCCTGAGTGTGGAAGCAAAAAAGGGTCTGAGTGAAGACGCTTGGCAGCCAACAATGATGGACGGTCACTAACAGGGATCTCACTAGCACTGCTTAAAAAATAGCTTAATCATAACTTCAACTCATGGAATCCAATCTAAAGTTGTGGGTAAAAACACTTACAACTGTTGGCAACTGGCAAATCTACAAAAGGACAGGTTATTGATCTGCTCTATTAAAGTTTTCTGGTCCCTTGTTAAATCCGATATTTGGCGGCCCGGTGGCACTGAGGGCTGAGGCGCTGGATGCCACACCTCGCACCATACCGGCGACCCGAGTTTGGGACCAGACTCAGGTCGTCAGTGGGTCAGCCGGGAGGAGATAGGCTGGAGTGTCCAATGACAGCTTGCCTTCTCTGGGGAGGGATTCGGCCGATGCCCGACACTAGCATGACTTACAACTGTTGGCAACTGGCAAATCTACAAAAGGACAGTCTACTATTGACTTTAAGCCAATAGTCAAGGAGACTGTGTCCGCAGGGGACATATGAACAAGATTGAGGAGCATGGAGTTGGGGGTGAGAAAACAGAGATAAGAAAAAGGACACTTCAAAGCAGTCAGTCACAACTTTATTACTGAATCTGAAACAGGAGATGAAGGCAGGTTTTGAAAATCTGGCAGCACAGGTAATCCACATCCAAACAGTGGTTATAATGCTGGCTGAAACTTCCACAGCCCATGCCAAGTATCTTGATGAAGCCAAGTCACGTATCGATGAACTGGAGAACCAAATATCAGATTTTTTTTTTTTTTTAATTTCTATTTATTCCTCCTCCCCAGCCTGCCACCTCCGACCCTTCAGGGGGGACAACTGGACATCCCACTGCCCGGAACCCTACCCAAGCAGACCCCTAGGCTCCATGGAGCCACGGATTACCCCCCCAGGTGGGGATGAGGTGGGGGGGCTCAAACCCCGTTACTTACATTTCATCGGTCTGAGGTCTGCTGGGTGGGCACAGGCAAATCGTGGGCACGGCCATGGTCCTCCCATCTTCCCGGCTGAGGCAGGCTTGTTTCCGTGTTTTTCTCCCTCCCCGAGCAGCAAGTAACCTCCCCCGATGTCATGATGCATGCGCCGACGTCCATGCTGCTCAATGGCTGCCCATCCCCAAGTGGAGCTTGCAGTTCCTCGAGCCTCTGCTCGGGGTCATGCTAGTGTCGGGCATCGGCCGAATCCCTCCCCAGAGAAGGCAAGCTGTCATTGGACACTCCAGCCTATCTCCTCCCGGCTGACCCACTGACGACCTGAGTCTGGTCCCAAACTCGGGTCGCCGGTGTGGTGCGAGGTGTGGCATCCAGCGCCTCAGCCCTCAGCGCCACCGGGCCGCCAAATATCGGATTTAACAAGGGACCAGAAAACTTTAATAGAGCAGATCAATAACCTGAAAGAAAGCATGGACAACCAGGAAAACAGAGGGAGACACATTAATAAATGACTGATCGAGCTACCAGAAAATTCTGAAGGGAAAGAAGGTGGGAAAGAGATCCTAAAATGGATGGCAGTGAAACTGGGACTCAGACTGAAGGCAGTGAATTCTGAGCTACAGAGGGCACACCAGACGGGACTCAGACTGCCACAAGGTGATAAGCCTAGACACTACCTAATGAAGTTTTTGCACTACCCAGACAAAGAGAAAGTATTGAGGGCAGTTTGTTCTCATGGTCCATTATTTATGAATGGCAGCAAGATCTCTGTTTTCCATGACATCAACTGAGAGTTACAATTACAAAGGTAAAAATACTCTGACGTTAAATATACACTGCGAACACTGGGATGGGAATACCCCCTATTCTATCCAGCAAAACTTAAAATAGTATGCCCAGGGCACCCACCTAAATATTTCAATGAACTGCAAGAAGCTGAAGATTACGTCTGTGCCATGGAAGCTGCCCAGCAAGATCAGTCCAGAGGCAGGGATTTGCAATCTGCCAGATAAAAGAAAATGTAAGTATCCAGAGGGATGTTGGCTGCGGTGCATTTTATGGGTTCTTTGCTATGATTTAATAATGACTGAACCTGGGGGTGACCATGCAGTGTTCTGGTATCCGTCTTTGTTCATTTGGTTGTCCTTCTAAGTATGCCAGGTATACAGTGGCAAGTGAGGACCTGCAAACTCACTGAGGAAAACCTTGTGATGCTGAACTTTAATAACTGCAAAGGTTCACTTGGACTGCCTATTATGAAAAGGAATGTTTGATTATGGGTTTACATCACTTTTTCTCTGGACTGTTTGGGGCTCTCTGGTGAAAGAGGAAGTCCATGGGCAAGTAGAAGGAAACCCTAGCACCCACAGTGACACAAGGCACTTATCTCTGTGGCATGGTGTCAACTCTTGTATCATGAGTACAGATGTGCTACTTCCATGTGTTAACTCCAACAGTTGCTGCAGGTCATTCCACAGCAGTGCACTGCATTTGGGGGCTAGAGGTTGGACTTTAGCAGGGGTAAATGACAATCAGACTGCCAAATCAAGTTGTTAGTCTGTTACCGCTGGCAGTGAGGAGCAATGTTGACATGTGGCCCCTGATGATTTTGCCTTAATGCTCTGCTGGAGCCAGCTTCTTGCACTTCTATAGTGGCTCATGTCAATTTCAGGGTGCAAGAATGCGATATGTCAATTTGGACTTTAATTTTTGATGGGCATGGTCACAATTTTAAAGGGGAACAGAATGAGTGGATAGCCCTGAGGTTGGCTATCATTATGGATCCTGAGATCAGTGATGGGAGACCCCACTGCACCTGCTGCTGCAGGCACTGCATGCCTTCTCAACAGTGTGAAGATTTGGTGGTGAGTCTCGGAAAAAATGCATTGTTGAACAGTATCGAGAAAGTAACACTGACAAGGGTCCCCAGAATCAGGGCTGGCATGTCAAACTCAGCCTAGGAACCGAGAGAGTTCCTCACTACTGACAAGGTTGTTTGCTTCAATAATAATTGGTACAGGACACACGGCTGAGCATAGAAACATAGAAACATAGAAAGGTGATGGCAGAAGGAGACCAAAGGTCCATCAAGTCTGCCTGTGAGTTCCTGAGACCCTAGGAGATCCTAGGACCTAGCTCATACTTTTAACTGCGGATTTAGTTCGAGCATACTCTTTATCCTGACCTCGTTTGAAGGCTGACATGGTGTTAGCTCCCACTACATCTGCAGGCAATCTGTTCCATGACTCCACTATCCCTTCTGAGAAACAATATTTCCTAAGATCTCTTTTGAATTTCCCACCCCTCAGCTTCCATCCATGCCACCTTGTATTTGAGCTGGATACTATAGTGAATAGTTCAGAGTAGGGCACTGCATTAATTCACCTCATGTACTTGAAGGTTTCAATCATATCCCCCCCTTTCCCTTCTTGTCTCCAGCGAGTACATGTTTAATGCCTCAAGATGCCTTTCATACGGCAGCTCCTGGAGCCCCTGTATCATTCTGGTCACCCTTCTCTGTATGCTTTCTAGCCTGTCCCTGTCCTTTTTAATGTGTGGGCTCCAAAACTGGACACAGTATTTCAGGTGGGGTCTCACCAGGGATCTGTACAGTGGCAGTATCACCTTCAAATGCCTACTGTCGAATCCCCTCCCTATACACCCCAACATTTTGTTGACCCTACTATATGCTGCATTGCATTAGCTGGCTTGTTTTATGGTGTGACACATGACAACTCCTAGTTCCCTTTCCTTCTGTGAGACGCTGAGCTAAACCTTGTTGAGACAATAGGTTATCCGTGGGTTATTCGTGCCTAGATGCATCACTTTATACTTCTTGGCATTGAACTTCAGCTGCTAGACACTAGACCATTTTTCCAACTTTTTCAGATATTTCTGTAGGTTCCCAACTGGTTCCTCACTGTTCACCCTACCACCTAGCTTAGTGTCATCTGCAAACAGTGCAGTTTTGCCCTGGATACCTAGTTCTTTGTTGCTGATGAACACGTTGAACAGGACTAGTCCTAAGACCAAGCCTTGAGGGACCCCATTCGTCACCTCTCCCTCCTCTGAGTTCTCACTGTTGACAACTACTCTCTACTTCCTGCCCTCCAGCTAGTTACCCACCAATATAACAGCAGACAAACTTATGTTCAAATCACACCACAGTCTTCCCTCTTGCTGTCGCTGGGGCTGCAGGTACCAGTGGAGGGGAGGTGAGATGTTTAATGATCTCTGTGTGGAACCCTGTAGCTGAACAGTCTTTTGATCTTCTGAATGAAGAATGGGTGAACTAATCCCACATGTGCATGCAGGCTGGTCGAGTGTCTGTTGGTCTCCCACAGTTCTGTTGATGGATTAACGGCCCAGTTATGCTGGCATATGATGGTATAGTAAGGGCTTCTGTATGACTCTGTGCCCAAACACGCAACTCTGTACCACCCCAGGCACACAAATCTTACATCATGCTATGTAAGTCACAGCTGATTGCATGAATGATCCTACAGCAGTTCCTCCATGATTAATAAAGTGAAGCTATGCATTCCCCTTTTCTGTTTCTCTGTCAAAATTTTATTTGCCATAGCCTCCATCAGGGGGTATTCCTGTGGCTGGTCAGAAGGGATTGGGCAACTATGAAGCTTCTGGCAACAGTAGAGAATGAGTGCAGATGCTCCAGGGTACAGGAGTGCACTGCTTAATTTTAATTTCTCCAGTTGTGTTTACTTTATCTAGTTCTGTAAAGTTACCCATCAGTGTCACTGAGCAACAGAGTGCCAGACTACCTCTGACAGCCAAGGACAGGTGGTATTCCACAAGTTTGACAGTTCCCTTTTCTTGCTTCACAAGGTGAGGTTGCAATCCACTCCTTCTCCTTCCAAGGGGGGATCCCTAATCATACCCATTTTAACATAATTGCTGCATAAATAACCTTTTTTTAGGTAAATTACTCATCCAAGGTGCTTAACTGAATTCTAGTTCTCCACTGCAGAACAGGTGGGACGCTGCACCATATAAGTTCTTCTTTGGGGGTTCCTGTTTGGGATAAGGTTTTAAAAGTTCTGTTACAATTTGGTTTATATGTGGGCAAACAAGGAAGCACAAGTAGATTTATCAGAGTTTGGTGGCGATTGCTCCATTGTTCCCGAAAGTGTTACAAATCTGACTGTTCATAATACTTCAATGTGATTTAGTTCCATTAATGACTGGCATCTCTAAGGGATAGTGGGGGATTGTTAAAATGTTTTACTGTTTTAGGACATTTTTTCATAATTTTAAAAAAGGTACTGTAAAACGAATGTCATTTCTGATGGTTATTACTGTGAGGTGGCTATATAGGAGGCTCACTCTCAGGATAGATAATGGATAACAATAACCTTTACATATGATCATGGAATATAAATGGTTTAAAGTCATACACCAAGAGTAAGAAGGTGCCGGCAAAGATGAGGGCCATGAAGACAGATGTCATCTGTCTACAGGAAACACATATGTCAGAAAAAGAAGGCGCCCACACGGCCAATAATTGTGTGGGGGAATGGTTTGATTCTTACTTTACTAACAGGGCTTGGGGGCAGCAGTTTTGTTTCAGCCATGATTTCCAAGGGTGATCACCAAGTTCTATGCCGACCCAGGGGAAAGGTATATCTTGATACAAGTATAGCTAAACACAGGACAAAAGTTGGCTATTGGCTCCATTTATGGGCCAAACATTAACTGTCCAGATTTTGTTTTATAAATTATCAGTGCAAATGGATGATTTTGAGAGCCTATGGCTGCTGTATGGTGACTATAATTGTGTTATAGACACTGTCATGGATAGATTCTCTCCTACAGTTGTGCCACAATCAAACAATGCTAAGGCACTTCTACATGTAATGAAAGAACATTTATTTACGGATGCTTGGAGATATTTCTCCCCAACAGGACAGGAATATACCCACTATTCTCACTCATACTCTCACTATGCCAGGTTGGAGGCTATTTTATTTTCACAGAGTCTTGTTCAAGCCTTACAGGCAGCCAAACATGAGTCAATAGCTATCACAGACCATGCAACTGTATTGGTGGACCTTCAGGATAAGGGAATCTCAGCAACCCCAAGATCCTGAAAATTACACCCCACTCTACTCAAAAAAACTGCTTTTGTCTCTCACATAAACGAGCAGATTTCTACATATCTCCAAGGGAACCAGAGAGAAGATACCTCAATGACTACTGCATGGGAAGCCTTAAAGGCCTTCTTGAGGGGGTTAATATATCATATGTCAGTCAGAGTAGGAAGGTTAAAAACCAGCAGTTACATGACCTGGAACAGCAGCTCTCCCAAATCAAAAAATGCCATATGTAAAATCCTATGACCAGTGATTATCACCAGCTGCAAAAATTAAAGTGGGACTTCAATGGGTTAACTAATTCTAAAATCTAGCGTACTCTAATCTTGAATCAAGCCACTGGCTATTTTGAAGGGGTTGCTTGTGGGAAATTGCTGGACTGGCAATTAAAACAAAGTGAAAGTGTTAAAAATGTGAACTGTACAGTAGGTCCAGATGGGGTGGCAAGACACGTGGACGAGGACATAGGGGAAACCTTTCACAATTTCTACTTGCAACTCTATACTTCTGAGGTCCAAATGTCTGACCTGGAAATATAAAGTTTCTTGGATAAGACCCCATTACCTAGTATTACTCCACTACAAAATACCAGTCTCGAGGTTGATATAGCTTGGGAGGGGATCCAAAGGGTGATACAGCACCTAAAAGGAGGGAAGGCACTTGGACCTGATGGTTTTCCCATTGACTTTTATAAAATCTTTGTGGCAGATCTTCAGAAACCAATTTCTGGCATAATTCAAGAATGTTTGGCTAAGGCTATACTGCCCCCATCCATACAGTCTGCAATTATAACGTGACCTCCGGATGAAGCGTCACACTTAGACATAAAGCGCCAAGGGTTTTGAGACTCACCAGGGCTCTTATAAAATAAAAAACTTTGCTGCTGCTTGATTTTGGCCATTTTATTTTATGTGCATCTGTTTTTGTATCTGGTGCAGGCAGTGCAGCCTGTTTGCTTTTTTTCTGCAGTTATAACAATCCTACCCAAAGCAGGTAATGATCCAAGGCAGCGCGTCTCTTATCGGCCCATTTCACTACTCGCATCTGATTATAAGATCATTGCGAGAGTGTTGGCCCACAGGCTAGAAAAAGTTCTACCTCATATTATGCATTCTGATCAGGCAGATTTCGTGCAGGGTCACCAAGGCAAGCATAATGTGTGCAAAGCATTAAACATTATATGGTGCCGGGGGGGGGGAAGTGAAATGGGTCTGGGGCAGCTGTTTTAGCCATTGATGCTGAAAAGGCCTTTGGCCATGTGGAGTGAGGGTATATGTTTGCTGTACTTAAGAAATATGGTATAGGAAATAATATGCTGTGATGGATATTGGCCCTATATCAGAATACCACAGGCCAGGTTGCAGTCATTGCTAAATTATCCAAACCATTCACCTTTACTAGAGGTACATGACAGGGATGTCCCTTCTCCCTGATTTTCTATGTGTTAGTTTCAGAACCCTTAGCAGCTGCAAAATGTGCTGATAATCTGATTAAAGGTTTCCAGTCAGGTAACAACCACGTCAAAATATCCTTGTCTGCAGATGATCTTTTAATTTACCTTGAAATCTCAGAATGGGGTCTTCCTAGAGTACGGCACATTCTTACATAATATGGCAGAATCTCCAGCCACAAAATAAACTGGACCAATAGTGAAATTATGCCCTGGGCCTCACACCCATCTGGACAGAAATTCTCTAGGTCTTAAAGTTGTTGTCATGTTGAAATATCTAGAAATTCATATCTCCTGGCATGGGCCTGTATTGTTTCAAGAACATTATGGCAAATTCCTATTCACAATCTGTCAAGGCTGTGAGAGATGGGAAGGTCTTCCCCTAAGTCTTAGTGGGCATATAAATACCATTAAATTAAATATACTTCCCAAATACCTTTCCTTGTTTCAGAACTTGCCAACACAGGTTCCAGAAAAGTTATTTTGATCCCTCAGTGCTATAATGACTAAATTCTTATGGGGCATTAAGATAGCAAGGATATCGAGAGCTATACTACAGCTGCCTATTGACAAAGGTAGTTTATCACTGCCTAATTAGGTGGCCCAATTAGCCCTATTTGCAGAGGGTAATTTGAAACCTGACTGGCTGATATTGGAAGGGGAGGCTGATATTATGGGCCTACTCCAGGGATACTCGATCCTGGGTCTAGCTGAGGGGCAGGTGCCACTGAAAAAAAATCCTTTCACACAGCAGCTCAGCAGAATTTGTTATGGCACTCACAACTTTATTAAACATCCAAAATGACTGTCCTTGACAGCTGGGCTGATGGCAGTATGTATGAAGTTGGGTGGCTATAATATACCTATGCATCAAGCCTTACTAAGATGAGGGAAATGTGGGCTTAATTTTGTGGGGGACCTATAAGAGGGAGGAATGTTAAAATCCTTTGCAACGAAGAGAAAGTCTCCCTTCAGGTAGGAGAATTTTTTGCGTATCTGCGGATAAGGCAGCTTATTTCGAACTGCACCTTTAAGTCCTCCTCTGTTGAAGAAATACTCAGCTGACCCCAAATGGCATGTCAGGGTCGTCTATAAGATGCTTATTGGAGCAGCTCTGTTGCCTCCACCCAAGGTGAAAGCACAGTGGAATGAAGATCTGGACCTTGTCCTGGACCCAAAAGCATGGGAGTTTGCTATTAAACATGTGCATTCATGTTGTAGCTCCAATAGATTAAGGAGAATACAGTTTATCTATCTGTACACAGCTTACCTTACCCCATTGCAGCTCAACTGTCACAAGCCTTTCCTGAGTCCTATCTGCCCTAAATGTTTGGATGAGGATGAGGACTTCCTACATATGGCTGTTACGTGTAACAAGGCGACCCCATTTTGGAAAGAGGTGCATAGGATGATGGAAAAAGTGATGCAGTGCAAACTATCATGTCCTCCCTCAGAATTTATGTTAGGTATTGACGATTCTAGGCCTGCACAAACAAAAAGGAACATGAGTAGAAGGTTATGGGACATAGCACTAATCAATACATGCAAGACGGTTGCGCAAAACTGGATGAGTTCCTCACAACCTGTGTTGGTGAATTGGTTGAATAACATTCCTCTCCATGAGGTTGGAAAATTACCATTATAACACTAAGGGCCAAGGGCACAAATCTGATATAACTTGGGAACCTTTGCTTAAGGCAATCTTACATCAAGTTGTTTCACTGTATTAAATATCCCAGTACTCATTATCTGTAATGAACATTTTAATGTTACCTTTGTGGGCTAGGTATAACAGAGATTATTGTAAATAATGCTGACAGTGTAAACAGCTCTACCTGGGAGAATTTTGGAACTAAGTGTTAGTCTAGGTTAATGCCAGCACCACAAGGACAAGCCCTAGCTACCATATTGCATTGCATAGGACTCTCGTTGTAACAGATATTTACAATCTTGCATGTATCAATATTGCACTTATGTTGTAAAGCCACTTTTATTTGTGCTTGCTATAACCTTATAATAACTGGCAAGGGATTTTTTCTATGGGCAGAAAAGTTGATATTCGCTGCAACAACCAGCTGGTTGTTACGACAAACATGCACTCAGTTAAAGAGTGCAGTGTGAGCCCCACAGCTGCTCTTCTCTCACCCGCTCGAACAACCCCCACCACCGAGAAGAAAAAACTTTCCCCAGGACCTCCTGACATAAATCCTGCTTACCTCAAACCACTCCTGAGAGCAGGCAACCCCATCACACTTCGTCTTGTCAAAAAAAAAAATTCCAATCTAAAAAAGAAAAAAAAAAAGACACTTGAACTCTGGTGGGGAATAAATTCCTTGCCAGTTTATTATACGAAATAAAAGATTCGGGAGTGTGTAAATGAGAAATTAATGTTCAAGTTCAAGTTTATTGCAGGAAAGACTCCGTTGAGCAAGCTCATTCACAAGGAGATCCAGAAGCACATACACATATAGTTCGCAATTACATAGACAGGAGATATAAAATGTAGAACAACAAAGAAAAATTATATAATACAAGAGGTATACACAATAGAAGTCCTTATGCTATATATGCAGTACATTCCAGCTTTAACCTTGCCCTAAATTATGCAAAACATTTCAGCTTAATAAGTAGAGGGCCAGTTGGTACCTAGGAAGTTGACTTGGCGTTGGGGGCCTAGTAGCACCTACATATGTCTTTTAATTTAGAGATAGCTAGTGTTTTGTAGGAGTTAATTGATACGATGCTGGTTAGCTTCAGCATGGCTTGTAGTTGGTTACAAATGTTTGGGAGGGTGTATGAGACAGCTCTTTGGCCAGCTGTGGTACATGACCTGGGAGCATCTAGTAGGATAAGGTCGGATTTCCTTAGGGAGTAGGCGCTATGCGAGATGTGTGTGAGAGACGTTAAATAGAAAGGCAGTTTGTGGAGTAGTAATTTGAGGGTCCAAATGCCAGCATGCAGGAGGCGCCTGGTGGCAAGAGAGGTCCACCCAACTGCTGCATAAAGATCACAGTGGTGGTCTTGCATGCAGAGTTAGTAATGAAGCGAAGAGCACGGTGACAGAGTACGTCCAGTTTAGATAGGCTCAAGGTTGGGGAGGAGATAAAGATAATGTCTCTGTAGTCAAGCAAGGGAAGGAATGTTGCTTGGACAAGTCTTTTGAGGGTCGCGAGAGAAAAGAGGATCCTATTTCTAAAGAAGAAACCCAAGCGTGCTTTAAGCCTCTTTGATAGATCCTCAATATGGTTGTTGAAGGAAAGCTTGTTGTCTATCCACATACCTAGATATTTAAATTTAGGTACGACTTCCAAGTGTTCAACTAGGGGAGGTAACTATGAAGTTTTTAGGTGGGGTAGGTAGGGCACCAGACAAGGCAAGTCTCGAGAAAATCATTGTCTTGTTTTTTTGGGCATTTAAGAGAAGCTTGGCATTGATAAGGTTGCTTTCTAACTGGATAAAGTCAGCTTGGAGTGCTTCCCTGACTTCAGTTAAGGACGAGCCTGGTGTGTACAAAACCATATCGTCCGCAAAGAAATGTATGCTAGAGTTCTTTATGTGGGAGTCAAGGTTGTTGATATACAGGTAAAAAAGGATTGGTCCTAGGATTTAATGTACACCCTCAGGGTGGGATGCTTTCATAAACCCCTTGGGATTCGCCCTCAGGGTTTACATAGCATCTCACCCCTCGGGTGTGCATTAAATTCTCATATCACTCACTCCCCCATCCATTATTCACTATTACTTGCACCTGTTATAACTTTGTTTTATTGTAAGCATTTTGCAGTACCTCAATAACATATGGTTACAAATAAAAAGGGGGCCTGAGTTGGTGGTGGCATTTTGCAGGACCCCAGGCATTGAATAACATTTCTGAATCTTCCCACATCACGTTATTGTAACAGAGAGGATCACAAGAGATGTCAGCCTTTTTGTTTGGTCTCGCTTCTCCCTGCCCAACATCAAAGAGGGATATAGTCCACTTTTCCGGTACTGGCCAGTTATGATGATAATCCCTATGTACTGTATTGTGAGGGTGTCTGGAAGTATGATTGGGGGCCTTGGTAGTGAGGGCATGAACCCTTAGGGTAGCTGATATATGAAAATAACAGGAAAAGGCTGTACTAGGTGAGGTGGCGCACCATTCAGGTCAGAAATTCACTTAATAAAAAATGGGCACTTACCAACCAATGTAAACATCACATAGGCTCCAGAAGTCCATAAAGATCAAATTTTATTCAAAAACACACATGAAAACTGTACGCATGCTGTGTTTTGGACACAGTCCTTTATCAAAAGCTTGTGCAGTATAAGACAGACAAGCTTAAATAATGAAGCAGTGATGATGTCATAATGATGTCACTGAAGAAAAAAAGCTGATATAACAAGTTTAAAAGAAACATCACACTGTGATTGGGAGCCATGTAAAATAAGAGCCAAACCAAAATAGATGAGGGGAAGGTGAGAGGAAAAATGGGGTGGGGGATTGAAAACACCTAATTTGACATAATTAACTCACTTGTTAACACTTGACACTGAGAGCCATAAATACATACAAAATGCAGTATATATATACAAATACAACAATATAAATGAATCTGTTATTTCCTTTTTCTTAGAAAAGGTTTGATATCACAACCAGTGGTGAGCCCCGGGAATTGATTTGCTTTTAAATTAATAATCCAAAAAGCTTTCCTTTGAAGCAACAAATCATTGTAGTTCCCACCTCGAGGGTATGGATTTACTTTGTCAATTGCCATGAGCATGAAGGCATGAGCAGTACCATCTGTATTATGTTTAATGTGATTTGCAGTGGCATAGGTAATATCCCATTATCTATGGCCCTGATGTGTTCATTTTTTCTCACTTTAACATGTCTGGTTGTTTTACCAACATAGAAGGCCATGTACAGGTAACTGTAGATGGCCAAGTAAATCACCCCACTAGTGTCACAGGTAAGGATTTACCTAACATCAAATTCTTTCACAGTGTTGATGCTTGTGAATTTTTTTTTGCCATTGTGTACATACTTGCAAAAGGAACACCTTTTGCACTGATAACAGCCTTGGACCCCACATGTGAGCCAAGTGTTACTGGTTGCTTCCCTATAGTGACTCTGTGTGAGCATATCACCTATTGTGTGTCCAAGGCTGTTGTCAATACAAAAGGTGTAAGGGAGCTGTAACCAGAGAAAAGCCTATGCCCTAAATCCTATTATCACATAAGATGTCCATGTCAAGATGTGACACGATTTATTACTTCTGTTCTGAGATTTTCAACTGTTATCCTTCCTTAACTGCCATGTTTCTAGCTGGCACAGTGGTGTTAAGGGTTGAGGCACTGGATGCCACACTTCGCTCCATACTGGTGACCTGGGTTCGAGTATGGGTTCAGGTCACTGGAGTCGTCCTAGGGTGGTGAAGGTGAGGAGTTGATTGAGCTGTGAGCTGGCAGCTCTCATCCTCAGGAGGGTTCTGAGGGGCTCCTCGGAGTTTGGCTGCCTCCTGGTGGAGGCTGGGTGGCAGCATCACCTCGAGGAGCCCTGGAATTAGACAGGGGGAGGGCAGAAGAGGCCATGGACCAGAGCTGCGGTGTGCATGCGTGCCTCCATGGGCATGCACTACCGCTTCTGGGGCCTCAGGATAGTGGGATGAAAACAGAGGGAAAAGTGGGGATTGTGGCAAGGATGACATCTCTGGGCCAGCTG
The DNA here is from genome assembly GCA_016271365.2 of Neoceratodus forsteri. Lineage (NCBI taxonomy): Eukaryota > Metazoa > Chordata > Ceratodontiformes > Ceratodontidae > Neoceratodus > Neoceratodus forsteri. Next base: position 1,110,143,202 of record CM028130.1, on the reverse strand, counting down.
TGGGGTTCTGCAGGGATGCGCATAGTGCTAGGAAGATCCTGAACAACCCCGGAGACCAGCGAAGTTGGCTGATGCTGGCAGCGGTCTGCCAAGGGAGGTAAAGAAAGTGTACAAAAAACAAAAAATAAAACTGCCATGTTTCTGATGAAGTACTCTGTGTAGTCTGAATGCTAAAACATTTTATAAAAATTGTTTGTTGGTCCAATAAAAGGTATTAAATCACCCATTTTGTTTATCTTTTTGTACAAGGACCAATATAGCAACTATCATTTTTCTTAAATCAGTGGAGTGTAAACAGCACATGCAGCTTGTTTTAGTCTGAAAGAACACCTAAACCCTCTTTTTACACATTTGTATCCAAACAGTGCCTTGTTGGCAGGGGTGTAGTACTCCCACACTTCTTAAACTCTTCAATTATGTTATTTTTTTATGTAGTTCTCCAAGCAGCAGTCTTAAATCAGTAACTGAACAGGCCTGAAGCACAGCTGTAAGTGCCCTTTTTATCTCTGCACTGAATTCCTTCAAAGAGGAGCACAAGGTAATTTGACAGCAGGTTTTGGCTTGTGTCAGTGGAGTCACTGGGCTGGGACAGGTAGACAGTCATTATGATGAGCCTCCGATTGAGTAAAACAGGCAGTCTCATTTTTCAGTAAATCTGCTAGTTTCCTAAGTTAAAGTTACTTTCCCTACTAAGGTAAGTAAAGATCATGTAACCCTCTGTCCAGGTTTTGTACTGACAGTACCGTGGAAGAATTTGGGTGGTTACACTTCATTTGCATTTGTAAGAAGTTTATTTTGAAATACTGCTTGATTGATAATAAAGTGACAATTTTATTGGTGTCTGTGTCTAATGGCTATCTTCCCTCTGAGACTTGCAAGGTACTGTAAGCCATACTCTCCTCTATTTATTATTACAATCTAACATGTAAACAGGAAGATAGAGTAACTATGACATTAAACTGGGATTACACTTAGCTGAAACCTGCCCACTGGTGGTGCCTGATTATGCAGTTGTGATAGTATAGACCCTGGAGTTGAATGCACTGCTCTGCTTTGACTTGTCATATTGTCTCCTATGTATCTACTTGTGTGTGATATTTTTCTGTTTGTATTAAATGAAGCATTGGCTGACGTGGCAATGCTATTTATGTTTTGCTGTCCAAACAAACAAGCATATGTCAGTGCCAAACATGTTTGCTTTTATGCTGTTACAAGTTAGAACAACAGTATCTTGAGACTATAGGCAGGCTTTTGCTTATCCCCACATGCCATTGCTTCATAGACTGTGGGTTCCACTGGGCTTAGGAGTAGAGGCCCTCATATTCTGAGCTGGCCATGTGCAGTCGGTGGCAGTTTGAGCACAGCATGCCTGGGGCAATATTCAGACAACCAGCTCACTGCAACTGGAGTGTGAATACTAAAATATGGGGCCATGCCAATACAGTGCATAGTGTATGCTGACACAGGCCCAGGCTGAATATGGCTGACAGGAGCAGAAGGGAGGTAGCACGGGTCAAATGGGATCATGGCAGGGCTCCTGTGGGCCATATTTAGCCCTAACATGCCAATGATCCCTTTGTGCATGGAAGGTACTATGACCCATCTGCGTACCCATTAAGGACCCATTAATATGTGTGCATGTCTCCCCACCCCAATTCTGTAGCTATCTTACATACTCCTTGTGGTCAAGTGGTCCTCCACCCACTATTCACCTGTCCTGTCACTGACTCAAATATTCCTGGTGGTGTAGTAGTTCCTGCACCCCTGATTGACTGGCTTGTAGCTGTCTTGAATATTTCTGGTGGTCTAGTGGTTTCCCACCCCCTGATCACCTGGCTAGTATCTGTCTCAAATATTCCTGGTGGTGTAGTGGTTCCTGCACCCCCAATTCACCATCCTGTAGCTGTCTTGAATAATTCTGGTACTCTAGTGGTCTCTCCCCCTCCTGTGGTAAGGTCATCTGATCCTCTATCAACCCACTTGCTCAGGACCTTCCTCCCCACAAGCCGTCCCCTTGCTCAGGTCACCTAAGCTGAAGTATGGCAATAGTGACAGTGACTTACATAGCCCTCTGCTCACCACCACTGCCAGTGACCATCTGATTGCCAGTGAGCGATCATGAGTACAGTAGACACAGGTGTTTGCACAATAATTGCGATTGCTCAGAGATCATCAGATTGAAACCAGTTGAGGTGGTGAGCAAAGGGCTGTTCCAGTCATCACTATTGCTGCAGTTTGCATTATGTGACCAGGGCTGTGGAGGGTTTCCTGAGAGGGTGAGTCAGGAGGGAGTCAGATCTTCTTATGGGGGACCACTAGACCACCTGAAATATACCAGATAGCTACAAGGTAGGTGATCTGGATGCTTACAATGTATTTTCCCAGGACAGATTAGCATACATGCAACATCTGCTTTTCAGTGGAGTTCTGCTGTAGGGTGCAGCTTTTACAGTTTTACAGTATATTTATTCTGGATAGCCCAGTGGAGTTGTGATATCTTGTTTTCAGTGTGGTTCTGTTTGACCCAGTATTTTTACACTGTATTTACCCATGATAGTACAGCAGAGATGCAATATATTTTTTTTTCATTGGGGTCCTCCTTTTACCCATTTTTATAATGCATTTACACAGACTAGCCCAAGTGAGAGGTAATTTCTAATTTTCAGTGGGGTCCAGCTTTTACTATGTATTTTTCCAGGACAGAGCAGCATAGTGGACTGATTAACTTATTTAAAGTGGCAAAGCAGTAGTGCATGTTTAAATGTCTTCTCCATGAAGGATTAGTGACTTAATAACCTGGCAGAGATAACATTGTTCTTGTCTTGAAGTTGGTACTTTTTGTTCATGTGTAAGACAGATCTGCAATCTGGGGAATGTCCTGCAGAAATCCTCTAACTCAGTAAGTGGCTAGCTGTACCTTCGTGACTGGAGATGCAGCTGGTACTAAACGGAGCGTGAGAGGGAGCAGCTGACAAGTCACAACGCATGAGCCTTTCAGGGATTAATTCTCACAAGTCAGGAGTTGGGACTTGGTCAGGACCGAGTGAGTTGGACGTTCAGTGCCAACAAAACAATATGAATTAACTCATTCAGGCCTAGAGACGTCTGTAGGCGGCATCTGAAAGCACAGCCACTCAGGACAATAACGCCTGTAGACGTACTCAACTGACTTTTACTCAGGCCTAGAAACGTCTGGGGAAGTCAGCAGTTTTTACCTAACTATTAAACAAACTGAATTGCTTAGAATTGAATGCATAGCACCATTAGAAAGGTCATTTTGCTCTGAACAATTTTGCTGCAGATACTTTGTGTCTATCATGTATACTTTAGGAGTTATTCATATTTGTTTAAGGTATGGTGTGCATGGCTAACATTTGTCTCTCAAGCCTCATCTAAGCACCTTGAATAAATCTGAAAAAAAACAGTTGTTTGGTATTTCAGCTACTATAAAATAAAAACTAAATGGATTACAATTGATTGCATAGCACCATTAGAAATATTATTTTGTGCTGAACAATGTTTCCACTGATACTATGCGTCTACCACGTATACTTTAGGAATTATTTGCATTTGTTTAAGGTATGGTGTGCATGGCTACATTTGTCTGTCATGCATCACCTAAGCACCTTGAAAAAAATCAGAAAAAAATCAGTTGTTTGGTATTTCAGCTAGTATAAAATAAAAACTAAATTGATTACAACTGATTGCATAGCACCATTGGAAAGATAACGTTTTGCTGAACTATTTTGCCACTCCTACTATGTGGGTAGCACTTACGGTTCAAGAGGTAGTAACATTTGTTTGCGGCATGCTGATTATGGCTTGATTTTGCTTAGACAGGCCCAGTATGCAGTGCTAAGCGTATACAGGGCACAAGTGGTGGAAGTCTCAAAGAGCTCTTGTGGTGTGAATGAGTTAATAACCAGCCTGGCTTTAGCATAAAAGGAGTAGTGAGGTAAGCGTGCTGTTTTGCATTAATAATTTTGTTTGTACTGAATGGCTTTATCTGATAGTAAGTGACTGAGCTGGGCTGCATTCAGTGACTTGAGTGACCTCTCTTTCCCCCAAGCTTGCCCCTCGCTGCCAGCCTACCATCCCCCCACTGTGAGCGAGCATGGAACCCATGAGGTGAAGTCCAAATATGATGGTGGATGGCAACTCTTTAGCATTAAAGCCTGTGCTGCATTCTGATGAGGCATTTGGTCATGTGTGTTTTTTGGCTTTGGTGTCAGGGATGATGGCTGAGTAAGTGTTTAATGTGGGATGAGCCTACCACTGGCATTGCCCCAGCCCTTGCCATGTGACTGGGCTGTGTACATGCCATGGGACATGCTTGGCATTGGGTCATCATCGGTTACAGTTGGCTGTGCACCCCTGCAGGTTGGCTGTCGTGTGGGTTGTGCTGGAGTGCTTGATAGTGTTATGGTTCCAGTGTATGACACATGGGGGGTTGCGGGTTGGCTGTCATATACTGGATATGAAATAAGCAATAAGGCATGACAGGGGAGGTGTTATGGTGGGATAATGGCTCACCTTGGGTGGGTTGAAGCATAAGGTGAAGCTGAGTGCTTCTGCCACCAAAGAGGGGCCGTTATTCCACCTTAACACCACCGCCAGAGTGCATTAGTGCAATTATGAAATGGATATCAACATTATTTGAAAAAAAAAGAAATAAAACTTATCATTGTGAGTTTTATATTTCTGCAACACAAGAAATATAGAGAATTAAGTTATAAGACAAAAAGTAGTACCTGCCCATTCTTGACTTCTTGCTTGCTAGCACTGACTTTCCATTTCACTACTTCCGGGTCCCACTCATGCTTCAATGTCTGTTACTAATGTCCATTTCAGAAATGAGTATGACAGCAGTTTTTGTTCGTCCTGCTGGTTGTTTTTACAGAATCTGCAATGGGTGGCAAATTCAGGGAGAGACGATCCGTAGACTTTGAGGAGAGAGAGAATGAGTGGCAGTTGAAACAGTAGCTGTCAAATTAGTGGGAAGAGCGGGAGCTATTAATGTGACCTCATTTTTAAGTTGCAAGTTAGCAGGGATGATTGCTCTTTATGTGAGCCAAATTCTGCGCTAACGGTAATGAACAAATCCCTGTCAAAGTGCAGCTTTGTTTCAGATGAAGCACAATGGTTGCAGGGAAATATTTTCCACTATTGCCATTTGTGGTGCTTTACACTACGAGATGCGTGGTTGGTGGGGAAAGTTCCCAGAATGGGTGCTGGGTCCTGTTTGTCGGGAGTTATTTTCAGCCAGGCTGTTATGCTGGGATAAGGGTCCTATTAAAAGTAGCTCTTGGCCAATCAGGAGTCAGCATTCTTCCAACCCATTTCATAATGGGAAACATCATCCTGCTGTTGAGCAGTGATAATTATGGTCATGCCATTGTCCAAGGTCTCACACAGATTCAGAACCTTGCTGCATGTCAAGTCTGTGGGCTGTGTTGTAACTATTTATGCCTAGAATTTCATGCAGCTTACCTTGATGAGCCTTATCCTCCCTGCTCCTACTGTCTCAGTTCAGGGTACACACAGATAAAACACTGATAACCTGATATACATCCTGTGTCAATTTGGGGCCTTGAGGGATCCTCCAGTGAGTGCTGTGTATGAATTCCATTCTCTGGTGTGGATGGTCTGTGTATGTGTCTGCTGTGTGACAGATACATGCACCTCCAGGCTGGTATTTTGTGTGCCCTTCTCACTGCCTTGTATGTCTGAGTGTGTGGTGCACTGTTGGGGGGATAGATTTAACTGTTTAGGTTGCAAGTTAATAAGTGCAATGCCTTCTGCAGTGATAGCTGACTGTACTCAAGAGAAGTGGTATATAGTTGTATGTTTAAAAGGTGGCATTATTTGCTTTAGTTTTGCTATTTTGTTTAAAGGAAAAAAAAAGAAGTTTTGATAGTGAATATTGGTTGTTTGTAACAAGTCAAAGAAGGCTTTAAAAGCAGCCAGATAGTCTCAAAATGACCCTCAAAATGTACCAGAAGGCATTTAAAACCAGATAGCTTCTGATGGCATAGGTGGCCCCAGACCCCCAGCCTGTGGGGGGTTGGGGACATTGCAATTCATGGAGACCCCACTCTTCTAAACTTAGCACTACTGTACACCACTGCCTGTTGATCAAAACTGAGTTTGTAATGTGACTGCATTGCTCCAGCAGAGGTTCAGATTACACTTCTCCCTCTCTCTCTCTCTCTCTCTCTCGCTCTCTCTCTTTCTCAACTGTGTGTGTCTGACAGTGTACAATTATTTACTGCTCTCTGTAGGGGTTGTTAACCCTTTCAGGACCAGTCTAAGACTAAATAATAAAGAGACCTCCACCATTCCTCCTCTCCCCTCTCTCTCTCTCCCCCTCTCTCTCTCCCTCCCCCTCTCTCTCTTTCTCTCTCTCCTTCTCTGTCTTTCTCTCTCTCTCTCTCTCTCTCTCTAGGAGCCAGACTTATAGAGAGAAATGCTGAAAGGTGAAGCTGACCAAACATGGTGACTTACTTGACCTTTTTGTCAACTTAAACTTTTAAATTATTTCCCAGCCTTTTACACATAAAGCTTACCATGTGCACTGAAGGAGGCTGATGGCTTGGATAACAAAGTTACATATTTCTGAAGTCACTGACTGTAACCTACAGAATACATATGTAATGTTCATCACTGCTGGACTTGATGGAGTGCACATTACTATACAGCACAGGTATTTAATTTGTTTTGGATCTGGTATTGTTGAATGGGGAGGCAGAAAGGGAAATAAGGGTGGAGGACCCACTAGCCAACAATGATCAACAAATGGTGTGGCTTTATATCATGATGTGTGGGGAGCCAGAAAAATCAGTAACCCAGTGGCAAACTTCAGGAGGGAGGATTTTGAGAGGATGCAGAAGTTCTGAAAGGGAAACTGGAAGGTATAAGGCAGGAGATAGACACAGAGCAGAAATGGGATATTACTAAATGGGATATTACAGAGGCAATGGAAACCTGCACTAAGACACACAGTAAGAGGAGCAGAGCAAGTAAACCATGCTCTTTGAACAGCGAGGTAGTGGAGATGGTGAGGGCAAAACAAGAGGTGCACCAGAGGAATAGGATGATGGGGAAGGAAGGGGACAGACAGGAGTATGCAAGATGGTCCCGGGAGGTGACCAGAAAAGTGAGAGAAGCCAAGGCCCAGAGGGAGCTTAGATTAGTGCAGGGAATTAACGGGGGGGGGAGACTTTTCAACACATCAGAGAGAAAACGAAGTGCAAGGAGACAATAGTGAGGATAAAAAAGGGTGGGGAGTGGATGAAAAAGGGTGAGGAGCAGGTGGAAGCACTGAATGAATACTTTTGCTCAGTGTTCATGGAAGAAAAGGGGGGGTCGCTACCACTATGGGCTGGGAGGGTGGGGATGGGAGGAGAGGAGGTGACAGATGGAAGAACTGACGGAGATAGAGTCCTAGAGGGACTGAGGGCACTGAGGGTAGACAAGGCACCAGGGCCAGATGGAATTCACCCCAGGGTGCTGAGGGACATGATAGAGATGTTGGAGGAGCTGCTAGCAGAACTGTACAGCACCTCACTGGAGTCGGGATGTGTGCCACTGGACTGGAGGATGGCACATGTAGTACCATTACACAAGAGTGGACCAAGAGATGAACCAGGTAATTATCGCCCGGTAAGTCTCATCATCATAGTTTGCAAATTCATGGAAACGATACTAAAGGAAAGACTGGTATTGTATCTGGAGGACAACGGCCTCCAGGATGTGAGGCAGCATGGGTTCATTTTGGGGAAGTCTTGTCAAACCAACCTGATACAATATTATGACTGGGTGATAAGTGAGCTGGATAAGGGTCATGCGGTGGATGTTCTTTACTTAGACTTCAGCAAAACCTTCAATTTGGTGTCTCATGGGTGGCTTTGGGGGAAGTTAACCTGTGTAGAGGTAGGGACAAAAATGATGAACTGAATTACAAGCTGGCTGAGTGGGAGGCTGCAATGGGTGGTGGTAGGAGGAGAGCTCTCAAACTCTGAAGCCAGTGATGAGTAGGGTGCCACAGGGCACTGTTCTGGGATCAGTATTATTTGGGTTCTTCATATCAGACATTGTGCACATGGTGGTGAGCAAGGTAAATCTGTTTACAGACAACACCAAAATGGGAGTAGTGGTAGATGGAGAAGAGGGATGAAAGTAGCTGCAGTTGGACCTAAGCAAGTGAGAGGATTGGTCAGAGAGGTGGCAGATGGGGTTCAATGCAAAGAAGTGTAAGGTTATGCAGTTTGGGGCCAAAAACTCAAGGAGAGAATACTGGCTGGGGTGGTTAAGCTGGGGATCACCAAGAAGGAGAGGGACCTAGGGATAATGGTAACAGGGGCAATGAACAACACTGCCCAGTGCAAGAGAGCAGCTGCAAAAATGAACAAAATGCTGGGGTGCATAGCGAGGTGGTTTTCATTCAGGTGAAGAGAGGTGATGTTGCCCCTCTACAGGTAGCTGGTAAGACTGCACTTGGAGCATTATGTGCAGTTTTGAAGGCCATACCTGAAGCATGATATCATGCTACTGGAGGAGGTGTAGAGGATGGAATGAAGATGATATGTGGAATGGAGGGGAGAGACTATGAGAGTAGGCTGGGAGACCTGAATATGTACACCATGGAGGATAGAAGGGATGGGGGGACATTTAAGTATTTGAGGGGAATCAATAAGGATGGGGCAGACAGGGTCTTTAAGCTAAGGAGGAGGAGGGACACCGGGGCATGGACTGTGAATGAAGGGGAAAGATTTAGAAGGGAAGTGAGGAGACACTATTTCACAGAAAGGATGGTAGCAAAATGGAATGCACTACCAGAATGGGTGGTACCATGTAAATCTATGAACAGCTTTAAAAGGGCATGGGACAGGGAAATGGGAGAGTGAGGGTGGGGGAGGTGGGGGCAGCAGTGGGATGACAAAGGGGAGGGGGGACAGCTGTAAACTAAGGGTGCCAGCTGCATACTTGAGCAGACTTAGATAGACCAGGTGGTCTGTTTCTGCAGGCACATTCATATGTTCATATGTTTTGTTTTTAGCTTTGTTTAAGCCTAAAGCCTGCATCTCCTTACCCCTCCCCCAACAACCACCACACACATTTGTTTCCAGACTTGCTCTGTAAATACCAACTGCATGAATGCAAAACTGTGACAGCTGTGTGCTTTATCCATTTGAATCACATAACCTGTCATACATAGAAATGTAGTCCTCTCTCCCCATTTCTAGGGGTATGGAAGGAATATGACCCTGGGGAGCAGCAGAAACACTTTCAGTGCCTATATTACCCAGGCCCAGATGTCACACACAGAGTCCTTTTTCCTCACTGGTGCTGGACAAAAAGACAGGTTAATTCATATTAAACAGTTTCTTTCAATAATGGAATGTCCACATGGAACATTATGAAACAACAGGGATCCGAAATTCATTAAACATATTCACACATAGCTCCAGATAGCATCAATTAATTTGTGGGGAAATTCAGATTTCACATGGCCAGTGTGGCCATAATAGCAGCTTTTACCTTGCCTGAGGATGTCACACAGTCTTTAGAGCAGCATTAACTCAGGACTGCTATGGTCACAAAAGTCTGAAGGCAGCACAAGTCCCAAAACAGTTCACACCACCTAACAGCCCATTATTCTTTACAAGCACCAAACTCTCAATGATACCCATCTCTCTATCTATTTTTCTCTTTCTCTTCCCGCACTCACTCAGTGGGTCCTACTCGGAACATGCTATCATTGCAGCTTGGGGATTTGTGGGTTCCCTCATGACCTCTGCATCCTTTTCCAGAGCTGACAGCAACTGTCCCCGAACTGAGAAGGACAAGTCCTGTGGAGCTCTAAGGAAACTTGCTTTCTGTACACTACACTCCGTGCCACATTCTTGCCCACTAGATCGCTATATGAATCAGCACAGGCTGCGAGAGCACTCTGCAACTTGTAGCTGCTGTGTTCCCTCTCATCTTTAGCTGCCCTCAAAAATACTGTGCAGCTGGTGGCAACTGGCTCCCGTTTCTTCCTCTGTGTCCTCCAAGTGCCACTGGCTGGAGACCAGAAAGAGCAATCACCCCCCGCCCAGCCCAACTCACTCTCACTCCCTCACCACTGACTCCTCCAACCAGCACATCCCTTCCCACCTAAACCGCTGACTTTTGTCCCTCTACACACCATGGTGACCTCCTGACCCTGAAGAAGCTCCACCTGAGTGCTGAGAAGAATTAACCCTTTTCCCTACTGGGCAAAATTAGGCCACAAAAACCCATGGAAGGGTGAATAGACTAGTAATCTCCTAAAGGGGGTTACATAAACATAGAAACTGATGGCAGATAATGACCGCTGGATCCATCTAGTCTGCCCATTTTTACTGGTGATCACTTTTGCTGCAGACTCAACTTGCCCTACAGTACTGTCACGTCCACCTTTCACCCCCTTCCTTCCTCCTAGAATTCCTTTGTGCCTGTCCCAGGCATTTTTGAAACCCACCACTGGTTTTACCCCCCCTGCCTCCAATGGAAGGCTGCTCCGGGAATCCACCACCCTTTCTGTGAAGAACTACTTCCTCACAACTCTCCTGAATCTACCTCCTTTCAGCTTCATATCATGACCCCTTGTTCTACAACACCTTTTTCTCTGAAACATATCTCCCTCCTGTACAATAATAACACACAAGAGATATTTAAATAACTCCATGACATCCACACTCTCTCTTCTTTCCTCCAGGGTGTACATGTTGAACTCTTTAAGTCTCTCCCTATAGGGCTTGTGCTACAGAGATTGCACCTCTCTTCTTGCTGCTTTCTCCTTTTTCCAATTGTTTCCCCTTCCACACCTTTCTCCTTTGACTGCTCCTTTCCCCTTTTTTTCTTTGCTAACCCCTTACTTCCTTGATTAATTTGCATCATGTTGGGACTTTCTCTCTTTGAGATCTCCCTACTGTCTATCTCAGCTTGTAGTGGCCCACTTTCTGCCACCCCTATTTCTTCCTTCACCCCCCCCCACCCAACTACTTTAAATGTCTATTGAAGTAACATTTGAATCATCCACTGAGGACTGTGGTTGCCTCCTGGAAGAAAGAAGGCCATCACCTCAGCATGGGTTCTTATCCTTCTAACTTGGCCCACACTCCCCAGTGTAGACATACCTCTTCTCCCTGCACTGTTCCTTCTACTATTACTTGAAGGCCTTGGTACTTAGCTCCCTCACCTTCCACATATACGGTAGTACAACACGCATTTGCCACTCACATTTAAACAGATGGGAAACACAGGATCAACCAGATAAATAATCTACCTTTACCAAAGATTACTGTAAATGTACACCATGAGTTGACTACGGCAATTAATCTTTATGTTTAAGGCCATGAAACACCCTTATCAGATTAATGTAAAAGATTAGCAGCCATAGTTGCCCTGACCAGGGTTTGTTAAAATAAGAGACGTAATACTCCAAAAGGATGCACAAGTCTCAGGTTACTTTAAAAGAAGCAATGTGTGCCTTACTGAGTACACTGTTTAGCTGCACGAGAAGATACAAATGGAGATGTTTTATATCCATTCATACTAATTACACAGACAAAAGGGAACACTTAAGAATGTCACCACTGTACAGTGTCTAATTTTCAGCACATCCGGTGAACCACTGACTAATCCTCACCACTACATACCATTCAATATATTTTATAAAACCTTAGCAGTATTTAGCTTAACAGCTTATGTTATGTCTGATTGTCACTGTATTGACTTGGAAACAGATCTATGAAACTGAGGACAAATAAATATTAAAGCAGTTTTCTGTACAAACTGCAAGCAATTGCCTTAGAAAATGGTAATTACTTAAACAAAAGGATCAACATCTACTACTTCATTAAGTCTTACTGATTCTTCTGTATTGATTTTAGTGGACCACTTTGTCTCCTTTTGTAAGATGGTATTAATTCTTTTCCCTCCTTGGTGGTAGTGGTAATGGGGGGGTACCCATTCCAGGGCAACAAAATGAAAATCTGACAAAATGCCATCATGGTGCAATTCAAAATGATATGCTACTGCACTTTTTCTCCATGTTCTGTCTGGACTTTGGCAAAGCTTACAAAACTGCCACACAAGAGACTGATAAAGAAATTTAACAGATTAGGGGCGGGATCCAAAGTGGTGAATCTGGTAAGGAACTGGTTAATGGATAGGCAACAGAGGGTGGTGATTAATGGCACTCACTCTAAAGAGGGGAAAGTGACCAGCAGGGTACCACAGAACTCAGTACTGGGACTGGTTCTCTTCAGTGTCTTCATAAGTGACATTGCAGAACAACTGGAAGGAAAGTTATGCCTTTTTGAGATGACACCAAAATCTGTAAAAATGTGGACACACAGGAGGGGGTGGAGGGAATGCATAGGGACCTTGGCAAACTCCAGGAGTGGTTAAGAGTATGGTAGTTGTGGTTCAGTGCCAAAAAGTACAAAATCATGCACCTAGGTCATTGGAACCTAGGAGCTGAATATGGAGGGAGGGGGCTACTGGCAGTCTCTAAGCAGGAAAGGGATCTTGGAGTTATCATATCTGATGACCTCAGATTGGCAGGGCAGTGTGACAGAGCTGTGGGTAGGGCAAGTGGGATGCTGGCATTTATAGGGAGAGGTATCCCCAGCAGGAGGGGGGGAGGTGGTGTTACCAAAGTATTGCTCCCTTATGAGACCCTCCATGGAGTATTGTGTCCAATCCTAGAGACCACACCTCACAAAAGATATAGGGTGGAGAAAGTCCAGAGAAGAGCAACTAAAATGGTGTGGAGGTTGAATCAAAAGCCCTCCAAAGAGGAGACTGAGAGATATCAACATTTACATCCTGTAAGTGGGGAGAGGGACATGACAGAGACATACAAATACCTCACAGGTATGAACAGGGTGCAGAAGGTGAACTTCTTTCAAATGAGAAAGAGCACCAGGATCACAGGATATGTAGTGAAGATGAACTTCACTGAAAGAGTGGCTTACACCTGGGACAGACTGGTAATGGAAGTGGAGGAGGCAAAAACAGGAGAGGGATTCAAGCATGTGTGAGATAGACGGGGGATATTAGCAAATAGGCAGGGAGGAGGGAGGGTCACCACAGACTAGTTAGTGTCTGCAGAGACAAATTGGGCAGGGACCATCTTGGCAGACTAGGTGGGCCAAGTGATCCAGTTCTGCTGATAAATTCTATTTCCATGTTTCTATCCCCAGAAGGTGTTGGGGAATTGGCAGGGCTGATGAGAGGAAGGTCCATCCAAAGTTTTAAAACAGAACTGAAAACGTATCTCTTTAGCCTGGCATTTTTAGAGGGAGACTAATATAAATTAGTATGAACTGTCACCTTGTTTTGTGATTCTGATGTTTGTTTTATTTTGTGATGCTTTAATTATTGTTAATTGTTGATGTTAGTGGATTTTATGTACAGGTGCCTTAATCTCTGGAAAGGTGCTTTTTTACAAATAAAGCTTGAATTGAATTGCAATGAATTGAAGGTCAAAGGAGCAGACAAAAGTATTCTTTTTCTTTTCCAGCAGAACAGTCTTGCTTCTATCTGAGGATTCCTCATACCATAAAAATCGAGTCTAAATGTCTTTAAGAGTTGCCACTTCCTCAGAGCCCCCCTCACAGTGCATGTAGCCCCATCACATCATAGTGGAGTATCTGGCAGTGTGAGGTGGAGCTGAGCTTAGGGAAACCATTTATTTTTTAAACAAACTGAGTAGAACACTGGAGGGAGACAATCAGCAGGGTATTCTTGCCAGTCCAGTTCCAACTAATGGACAGGTGACTGGTATTCCTCTCATCTGTAACTATAGGTTGTGCCATTTTGTAATGTTCCCCTGCACTTCAATTTGATTGGTTCTATCTAGGAAAGGAAATCTATTGCTAGCTGAATTGCTGCTCATTTCTCTATGAACCATATTCTGATTGAATCCCTCTCATTTGGTCTATAATCAGCATTTTTTGCAGTCCAAAGATACCGTCTTGCCAGGTAAGGTGTGTTTAGGGTCAGGGTTATTCTGCAGTGAAATGAACCAGATGACTCCACCCATGTTGCACACTCAGTCACACTAGGATGAGGATGAACGTTTGACCTGCAGGAAATTGCTTGCTGTGGCATGCTGCGTATATTTTCCCACTGCTTATCATGCTGAGTCAGGCAGTCACCACATCCTTTCTAGACTATGAAGTGCTAAATTAAACTGACCTTCTAGTTTTCGCTTTCTGCAGCCTTTTGGAATATCTAGTGGACTTTTTATGTCTCAGGGACTGTGCTACAGCTTTAGTAACCTCTGTGTCTAACAGGAACTTTCTCAATTAACTCAGGAATAACATTGGCTCAGCTTCACTCTTTGTTCCCTCTGCCCCATGCAAAGAGGGTACTGCCCTCTATCACATTCTCAGATTCATATCTCTCATCTGTCACTCAGATGGGGTGTTCTGTTTTTTAACAACCCAGAATTCTCTTTGCTCTTTACAGAGGCAGTTCTGTCCCCAGTCATACAGTAGAATACATCAAGAAGAAATGTGGCCTGCTGGTTAAAGCCCAACCGCAACTAATGTTTCAAGCGTGACTGTCCTAGCATGCATCTTTTCTATTGTCTATTGCCCAGGTAACTCTTGAAAATAAGAAGACTTCTTGCATTGAACTTTCCTGTTGACTGATTGATTATTGACTGACTGACTGACTAACTGACTAGCAATAACAAGCATTTGTCAATGCCGAATGTTGCCTTGCTGGTGTTGTCATTAGTAGTATAGGAGTTAGAGAGATACATAATAGGAATAGGAATAGCAGAGAAGTATAGAACCGATGTCAACCCCACCCTACCCTGCAGAGCATGACAGGCACTGGGGTGTGCATTTGGGCCACCGGCCATAACACTCATGCTATTTCAACTCACCCTGCCCTGCAGAGTCTGACAAGTGTTGCATTGTGCCTTGGGGTCATCTGGCCTTATGCTCAGCCCATTTCATAAGGAAGTACGTTGAGATGGATGCAGCATAGGTGAATGGGTTGAACTTCAGGGCTGAAGAGTCCAATGCACACCTCAATGCCTGTCAGTGGCTGCAGAGTGGGGGTGGAGGACCAATGGCATGAGCAGTGCAGCAGACAGTCCAAAGATACACCCCTCATGCCTGTTGGTCTGTACAGGGTGGCATGTAATGATTAGAAACCCTAACGCTCTGTGTGTGTGTTTGTATTTATTTTTTTTTTATTTTATTTTATTTAAACAGCAGTTTGGAAAACCTTTGAGCCATAGGCTCATTTACAAAGGTACCTTGTCACAGTAAGACAAACCAAAATACACAGTATAGCAGTACAACACATAAGTATAACAGTAAAATTAAGACATAGATACAAACAAGCTGGTACAGGTAGGATGGATGCAAACAATACCAGAGTTATATGGTCCTTAGCAGCTTAGTAATAAGCTTTGTCATAGAGTATTACAGTGCGGCTTAGACTAATTGGCAGTTACAGCACCTCAGGTGTTAATAAGGTGGTTCACGTAAGGAAGTTTTGAAGCACGATATAGTTGGAGCTTGAGATGGAGGGGCAGTGTGTTGAACCAGGAGGGGCCCTAAAGCTGAAGGCTCTTTGGCCGTGAGAGGTCCTAGCTCTAGGGATAACAAGAGAGGTTTCCCAGAGGTCCGAGTATGAACTAGTGGGACAGAGCGGCGATGGTGGTGGTCAATTCTGGTGAGAAAGCCCAAGGAGGGTCTTTTTGTAAGGGTACAGGTAAGATATTTGAGGCGCTCATCGAGATCAAGTACCAGTGCTTTAGCATACAGTAGACAGGTGTGTGTCATCCTAGGTGCTCCAGTAATTAACCTGCAGGCCTTATTCAGAGTAGTGCGAATTTTATGGAGTGCGGTCTGATCAGCAGCACCATACACCGGCAGTCCATAGTCCACTAGGGACAGGATAGAGGAGGTGACTGTGAGTCGAAGAGCCTCCGGGGGGAGGCAGTGTTTATACCGATGTAAGATGCCCAATCGGATATTAGTGACAGTGGCTAGGGCAGCGATGTGTCCATGGAAGGAGAGGGAGGGGTCAAAATGGATCCCTAGGTATTTATATGAGCAAACTTGTTCGAGTGGGAATGAGGACCCAGAGTGAATGAGGAGTTTGAAGTTGCAGGACTTGTTTTGGGGATGAGTGAAGAACATGGTTTTTGTTTTTTTAAGATTTATCACCAATCCATGTTCCTTGAACCAGCCCTCGGCTTCAGTGAAGGACTTCTGCAGCGAGTCCTGGAGGGCAGTAGGGTTACGACTTGAGGCAAAGATGACTGCATCATCAGCGACAATAGAATGTTCCCGAGCAAGAGCATGGAAGGGTGTTAAGGTAAAGGGAGAATAGTAAGGGCCCAGAATGGAGCCTGGGAAACCCAGAAAAGATGGGACAGATGTCTGAGTGAGTCCCATTAATTTTACACGCTGGAGAAGTCAGACAGATAACTGGTGCACCAGGAGATAGGCCCAACAGCAAAACCAGAGAGACTAAGGGCATCAAGAAGGAGGGTGGGAGACAGTGTCGAAAGCTTTGAGAGGTCAATGAAGACAGCACCAGCCAGAGAACCAGTGTCTAGGAGGAGTGAAGAAAGTTGGAGAACTCTAGGAGGGCTGTGTTGGTACTGTGGCCAGCTCGGAAGCCATGCTGCTCAGGACAAAGGACATTGTAGGTGGAGAGGTAGTCAGGATTTGAGAGCCACCACTTTTTCCAAGGCCTTGGAGAGAGGAAAGAGAATGGAGATCGGTCGAGTAGTTACCAGTCACAGTCCTATCACCACCACCTTTAAAGATAGGGGTGACAGTGGCGGGCACTCCAGGCAGTTGGAACCTTCCCAGGAGCAAAGAGAGTGGTTGATGAGGCATGTGTTCGGGGAGTGAGTTCTGTGTCTAAGACCAGCCGTAGGATTCTACGTGATCCAGGTGTCACTGCTCGCACTATTACTCTTGAGGGCAGTGACAAGGTGCGCCCTAGTTCTTGGGCAGAAACACAGCGGAGGAGAAAATAAGGGCTAGAAAGATTTATTGCAGGTGCTGGGGAGGAGGGTCAAAAAAAATTTGTAGGGAGGATGGGCTGAGTCAGTGAATGAGGTGTTGAGGTGGTTGTATGAGGCTGGGTCTGAGGAGATCACACCATTAATGTTGATCTGGGTGGGTGGGGGAGTGTGCACTTCCATTTAACTGTTTAATGTTATCCCAGAAGGTTCTGGGATTCCCCATGAGGCAGTGGTGAGGACCATCATAGTGCTCAGACTTGGCCTTTCTGATGGCCCGAGTGCACTTGTTTCGGCGGCAGCATATAACCGCCTGTCATTGGGCTGGCCAGTCTCAATGGCACGGTGCATAAGGTTGTCCCTATGTTTGAGCTGGTGGATCAAAGCTGGGGTAACCCAGGGCATTCTTCCTTTTAGAACGGCGGGTCAACACTGGGCAAGATATCACAGGCATTATTAAAAGTTTGGGTGAAGAGGAGAGCTGTGTCGATGTCAGGAGTTGCCTGTATAGGGAGACCAGTCAATTTGGGACAGAAGTTCCTTAAGTTTTATCAGTCCACCAGGTATTAGACCACGCCGCATGTGGACTGTGCTATGGGGTTTGGGACTGAGGTTGACCAGTGGAATAGAATGGGGAGTGATCCTGAGAGAGTCTGGGAGGACTTGTACATTGGGGATCCGATTAGGGCGGTTGGTGAGTACCACATCAAGCAGGGTACTGGAGCCTCTCTTGGGGTTAGTCCTGGTAGGGTGGGTAACTAGTTGCTAGGGTCTATTGCAGAAAAGGAGTCTCGGTAGAGGGAGGAGGAGGGCTGAGCCAGTTGACATTTAAGTCACCCACCAGAATTTGATCAGCGGAAGGAGGTAGAGAGGTAAGGTATTCTGTAAGAGGGCAATGGCCTGTGTTTGGTCCCTGGGGGCACGTATGCAGTAGTCAGATAAAGGGGTCCTTTAAAGGTCAGGGGTTGGTTTCAGCGTAAGCGCCTGGGCCCTGGAGCCAAGGATGGGAGGGCAGGGCTAGTACGTGGGAGAGATTCCTTGACATAAATAGCGATGCTTCGCTTCGCTCTCCCAACACGGTAGGGACCGGAAAAGGGTGAAACCAGAAGGGAGACTAGGAGTCAGGGAGGATTTTGACAGCCAAGTCTCAACCAGGGTGATGACATCAGGGTTAATTGATGTGACCAGGCATTGTAGTGAGTCAAACTTTTTAGGAGGTTACAGATATTCATGGACCATGCAGGCCTGTGGTGCGAGTTGGGGAGCTCCTGGGAACCAGGCCAGGGTTTGATGAATGTTCCTGACAGGAGTAGTAGCATGACTAACACCCTGGCTGGGAGATGGTGAGAGTTTTCGATTGACATGAGAGGAGGGAGGGAGGCTAAGGGAGCAGGGTGGGCAGGGAGGTACAGGAGGAAAGCAGAATTAAGAAGACACCCAGATGTTCCTGAGGTGAAGAGAAAGCTAGGGGGAGGGAGGGGGATGGGGACACACAGAGTCCCAAGGGGCAGGAGAGGAGGTTCAGGAGCAAGCGGAGGGGGGTGCCAGGGCACAGTGTGGACTAGCAGGTGGGTAGGTGGGTGGTGCACTGCTGGTGGGGATAGGCACAGGCAGGCGTGAGGCAGGGCCAACACATTGTGGGTGAGCAAGATCCCAGGGAGTAGTGCTGTACAGGTAGGAGTAGGAAGTAGTGAGGAGCATAGGTCCTCTGGTGGCCAGCAGGTATAACCTGCAAATGGGAAAGTGGGGAGATAGGTTCTGGGCAACAGGACGGATATCACCGGATGTGATGTCACGGTGGATCCTTAATTGACATTACCCAGGACGTGGATATCACCGGATGTGATGTCACCGGGTGGATCTCAATTGGACAGCGCCTCTCGGTGGAGGGTGGTTGGGCGGGAGGGCAGATGGCGCTGTTTATCAGCTAGCACCCCCTCTGCAGGCGCCCAGACTTAAGAGAAGAGGCTCTTCACCTCAAAAGTTATCAGGCTGGAGACGGTTTCCTGCTACCAGGTGAGCTGCTTGTGCTTCAGTTGCTTGATTGTCCTGAGTGCTCTAGCTTGGGGGCTGCCTATGTTGTGGAGAAAACAAAGCCTCTCATTACTATGCAGCAGGGAGAATATGTTGTGACTTACACAAAGGAGCTCCACTCTAAGCAAACAGGGCTATTCCAAAATGAGGTCACACTAGGACCCAGCTAACCTAATGCCTTCAGTAACAAGCACAATTAGCTCAATACCACCATATTAAACAAGTCTGATCTATATTAGCTGCTTGGTATATCTGGCTTTAAGATGAAATCAGCAAGGCAACTCTAGAAAAGCCAGTGAGTCCCTAGCTTTACACTTCAGCAATTAGTAGCACAAAGAGAATCAAATAACAAGCCCACCCAGTGGTGAACAGGAACAAAGTTCATAAAATATGTGTTCATCAATATTTGCAATATTTGCACTTCTAATTTTAAAACGGCCTTTTTGTGACCCCACCTCATGAAAGCATTTGGGACCTCTGCTCATGAACAGTGTTCCTGTGATTTTGTTAATCTGTCTCGAACGTTGATTTCCCACAGTGACCGTGCCATTCTGCACCACATTAAAATGTCAGCTGCACCATTGATAAGGAGGTGTGAGGAGATGGCAATGTTGAAAAACTGGAGTGAAAATATTAAACATTCTTGAAGTTATGAGTATGTGTGAAAACTGCACATCACATGCTCGTAACACAGTCATTTAGTGGAATTATTTCACCAAATGTTAACATAGCCATTTTGGGATTCTGCTCATGAACAGTGGCACTATGATTATCTTAATTTGCCCAAATGTTGATTTCCCACAGCGACTGTGCAATTGTGTGCCAGATGTACAAAACTACATTTCAGGCAGGATGTGACAAATGACAGCTGTACTATTCATAAGAAGGTGTGCCAAAATGACAATGCTGAAAATCTAGAGTGAAAATATTGCAAATTCTCGAAGTTATGACTGTGCATGGACACTGCACAACACATGCTTGTAACATAGTCATTTTATGGACGTTTGTCACCTAATTTTCATCATAGGTATTTTAGGACCTCTGCTCATGAACAGAGTCGCTGTGATTTTCTTAATCTGTCCCAAACACTGATTTCTCACAGCAACCGCGCTATTCAGTACAGGAAGTGCAAAAACACAGTTTGGCCAGGATGTGAAAAATGACAGCTCTACTGCTCATAAGGATGTGTGAAAAAATGCCAATACTGAAAATCTGGAGTGAAAATATTACAAATTTGCAAAGTTTCGAGGGTGCATGGAAACTGCACAATGCACGCTCATAGCACAGTCATTTAATGGTCTTTTATCACCAAATTTTCAACTTAGGCATTTTAGGACCTCTGCTCATGAACAGTGTCACTGTGATTTTCTTAATCTGTCCCGAACACTGATTTCCCACAGCGAATGTGCTATTCTGTGCCAGAAGTGCAAAAACACATTTCAGACAGGATGTGAAAAATGACAGCTGTACTGTTCATAAGGAGGTGTGGAAAATGCCAATGTTGAAAATCTAGAGTGAAAATATTACAGATTCACAAAGTTACAAGCATGCGTGGAAACTGCGCAATGCACGTTCGTAAAACAGTTATTTATTTTATTTTTTCGCCAAATTTGCAACATAGGCTTTTTGAGAGCCCACCTCATGAACAGTGGCACTGTCATTTCATTAATCAGTCCCGAAAGGTGATTTTACTCAGTGACTGTGAAATCACCTTTTGTGACCGAATAACACCATGACAGTGACTGAATTTATAAGGAGGGGGTCCCAATAAACCCATGTTGAAAATGTGGTACCAAAATTCCAAAACAATGCCCGAGATATGCACCAAAGTTGAAAAAAAACTGTTTATGCCATTATACAGCTTACTGGCAATTCTTCAGTTCGTGGTCTGCTTTGAAGAGTGCAGAAGTGTTCCCGGTCCACCGAAGATCATCGAGCCGGGCTCCGGAGGTAAGTATGGGGTGAGGAGGGTGTGGGTAGGTGGAGTACACAGTAAGTGGGAGCAGGTTGGGGGAAGGGCCGCAGATAGCAAGGGACCACTTTCTACTTTACAGCGTTATAAAAAAAATTCAACATCGCTGGAAGATTGTTTTTTTTGCAGGTACATTTGACATGCTGGGGTGGGCTCCTAGCATGTCACCTGAGTGTTTTGGCTTGGGAGGACTGGAGCCGATGGGAATTGGGCACCCCATCAGCAAATAAAAGGTGTTTGGCGGAGGGGATGATGCCGAGGGGGCATTGGGCATCCCCCTCGGGGAACAACTAGCATGGGACATGATGCAGACATGGATTTGGCTCCCTCGTCGGCAAATGAACTCAGGAGGGGACATGATGATGCCAACAGGGGAATTGGGCACCCCCGTCGTCGGCTTTTCTGGGGATTGTGTGAGGCAGATAGCACAGCCGCCACCATGTCTGATTGAAATGTTACACCAGGAAAGGAACAGCCCTGCAATGTGGTGGAGCTCCCTCACTGCAGTGGCTAAAATGTTACAAGTTGGTGGCACACTTTTGTACTGCTGTCATAGACAGCATACAATCCAATTTGTGCCAGGGAGCCCAGCTCAAAAAGCAGTGGCACCACTGGGCAGAACACAACCGCACTTCCAAAACCTGCCTTTCCAAAGTTACCTCAACATGTTTCTTGTGCAGGTGCAAGACAACATAAAAATGATAAGCAAGGATACCTAGGTCCAATTCCTACAAAAGCCACTTTTCTTTTCTGGGGCTTTAAGGAAGTCATTTGATCTCCCTGTGCTTTTCTGTTCTCAGTTATGAGATTGGGTAGAAGCAGGACCCCACTGCGAATGAGATATTGCATCTCAGCTAGGAAAGTCTTAGTAAATAAATTGGCAAAAAGTAATATTTTACAAACATCAGTCACTGTGCTAGGATGTCCCACTTAGATGATCTGGTAGTAATAATAATAAAATAATAATAATTTTATTTATAAAGCACCTTTCAGTGTATCAAAGCGCTGAACATTTTAAGATCATAAATTCACATTTCAAATACAAATCTTCAAAACATGTATAAAAATGTACCATAATAACATCAAATATTAAAACATAATAAATTATAATAAAAGTACTGTCATACTGAAATTAGCTTAGTTATCCAAGAAGGCCATTTGCCGTAAATGTGTTTTTAAATCTTTCTTAAATATCTCCACGGAGGTGCACTCCCGTAACCGGCATGGTGGAGAATTCCAAAGAGTGGGTGCGGCGTGAGAGAAAGCTCTGCTGCCTGAAGATTTTAGACTCACTCTTGAAATCTCCAACAACCCCACATCAGCCGAGCGGAGCGATCGGCCAGGGCAATAAGGCACCAGAAGGTCTTTCAGATAGGTCGGACCCTGATCGTGAAGGGCTTTAAACATCAACAAGATGACTTTAAAGGTGATTCACCACCGTATGTGAATCCAGTGCAGTTCGCGCAGCACCGGGGTAATATGACAGGACCTACTTGTCCCAGTCAAAACCCAGGCTGCAGCATTCTGCACCAGCTGTAGGTGATGGATTTCTACTCCAGAAAGCCCAAATTAAAGGGCATTGCAGTAGTTTAAGCGTGAGGACACAAAGGCGTGGACCAACGTTGGCAAAGAGTCAGATGGAACAAGGTGCCTAACCCTGGCAATATTCCTAAGATGGTAAAAGGAAGTCCTGACGATGGCCGACACTTGAGATTGAAGAGTCAGCCTGTCGTCTAGGACAACCCCAAGGCTACGCACCCATTCGGAGGTCGGGAGTGACACGCCGCCAAGAAAAATTCCAGAAGGCGCACCAATATGCGACCTCTCAATCTGACCACCCAGGTCCACCATCAAAACCTATGTCTTCTCCGAGTTCAACTTTAGCCAACTAGAATCCATCCAACCTTGGATTTCCCCCAGACAGTTGTTAAACACCGAGAGAGCTCCATCCTGGTCGGGTGCAAAAGACAGGTATAGCTGGGTATCATCTGCATAGCAGTGAAACCTCAACCCATACCATCTTATAATGTCTCCGAGGGGCAGCATATACACTAAAAATAACATGGGTGACAGCACAGAGCCCTGAGGCACTCCATACAACAAAGAGATTGGGCCAGAGGAAAAAATCCCCGACATAACTCTTTGTGATCTCCCAGTGAGGAATGAAGTGAACCATTGTAAAATGGTTCTCGACATTCCACAAATTTGCTTCAGGCGTGTTAACAACACCATGTGATCCACAGTGTCAAAAGCTGATGAGAGATCAAGGAGAACCAGAATGGAACGTCTCTTCTGATCCCTCGTCCTCAGAAGATCATTAAGCACCCGAACCTGCGCAGTCTCAGTGCTATGTCTTTTACGGAAACCAGATTGGAAGGATTCGTAGATACTATGAATGGTTAAATGGTCATCCAATTGCGCTGCCACAACCTTCTCAATAACCTTCCCAATAAAGAGAAGGTTAGAGATAGGTCTGTAGTTTGAGAAACAGTCTGGGTCCAAGGAAGCTTTCTTCAAGAGAGGTGTCACCACCGCCTCTTTCAGGGAGCTAGGAAACTCACCTGACTCCAAGGAGCACCAGACTATTTGCACCAGGACTGGACCAATGATATCAGAACAACCCAGAATTAGGGAAGTCGGTCCAGGATCCAAACCACAGCTTGTGGGACGCACACTATGGATGATCCTCATAATATCCACGAACTCAGGTCGACAAAAGGAACTCCAAGAGAACTGAGGCACTGTGATCTCGCACTGTTCTACAACATCACCCTTAGAGGTTGCCAGACATAAGTCTGCCCTGATGTCAGCCACTTTAGTTGCAAAGTAATGAGCGAGCTCCTCGCACTCTACTTGTGAAAAGGCTTTTCGAACTTGCAGACAGGCTGGGTTGCACTGTCTGTCTACTGTTTGAAACAGCTGAGCTGGTCGATTCTGAGCAACTGCAATCTCCCTGGATAGGAATTCTACCTTCTTATGGGTGATTGCAGATTGATAGATAGAGTAATGTTCTATCAATCTAAGGCGGTCGGCTTCAAGGGTGGACTTGCGCCAACAATGCTCTAACCTTCACCCCTGTCTCCACATCTCCCTCAGTGTCCCATCAAACCAAGGGGACCTGGGGTGAAGGGATAAGGGGCACTCATGAACAGGAGCAATAAGATCCAGGGCAACTGTGATGGCCTCATTCTAGGCCGACACCAGTGCCTCTGGATTACCACTCACCAACACAGGGGATGATAGGTCAAGGACCACTGCTAGGCCTTGTGAAGTAACATTCCGTAATGGGTTGTACCTGACCATCTCCACAGGGGAAGACCTTCTAAGGGGGGTGCAAAAATTGAACCTCACGGTGCAGTGGTCAGACCAGGCGACTGGTTCCACCCCCACGTTGGATGCATCAATCCCTAGGAGGAAGACTAAGTCCAGAGAGTGTCAAGTAAAGGTGCTCTGCCAACATGGGGCAACTGGTTAATGTTAGAAAGGTTAGAAATGCAGTTCTGCACTTTCTTATTTTGAATTTTTTTTTGGCTGATCAGAAAAAAAGGCAGACTTGAGATGTAATGATACTTTTTAGTTCTTTATGGGTACAAACTTCAGGATGACCTGAACATGTCTGGCTACTATTCAGACTCTTGGGACCCCATACACTGTCACAAATCAGCAGTGTTAAAGGGTCACAAAGGCCACTGCGTGCCAATGTTCCAGTTTTCACTCCTTTGTGCTATACACAAAGGGGTAGCAAGCCTTTCCCTGCAGCAATGCAATGGGCCAACAGAGAGGGGCAGCCTGTGTTGTGAGGGTGCTGACATGCAAAATAAGCTGCTGGCTATATACAGTGGCTTACCAGCATCCATAATCTTGGTCACATGACACAGCAACCTCTGAAACAGGTAGATATTTTGAAAGTAGTTCTACAGGGGGTTGCTGACTTCCAGAATGGAACAAAAGGTCCATGGGAGAATGGGCTATCTCCAACACTATTCAAGAATAAGGCAGGGATGTCCCCACCCAGGTTGTCCTTGTTTTTATGGACAAAGTTGTCCCTGCACATTTGTGGTCAACCCTGGTCAGTCCCTGATCTTTGTCCATGATCATTTTGACAATAGTTTGTCCATGCTTCAAAGACAACATTGCCAGTGGTTGATGAACATGTGCAAATGCCTGAAAAAAAAAAAGAAACGTAATTAAGAGAGTCAGAAAGAAGAACAAAGTCCATTTTCAGTTTGGTAGACGAAAGAAAGAAATATTTTGTTAAAATAACATTTTAAATTATTTCAGGTAGCAGCCCTGAATTTCAAGATTTTAATATAATTCCTAGTAAGTAATGTTTTTCATGGGTCTGTTTTTAATTGTGGTATTAATCAAATGTATGTTCTGTGTCCTGTTGAAGATTATACCATGGATGATATTCTGAATAAAATATAAATGTACTGGTTGTACCACATTATTAGTTCCATCCCTTAAACTATTTATGGTATAGATTCTGTAGTAAAACTACAGAAAAAAAATTTGGAAGTCAGTTTAGCCTCATTTTGAGATGGTTTCACATAAGCCTTTTACAGGGCTTTAGAGCACTTTCAACAGTTTTAGAGGTATCAGAAGTGTTAACATTAGATTGAAATATGCAACTCTCTTCATTTATTTAATTTCTAGTTACTGTAGCCTCTTTTTACAGAACCCATCAGATGTCTTTCTATTACTTGGGGAAAAGGGCACTCCAGACTCCCACTGAAGCACATGTTGGACATGAAATATGATCCTTACACTGCCTCCAGTTCTCCAATTAAATAAACCAGGCAGTCTCATTCTTTTTAGTAAATCTGTTTGTTTGCTAAGTTAAAGTTACTTTCCCTACTATGGTGAATAAAGAGCGTGTAACCCTCTGTCCAGTTTTTGTATTGACAATCCTATGAAAACATTTGTGTGGTTACACTTTATTTGCATTTGTAAGGAGTTTATTTGGAAATACTGGTTGATTGATTATAAAGTGACAGTTTCATTGGTGCCTGTGTCTAATGGCTGTCTTCCCTCTTTGACTTGCAAGGTACTGATGGGCAGGCTATCTTCCCTCTTTGACTTGCAAAATACTGTACGCTACAAAGGTGCTGGTGGGTGAGGGGTTGAAAAGGGAGGGGATGAGGCTTCAGTTTGGTTTTCTTTTAGCCAGAGTCTCCTCTATTTAGTATTAAAATCAAACACGTAAACAGTAAAACAGAATAACTGTGACATTAAACTGGGATTATACTTTGCTGATACCTGCCCTATGGTGGTGCCTAATTATGCAGTTGTGATAGCACAGACTCTGTAGTTGCACTGCTCTGCTTTGACTTGTCATATTGTCTCCTACATAGCTTCTTGTGTGTTATTTTTCTGTTTGCAATAAATGAAGCATTTGGCTTACATGGAAATGCTATGTATGTTTTGCTGGACAAACCAACAAGCATAAGTCAGTGCCAAACATGTTTGATTTCATGCTGTTACAATTTAGAACAACAGTATCTGGAGGTTATAGGCATGTATTTCTTACCCCATGAGCCACTGTTTCATGGACTTTGGGTTCCACTGGGCTAAGGAGTATAGGCCCCCATATTTCGAGCTGGCCATGTGCGGTCTGCGGCAGTTTGTGCACAGCCTGCCTGGGGGGTAATATTCAGGCAATTAGCTCACTACAACTAGAACATGCAAACTAAGTATGGGGCCATGTCAGTATAGTGCATAGTGACTATTCGCTATGCTGATAGAGGCCCAGATGGAATATGGCTAACAGGAGAGCAATCAAGGTAGTACAGATGAAATGGGATAGTGGCAGGGCTCCTGTGGGCCATATTTAGCCCTAATATTCTAATTACCCCATTGGGTATGGAAGATGCTATGGCCCATTTGCATGTCCATTAGGGGCCCATTAACAACTGTGCATGCTCCCCTCCCCATTCTGTAGCTCTCTGACATATTCCCTGTAATCTAGTGGTCCCCCCCACCCTCCTATTCACCTGTCCTGTAGCTGTCTCAAATATTCCTGGTGGTGTATTGGTTTCTGTACCCAGGGCTGGAGTTAGGCTCGATGGCACCCCAAGCGAAAAAAGCTATGATTCCCCTAGTAGTGGTGTAGATGGGAGACTATAAAAGAATTGAAAATGTAAACTATAGGCTGGGGGTCTGGGGGCCACCTATGCCCCCAGAACTTTTTTAAATGTGGTGCATTCTGGTGCATTTTGCTGCATTTTGGGGGTCATTTGAAACATAATTTTCTACCCTGTTACCCCCTTCCCATGCCCAGTAAGTTGCACCCTATCCCCCTCCCCAGAGTCCCCACAGTTCAGTATGTTGCCCAAACCACCCTTCCTATAGCCCAGCCACCTGCTACAGTATATGGCCCCAGCCCTCCCAAAGCACAGCAATCTGCACCCTAGCTTCCATCCCCTCCCTAGAATCCTCAGACCTCCTCCACTGCATCATCCATAGTTGAAGGGTCTGTTTTTATTGCCAGTGCCATTCTCTTCTTGCTCCTACTGGACTGAGCTGCTGTTCTTTACACTGATCACCCAGAGTTGCCCAGACACATCTGATTCTAGTCATACATATGCAACTCTCTCCCTGTTGCAGAGAGGTGTTGGATCCCGTATGTCTCCTCCAGACAGACACAGAGAAACTGAGATTTCTGAGCAATAGCAGTCAGTATTTGAATATATAGTATTCGAACACACACACACACACACACACACACACACACACACACACACATGCACACACCACAAATTCATTTGCTTAGCCATACTCCATTAGTAGTTTGAGCGTGGGCAGCACCACCTGACCCAACCCTGGCCTACTTACCTGTTGTGGCTTGCACCCTTGCTCTCTTGTCTTGTCAGTAAAAATAAATAATTACAGTACTACTATGCACTCTGAAATGACAGGTTGATTAAATACCATCACTGACTATGCCTCTGTTAGCCAAGTGGCTAAAATATAGCACAATAATATGCATAGATTGACTTGAATGGTCAATTCAGAGAATGATGAATAACACACAGTACAACTCAGAAACAAAGTGCTCACTAAAAATAAAAGTTTTGACAAAAAAGCACTACCAGGTTATAACTAATTCAATATTTTTAGGTATGGATGAGCATCAGACTCCTTGTAGGGATTGGGGATAATGAAATCCTGCAAGAGTTGTGCTTTGTATAGAAAACAACCTGTAACATTCTTAAAGCCAAGACAAAACAGAAATCCAAAAAACATGAATGCTGAATTAGCATTTATCCTGCAGTGCAATATTACTTAATGCTTTATGCATAAAAACAGTGTGACAGGCAGACTTCATAGACATGGGTGTCAGTGGCTCAGTAGGTAGCACACTCGCCTCTGAGGCTGGGAGATCAGAGGGCTGTGGGTTCAGTTCCCACATCTGGCACTTGGGTTAATATCCCAGTACTGACACTGTAGTGCAGCATGAGAGGGGTGCTACACTTCTGAGGTGCCGTCTTTCGGATGAGATGTTAAACTGAGGTCCCATCTGCCTGGATTGGTAGTAGTTCATGTGAATGTTAAAGATCCCATGGCACTTATCGAAAAGATTAGGGGAATTTTTTATTATAATAATATCAAAAACAAATAAATCATACACCATAATAATTCACAGAGAAAAAATAATTAAACCAACAAATCAAATAACACCCAAATCAAGTAAGTATACAGTCAAACAATAGCCATTTGTACAGAAGTGCACTAGATACTGCCAGCCATAATAACACCCATATATAATGTTTTAATATATGATTTTAATAATAGTGCACAGTACCTACAGTGCAAATTATGAACATGAAACACTTTACAACATTTTACTAAAACTGAACTATTTGCCACTCCATCTGCTTATTTTTTCTTACACCAAAGTCGGTGAATAGTTGACAGATCACTGTAAATAGCTTTTGATCAGGCTTCATTATTCTACATCCAGAAACAGATAAAATTTGTTTATTCTGGATTTATTTAATATTGATTTTCTGTGGCTCACTAAATAGAATCTAGCACTGTATAAAGCAGATGTTTTTACATTTTGGAAGAGGCAACACATCTTATCCATTTAGGATTCATGTTAGAAACAAGTTTTTCTTCATATTTAAAACATATTCAAGTGTCAGTGTATTCATTTAGTAGTTTATGCTGACTAATATATGCTGTAGAAAACTGTAAAGGTTTTATTGTGAAGCACTCCGGATCTATAGAAGAACTCCCGTAATTTCCCAGCAAGTTTTGCAAAAAATCTCTGCAATTTCAGGTTACTTTTCCTGCAATTTTCCAGTGGCCCTGCCCATGTGTGCTGATACTTGTATTTTTATTTTATCATATAGTGTAATATAGATAGTAAAAGACACTTAGGCACATACTACATGAAAACTGTGGTTTTTCAGGAAGGAAAGCAGTTCTCAGGTGATGGAGATGTTGGTGGGAAGCACGGGTGGTTAAACTGAATGGCTGGTTACAACAAAGCAGTGCGGGTGATTTCCTTACTGAATCTATACGCAGCAAAGCAGAAAGAATGCGAAGCACAGCAGCATTCATTTTAAGATGCTGAAATCTGGGTTGGCCCGCTGGCTCTGTGGTAGCATTAATGCTTGCAATGCCAGCGACCCAGGGTCAGAAGTGAACTCGGGTTGCTGGAGGTCTGGTCAAGGGAGTAGGATTGAGCACCCAGGAAACTGCTTTCCTCCTTCAGGGAAGGTGGGCTGCAGGTCTTGCTGCTTTACCACCACTTGTGTGACCATGGGTGGTGGTGCAATGGTGCTGCAGAGTGATCAGGAGGGGAGGACGCTAGCCAGGATCTGGAACAGTGGCTTGTCTCTATGTGACCTACCTCCTTGGATCTCCTCTAGTGCTGATGCCCTCAGGGACAGAGACCAGAAAACCAGGAACAATCACCCCACATCAGCCACTGGCAGAAGGGACCTAGGTGCCCCAGACTTCATAACCAGGCTCCATGAGGGACCCAGAGGGCTGCCTGACACACACTAAGGGAGTGTGGAGGGGTGACCTGGGGTCCACTCCTTTCCCACCTGGGTGGGTGCAACCCAGGCAGGATAGGGGCAGGCTCACAGGAGCTCCTGAGCATTACCTGGGGTGAAGCTAGGGGATACCCAGCCTAGGGATCTCTGAAAAGTGGAGACTGATGCTGTGAGAAGGGAGCATAGAAAGAGAAAATAAAAAAAATGTAAAAAGATGCTGAAATCTTAGAGATTCTGTGCAGTGACATGCAATTTCCGTTAGGCACAGGTACAAGAATTCAAAATCCGTAAACCAAGCAGTATTCCGTGATTGCTACCGGTGTTACCGGTAAAAATGGAAAACCAGGGTCCCTGCCTAAATTTAATGCATCATAATCCAAACTTAATAACCATAACATGTTCCATTTGTTGGCCAGGAATTTCCACAAAGATTTAGCATAGTAGCAAGAACATAAAAAATGTTCCATTGTCTCTTCCTGTGCAGTACAGTCTGGATAAGGACAATATCTCTCTGTCAAGGCTTTATGCTTTGCATTCCCCCTAACATTTAAACAACCATATAAAGATAGCCAAATGAATTCCCACATATGTTCAGGCAACCTGGAATTGTTCAATCTATTAATAGCCCCCTTCACGTGGGACAAGGGACAATTTTTAAAAGCTGGCTCCTGTTGATATAGTAATTCCATCACTATTTTATACAATTTAGGCCCAGTGCTATCTTTAACTGTCTGAACTGAAAGACCCCACTTAAAAAGTTTTTTTGCAACTGATAAAAAATAATTTGGTAAATTCAATGATTTGAATGATTTAGTGATTTAGGAGGCAAGTGCTGCCAGGCTAAAAAAAATTGGGTCAAAATTTGTTTTGATAAATACCCAGGCAAGGTCATAATCTTATTTAATCCTATACGGATGTTTTGAGATATAAATAATGTGTGAAAAAAAATTACTGGATCTACCATCCCAAGACCACCTTTATTTTTTTCCAGATATGTATATTGTCGTTTTATAGGATTAAGCCTATTTCCCCATAATAGTTGAAAAAATAAACTATAAATCTGTGTTTCTAAATTCAAGGGCAAGGGAAATATCATTGCCGTATATAACAAACATGGGACCACAAATTGTTTTAATATCTGTACCTTTTTCAATTTAGACAATTTCCACTTTTTCCAAATATTAATCTTTCCTTCAATTTTAGTTAATGCAATTTCCCAGTTAACTTCAGGTATGTTATGTGGCCCATACAACAAGCCTAATATTTTTATTGGATCTGACGAAATCTTTAGACCTTTTATAATCCTATCAGATATCACCCCTCTCCCTATAAGTAATCCCTGGCTTTTTTTTTTTGAATTTTTGAATTAGATACCTCAGAATAATTCATCATGAACTCCAGGAATATAGGTATATGTTCAACTTTAGAGAAAAATAAACATAAATCATCCGCATAAGCTTGGATATATAACTCATGCGACAAGGGATTACCTAACATACCTTCCCATTTAGGAGTCTGTGATACCGATTGAATTAAAGTATCAATTATAAAAGAATATAATAGAGGACTCAAGGGGCATCCTTGACGAACCCCACTTGGCACATGAAACCCTTGTCCACATGTGCCTTTCACAATCGGGTGAATCACTGCTCCTGCATAAAGTGCCTTTATCCAGCTAACAATTACAGCTGGAACCCCATAATGCCGTAAGGTTAGAAATAAAAATGGGTGATACACCCTATTGAAAGCTTTTTTTTGGTCTAATGAAACAATACATCCCTTTTTCCCTGTTTGTTCAGCATATTCAATAATATCACAAAGAATCACATGAGCCTGCTGAATTTTCCTTCCTGGTAAACCACCGAACTGATAAGGGGAGAGGACTGTTACTGCATAATGTTTCAATCTATTGTTCAAACTTCCCATAAAGAGTTTGTAATCAGTATTTAAAAGTGTAACCGGTCTCCAATTTTCAATTAGTGTCGACATCCCTGATTTATAAAGAAAAATTACCAAATCTTCGGAGAACCAAACAGGAAAAACCACCCTGGATAAAAAAAAAAGTAAAAACTAAAAGTAAACATTGAGAAAATTCTTCAGGAAATGCCTTATAGAGCTCTGCAGTCAGCCATCCAGTCCAGGTGAGATACCGGACTTCTGGGATTTAATGGCTGTCTCTATTTCTATTCTTGTGATCTGTCCTGACAATAAAGATTTTTTAAAGGGAGAAACTGGTATTTTAATGGAGGACAAAAATTGCCTCATTTCCTCTACACTAGGGGGTACCGTAGGTGCATGTGACAAAAAAAAATCTTTAACAATCTTATGTAAGCCCTCCGTATTTTCCACCATACAACCCTCTTGATTTATTAATGCAGTGAAGGACGTATTGGTATATTTTTTAAAAGCTTCAAAGGGATCACCATGAGGCTGCTTTTTTAAACCATATTGAAAAAGAACTTGGGCAGTTTTTGCTCTGTCGTATTGTACCAGGTATAATTTCCGTTTTAATGTTTGAATCTGTAAAGAATAATCAAATTTGGAAGTATTGGCAACAGAAAACAAGTAATATAATTGTTGTCTGAGTGCCAAATAACTGAGAAATCTAGAATTTTTTCAAACTTCCCTTGATTCTATAATAATTTACATAAATAATTTTTTGTATCCCACCACCATTGTCCTATATCCTCATATAAAAAGGAAACTGACAGCCTCACCGTGAGTAAAATACTAATTTTTTTGAGCATTCCCGGGGCCTGCAATAAAGGAGCGCTCAACTTCCACCTTGATTTTTGTCACTGAGGGAAAGGGCCAGAAGAGAATTTGCATTTAAGTAATAAATAGTCTGAAAAGGCTACTGGAATTGTATAAAAGGAAAAGGATAAGTTTTGCGGTTAAAAAATATAATCAATCACGGAAGTATATATTTTTTTTTGATAAGTAAAGGTAGAGCCCCCTTGCTGGTGAGTGCTAGCTGAAACCAGCCCAGAGGATTGTATTAGTGATCTAAATGCATTGGTATCACAGTATAGTTTCTGTTTTACAAATTCCTTTGAATTTTTCCCCTTTGGGTGAAGCTCGCAATTAAAGTCACCACACAGGAAAACTTCAAATGAAGTCATTAAAAAAGGTTTTATCAGTTGGAATAGTGCCACCCTTTCAGCTTTTACTTGAGAACAGTATACATTAATAAATCTGCAAGACATAGACCTCCATACCCCATCTAATATCATCAACCTCCCAGGAATCAAATCCATCAGCTTTAACAAGGAGAATGTGAAAGAATTAAAAAGAAACCCTAACCCATCAGCAGATTGTTCTCCAAAAGACCAATACGAAGGACCCCAGCACCACTCTTTTTGAAAACTCCTGACCTGATTTATAGTATAGACCCAAGTTTCCTGTAAC
The DNA here is from genome assembly GCA_016271365.2 of Neoceratodus forsteri. NCBI lineage: Eukaryota > Metazoa > Chordata > Ceratodontiformes > Ceratodontidae > Neoceratodus > Neoceratodus forsteri. The sequence continues at coordinate 1,110,109,745 of CM028130.1, read as the reverse complement.
AAACAAATGTCCAAAGAATTGTTATGCACATAGTCAAAAACCACCTGTCTTTTTTTTAAGTTCAACAAACTATGGACATTTACTGAACCAAAGTTAAAACCAGCCAGTTATAAACAATAGGCAGCTAACCATCTTTTTTCTGTCTTTTTTTCTTTTTACTCTTATAACCTTCCTGACCTATAGAAGGAGAAGGGGGGCTATTGAGGAGGGTTTGAGAATCAAGATCTGGACATTCCAGTACTGAATCTCCCCATTGGGAAGATAATACCTCAAAAGGATTTCTCCTCTCTATTTCCACAGTAGATCGGTCCACCAAAGGGGGTTTAAAATTCCTAGAAGACCGTCTCACCTGCGGTAACACCACAGGAACCACTTCACGGGAACTTTGTCCTTGATGTTCAGTGTAGCAAACTGGAGATGACATATGTAGGTTATCCACTGAACCGTCCTTCAAAGGGATATCAGAATCCACTATCAAAGGCTGTGAATCCGACACCTCTATATCACCACCAGAAACGTGTTCTACTGGGACCACCCCCGAGGCTAAATCTTGGGCCTTTTGTATAAAGAGGTCAGGACTGCTAATAGAAGCTTTATTCCTCGCAGCCCATACATATTCAGAAAAAAACATGCCCTGTGTCCTCACATAGATCACATTTTGTATGATTCATACAATGCAAAGCTATATGACCAGTGTCTCCACAATTATCACATCGGGGCTTGTCACATGAACTTGATAAATGCGTCCGTGAGCCACATTTATAGCATGCCCTTGGTTGTCCAGCATAGAAGCAAACCCCGCTATCCCGACCCAACAAAAAGGAGTTAGGAATATGTAAAATTCCATCAATAGATTGTCTAAGTTTTACCTTAAATTTCCAACCCCCTGTCCAAAACTGTTGATCATCTAAAATGGCTTCTGGAGAACTCAAAACATCACACTTCTGGGATAACCAATATAATATATCATCAATATGTACACCTTCATTTCTGAACATAATAGTAACAAATTTAATCAATGGTTTGGTCAGGGGAATTACCAAAAACGGGGTCCACAGGGGGGAGAATTTAACCTGATTGTAACGTTCCCAGAATAAATCTAGGGCAGCAGCAGAGCGAAAGCTTCATCAAAATTATCTTCACCAGAAATGTTAATAAAAGCAAAAATCTCCTGTGGAAAAAAATGTAAAGAGTCTTTCAAAAGACATTTCCCAACATAATGCCTATCTGGCCTAACTTCTAGGCCACCTTTACACCTCAACCTTACTGCATTCCGTCTAGGGGCTGCTTCTTTTTTTATTTTAGAAAATAACTCAGACAATAATGGTTTACTTGTTTCAACATTTTTAGTATCCACAACATTTTGTTCAGTATGTAAATCAATTAAAACTTCAGAAGGGTGTTCCTGAACCTGTTCCTGGGAAGACTCCTGTTGCTGGTTAACCACCTCCAATGTTCCCAATGCCATAGGTAATGCAGAAATCTCAGGACGTCATGAAGGCTCATTCTGCGAAAAATTCAACTTAGGGTCCCAGTCTGGTGTAGGATGCCATGAGCCTTTATCAAAGGACCAGCCAGCTGCACTTAAAGCATTCTGAGGAATCCAATTTTCATCCGATAAAGGTTGCATCGTAGGAACATCCTGCATAATTGTAGATACCGAGTTCGTCTGTTGTTTATCATCTGACACAAACTTTCCCTCCAAGTGAGTCCCTAAATGTCTTTTTGCAGAAAAAATAGCCGCTCTCTTTTCTTTACCATCCACACCCACAGTATCACCATGGACGACCCCTTGTTTTACAAACGAAAATTCAGATACACCAGCCTGTGTAGAAGGGTCTGTCTGAAACACACAACTTGCTTCAGACGACTGAGGCTCCATAAATGTTCTAGCAAAAGGGGGTTTAAACACAAACCCTGAGTCTTTTGATAATTTTTCCCCTGTCATTTTACTAATTGAGCATTCAGACACCTCGGACACGTCTGTGTTTACACAAGTTGCCATAGCAACTGGAGACGATTCAGAATCAATTACAGCCAAAAGGCCTCCTAATTCTGGCTCTCGGCACTCAATTTCCACAGTTTCAGTTATGCCAGCCAAACATTCTGAATTAGGGTCATGTACAACAGTAACTGCAACAGTACCTGATACCGGAATCAGTCCCTGCATCTCCTGATGCTCCAGTTCTCGTAAGTTGTTTGCAACAGAAACCGCAACCTCTGGTAAACGTTTTAAATCATAGGCATCCAGAAGCAATTTCACTCGCTCATGTTCCTTCATGAGTTCCAACAATTTCTTTTCCAGCAGTACCCGTTGCTTCTCCTGAACCTCTATCGTAGCCAGCACCACCAAAGGGTTACTATTTACAGACAAAACTTCCTTCGAAACTGAAATTTCACTTTCCATAGCGCTATCATCCCAGGTTCGATTACCACATTCTCCATTAGGATCCTCAGAGCTACCAATGCAGGGAAAACTGCTCCCCAAGCTCCATCCTGACTTCCTTCCACTGGAACCAAGCCAACAATGACTCAACTGAGCCACTTGCCCCCTACTGTCAGCAATTCAGTAGGGGAATTTCCCCAGTGTCCTGGCCAAGTTTCCCTCATTCACTAAAAAAATACCACCAACAGCTTAATCTGGTTCAAGGTCAGTCTGCATTCATCTATATCCCCCTCCCCCGGGTTGTGCCTGAAAATAGGCAGGATTTGTCTAGTGCACTTACCCGGTCAACAAAAATGAAATAAATAAAAATAAATAAAATAATGTCATGGCAAAAACAGCACCATGAACAATACTGAAGACAAAACAATGTGAGCTGAAACAACATGGGGAAAAAAGCCAACCGCAACTCAAACAGTGCACACCATAACAAATAATGGGACTTTGTTTTTGAGGGGAGCTTTGCCCCCCTCACCCCTGGACTTTAAATAACAAACTCTGAGGGGATGTGGATGGCAGAAAAAAATAACTTAAAAAAAAAAAATGACCAAAACAGTCGCAACACTGGGAGGAACCAAACCATGGTCCCACATCTCCAACCTTGCCATGTGCAGGTGCCTTAGCCACTCCACCATGAGAATGGCTGAACCAGGTACCACACACACATGGCAACTTGATCACTCATATATGTCAGCGCAGAGTGACAAGGGGTTGTGGTAATTCCCTACCACTATTATACCCCTGTCTCTCTGAATGTTTACAAGCTGTTGTTGCAGTGCTATACTGACCCGGTACCAAATTCATACACCCTCAATTTCTTTCTGCCTCTTTCAGTGTGCCATAGCAAAGTGGAGCAGTGCAATTTAAAACAGTGGTCATCCATTATGCATTGCTGTAACAATCTGGATCAGTTTTGAACAAGTGACCTAAAAGTGAAACACTACTGCTATCCATTTTTATCCAGTGGTGGTAATGGGGAAAAAATCCCCAGAAGCCCTGAACTTTTGTGCAGAAAATAAAATCTAGAGCATAGGCTTTAGAACAAGGATACATCAGTTCAAATTGTCCCAGAACCATTTACATGCTGTGTGACCTTGAGCAAGTCACTTAACCTCTCAGTGCTTCAGTTCCCTAAGCTATAACAATGGTGAAATGTAGTGGCCCACTGAAAATGAGATATTGTATCTCAGCTTGACTATCCTAGCTAAACAGAAAAGACAAATTGGTAGTAAATGAGCCCACTCACCAAATGTAAAAACATTCTTTCAGTAATTTATTTTTCTCATCATAATTCAATTTTTCTTTTATGTTCCTTCACAGGCAACAATGAAATACAATGTTTATAAAACCAAACATTTCGGATAAAAAATTCTTCTTCAGTAGGTAAACATCGGTACTGCATTAAAAAATAAATAAAAATATAAAAGACATTTTTTAACATATAGATTGTACTACTGGAAATTCTGTTTTATCAATCAATAATGTTATTCTTCACAAAGTATCACCCATTGTTCTTTCTGACTTGAGTTTTTTAATGCATCCAATATTTCATTTTTAAACAATAACTCCTGAAAGTAAAAAAAAAAACAGAAATTGACTTTCCATTCCTGCACACCATTTGACATTAGTCCATTATGCACTTGAATAATTACATATACTTATCCCTTGTTACCTTATCTATTGTACCAAACATACTAAAGTTCATTACTAGTTCCTAGATGTCCACATATAAGTACTAACACCATTTTCAACTTTCAATGATAAGTAAAAAAAGGGTAAATATATGTAAAGATAGAGACAAAAGCACTAGCAGATCAGTGCTGTTTCCCTATTATTGTTTAGCTGTTTCATTAAATACCCTAAAGTGTTTCTGTATGCACCATATAACATTTCAGTTAGTAAACACTAATTCCATCAGTTGATGGTCTTGGTATCCAGTAACTGCATTTGCAAAACATGAGTTCAAAATCTAACAACAATTCAACTACAGGTTACTCATTTATCCCTCTGCTATGTTCCATATTGAAATGTCTTTAAGTTAACAAAGGATGCAACTGTAAGTCTTTGCATACATGTTAAAGCTGGAGAACTCTGTTAAAAAATAAACATACAGTTGCCTGCATCTTGCCATCCAATATACTCGTTCAGCAAACTAGTAAATATTTGCTATGAAGTAGGAGGAAGTCTCCCTATCTGTGTGCCAAAGAGCATTTTAAGTTTCTTGTGTGTTTGCTATAGGGGAAACAAAAATTCCCAGGTAGTGCTGGTAATCACTGCATTTGCATTCCCCTAAGTTTTATATTTAAACAGTGTGAAATGTAACAGGAGCGAGAGTGCACTTACTTTTTTTCTTTTAAATTCATCAAGATCTGGTGGTCACCCAACCGTGGCTCTCTCTGGTAATGGAGGTGTTTGAAGGAGCTACTATGCAATTTAAATATTGTTTTCTTCAGGGGAATCAGGTGTGGGGAGGTGCATATGGTCAGGAGACCAATGCGCTACTCCTCAGTTCGCCTGACCTGTAAATCACAGCACCTAGCAACAACAAAGGCTTGCTGTCCCTTGAATCCGAGGTAAAAATTTAAATCAAAGAGTTTCTTTTTTTTTTTTTTAAGATCTGTATTGTATTTTCCATTTTTATCAGGACACAAAACAATCATACATCCTAAGTGAACCCAGGATCCATGTACCCAAAACTGGTTATGTAACCTATATACAGTAATAACTATGTACAATCACAGCTAAAGGGGTCAACCCTCCAATACAGTTACCGGTTCAAGTTGCATCTGTATCCTAATATAACACTGTCATTGTTTAACTAGGCCCAACCAGGGGAAATCCCTGTAGTAAAGATTACAGAACCTCAAAAATTTGCATAACCAAAGCCACCATCTACGGATCAGTAAACCCAGGAGGTGGCCCCCAGCCGTGTCCCCTGTAAAGAGAGACAGTCCCCCCACCCCAAAAGCATAGCAGACCATAACCTGTCTTAACACCTTTTCACATGTACCAGCTTAGTTGAGGACCAATTGGATATGATACTGCAGTTAGAGCTGAAGACAACTAAAATACATCCATATAAAACTGTGTATTCCTCAAATTAATGTTTTCTTTGCTAAATGCAACCTGGCAGACAGATGTGTATTCAAGCATTGGTAACCTGCAGTAAGTAAATGGCTTCTAATGTCGACCATATTTTGTTATATAACCCTTTTCTACCCTCAGAATGCGTATGCCTCTTTATTTTTTCCAGAGCCCAGAGAAAGTCCTTTACCCATTATGTATGGGTGCAAATACACTCGTCCTTCCAATGCTTCAATATAAAAGCTTTAACCATTGCAGCTATCAAGGAAAGATGGTATTTGGGTGTGGCACCTGATACTTTTGACATATCACCTAATATACAAATTTCAGGCAATGTAAGTTCTGAATAATCCAGTAGAGGGTCCATATGTTGCTTGATTTCAACCCAAAGAGGCCCTAATTTACTACACTCTCACAACACATGCAGAATATCTCCTGCACCCACACCACATCTAAAACACAGATCTGTCTGTCTGAGTCGATGATCACATCATTTCCTAGGGGTGAAGTAAATATTAGAAGCTATAAAGAAGTGCATAATCTAATATTTGGGTATGGGTATATACTTATTAAATTTCCAAATGTCCTCCCAAGTAAGCCTCAGAGGGGCCAATATTCTGTTCCAATATAAGACCCTTGTGGGAGAATTGGGGCTAATATAACCCAAAAGTACCTTATAGACTTTCGAGAGGGATTTCAGTGAAGGATCTACCTCCTTTAGATTGTCCCACGTGAACGGGTTCTCAGGGGGATCCCCTAGCTTTCTCGATACCCCCTCTAACATTTTGGTAAGCTGCAGCCATCTGTAAAAGTGCATTGCAACACATCCAGGTGGAAGAGTCACTCCATTGTCTGTTATAACATTCCTTAAGGTTAGGCTCTCCAGTTGATATGTCCAACACTTAGTAATTACCTATCCCCCAATCAGTAAATTGGGATTACCGGGCACAGGTTGAGTTCTGGTCCTCATTTGATTTTTCCTCTGGGTGGGAGTAAGATACAACCACCAGGCCATTGCTGATGTAGCAATTGGAGTCGAGGTTGTTGTTTTAAGGCATTTATTTGGTGCGGCAAAAAACATCGCCTCTGGAGAAAGGCCTAGATATTTTAGTATCAGCCTTTCAATTTGTAGCCACATTGGGATGTATGTCTCTCCCTCCACCGTTCTAACCCAAAGATGCATAAATCTCAATTGTCCCGCCAAATAATATAGATAGAGATCAGGTAACTTTATCCCTCCCTTGTTATGTGGTAGGCACAGTATACTGTGTTTCTTTCTAGGGGGCTTAGAGTTCCAAAGAAATGCAGATATCAGTTTCCTAATTTTAATTAACCAGATTTTGGGAATGCTATATGGGGCTAAATAGATTGGATACAATAGCCTTGGCAAGAAGTTAATTTTAACTAATCCCAGTCTAGCTGAAACATTCAAAGGGAGCTTATTCCATCTGAGTATGTCCCCACTAATTGCTGACAGGACCTTATCCATATCTGTTGCTGCCCCTGCCTCCATACTAGCTGTAATCCATATACCCAAATATTTAATTCCTTCTGTTGCCCATTGGATCTGGAGTGGTACAAAATCTGCTCTGGATACATGCGGCGTTAATGGAAGAATCTGAGTTTTGTTTAGATTTAGTTTGTAGTTCGAAACAGTGGCAAATTGTTCTATAATTTCAACTGTTCTGCTGAAGCTAACTGCCAGTTCCTTTAAATGTAAAAGTATATCATCTGCAAATACTGAAAACTTTAGCTCCCTCTCCGCTATTGTAATCTCCTTTATATTAGCATCTTCGATAGCAATTAACAGAGGTTCCAGGTATATGTTAAACAAAATTGGCAAAAGGGGGCATCCCTGCCTGGTCCCATTTTCTAACTGGATCTCATGTGAGACAAAACCATTACACAGTACCCTAGCTGTGGGAGCTGCATATAAGTTCTTGATGCCTCTGAGAAGGCCCTCCGGAAAACCCATCTTCTTCATCGTAGCAAATAAAAATGAGTGAGAAACTCTATCGAAGGCCTTCTCCGCGTCTAAAGATATCAGGGCTAAGGGTAGTTGGGAGTCAGGCGTGTACCTAAGTATGTGATGGATTTTTCTAAGGGCATCATGTGCCCCTCTACCTGGCATAAATCCTACCTGTTCAGGACTAATTAGGGTTGAGGCAATTTTCAGAATTCTGTTAGCTAAAATCCTAGTTAGAATCTTAATGTCTTGGTTCATCAAGGCTATAGGCCTGTAACTGCCAAGTAAATCCCTAGGCTTGTCAGGTTTCGGTATTATGGTAATGTATGCCTGATGTAGCGGGGGATGGGACACACCCTCTTGCATTATGTGACTATAGAGATCTTTCAGTAGGGGAAGTATAGTAGGAAGATGAGTTTGATAAAACTAAGCCATAAGGCCATCTGGCCCCGGTGTTTTACCAGAAGGCAGAGATTGTACCACTTCTATGATCTTAGCTTCTCTTATAGGAACTGACAACTCCTACACCTGTATTGGGTCCAGTACTGGTAAGGGTATACTATCTAAGAATGTCTTAATTTCCTCCTCCCCAGCAGTTTGTCCTGTTTGGTAGATTTCTTTATAATAGAATGCAAAAGCATCTCCCATTTTCTGAGGGTCTGTTAAGATTGTCCCTTCATATCTTATGGATGTGAGTGTTCCAGCCACTTCCCATTCCTTAACTCTAGCTGCTAGGAGTCGGCCAGGCATGTCTTCCTGTAACAAATATTTAGCTTGTATTTTTTCCAACCAGAATTCTACTTTCCTATACATAATATCTGCCATCTCCCCCCTCAAACTTTTAAGTTTCTTATCTATTTCTGTAGTTGACCCTTCCAAAGGAGCCAAAGATTCAATTGCCCCCATTATAAACTCCTCCTTGGCACATCTCAATCTATTGCTCCATGCAGCATATCTCTGTGCTACACTTGCATGCAAGACCTTACAGGTTGGCCATGCTAGGTGTTTATTCTGTAGTGTAGGCAGTTGCTTCTGTATTATCTCCAATACAGCTTCCTCAAGTTTACTTTGGATTGTCCTCTCTACCAGTAAGGAGTCATTCAGCTTCCATCTATATGGCCTAGTAGAAACAGATATCAGCTCCCAAGTCAGTTGAATTGGGGAATGATCTGACAAGAGCCTACACCATGTTGTCACCTCCTTGACCTCCCTAAGTACCTCACTATTGACTAGAAAGAAGTCAATTCTGGAGTGGCTCTTATGAGCCGCTGAGAAAAATGTCATATTATTGCCCTCTGTAGAGTGAGTCCAGATTGGATCCACTAGGGCAGAGACCTCCAGTGGTTCATTCATGGCCAGTTGAACCCTAGATGGATGCCTTCTAGATGGTGGCATCCCATCTTCCCAATTATTTAAGCAGAGGTTCCAATCCCCCGCTAAAATAAGAGGTTGTGAAGAAAATAAAGTAATATCCAGCTCAAGTAAAGAAAAAACATCTGGATTGTGGGGGTTGGACCATATATACAAGCCACCTCTAACTCTTTGCCTAAAATAACACCAGATATGTAAATCCCTCTGCAATCCTCTCTTGTTATCACCTGTGTGATGGAGTATGGACAGGTTTTCCTTATTAAAATCACAACGCCCCCGAGGCTGTTTTCTTACCTACCCCATAAACCTGAGCTACCCACATCCACTTGAGATGATTCAATTACTCCGTCAATAAGTGTGTCTCTTGTAACACAGCTATATTGGCACCTATCTGATCGATATGTCTCAAAATGACAGCTCTTTTGCATCTATCCCAAGACCTTTTACACTCCATGAAATAATGTCAACACATGACATTTCCAAATATAAAAACAGAAAAAAATAACCAAAACATCATTCATACCTCTTAGATGGTCTGCATCCTTCTCTGACCAGATTTTGGACTCTCTCTCATTCCAGATCCCCATAACCTCCCCCCCTCCCATTCCCCATCCCCCGATCCCTGGATAGACCTCCATTAGTACCACAATTCATGGATGAGCCATTTTCTGTGCCTCCCCAGCCCTATAGCCTAAATGAGCAACTCGAGGACCCTGTCCAGTATGTACTATCCCTATTTCCACCTTAAACCCCCCTCCCTATTGCCACTAGTTAAATGTTGCTCCCCAATTTCCCTTGTCTCTATAGTTCCAGCTCCCTTGGCCACATGCTTGGTGAAGCAACTAAAAAATAATGAGAGTGGCCTGCACCCCGATCCAGTCTGCACAGGAGTCTAAACCTATAAATTGAATGAAATGCACCACTTCATTCCCTTTACCCTCCTTCTTTACTTAATCATTGCCCATCCCCCTTCCTCACTCCTATCAATATCCTTCATTGATATAAGGACCATCCTGTCAGAGGGGCAATCTATAGTACAGTGAGAAAGATGAACAGGTTAATCAAACCCCAAATCAAAAATCTCCCTCATCTTCCTTTCTTAACCCGCCCCATGAGGGAAGAGGTGAAGACCCCCTCCTAAAGTCTAGTGTATAAAGCCACCATTTCCAAAGTATCTGAAGACCCAAATAAAGTAATTCACATAGGGAGGGATTCAAACATTACTCTACTCCGCTCCCGAAGCAGCACATTTAACTTCCTCCCCATCTTCTCGTTTTGTAAGAAAAAAAAAAGGAACAGAACATGCCCCCAGCATTTAGCCCAAAACAGCATGTCTCATAACCCCTTAAAATATAACTATAGGTTGAACATCCTCCTGACCCAAACTAACCAATTCCCATACTAATCTATCAGACTCCTAGTTTGAGCCCTGTAACCTCCTGGAAAGGTCAGCCCACTTTTGGCCCCACACAAGTCTCCCAGTAACCAAACATTTTTAGTCCAAGAAAAATGAACAAGTTTTACATCTCATTGCCACCACTATTTAAGTCCCAACTTGTATGTTATGCCAGAGACTTCTTGTCAGCAGAGATTCAGGGCGGTGACTTAAACAGCGCTGGAAGTTCAACTCGCAGGCCATCCAAAGCATCACACACAGTCAGATATTTCTTCTCCCCGATTGCAATCAAACCATCAAAGTCATTGGATACTGCAGGCGAAATTTAATTCCCGCAAGGTAAAGCTTCTTCTTGATTTCTGCATATTCCTTTTGTTTCTCCCTGACTGAGGGTGTTTGATCCTGAAAAAGCCAAATAGACACACCATTCCACTGTACAGCCTTATTTATTTGAGCATTAGTAAGCACATGAGTCTTTTCTTTATAATTTAGAAATCTCAGAATTAAGACTTGAGGTCTCGCTCCCGGTTGGGGCATTTCTCTTAACGCTCTATGTGCCCTTTCCAGATTGTAAGCCTCTCCATATGTGTAGGGCCGAACAGTTTAAACAAAAGATCTTGTAAAAAGGAAACACAGTCAGGCTCCTCAGCTCTCTCAGGGAGTCCTGCTAGAATTAGATTATTCCTCCTAGTCCAAGATTCTTGGTCATCCATCCGATCTTCAAGTTTTTTGACTTGCTTTGGTACTGCAATAAATTCTTGATCCATAGTGGCTACCTTTATTTCCTGCGTAGCGACTCTAGCTTCTTCGTCCCACATTCTCTGAGCTAGGGAGTGTAATGCTGGTTTAACAGTGGCAAAATCGACCACCAGTCCCTGCAGCATTTGTTTAATTTCAAGAATGTCCTCTGTAGTTGAGTTAGAACCCCCGTCGAAATCTATTTGACCTGCCTTTTCATCTGGTGTGGGTGACAGGGGTTTCGACCATTTTACCGCCAGGGTTCTCACCGCCAAGGGCTCACTATTATGAGCCTCCATTCCGATGTTCAAATGCGGCCTGCTGTGAGCGCTGAAAGCACAATGCCGAGGATTAATAGTTGCTTCCAATTGCACAGACCATCGAGATTTCTTATAAAAGTCCGATCAGGAGCACTTCACCAGCTAGAATAAGGTATGCAAACCTGAAATATGGATCCTGAGCCAAAATATTAGCTTTTGAAATGCATAGGGCCTAGAAGCAGCACAGAAAACGTCCTCTCACGTCAGGCTCATCACGTGATCCTTCCAAATCAAAGAGTTTCTAACTCGAGATTCCCTTCTTTGACAGGGAAAGTAATATTTAAATGGTTAGTGGGTTTTCTCACACACGGTCATGTACACGTTAGTCCCTCTTGGTCAGGGAATCAGCCTAATTTCCCGAGAGGAAGGTCAGTAGAGGTCAAATGCATATCAGGTTAGGGCTGTTCTGGATCTTGAGTTTTCAAGTTTTCCCAAAGGCATCAGGTGGATGCTTCTTCCAGAGGGCCATGATCTTGGGTATAAGAAAACTTTTCACAACCATCCATCACCCATGATTCCTTCTGAACTTAGGATTTCCAGACATTTTCATCATCTGTAGGAACATCATCTTTTGATCACACTGTGGTTACTACCATCTTGGATTATTAACACACGTTAATGATGATAAACTTTGGTGAATTTGATAAAATCACCGACAATAGGTCCTATCCTTTATTCATTATGGACAAGGAGGAATTAAGAATTCTGCAGAACTTTAAAACCAACAGAGAATTTGGGGACTCAACATCTGTTAGTTCAGTTACTAATCAGTATGAGTATTTAAAGCAGAAACAGGTAAAGTTGGAATGACACACCCTGACTATGTCCCAGTATCTTAAACAGAAAACAATCCCAAGGGGGATGAGAATATTTATTGATCCCAATTTAGGATATATTAATCAGGCATTAGATAACAAATGGGACAGGGTTAGGAATTGCTGTTCAAGAGATTTCATGCTGTTAATTGTTGAATCCATCACTAAAGAGCTTGCTAGGATGGAACCAGATTTGAATTACAATGAATATGAAGTGAAAAAGAAATATTTGGTAGAGGAGCTTTAAAACTACTTGGATAAAGTAAATGCACACCTCAATGATTCTGAGAAAGAATTAAGAGCTAGGAAGTTAAGGAAATTGAAAAGGGATTTAAATGACTACAGAGACAGTAAGATTTATACCTATAAAAGGAACACAACACATGATACAGGGTATAAGTATAATTTGGACTCAGAATCATCATTACCTACATCCAGTAGTTATACAGAGGGTAGCAGCACCTCGACCAGAGGAGGGGAGGAGGGGGCAGGGGCATTTTTTTGAGAGGAGAGGGGGAGGGGCAGGAGATTTTTCAGGAACAAGGGCAGAAAGGGCTATCAATATACACACAACACAACAGGTATAGAAAGGGCAGATATAGCAGAAGCAAGGCCATTGGTAGAAACAGTAATAGAAAGAAAAACAGAGATAGATGAAAGGAAGAAAGACAAAAGACAAGGGGCACAACAAGAAAAAGAAGTTCCTGAGATCACAGACCTCCAAAACAAATTAGTGTATACCATTTCTAAAAAGATATTAATAGCAGTGGAGGAGAAGGTCTTGTCTAAAGACTTATCTTTCTGCCCACATAGTCCCCTTAATGAATTTGTTTTGAAGTTGGACATAAATAGGTTCTTCAGTAAAACTAAGATATTTTTTGATTCTCAGCCAGAACCTAGTAATATTTATTTTATTTATTTCATCTAGGATTACAATACCTTTGAGCCGAGGCTGTTTTACAAAGGTTCCACATCAGCATGTGCAACAGTCATCATTTTTTGTTACAAACATATAGTCATTGACTTATAGACATGTAATAACCAGTACAAAGACTTGAGCTATGAGCAAGACAAGGGAAGGAGGAGGGTGGTGGGGGAGGGAGAGAAGATCAAGGGGGTAGGAGGTGCTGGGGGTAAGAGGGAGTATGGGAGGTGGTTGGGGATGGGGCAGGAGAGGAGATACGGGGGAGAGGTAGGCAAGGGTGGGAGACAGTGCAGCCAGAGGGCCTTGTTGAGGGAATATGACAGGTAAGGTGCTGGGGTGCAAAGACTGATTGTAAGTGCTGGGTGCTGGGGCACGTGCAGCTGGAATGGTGGAAATGTTAAGATGAGCAATTGCAGGATACAAGAAGTGAGAGGCGCAGCTTGGACTTGAAGAGGCTGAGTGTTGGAGTGGTCGCTATGCCTCTGCTAAGAGAGTTGAGCCAGTTGGATGCCCGATAGGCGAATGATCTTTGTCCTTGGGTCGTGCAACATCGTGGGATATGTAGTAGATGGGAATTGGATCTCCTTGTAGTGATGTTTCTATGTCTAGGCTTAAGGAGAGCACAGACACCAGGTGGGGCAAGCCCCATTATAATTTTCTTGGCCATGATGCCGGTTTGGTATTTTATGCGTTTGTCCAGTTGAAGCCATCCAGATTGGGAATAAAGGTCACATGTGTGGATATGGTGATGTGAGCCAGTGATGAGACGACAGGCCTTATTCAGGGAGGTCGCGATACATTTGAAAGCAGTGGTAGTTGCAGACCCATATATGATAATACCATAATTTATGATGCTGACGATGGAGCTTTGGACAGCCACTGACAGTGCTTCTGGGGTTAGGTGTTTCCTGTTCTGGAATAATATGCCTAACCTCGCACTGGCAGACTCTTCAACATTGCTGATATGGACAGCGTATGAGAGGTGTAGATCAAGGGTAATGCCGAGGTACTTGAACGATTGTGTTTGCTTGAGGATGGCTCCTTGTTTGGTTGCAATGAAGAGGTGGAGTTGTTTGTTTTTGTTGTGGGGCTGCAGAAGACCATAGACTTGTTTTTTTTCTGATTGTGAAGCAGTTTATGATTTAGGAACCAGGATTCGATGGAGGAAAAGGTCCACTGAAGTTTATTTTGTAACTGGATTGGAACAGGCTCCGAGGTGAGGATCACAGCATCATCAGAGTAGAGAATTATTTGTTCTGGGCAGCTGTCCGATAGTGAGTTTAAGAATAGGCTGAAGAGGAGGGATCCCAGAATGAGCCCTGGAGACTCCTGAGTAGACCGGTCTAGGGTCTGAGAGTGTATCAGCGATTCTCACTGTTTGGGACCATTCTTCAAGGTAGCTCTTAAACCAGCCAATGGGGTCGGTTGACAGCCCAGTGTTCTGAAGCTGGACAAGCAGGAGGCGGTGATTGATGGTGTCGAAGGCTTTAGTTAAGTCAATGTAGATTGAGCCTAGTAGTTCACCGGAGTCAAGTGCATTGTGGATTGCGCCGGTGAATTCACGTACAGCTGTGGAGGTGCTGTGAACTTTGTGGAACCCGTGTTGTTGCTTGCACAAGATGTTGTATGTTTCCAGGTATTCTGTGAGCTGGTCCGAGACAATGCGTTCTAGTGCCTTGGAGAGTGGGGGCAGTAGGGAAATAGGTCTGCAGTTATCATGGGCAGTTTTGTCACCACTTTTATGGACTGGGGTGACAGTGGCAGATTTCCATCTGTCCAGGAATTGGCTAAGGCTGAGGGAGAGGTTGAAAATTCTGGTCAGAGGACTAAGCACTTCATCAAGTGTGAGAGACAGGATTTTGAGATTGAGGGAGTCATTACTGAATCTTGATTTAACAAGGGCCTTGGTAACATGTTTGCATACTTGGTGAGCCTTGACTGCTTTGAAGTAGAAGTGGGGGGAGCTGGTGGGAGTAGTGTTCATTGAGGACAGCGGGACTTCACCATCTTTGAAGTAGTCCTGGGGTAGGACAGTGCTAAGGTCGGTAAAGGCTTTGTTAAAGGTATCCGCAATGGTTTTTGGGTTGAGGGTTGTGGTTCCATTGATGTTGACTATTGATGGTGGGGTTTGGGTGGATTTCTGGTGAGTTCCTTTATGTTCTTCCAGAGTTCCTGACCATTGCCCATGGAGTTTGTGAGGGCATGCTTATAGTAGGTGGACTTCATTTGTCGGATGGTTTTGGTGCAGTCATTGCAGGCACGTTTATAGTTTTGGATGTCATTTTGCCTTCCAGAGTTTCTGGCCAGCTCCCATAGGTGGTCTCTTGTTTTTAACATCCTGAGGAGGTCACCTGTGAGCCAAGAGTTAATGAGTGATTTGACTTTGTGTTTCTTAATAGGATCATACTTGTCACAGGCCACAGTGAAGATGTTTATGAAGTGGTCAAGGGCAGTGTTTATGTTGGTTGCATTGAAGATAGGGGACCAGTCTTGATGGAGGAGGTGGGGATCCTATAGAACAGGAGAAGAAAATTGAACCGAGCAGGAGACTAAATTTAAAATCTACTTTTACACCACAAGTTAAACAACATATAATTGAGACTTATGTCTCTTTGGTGAATAAGGATATACTGTCGAACAACTATTGATTAAGGAATGTAACACAGACAGGAGGACCAAATACAACTTACCATTTCAGTCTGGTGCCCTCAGACATTTGGAGAATGATACCAGCATCATTATTAAGTGTGCAGACAAAAGGGGCACAGTGGTTGTCATGGGTTATGTCCATTACAGGGACATTTCTTTGTCTCTACTTAATGATTCTAATAATTACTTAAAATTACTGAAAACCCAGCAGAACAGGAGAAAAAGGTAGTGAAATCAGTATTAGAAATGGCAAATACAAATGAATGGCTCATACAGTGGGAAAGAGATGCTTTGTTTAAAACCATCCCCTCTATACCATTATTTTACATTCTCCCCAAAATTAATAAGAACTTACATAAGCCATCGGGAAGGCCCATTGTTTTATGGGTTAATTCAGTACTCAAACTGATATCTGTTTATAATGATCATCATCTAAGTCAGTTTGTAGAAAATACTAGGACCCACATAAAGGATTCTTCAGATGTCATCAAACTAATAGAAAATGAAAATGAGACAGATCTAGACATCTATAACTGTATGCTAGTGACTTGGGATCTGAAAGATCTCCATACTTCGATCCCTCACCAAGAAGGGTGCAAAGTTTTGGAAGAAATATTGGACAGAAACGACAAAAAAATAAACCACCAAATAATTTATTGGTCAAAATGGCAGAGATTGTTTTAAACCAATTTATTTTTTTAAATTTGAAAAGCAATTTTTTTTGCAGATTAGGGGAACAGCAATGGGGTCCAGCATGGTCCCATCATACATGAACATTTGCATGGATAGCTTTGAAAATAAATAATATTTCATCCAAGTAATCCATTTCGTAACCACCTAAGGGTATTCAAATGCTTTATTGATGACATTTTATGTATATGGACAGGGAACATGTAAGAACATGAGGAATTCAATAGGAATTTGAATACTAGAACAGGGAATTTAATTTTCACCATGAATGCTAGCAGAACAGAAATTTCATATCTGGATTTATTAGTTTACAAGGAGAATAATAAATTAGGGACCAAAATTTAAAGTAAGCCAACAGATAAGAACTCAATACTGAGAACAGATAGCTTTCATCCGAAACATTTGATTGCATCCATTCCCTTTTGGACAGTTAGTCACAGCAAAATGCAACTGTACTGACCCACAAGAATTTAATAAATCTAGAAGTGACATGTGTAAGAAATTCAGGGAGAGGGGGTTTAAGGACAAAACATTGACTCAGGCCACTGAAAGAATCCAGGAACGTACTAGAGACAACTTATTACATGAGAGAACAGCGCAGGTGCCACTGAATGACATAATAGGAAACAAAATAGTATTTGCTACCATCTACTCAGATACATTTTTTGAGATTAAGAAAACTGTACTTAAGCACTGGAATATGCTACTGCTATGGGGGGAGAGAGTTTGTCATAATTTACCAATGGTGGTAGCTAAAAGAAATAAAACTCTAGCAAACAAACTGACAAAGACAAATCATAAAATACCAGAAAGTAGACCTCAACATTTTATATCTGCACTGGACATAACAGGGAACTATCAATGCGGTCATTGTACCCATTGTAATAACACACAGAAAGTGAAGAATATTAGAAATTCTGCAAGAGATGAGGATATTAACATACAGTAGCTTATTAACTGCCAAAGTGAGGGAGTGATCTATAGTTTGAAGTGTCCATGTGACAAGTTATGCATTGGTAAAACAGAAAGGGCTCTGAAAACATGAGTGGGAGAACACAAGAGTGACATAAGGAGAGCAGACCTTACATCACGTGTGGCTAGACTGTTCATAGAGGATAGACATCAGCGCCCTTACTTAAGATTCTTTGGACTGGAAACAGTAGAGCCAGACCCAAGAAGAGGTGACTTTAGGACACAGATATTGACTAGGGAAACCTATTATATTGATAGGTTTAATGTTGCAAACCCAATATTTGGATTGAATGACTCTATAGACTGGCAGCCTATTGTTGAAGAACTAATACAAGAAGAAAGAAAAACCCTATTCTGTAGCCATAAACTGTTTTGGACTGTAGAAACCATGTGGGTTAATACCTTCACTGGTGAATATTCTGGTTCCTGTAGGTGTTAGCCCTGTTTAAACCATTCACAATGTTGAAAAACGTTCTTTATGTATAATACATTATTGTGTTATGTGGTAGATTTGTAACCAGTGGTTCATGTGGACATAGAATAAGAGTAAGTGCATAACATACAGTCCAGCACATGATGTGATATGACAATCTCAGGTGTAAGAATGAAACAGATTGAGAGTTGCTTGAGAAAATTAAACAAGACTATTTCAATAGTGGGACATTTTTCCTTTAAGAGCAAGATGAGATATCTAGAAATAATAGTGACACAAATTCAATTGGCAACCACTTTATTACCCTTTTAGTCACAGTGAATATGGCTTACAATATGCTGACATATTCTCTAATGTTAACAGATAGGATTTTTGGCCTACCAGTCCCCAACCTGATATGCTCTTGACCTCTATTGACCTCCATCTCGAGACACAAGGCTGATCCCTGATCAAGAGGGACTAACGTGTATGCGACCATGTGAGAGAAACCCCACTAACCATTTAAAGGTTGGGCGCATAGGGGATTAGTGCATTGGTCAGCTAACCATATACGCCTCCCCATGCCTGATTCCCTTGAGGACACATTATTTAAACTGTGTAGTAGCGCCTTCAGACAACCTCCATTACACCAGAGACAGCCAAGGTTGGGTAAGCACCAGATCCTGAAAAAAAAGTAAGTGCACTCTTGCTCCTGTTACATTTTGTACTGTTTAAATGTAAAACTTAAGAGACTGTGAATGTAAATGGGTTCAGAGGTAATGTGAGGAAGTTTTTTTTCACGTAGAGGGTTGTGGATGCATGGAATAGCCTTCTTGAGGAGATAATGGAGTCAAAAACAGTGGGAAATTCAAGAATGCATGAGACAGACATAAGGCAATTCTAGTGGAGGGTAGGAGGAAGTAGGCTGTTGGTTAACTAGGATCTGCAACTTATCCATTAGGTAGGAAAATGGGTAGACAAGGTGGGCCAAGCAGTCCTTATCTGCCATCAAATTCTATGCTTCTATGTTTGTTTCCCCTATGGCAAACACACAAGAAACTTAAAATGCCTTCTGGCACACAGGTAGGGAGACTTCCTCCTACTTCACAATAAACATTTACTAGTTTGCTGAATGAGTATATTGGATGGCAAGATGTAGGCAACTGTATGTTTATTTTTTAACAGAGCACTCCAGCTTTAACATATATGCAAGGACTTACAGGTACATTCTACGTTAACTTGAAGAAGTTTCAATATGGAACATAGTAGAGGGATAAGTGAGTAACCTGTACTTGAATTGTTGTTAGATTTAAAACTCATGTTTTTCAAATGTGGTTACTGGATACCAGGACCATCAACTGATGGAATTATTGTTTACTAACTGAAATGTTACATGGTGCATACAGAAACACTTTAGGGTATTTAATGAAACAGCTAAACAATAATGGGGAAACAGCGCTGATCTGCTAGTGCTTTTGTCTCTATCTTTACATATATTTTCCCTTTTTTAAAGTTGGCTTGCACATGCATGCCAGCCAGCATATTGCAGTAGTAGCAGATTTGGAGGCACGGTCACTGTGGGCGAATGCAGGGTATGCATCAGTAGGTGCGTCTCTCATTCCCCAATAAGGCAGCATGCAGGCGCCACACCAGCAACACATAATGTGAGCACATCTAAGGAAAGGTCCGCTGCAATGAGAACCAAGCTCATCATGCAGCGGCACCACCCGACGTGCCTTTCCTGGCGAAGCATTCTTGTATACATGGCAGTAGTGACTGCTGCAACCACCTGTGACAATGCCAACTTTGGGGTACCCAATCCCTCTGTTGGCATGCCCAGACCCAGTTCATGTGCCGACAGAGGTGCCCTCTCCCTGTCAGCATGATGCCCCCCCATTTGTTGTGTGCTGAGGGGGGGTGCCCAATCCCTCTCAGTTCTAGCCCCCACCTTTGGTATGTGTCAATGGAGGTGCCCAATCCCCCATCAGCTAGCCCCCCAAACACTCAGGTAGCATGCTGGGAGCCCATCCCAGTGTGCCAAATGCCCCTGTAAAAAACAATGCCCCACAATGTTTGTTTTTTTAACCCGTAAAAGAAGAAAAAGGTCCCCCGTGTTCTGTCCTGCTCCTTCCCCCAACCCACACTCACCCCTTGTGCACTCTGCTTCCACACACCCTCCCTCACCCCATACTTACATCTGGAGTCTGGCATGACGATCTTCAGTGGACCGGGAACACATATGCACTCTTCAAAGAAGACCGTGAATTGAAGAAGTGCCAGTAAGCTGTATAATGGCATAAATAGGGGTTTTTCAACTTTGGTGCATATCTCAGGCATGTTTTAGAATTTTTGCACTACATTTTCAACATGGGGTTATTGGAGCCCCTCCTCATGAATTCATCATGCCATTATTCAGTCCCGAAAGGTGATTTCGTAGTCACTGCACGGAATCACATTTCAGGACTGTTTAATGAAATGACAGTGCCACTGTTCATGAGGTGGGCTCTGAAAAAGTCTATGTTGCAAATTTGGTGAAATAAATCCAAAAAATGACTGTTTTACGAGCATGCATTGCACAGTTTCCACACACGCTCGTAACTTTGTGAATTTGTAATATTTTCACTCCAGATTTTCAGCATTGGCATTTTTCCACACCTCCTTATGAACAGTACAGCTGTCATTTTACATATCCTGGCCGAAATGTGTTTTCACACTTCCGGCACAGAATAGTGTGGTCGCTGTGTGAAATCAGTTTTCGGGACAGTTTGAGAAAATGACAGTAACACTGTTCATGAGCAGAGGTCCTAAAATGCCTATGTTGAAAATTTGGTGATGAAAGTCCATAAAATGATTGTGTTACAAGCATGTGTTGTGTAGTTTCAGCACCTTTGTAACTTGGCAAATTTGCAATATTTTCATGCCAGATTTTCAGCACTGGCATTTTTTCATGCTTCTTTATGAACAGTACAGCTGTCACTTTTCATATCCTTCCCAAAATGTGTTTTTTCACACCTGTGGTGCAGAATGGCCTGGTCGCTATGGGAAATCAACTTTTGGGACAGATTAACAAAATCACAGTGCCACTGTTCATGAGGGGAGGTCCCAAAATGCCTATGCTGAAAATGTGTCTCTTGAGGGTGGGGGTGAGGTTGACGTCAGTTTAATACTTCACTGCCAATCCTATTATGCATCTCTAACTCCTGCACTACCAATGCCAAAGCCAGCAAGACAACATTCGGCATTGACAAATGCTTGTTTTCACTTACCACTGAAAGTTTGGTATCTATATGAGGACATCTAGGAGCTAGTACTGAACTTTAATATATTTGGTACAATAGATGAGGTAACAAGGAATAAGTATATGTAACTATTCAAGGGCATAATGGACTAATGTGAAACGGTATACAGGAATGCAGATTCAATGTCTGCTTTTTGTTAACTTTCAGGAGTTATTGTTTAAAAATGAAATATTAGATGTTTTAAAAAACTCAAATCAGGAAGGACAATGGGTGAGATACTTTGTGAATAATAACATTATTGATTTATAAAATTTGATTTCCAGTAGTACAATCTGTATGTTAAAAATGTATTTTAAATTTTTATTTATTTATTAATACAGTAACAGTGTTTACCTACTGAAAAAGGATTATTTATCTGAAACATTTGAGTCTATGAACACTGTATTTCATTGTTGCCTGTGAAGGAACATTAAAGAAAAAGAAAAAAATGAATTACGATAAAAAAATAAATTACTGATTTTTTTTTTTTACATTTGGTGAGTGGGCTCATTTACTAACAACTTGTTTTTTCTGTTTAGTAGCCTTACTTGGTAAAAAGCTACTCCCTTAATGAATGTTTTTGTGCTTCAACTGAGGTTGGATGTTCTGCCCCTTGAGTTTTCAAGCTATCCTAGCTAAATAAATTATACTTAAAAATCTAGTGGTTATGAGCTCACACTAATAATAGTTTGCCTTTTTACATCATATTCAGAACAGGTTTATACAACGGAGGGCTATGTTTTATTTAAAATTCATTACATTTAATTTTCTCATCTTTTTCCCTGCCCACACAGCAGTAATCCATTCCTACCTTTTTCCTAGAACAGAGTGAAGCTTTTTATTTTAATAGCAGAGCTGCATTCCTGCACATTCCTCTCCTGTAATTTCCACTGCTGTTTTTGACCTTTACATTTGAGCAATTAGTGGTCTCCCCCTCTACCAAAATCCTGGATCCACTCCTGACTGCCAGTTTGAGGACTGGGTTGCATTATCCAAACAGTTTCCCCATCTCTAAGAAAGAGTATGAAGTGTACAGTATCAGTATGTCATCATCACAATTTGCCTTACATTTTCTGTATTTTCTGAGATGCCACAGTTGTGTGTGTGTGTGTGCGTGTGTGCGTGCATGCGTGCGTGCGTGCGTGTGTGTGTGTGTGTGTGTGCGTGTGAAAATGATACATAGATACATAGACAGTGTTGGCAGATAAGGGCCTATGGCCCACCCAGTCTACCCATTTGAGCTTGTAAGTTCAGTTTGTTTTCCTAGAAGTCTGTTGCCCCTTACCCCTGATCTCCAGAATTCTTTATGTTTATCCCATGCATTCTTAAATCCTGTGATTGTTTCAGCCCCCACCACTTCCTCTGGCAGGGTGTTCCACTTGTCCACCACCTCGCTCTGTAAAGAAATTCTTTCTCATGTTTCTCTGAATCATCCTCCCTCCAACTTCATCCCATGCCTCTAGTCCTGGAACATCTTTTCGTTTAAAATAGTGTTTTCCTGCACCCTGTTCCTCCCTGTAAGATACTTGTATGTCTCTAGCATATCCCTCTCCTCCTCTCCTCCAGGGAGTACATGTTCAGTTCCTTCAACCTGTCTTCATAGGACTTGTGATGCAATCCATGCACCATCTTTTTGCCCTCCTCTGAACCTTTCTACCCTGTCTATGTCCTTACGTAGGTATGGTCTCCAGAACTGTACACTGTACTCCAGGTGGGGCCTCACTAGTGTCTTGTATAGCGGAATTATGACCTCCCTTTTCCTGCTGGTGATGCCCCTGCCTATACATCCCAGCATCCTATTTGCTTTTACCTGCTGCCTTGTCACACTGTTTCCTACCTTGAGGTCATCAGAGATGATAACCCCAAGATCCCTTTTCCTGCTTGGTGCATGCTATATCCTCACTCCCCAACTGATTTATTGTGCCAGGGTTTTTGTGCCCCATATGCATTATCTTGCACTTCTTTGCATTGAATTTCAACTGCCAAACCCCTGACCATTCATCAAGTTTCTGCAGGTCACTTCTCATTCTGTCTACACCCTCTGGTGTGTCTACTCTGTTACAGAGCTTTGTGTCATCAGCGAACAGAGAAATTCTGCCTTCTAGGTCCTGTGCAATGTCACTGATGAAGATGTTGAATAGGACCGGTCCCAGCACTGACCCCTGTGGTACCCCACTGGTCACTCTTCCCTCTGTGGAGTGACAGCCATTTACCACCACCCTCTGTGTCCTGCCACCCAGCCAGTTACCTACCCACCACACTACTGTCCTGCCCACACCCATATTCCCCAGTTTGTGTAATAGTCTTGTATGTGGCACAGTGTCAAAGGCCTTGCTGAAGTCCAGATAGGCCATGTCCACTGCCCTCCCCTGATCCACCTCCCTAGTCACCCAGTCAAAAAATTCAACGAGGTTGGTCTGACATGACCTCCCCCTGGTGAAACCATGCTGCCTTGGGTACTGTAGTCCATTGACAACCAGATGTTCCACCAATCTCTCCTTCAGTAGTGCTTCCATGATCTTCCCCACTACCTAGGTGAGGCTGACTGATCTGTAGTTCCCTGCTTCCTCTTTGTTCCCACTTTTGTTTAAGAGGACTACATCTGCTGTCCTCCAGTCTTTGGGTACCTCCCCTGTTTCCAGTGATTGGCTAAACAGGATAGCCAGAGGTTCAGCCACCACCTCTCTTAGTTCTTTAAGGACCCTGGGGTGCACCCCATCTGGCCCCATTGCTTTATCAACTCTTATTACTTCCAGTTCCTTCAGGACCCTTTCTCGTGTAAAGGGACTCGTGTCCATTTCTGCACCATTCTCACCCCTTGTACTCCCTTCAGACCCATTACCCTCCTCTTCCTCAGTAAAGACTGAGCAGAAATACCTGTTCAATATGTCAGCTTTACTGTTGTCATCCTCCATGCGGCCCCCATTCTCCCCCTTCAGTCTCACTATCCCTCCCTTTGTCTTTCTTTTTTCACTTATGTACCTGTAAAAGGTTTTGTCCCCTCTACCCACTGATTTTGCAATGTGCTCTTCTGTCTGAGCTTTGGCTTCCCTTACTGACCTCCCTGCCTCACTTTGCTTCTCCTGGTACTTCTCCCTATCCCTTCTGCCTGTGTCTTTTTGTTTGCCTGAATGCAATCTTTGGCTTTCACTTTCTTTTACCTCTTTGGAAAACCATAATGGTCTCCTCTTCCGCTTCCTCTTGCTAACCTGCTTAATGCATAATTCTGTTGTTCTTGTAATCCCATTTTAAATACTGCCCACTGTTCCTCAACCCTGATTCCTGTCCCATTCCCTTAATGCCTCTTTCAAGTATCTCCCCATTTTCCCAAAGTCTGCCCCCCTAAAATCCAGGATACGTGTTTTTGTGTGGTTTGGTTCTGTTCTTTCTGCGACTTCAAACCACAATGACTGGTGGTCACTGTTTCCCAGGTGCTCCCCCACTGTTACCCCATCACACTGTCCCTGTTTGTGAGCACAAGGTCCAGTATTGCCTTCTGCTGAGTTGGTTCCATGATCAGTTGCTTGAGGAAGGCGTCCTGAAGGGAGTCCAGGATAAATCTGCTCCTAGTTGATGCTGCTGCTGGGATGCTCCAGTCCACGTCTGGAATATTGAAGTCTCCAACCAGTACTACCTCACCCTTGTCTGCCATCCTTTGGATGGCTAGCATAAGCTCCCTATCTGTTTCTTCCTCCTGGGCTGGTGGTCTATAGACCACACCTGTGCGGATGGCAGTCCCCAATTTCCTTTCCAGCTTAACCCACAGTATCTCTCCCCCATTTTGTTCCTCCTGGATCTCTGTGGCCCTTATGTCATTTTTCATACAGTGCCCTCCTCCCTTCCTGCCTGCTCTGTCTCTTCTGAATATGTTGTAGCCAGGTATGGCCATCTCCCAGTCATGGTTATCATTACACCAGGTTTCAGTGATGGCACAATGTCCAGGTCTGACTGCACCATGACAGCCTCCAGATCTTCCATCTTGTTGCTAAGGCTCCTGGCATTTGCACACATGGCTTTCCATGATTTGACCTCCCTAGACTGTTTCACTGTTCTACTCCAGCCCTTCCTTGGTTGTCATTTATCCCTGGTTCTCCTTGCTGTCTGCCCTTTTGCTGAATTTTGCCCTTTTCTGCTTATCCACCTCTTGGGCACTAATCTCCATCTTTGCACACTGCTTTGCAGAGATAGCCCTCCTCTGGTTCACTGGTTCCACTGCTAGCTGTGGGGGTGAGCAAGTAGGTACCCTCCTTGCTGGCCTGCCACCCCTTTGCTAGTTTAAATGCTTGTCAATGTAGCATTTAAACTTATCATTGAGTCTTGGATTCCCTCCAGGATGGATGCAGGCCGTCAGGCTTGAACAAAGCTCCATCCTCCAGGTGGGTCCCCAGTCATCAATAAATCCAAACCCTTCCTCACAGCACCAGTTCTTCAACCATGAGTTAAAGTTCCTGGTGCTTGCACTCCTATGCTCTCCCTTGCCTCTCACAGTTAGTACTTCTGAGAAAGTAACAGAAGTAGCTACTTGCTTGAGACCCCTCCCCAGTTTCCTAAACTCTTCCTGAACTTCCTTTGGCTCCCCATTTGCCAGGTCATTAGTACCTAGGTGGATAATGACATCCAGCTCACCCTCCCATCTTGCCTTCCCAGTGATCCCCATGATCTTCCTTCCATCCCTCCATGCTGTGGCACCTAGTAGGCACCTCACCTCCCCGTCCTACACCTCCTGTGTTCCTAGCTGGATCCCTCTTATGATGGAGTTTCCCACCAGGATTTGCTTCCTCCTTCTCTGGGGTCCACTGCTTTCCCCGCTGAGGTCACCTCCTTGGCTAACCTCCACATCCTTTCCTTCCACTTCTCTGGTACCTCTATTCTTTCCTTCCACTTCTCTGGGTACCTCTATTGTGGTAGTGACCAGTTCTCAACAGCCCAACAATTCTATTAACAGTAGGAACAGCCAGTCAACACCACTTCTAGCTGGCTTCTGATATATAGTAACTTAGGTAGACATTTTTAAAGCAAGACCTTTCTGTGTTACAAAAATGAAATGCTAACCTGTTCTGACACATTATTCATTCCTGCCTGGTCTCCGATCCTGGCAGAGGGGATCGGAGACACATACATCATGCTTCTTCAGTGCTCCTTGCACAATGTAGTGGAAGACAGGTAGGCAGCCATTCCATCTCAAGCAGGAGAGCCTCCAGCCATTCCATTTCAAGCAGGGAGACACCCCCCCACCATCACTGCTACCTTGATCCATGCTCACAAACCCTGCCAGCCATAAACCTACAGACTTACTGCTGCCAACACCATTTAAACTAGTGGTATTTTCCCGCTCACTCCATCTCCATGGCAACCTTCCTCACACCAATGCTGTGTGGTGCCTACCTACTCTGACCTTAAAGGGTCCGTGTTTCCCTCCATTTCTCCAGCAGCAGCAAACTCCAGGAGTGGGGGAAGGGCATGGCAATGGCGTGTATGGGTTAATCCAGCCCTCTGGCAGAGGATGTGCAGCAGTCATTATCCCTCAAAAGACAACTTTCACTCAGGTCAATGAGGGGAAAAACGAATAAAAAAGAACACAGACACATTCAGGGGACTGGGAAACCACAGGCTCCTGCGTCATGTCTGTCCTGGTGCCCCAAGATGCCATGTGTTTTACATGTGCCTAATGCTGGTCCTGCCTATACCCCTTGATTTACTATCCTGTAGCTGTCTTGAATATTCCTGGTGGTCTAGTGGTCCCCCAACCCCTGATCACCTGTCCTGTAGCTGTCTTGAATATTCCTGGTGGTGTAGTGGTTCCTGCACCCTCAATCAACCATCCTGTAACTATCTTGAATATTTCTGGTAGTCTAGCGGTCTCCCCTCCTATAAGAACATCTGATCCTCTGTCAATCTGCCTACTCAGGACCCTCCTCTATACAACCACCCCAATGTCACCTAAGCTGAAGTACAGAAATAGTGACAGCGACCTGCACAGCCCTCTACTCACAACCTTGGCCTGCCACTGTCTGATTGCCAGTCAGTGGTCATGAGTACAGTAGAAGCAGGTATCTGTACAAGACTTGTGATTGCTCAGAGACCATTAGATGGAAACCAGTTGAGGTGGTGAGCATAGAGCTGTGCCAGTTATCATTATTGCTATAGTTTGCATTATGTGACCAGGGCTGGTGAGGTGTCCGAGAGGGTGAGTTGGGAGGGGGTCAGATGCCCTTATTGGAGGGACCACTAGACCACCAAGAATATGCCAGACTGCTACAAGATGGGTAATCTGGATGCTTTTGCAATGTATTTTTCCAGAAGAGATCAGCTTGCATGCAACATTTGCTTTTCAATAGGGTTTTGCTGTAGGGTCCCGCTTTTACAGTTTTACAATATATTTACATAGGATAGCCCAGCTGAATTGTGATATCTTGCTTGCAGTGGGGTTCTGTTTGACCAAATTTTTACACTGTATTTACCCTAAGATAGTACAGCGGAGATGCAAGATCATTTTTTTTTCCAGCGGGGTCCTACTTTTACCCACTGTATAATGCATTTACCCAGGATAGCCCAAATGAAAGGCAGTTTCTCATTTTCAGTGGGGTCCAGCTTTTGCTATGTATTTTTCCAGGATAACCAGATTAGTGGACTTATTTATTTAACTAACCTTTAATGTGGTACAGCAGTACTGCATATTTAAATGTCTTCTCTATGAAGGATTAGTAACTTAATAACCTGGCAGTGATAGCTTTGTTCTTGTCTTGAAGTTGGTACTTTTTGTTCATGTGAAAGACAGATCTGCAATCTAGGGAATGTCCTGCAGAAATCCTCTAACCCAGTGATCAGCTAGCTGTACCTGTGTGACTGCAGGTGCTGCTGGTACTATTCTGAGTGTGAGCAGGGAGCAGTCGACTAGTCATGCCTTGTGAGCCTGTGAGGGATTAATTCTCACAAGTCAGGAGTCAGGACTTGGCCAGGACTGAGTGAGTTAGATGGTCAGTGCCAGTAAAACAATATGAATTAATAACCAGCCTGGCATTAGCATAAAAGGAGCAGTGAGGTAAGTGTGCTGTCTTGCATTAATAATTTTGTTTATATTGAATGACTTTATCTGATGGTGATGGGCTGGGCTGGGCTACGTCCAGTGACTTCAGTGATCTCTCTTCCACCCAGCTTGTCCCTTGCTGCCAGCTTCCCATCCCCCTGCTGTGAGCGAGCATGGAATCCAATGGTGGACAGCAGTTCCTTAGCATTAAAGCCTGTGATGCATTCGGATGAGGCATTAGGTCATTATTTTCTGGTTTTGGTGTCTGGGATGACTTCTGAATGGGTGTTTAGGGCAAGACAGACCTACCAGTGGCATTGCTCCTGCCCTTGCTATTTGACTGGATCATCTAGATGCCACAGGATGTGCTTGGCATTAGGTTATCATCTGTTACTTATTTATTTTTATTAATTTATTTAAGAGTGAGATTAATACCTTTGAGTCAGAGATTCATTTACAAAGGTTCCAAGTCATGCAAGTACATAGGACAGAACAGACAACACATAGGTTACATAAGGTTACAAGGATAACATGGCAAGCATTGTAGGTTACAATTTGTCAGTATTAATACATAGGTTACAGCGGTTGTCAATTAAACCTGGTCTCCTAATGCAAGAAATAACTAGTTTGTGGATCTGATCCAAATGAAGAGTGCTGTGTAGCACTACAGGAGTAGAATTGGAACTTTTGTCCAAACCAGGGTAAGTACAGGGGGACAGCAATAGTGACATAGAGAAGACTTGCAGCATGTTCAAGTGGAGCAGCCCAAGAAGGCTTTGTCAGTAAGATGAGAGAGACAGGGAGCAGTGGGGAGGAGAGCATAGGCAATGCAGGAAGGTGGCGAGAAGAGGAGTGGTGGGGAGGTGTTAGGTGGGGGATGGCAAGTGGGATATTGGAAGGGGTGGGAGGGTGGAGTAGGCAAGGTTCAGAAGGGGGGGTGGCTGGAAAAGGGGGGTGGAGAAGTGGGGTTAGTGCAGAGCTGAATGGGGGAGAAAAGCAGGTTACGCTGGTGCCAGAGGAAGGAGGTAGGATGTGATCTAGGAAACACTCATAACAGTATGTGCAAGAAAGAGTTAATGATTAGAAAAGACATTTACAGACATTCTCCTTAGCCAAATGAGCTTGTAGGCCTGGTTTGAATTGGCTAATCTTACTTCTTTCTATTAGGTCCTTAGGTAGTTCATTAATCCACTTGGGTCCTCGATAGGAGAGAGATCTCTGTGCTTGAGATGTTCTCTTAAATGGCACCACTAGGCCACCCTTTTCTGTGTTTTGGGTCCCAATCAAAGACTGTGATGTAAGGATTAGTCTGGATGTTGAACTAGGGGTAAGCCCTAACAGGGACTTCTTCGCAAGTAGACATGACTGGTAAACAATTCAGTTGTGTAAGGGGAGCCACCCAGTGTCTTGATACAGGGTTCTTGTGTGTGTCCAGTGATCAACTCCTAGAGCAAGGTGACAAGCTTTGTTAATTAGAGTTTTAATCCTATTGAAGACAGTGTCAGAGCCTGCCCTATAGATAACAAGGCTGTAGTCAATGGTGGATAAGACTGAGCAACTTATGACCAGTTTCAGGGCTTCTGGGGTTCATAGAATGCTGGTGGCACTAGAGGACCACCCAATTTAGCATTAGCATTTTTTACAACATGGTCAACATGAGTTCCAAATGATAAGGTGTCATCAAGGTGAACACTGAGATATTTAAAGGTGCCCACCTGCTCCAGGGTGTCACTTTTGGAGCGGTGTATCTGCAGAGACCTGAACTTCTGAATAGCATGCTCTTGTTTTTTTTTTTTATAATCGAGCAAGAGTTTGTTATCAGAGAACCATTTTTCAAGCATGTGGAAGTCAAATTGCAGTTCAGAGGAGATTGAGGCCTGGTTTCTCCCTTTTATGGAGATTACTGCATCATCCACATAGAGCACAATAGGCACTGGGCATTCTGAAGGTAATGGGTTGATAAAAAGGCTGAAAATGAATGGCCTTAATATGGAGCCTTGGGGTACACCTAGGTTCACTTTTCAGGGATCAGAGAGGTTTCCTTTAATTTTTGACACACTGGGGCCTGTGAGATAGGTAGCTATAAAACCATGTCACCACATCCTGGGACAGGCCTAGTGAGAGGAGGTTTTGTAGAAGGAATTGATGGTTGACAGTATCGAATGCCTTTGTAAGGTGTGTAATGACAGACTCCACTGCCAGACCATCTTCAAAGGCATTGTAGAGTTGAGATGTGTAGTCTACCAAGGCAGAGACAGTAGAGAGGTCACATCTAAACCAGTGCTGTTGGGAGCAGAGGAGGTTGTACTTGGATAGATAGTCTGTGAGCTAGTCTGATACCACTTGTTCAAGGGCTTTTGGGGGGAGAGGATGGAGAGTGGCCTGCAGTTAGACAGGTTGGTAATATCTCAGTTTTTAAAGACAAGGGTTACTTGAGCCTCCTTCCACTTGTCAGGGAAGACTCCTGACTTTAGTGAGGCATTAAACACTTTAGTGATGGGAGCAGCTACCTCACTTAGAACCAGAGCTAGTAACTTCATGTCGAGGAGGTCACTACCCATCAAAGTCTTCCTGAGTGTTCATTTGACATATTTAATGGTTTCATGCTTATGTAGCTGCCTAAAAAGTAAAAAGGAGGAGCACTTGTTGGTGAAGTCCTGATAGTTGGGGGATTAGGGGCAGAGGTGGCTAGGTAGTCAATGGGTATTACCAAGCTTAGGTCAGTGAATGCCCTGTTGAAAGCATTTGCAATATCACTCAGCTCCTGCAGAGTCTCATTTGATGTGATTATTAATTCAGGATAGGCTCTGGATGCTTTACCTGTAAGAGACTTCACTGAGTCCTGGACATATCTTCCACAACCCCAGTTCTTCTTCAGGAGGTCATTATAGTAGGTTGCCTTAGCCTGATGAATGAGCTTGGAGCATTTATTCCTAGCTGCTTTGTAGGTAATGAAGTCAGGATGTTTATTCGTAGCTTTGGCCTTATGCCACAAATGGTCCCTATGGCGCATGAGCTCAATGAGGGGGCCAGAGAGCCAAGGGTTGGTAGCCCCTCTTATTTTATTAGTTTGAGGGGGGCAAATATATCACAAGCCGTGTTAAATATAGTGAGGAAATAGTTTAGGGCTGTGCTGCCATCCTGTGCCTTGTCCAGCGCTGACCAGTCTACTAGGTTGAGACATTGCCTAAAGGTATTCAATTGACCAGGTTTTAGTGACCTGTTTCTTGAGACCTGGGGAGTACTTCTAGATAATTTATTCAACCAGGTGCACATGATTGGGGAGTGGTCGCTAAGGTTGTCTGGTAGGATTGAGACATTAGTGATGTGTTCTGGACAAGTTGCGAGGAGCCAATCTATTAGTGTGCTGGTGCCCATTTTGTAGTTATATCTGGTAGACTGAGTTATCAGCTGTGAGAGGTAGAGGCCTGAAAACTGGTCTCGGACTGAGGATGTGTCATTAGCCTGCCAGCTGATGTTAAAGTCCCCTATAATGATGTGTTCCCAGTTTTGCTTATACTGCTCAAGGTAGGTGATTATTTGTTGGACACCAATAGTGTGGGTACTGGGTGGAATGTAGCATGTGGATAGTAGTAATACTTTATTCTGTTTGCCAATAGTTAATTTAAGGCTTAGAATTTGGGCCTCCTTATTGCGGAGACTAGTTGGTAGTAGTTGGTATCTGATCTCACTTTTGACATAGACCAGGCAGCCTCCCCCACATTTTGATAATCTATCCTGGTGGTAGACAGTATAGCCATCGAGGGTTATGGCATCATCACTGATGTTTGGTGACAGCCAGGTCTCCGTGAGGGCTATGACGTTTGGTTTAAGCAGCTCAACCCAAAACTGGAATTGTGGCATTTTGGGTAGGAGGTTAAGTATGTTAAGCAATACTATTTTGAGGTGCCCCATTCTTATAGTGGATTTAGTTATGGGGGGTCCAGGATTAGGGTGTACATCGCTTGCGATTAGCAGAAGTAGTAGTAGCAGCTTCCTCAGTATTTGAGCCCAATAGAACCATCCTTTAGCTATATATTTTGCCCTGTGGTGAACGTGGTCATTTGTATCTGCCACCAGAGTTTGCACAGTAGTAGGGGAGTGACTGGGATTTTAGGTGTAGCAGCTGGGACATAAGTCTGTGGTGTTTGTTTTTAGAGCAGGAGCATCCAGGTATCGGCTTGTGTACCCTTGGGAAAGTAAGTAAAGTTTTCCCAGTAGGTGGGTGGACCTAGAGTGGGAGCTGCAGCGACTCTTTCCATATTCCCTATTAGGTATAGGGTAATGAGGATAGAGTACCAGATCATTTTGGGTAGTTATGTGGCACAAGGCTGTAGCAGCTCCTACACAGCCAGTGGTTAAGTCTGACGGGGGCAACCAATGGGGAGAAAGTGGGAGGGGATGAGCTTTGAGGAGAGAGCATTTAATAAAGGTCAGGGCCAGAAAGGGTGGGCGGGATGAAAATTAGAGCCTCCGAACAGAAAAGGGATTCAGTCCCTAAAAAGGCACCCAAAAAAATGCTAGCCTGAGGAGAAAGGCAGAAAATTTCAAAGATTGTAGAGCAGCCAATAGTAGAGAGTGGTGGAGGAAACTGCCAATGGGGTTCCGAGCAGGAAAAGGGCTGACTAATCGGAAGCATAGGCTAAAAGTCCTGGCAAGGACTGTACTTGAGCGGAGAGGCAGTGGGAATCCTGTGGGGATAGAGAGCGTGCAGCAGGGGTGGATCCTCACCGCCGCCGCTCCTCGACTGGAAGCCCACATCAATGGCGGCTCCTTAAAGGGAAGAAGAGCAGAGGGTTAGCTGTGATAAGGGGCAGTGCCTCAGTGCTGGTGCCTAGGGTTTAATCGGTGGGAGGGCCACTACATAATAGATGGGAGTTAGTGAAAGATGGGGGCAGTTTTAGGCAGTGAGACAAATTACAGATTAATTAAGTTTAGAGCGGAGGGGTGGGGTACCTGGCTTTCCCGCCAGAAGCCTTATGGCCAGTAGACAAGAGTTAGGTATTTAGAATGGTGTGGGTAAAAAAGTAGCTGAGGGCAAAAAGACAAATTTAAAGGAAAATTACAGAGCGATTGAGTTTAGAGCAGAGAGGGGGGTGGGGCACCTGGCCTTGCTGCCGGAAGCGTTATGGCCAGCAGACAAGAGTTAAGTATTTAGAAAGGCATGGGTAAAGGAGTAACAGAGAGTAAAAAAGGCAAATTAAACATTGCTTTGATTCAGTCCCTAATTCTAGCTAAACAATTACAGTGCTAGCTACACTAAGATCAACAATAAACAGTACATGTTGTGTATTAAAAAAATTAGAGCCTCCAAACAGAGCAGGGATTTAGTCCCTAAAAAGGTAAACAAAAAGGTGCTCGCCTGAGGAGAAAGGCAGAAAGTTTCAAACAGTGCAGAGCTACCAATAGTAGAGAGAGGTGGAGGGAAACCACCAATGGAGTTCTGAGCAGGAAAGGTGCTGACCAGTTGGAAGCATAGGCTGCAAGTCCCACAAAGACTGTACCTGAGCGGAGAGATGGTGGGAATCCTGCTGGGATAGAGAGTGTGTGTGGCCAGGGTGGATCCTCACCGCAGCCACTCCTCGGCTGGAAGCCCAAATCAAGAGTGGCTCCCAGAGCTGAGAGGTGGGGAAATCCTGTGGAGATACAGAGGGTGTGGCCAGGGTGGATCCTCGCCGCAGCTACTCCTCTGCTGGAAGTCAGAATCAAGGGCGGCTCCCTGAGTGGGGAGGCATAGGAAATCCTGTGGGTATAGAGAGTGTGTGGTTGGGGTGGATCCTTGATGAAGCTGCTCCTTGGCTGGAAGCCCAAATTAAGGGCGGCTCCCTGAGCGGAGAGGCGGTGGGAATCCTGTGGGAATAGAGAGTGTGTGGCTGGGGTGGATCCTCGCCGCAGCAGCTCCTCGGCTGGGAGCCCAAATCAAGGGCAGCTCCCTAAAGGGGCTGTGCACCCCTGCAGGTTGGCTGTCATATGTGGGTTGTGCCAGAGTGCTTGATGGTGTTGTGGTTCTGGTGCATAACATATGGGGATTTGGGGGTTGGCTGCCAAGTACTGGATATGAATGGGAAACATCATCCTGCTGTAGAGTGGTGACAGTTATAGTCATGCCATTGTCCGAGGTCTCACACAAACTGTGGAACCCTTACTGTATGTTAAGTCTGTGGGCTGCCCTGTATTTCATGCAGCTGTCCCTGCTGAACCTTACCCTCCCCCCTGCTCCAACTGTCACAGTTCAGGGTATATGCAGATGAAGCCATCACGACCTGGTATGCATCCTGTGTCAATGTTGGGCCTTGAGTGACCCTCCAGTGGGTCCTGTGTATCAATTCCATTCTCTGGCATTGATGGTCTGTGTATGCACCTGCTGTGTGATAGACACATGCACATCCAGGCTGGTATTTTGTGTGCCCTTCTCACTGCCTTGTATGTCTGACTGTGTGGTGCACTGTGTGGGGGGGGGGTAGAGTCTGCTGTTCAGGTTGCAAGGTAACAAGTGCAATGCCTGCTGCAGTGATAGCTGACTGCACTCAACAGAAGTGGTATATAGTTGGGTGTTGGAAAGGTGGCTGTAGTGGGATTTTTTGCTTTAGTTTGGACAATTTTTTTTAAGAAAATAAAAAGCAGTGATATTGGTTGGTTGTAACAAGTCAAAGAAGGCTTTAAAAGCAGCCAAATAGTCTCAAAATGACATCAACATGTGACAGAATGCATCTAAAATCTGATAGCTTCTGGGGGCCTAAGTGGCCCCCCAGACCCCTAGCTTGGAGGGGTTGGTGGAAATCATAGTTCATGAAGACCCCAGATTTCTACATTTAGCACAACACCACTGCCTATTCATCAAAATTGAGTTTGAAATGAAATTTTCATTTATTTATTTATTGAAATGTTTCACCAGGAAGACATGCTGAGTGACAGTTGCTTGTCTCCCAGTGCAACCTGGGGGGAAGGGGTACAACAGAAGTGAGACATTAAACATTTAAGTTACAAGATCAACATTAACATACAGTTGTAAGGCAGGTGTTACAAACAGTGTTAAAACAGTGCTGCGCATAATATAAAGAAAGAGTGGACAATAATAAGTGCTGGGTTAATAAGTAAACAAGTGCTTACGTGAAAGAAAAGAGGGAAAGGAGAGGGAAGGGGAAGAGTCGTATCCCTGGAGACCCCTTCAGGATGCGAGGAACCCTGCAAGGGGACTGGGGGAACCAGTGAGAAGGGGATAGGCAGAGTCCCAGAGAGACCCCTTCATGATGTGGGGAACCCTGCAAGAGGGCTATAGGGCTAGACAGAAAGGGGGATAAGCTTGTAGGGATTTAAAGAGGGAGGAGAAAGAGAAGGAGGAGGTGTGACTTAAATGCTAGGAGGGAGAATTGGATCTAACCCAAGAGAGGACCCTTCATAATGTGGGGTACCCTGTTGTGGGTTGGGAAAGGTCAGTAGATAGGGATTAAGAGAGTGATAGGAGAGTGAGAGAGTGAGAACTGAACCCTTAAGGGGGAAGGAATTCACACCTATGGAGGGGATGGGACATTGCATTGGTCCAGCAGAGATTCAAATTACACTTCTTTCTCTCTTCTCCCAATTGTGTGTGTGTGTGTGGCACTGTACATAGAGAATACTGGATGGGCAACCATGCTCCACCTTTCCTCTTCTCACTTTCTCTCTCTCTCACTATCTCTCTCTCTGTCTCTCTTTCTCTCTCTCTCTCTCTAGGAACCAGACTTATACAGGGAAATGCTGAAAAGTGAAGCAGACCAAATGTGATAACCTACTTCACCTTTTTGTCAACCTAAACTTTTAAATTATTTTCCAACCTTTTACAAATAAAGTTTACTATGTGTACTGAAAGGAGGGTGACGGCTTGGGTAAAAAAATATGTATTTCTGAAAGCACTGACTGTAACTTATAGAATATGTATGTAATGTTCATCACTACTGAGCTTGATGGAGTGCAAAGCACTATTTGGCACTGGTATTTAATTTGTTTTGGTTTTATGTTTCATTTGATCCTCAAGCCCGCATCTCCTTACCCGTCCCCCAAACAATCACCACATACATTTGTATCAAAACATATCCTGTAAACCAACAGCATAAGTACAGAACTGGAACAGCTGTGTGCCTTATCCATTTGAATCACATAACCTGTCATATATAGAAATGTAGCCCTCCCTCTTTGTGTCTAGGGTATGGATGGAATATGTCCATGGGAAGGGGGCACCCACAGCAGCAGAAACACTTCCAGTGGCCATGTTACCCAGGCCCAGATGTCACACACAGGATTCCTTTTCATTGGTGGTGCTGGATGAAAACAACAGGTTCATGCAGATTAAACAGTTCCTTTCAATACCTGAATGTCCACATGGAACTTAAAGAAACAACAGGGATCATAAATTCATTAACCATATTCACACATAGCTCTGGGAGCATCAGTTAATTAGTGGGAAACACATTCAGCTTTCACATGACCAGTATGGCCAAAATAGCAGTTTTTACCTGGACCGAGGAGGTTGCATGGTCCTTAGGGTAGCATTAACTCAGGAACACTGTGGTCACAAAAGCCTGACGGCAGTAAAAGTCCCAGAACAGTTCACAGTGCCTAAGAGCCCATTATTCTCCACAGGCACCCAAACTCTCAATGATCCCCATCTCTCTCTCTCTCTCTCTCTCTCTCTCTCTGTACTGACTCAGTGAGTCCCCCTCAGAACATGCAATCCTCGTGGCTTGGGGATTTGCAGGTTCCCTCATGACCCCTGCATCCTTTCCCAGGGCTAACATCAACTGTCCCCAAATTGAGAAGGCGGACACATCTTGTGGAGCTCCAAGTCAACTCACTGTCAGGACACTACACTCCCTACTGTATTCTTGTCCACAGGATCCCCACACAAATTGGTGCAGGCTGCCAGGGCACCAGGTGACTTGCGGTTGCAGGCTTCTCTCCAAGACACTGTGCAGCTTGTGGCTACTGGCTCCAACTCCTTCCTCTGTGTACCTTTAAGTGCCACTGGCCGGAGCCAGAGTGGCCAATCGACCCTGCCCAGCCCTGACTCACTGTCACTCCCTTGCCACTCACTCTTCTGACTGGAACACCCCCTCCTGCCTAAACTGCTGGGCTTTATCACTCCACACACCCATGATGGCCTTCTGAACCATGGGAGGGTCCACCTGAGAACTGACAAGAATTAACCCTTTTTCCTACTGGGCCTAATTAGGCCACATAAACCCAGGGAGGGCTGAATGGAACTAGTAATCTCCCAAAGGGGGGATTACATAAACATAGACAATGATGGAAGATAATGACCATTGGGCCCATCTAGTCTGCCCATTTTTAATTATGATCACTGTTATTGCAGTCTCAACTTGCCCTACAGCACTGTCTCTTCCACCCAACTCCTTCCTCCTAGGATTCCTTTGTGCCTGTCCCAGGTATTTATGAAACCCATCACTGGTTTCATCCCCTGCCTCCCATGAAAGGCTGTTCCAGGAATCCACCACACATTCTGTAAAGAAGTGCCTCCTCACATCTCTCCTGACTCTACCTCCTTCCAGCTTCAGTTGCTGTTGTGATACTATTTTGTTTTATTCTTAGGTTTTGCAGTTTGATCTCTGTTTCTCACATTGAAGGAGCTGATTGTTTTTTCTTCCACAGCTCTTCTAGGGGATTGGGAGTGTAAATTGAGGGATGGAGCTGACGAAGGCTTAGTATCTTCCAACAGAGGGAAGATTTAAAAGGTCAAGTTAGTTGGTGTGTTGAAGTGGAAGACAGGTTTGCTGACAAAAAACACCTAGCTTTAATTGAGCTTTTTGTCTTCTAGGTTTGCTTGAAAGGATAGAGTAAGATGAAACATTAAGGCTTCTTTTGGCTAAGCAGAGGTACTGTTTTGTTAATATTTTGTTTTGTTCTTACGGGTTTTGCAGTTTGATCTCTCATTCTCACATTGAAGGAATGGATTTTTTTTCTTGCACTGGTCTTTCAGGGGGTTAGGGCCACCCTACCCTCTCCCACCCCACCATCCCCGGGCTAGTCCACCTTTATAGGAGTATGTCCAGGATATTGATTTCAACTTCCTGCTTCAGAAAAGGGTAGTGGAGCTTACAACTACACATAAAACCACAAGTTAAACACCATAAGAACGAACTGCATTCTTACATTAAGGCAGAGTAAAAAGGGGGAGGGGGAGAAAAAAGAAAAAAGGGGAAGTCAACAATAGTCATGCTGGAAGTGGTGCAATGCAGTGGCTGTGGGGCAGCAGTCTTCTAGGAGACATTCTGGAGGCTGCTGTGCTTCCCTATCTGCATGCATCTATTTGGGTTGAGCGCTGAGGTTGCTCATCTCCAGGCAGAGTTGGCTAGGATTTGGGAGATCTCCTCCTCTTCAGGGACCACCAATGCCACCCCCACTGTCTTGAAGGATACCAGAAAAGAGGTGTGACTGGACAATGGTGGGCTCATGAAGGGTGAGGGAGGTTAGACAGAGGTGCATACCATCTGTGGTTCCACTCCACTAGTCCTACACCATTCTGGCTGAGCAAGGCTATTCCATGGGGAACCCACAGTGGTGGGCAAGGTGGATGAGGGGAACCTCCATAGTTGAGACACAAGGAGGGGAAGCAAGAGACCCAAGAGGAGAAGGTAGCAACTCCTAGTTGGGGACTCTATTATTGGGGGGTAGAACAGGGGGTGGGTAAGGGAGGAGGGAGAAAGAGGTAAGGTGCCTACCCAGCACTTCAGCTTGGAAGAATAGGAGGCAAATCTTGAGGATCACAGGAGTAACAGCATAGGATGGGGAGTTAGATGTCA
The DNA here is from genome assembly GCA_016271365.2 of Neoceratodus forsteri. Classification (NCBI taxonomy): domain Eukaryota; kingdom Metazoa; phylum Chordata; order Ceratodontiformes; family Ceratodontidae; genus Neoceratodus; species Neoceratodus forsteri. Next base: position 1,110,070,863 of record CM028130.1, on the reverse strand, counting down.
TTGTCCACCTTGGGACAAATGACCTGGCTGACAGTGAGGTTGGAGAAGTGCAGAGAGAGTTCACAGAATTGGGGAGGGGTCTTAGTCAGGTGGCACGCACAGTAACTTTCTTGGAAGTGCTACCTGTCTATGGCATGGAAGATGCCAGGATGCTTTGCACCAGGGGAGTCAATGAATGGCTGAAAACCTGGTGCAGAGTTGAGAGTTTTAGCTTCACTGGGTAGTGGTGGCCCACCTGAAGAAATGCGGGCTTGTACGCGAGGGATGGTCTGCATCTGTCTGAGGGTGGGAACCAAGATCCTAAGAGAAGGGTTTGAATGTTTCATTGGAAGAGATTTAAACTAGACGGAGGGGGTGGAATTATGCAGGAAAAACTCAACTCCCCCCCAACAGGTCAAGGTAGCTAGATAAGAGGATACTAAGGACAAGGAAACACAAAGGACTGAAACAGGGGGTAATGTCAGGGAACACAAGGGGAAGGGATCAGAACAGAACAAACAGTGGGGCAAAGTCAAATGCCTGCAGTCTGGGTAACAAGATCTCTGACCTAGTGGCATTGATGACAGAGGGAGACCTAGATATTGTGGCAGTCATGGAAACATGATACACAAAAAGCCATGACCAGGATGTTAAGATATCTGAGTACATAGTCAACAGGAAAGACAGGGAGGGCAAAAAGGGAGGAGGTGTAGCAATCCACATCAAGGAAGGGATCAAGGTGACTGAGATAAAGGGAAATCAGAGAGGACAGGAGTCACTGTGGGTCACCCTGGAGTCAGAAAATGGCACCACTATCCACACAGGGGTTATCTACTGACCCCCCCACACACACGCAAGGTGAGGAAACAAATAGGGCAATGCTAGATAACATCCTTAAAATGGCAGAGAAAGAAGTATTGTTCGCAGGGGACCTAAATATGCCTGATGTTAACTGGAGCACCTATGCTGCAGTCAAATCCAGGAGTAAAGTCATTCTGGATGCCCTGCAAGGGGCATGCCTCATGCAACATGTGGGGGAAGCCACCTGTGAGGGGGTGATATTGGACCTGGTGCTAACAAATGGAGTCAGAATAATGGATGTATTGGTGGGCAGCCATCTGGGGTCCAGTGACCACCATACAGTATGGTTCGGAGTAAATACAGTAGAAGAATCAAGCCACACTAAAGTCTAAGTTATTGACTTCAAGAGGGCCAACTTTACTAAAATGGGAGAATGCTTTAGAAAAACACTGGCACGGGGGAGGAAGAGGTACAGTGGGAGAACCTCAAGAGAGCCATAACAGAGGGAACAAGCGTTTGTGTAAAGCTAGTGAACAAACCAGAAGAAAAAGAAAACCATTATGGTTTTCAGAAGAAGTGACAGGGAAGGTTAGAGAAAAAAAACTGGCATTCAGGAAATACAAGGAAATGCAAAGCAAGGAACACAAGGATCTGTATCAGGCAAAGCAAAGGGAGGTGGGTAAAGCAGTCAGAAGTGCAAAGGCAGAAACAGAAGAATGAATAGCCCAGACAATGAAGAAGGGGAACAAAACCTTCTTTTGGTACATTAGGGAAAGAAGAAAGGCCAAGGAAGGGATAATGATGCTTAGTAAGGGGGTGGGAGTGGGCAGATAGGGACCTGGAGAAGATTGAAATAATGAATAAATACTTTTGCTCAGTATTCACAAAAGAAAGGGAGGGGGATGGACCAATAATAGCAAGTAGACACACACAGGAAAGAGGGGTGGAGAATAGTCCATTCACAGAGGCAACAGTCCTAAAGGAACTCTTGAAATTGAAGGTGGATAAGGCAATGGGGATGTACGGAATACATCCCAGAATACTAAAAGAGCTCAGAAAGGTGATACTGTCACCACTGACAGCCCTATTCAGCAAACTGTTGGAGGAGGGAGTAGTACCGGTGGACTGAAGAAGGGCTAACATCATACCCCATCACAAGAGTGGGAGCAAGGTAGAAGCAGGTAACTATAGAACGGTCAGTTTGACCTCAGTGGTGGGAAAGATGATGGAATCTCTGTTAAAGGAAAGGATTGTAAAATATCTAGAAGCCAGCGGTGCACAGGACCCAAAGCAACATGAATTCACAACAGGGTGGTTATGTCAAATGAATCTGATAGAGTTCTTTAATAGGGTGACAAGGGTACTAGATCAGGGAAGGATGGTGGACATGGCCTGTCTAGATTTTAGCAAGGCATTTGACACAGTCCCACACAAGAGGTTAGTAAACAAGTTGGGCAATCTGGAAGTAGGTCCCAAGGTGGTAACCTGAGTCAGAAATTGACTTAGCAACAGGACTCAGAGGGTGCTGGTAAACAGAGTTCAAGCTGAAGAAAGGGGGGTAACCGCGGGGCGAGGGTGCCACAGGGTTCAGTGCTGGGGCCAGTCCACTTTAATGTCTTTATAAGTGACATTGTGGATGGATGCCTCTTTGCAGATGACACTAAGATCTGCAATAGGATTGACACTCTAGGGGGGAGTAGAGCTAATGACAAGAAACTTAGGCAAGTGGGAGGAGTGGTCAAGGGTGTAGCAGCTCGGATTCAATGCTAAGAAGCGCAAAATCATGCACTTGGGGAACAAAAACTCAGGGGAGGAATACACAATGAGGGGGAAGTGCTAACAACAACCAAATGGAAAGGGACCTTGGGGTAGTCACATTCGCATTATCTGGACTGACTTGTACAGTATGGGCTGCATGCCCATTGGCTCATCTCCTGAACAATGAGTGCAGCCCTACAACTTAAGTCGGCGGGCGCGGGCGGCAGGCGGGTGGGGTGCTGCACCCGCCGGCTGACAGGGGAGCGGGTGGTAGTTCTCCATGGGCGGGTGGGTGTGGGGGCCACTAGATCACCAGGGATATCATACTTGGGGGTAAGGATGCCGCCCATGATCGGGCTACTCTCGATCCACTGGACCACCAGGATATTGGACTTTGGTGGGGAGGTCTGATGCCGCGATCTGGCTACTCGGGGTGGGGGGCATTTCATTTATGCCTGAATTGGGCTAATGGGGGGGGTAGGAGACCGTTATGCCGGGATCAGGCTTCTCAGGAGACACTTCATCCCGTGATGGGGTATGGGGGGCACTGCCAGTGCGGCAGGAACAGTGGAGGGCCACCCACGGGTGGCAGCTGCTGTGTTGTGCCTTGCAATGTGGCAGCTCACCTGTGGGTGGCCCTCGACTTGTTCCTTTTTTTTTCGGTGTAACGTTGTGCAGGCGCAGGTAGGGGTCGTGCCTGCATAACTCTGCATGGCCTGGGCTGAATATCGGGCTGTGCAGTTTATGCATGGGCACGCCCCCCCACCTGTGCCTGTATACATTACTGATGCGCCCCGGTGCATCGGGATTTGTGCAGGTGCATGTTTCTCATTTAAATATCGCACTGGGGCACAACAGTTGGTTGTGCATGGCACAACACTGTTGCACCATGCTCAACCCTTTTGAATATCTGGGCCAAAATGTAAATAAATGATACAGTACCTTACACAGTGGACTGAGTTTGTAACGTGTGTGATACAAATGTTATTTTGAGGGCAGAAGTGTTCCAAATGAACTTAAAGTATATCTTCATTTGGAAGGATTTATTTTCATCAGAAACTCAGTTTATCTACTGTTGTTCTGCTTTCTGATTGGCTGAGAGAAGGAAACTTTGTAGCATAGTTGTTATTATGCTTAAAGAATAGAGGATAATGTATGGTCTTTGGTTAATAATCGTGCTGTAAACACTTTGAAAAATTGATATGACATTGTAAACCTTGAGAGCATAACTTGAGAGATTTTCAGAAGTCATGGCAACCTTGAGAAGTGTTTTCAGCACAGTTATTAACCAAAGGCCACGCATTATATTTTATACTGTATGGGCTACCAAGATTGTGTAATCATGGAATGAATTACTTTTCTGAGTAATTCTTACCTTAAGCAGTCATAAATCATGCAGGAAGATTCCTCAACAATGTTTATTGGGTGTTCTTCACACTATTCATCGGTACAGCCTGGCACAAATCAATTAATTTAATACCAACATTTTAAACAATTTTCTCAAAGCAGAACACTGAATGTTGTGAGCATTCTGTTTTGTTATATCATTGATATGACATACTCAAGAAGGGTTAACACAGTGATGTCATAATGATGGCATAAGAAGGTTGTAATCCTGCTTGGTTTCAGTTAGAAATAAGGGCCCTCCTGTACATTATAAGAATTTAACATGAAATCATTCACCATGAAATTTTGGTTTTTACACCACAGTGTGTCTTTGGTTAACTGTCCTGTTGTTCTGCCATAGCTGTGCAAGTGATCCAGTAAGGGATTGTATGCTAACACTTGCATTCTGATTGACTAACACACAGCTGCTTGTCACTGTTGCTAAGTCTGAATCTTTTTCTAAAACCCTAAGTTTATTTATTATTTTTCTCTCCCTTGACATCCATATCTTATATATTTAACTCCATTTTTGCGTGTTACATGCCTTTAAAGTAAAATGTAGGCAAACACACAGCATCACTTTGCTTTCTTAACAGTTATAGTAGATCAGTCACAAACTAGATGTGCAACAGTCAGCAAGGTGGCTACACCTTAATGCACTAGTACCAAACAAAATAAATTGTAGTATTTACAGGCAGGAGTCAGCAACAAGTGTCCCCAACCATGAAGAAAAGCTTGAAGAGGCCAGATAAATGCAGCAAAAAGGTGCTTTATTGAAAAGATGCCAAAGTAATCCAAAGGAAAAAGGTTGAAGGCCGCCACTCGGCCTATGACCGACACCTCCCCATGAAAGTCTAGGGTCCAGTTGAATGTTTTCATGCAAAGAGCACTTTGACAAGACTGGTGTGATTTGGTAGTGCAGCTACTTAAATAGGGATGCATTATGATGTGAATTGCATCATGTGACATGTTAATAAATAACTAAGTGCTGCCACCATATGGCAAGATGTGCAACAACAAAGAAAGTGCAGTAACTTAATACCAGGCAAAAGAAAAAAGGGAAGAAAGTGACTGAAAACAGAGGAAAAAAATCCCAAATTAATTAACAATAAATATAGTGTTAAAAGACAGATAGACATGAAAAGGTTAAAAACAATGTGTGAACGGAATTGCATAATGAGCAATAAATGAATACACACTATACTTACGATAATATATATATTGTGGAAGTGTTTGGAAAAATTATGTGCAAGGGAAGAACAAGGGGAACAAGTTAAACAACCAGTAGTCCTAAGAATGGCCTAATAAATTGGTTTAAAGCAGTCCATAATGAGTGATACACATTTTTGAGAAAAAAAAGGCTAAAAGACAGTTGCAAAACCTATAACACATTAAACTGTAAATATCAACAAGGCTAATAAATAATATGATACACATAGGGAGGAGATAATATAATCTCTACTCATGAAAGACTGGGATATGATAAGGAGGGAACAGAAAGATTATATATCCATCTCCACATATCAGCATCACAATGACAAAGCTAATCTGTGGGAAAATAAGTATTAGTCACAAACAGACCATGATTGCAAAGGAATCATATCAGTACTATCACATGGCAAAATGTGCCTCTGCAGTACTGATACAGTACCGAGTGGTGGCCTTCTACCTTTTTCCTTTGGATTACTTTGGAATCTTTTCAATAAAGGATCTTTTTTGGACATTTATCCTGCTTCTATGAGCTTTTCTTCATGGTTGGGGACACTTGTTGCCGACTCCTGCCTGTAAGTACTACAAATTAGATGTGATTTGCAATTGTCACAGACTGACTTTAGCACTGCAGAGAACAGCCTTGCACTTAATTTGTGCTACAAATTACTACTAAATGTATGCTACTTGCAACACAGAGTTTTGCTACTGGAAAAAAATTGCAGGTAAGTTAGGTACTCACTATCAGGCTAATTAATACATTGCTTAGCCCAGTTTGAGAAACAAGGCGCAGCAGGAAAAACAGATAAATGTTAAATCTTGGAGGGGGAGCTACCATGGAGACAACATTCCAGGCATACTGTAGCTGTCATTTCTCTTTTTCAGCTTAATAGATTTAATGGAATAGTGTTCAGACTTTTACTTGGTGTAAGTGTACTTAAATAGGTAATAACCTCACAGGTACAGTTATTATCTCATAAGACCCATCCACCATACCATTATTGCTATAGTAAATATGCAGAGAATGGTCCAGTAAATATTATTTTATCAGTTACTGATGTGGTTACTGCAGGGAACCTAGCAACATCTAAAACTATTTTAGATGCAATAGGTTTACATAAACGTTTATGACCATAAAATGGTACTCAGACTCTAATCTTTTCTGGAGGATAGCTGATGGAGGTTTAAGGCCTTCAGCTACACCTCAGGGCCTTAATTCTTCCCCCAGGTCATAATCCTCCAGAACAGGCTTTATTTCTCTGTCCTTACTGCATGGATATGGTGAACTAGTTACTCTACAAAATAAACAATGAGTTGAGATAGTCTAACTGTATAAGCAAACAACTGGTACTAGGGCAATAGACCTACTCAGAGAAGGAGGCTTCAGTAAAGGGGGCAGTAGTTGCTGACAATACAGTGAGATGACAGTGGGAGGGGAAGGACAGATATAGCTGCAAGCATGAGAAGTGTGATCATAGAGGAAGGAATGCTGACAGACAATGACTTATAGGAAAATGGTGGATGACATTTCATATTAAAACTCTACAAAATATTGTCCACTATCATTATGTGTATTATAGATAGATGTGAGTTTGTGCTGACAATATGGTTATCCAAAGGCTGAGCCCCTTCCCACCCCATACAATATACAACCAACCTTTTAATTTTGCTGTAATCTTGTTGTGAAGTGGTAGTGACATGGAAGTCATAATCTTGTACTATAATGCTATAAGTCAGTGTCTATAATTTACCCCACAGGACAACTTTTAGGGAGCAGAAAACAGGAGTGGAAGGCTAGCTAGAGCAGAGATAGGGGAACCTGTAGGAGAAGGCAGCCTGACCTGATGAGATCTGGGGTCAGAAAAGAGAGAATAAGCAACAGTCAAAGATTCTACGAGAGAAGTAGTAAGAGGGGAGGGGGCAGGCAAGGAAAGAGTTAGGTAGCAGGGGAAGGAACCACACTAGTACCTCAATGATAAGGGATATATGCTGTGAGAGGCAGCTACCCTCTAAGGAGGGAAGAGAGAGGGAGGAATATAAAGAACAGTGGTGGATCTAGAGCAAAGTGATTGAATAAATGGAAAGGGAGGTCCACTTTTTCATGGGTGGGTTTGGAAGTATCAATACAGAGGCAAATCTAGGAATATTATAAGAAGTTCCATGCCTTTTATGGAGTCCTGGAGCATGCACCCTCTTAGATGGAAGTGACTAAAAGGGAAGGGGGTTCTAATCATGAATACCCCTCTAAATCCATCACTACGCTATAAGCTGCATTCTCACAGTCAAACACCAGGAGGATCATTGTCACAGCAATCTCACGACAAGCAGGGAGAGCTTTGCTCTAATAAAATTCAATAATAATCATTTAATCATAAGAGACATAATTTAAGGGAGGACTGGCTTATGAGGATTTTAACATTTTTTGAAGGAGGCTGCTTTCGAGTGAACTTTATTAGATCAGGTTAGGGTGCAGATTCGCCTGTCTATCACTTGGAGGGAATAAGAATTACGACTACACCAACCACCTGGAGAAGGATTTTTGTGTGACACCTGGCCAACAGACATCAAGGTTTTAGGGGGAATGGAACCCAGGCCAATCATCACTAATTGATACCTACAAGAAAGTCTGACTCGAATGAAACAAAAGTTGTATTAGAGAGAGGGAAAAATGCATGTATCACATTAAACAAGATAAACTAAGCCTCTGGTAAAATTGCACCACTACAGAATTCCTTACTGTAAGGCAATGCTATAGACTCTAAGTACAGTGGATTCCACTTGTTTGCCTTTTGGATGTATGCACATTCTGGATGTATGCACAAAACTGAAGTCCCAGTTCTTTCCCTATTCCAGCAATGTTAATTATTTCATTTATATGCACATAGATTTTTGGTTATATGCAGGTTAGTTTTTCATTTTGACATGCTCCCAGGAAGATCTCCAGAAGGTTTTTGTTACCTTTTTGACAATTGCATTCAGTTGTCATTCCCTTGCTGCCACTAGATTGTCCCCGGTAGCTAATCCACTAATCACCTGACAAATGCCAGAGCCCAGTTCAACCTGCGCCCCCTGCACCATAGTGCTAGTGATTGCTGTTAGTTTTCAGTTCTAATTAACTCACAGAGGGTGATGGACTGATGGCAAAGGATCTGACTTCAAAATTCATGCTACTCACTGAAAGTCAAATTCACTCTTACTTGCTGCAGAGGAAGTGGGTCAGCATCAGTGAGTGTTTAGTTTAGCAAAAAAAAATGTACGTGCTATGGTACATAGAAACATAGAAACATAGACTTTGATGGCAGATAAGGACCACTTGGCCCACCCAGTCTGCCCATTTCCCTACCTACTGGATAAGCTGCAGATTCTAGTTAACCAACAGCCTGTTTCCTGCAACCCCCCACTATAATTGCTTTGTGTCTGTCCCATGCATGTTTGAATTCCCCCACTGTTTTAGACCCAACAACCTCCTCAGGAAGGCTGTTCCATGTATCCACCACTCTCTCTGTGAAAAAGAATTTCCTCACATTACCCCTGAGCCGTCCCCTCTATCTTTAAATTGTGCCCCCTTGTTCTTACACATCTCTTTTTCTGAAAGATGCTACCCTCCTGGACTTTGTTGATTCCCTTGAGGTACTTGAGCGTTTCAATCATGTCCCCCCTGTCCCTTCTTTCATCAAGGGTATACATATTAAGCTCTCTCAGTCTCTCCTCATATGGTTTCTGATGTAGACCCTGCACCATTTTAGTTGCCCTCCTCTGGACTGCTTCCATCCTGTCTATGTCCTTGCGTAGATGAGGTCTCCAAAACTGCACACAGTACTCTAGATGTGGTCTCACCAACTGTACAGAGGGACAACCACTTCCCTTTTTCTACTTGTGATGCCCCTTCCTATGCATCCCAGTATCCCCCTGGCTCTCCTTACTGACTTTTCACATTGCTTACCCACCCTTAGGTTATCTGATATGACTACCCCCAGGTCCCTTTCCATTTTTGTTGTTGTTAGTACCTCCCCTGCTAATGTGTACTCTTCTCCTGGGTTTTTGTTTCCCAGGTGCATTACTTTGCACTTCTTTGCATTGAATCTAAGTTGCCATATGTCTGACCATTCCTCCAACCTTGCCAAGTCCCTTCTCATCTTTTCTACCCCCTCTTGTGTATCAACTCTGTTACACATCTTTGTGTTATCAGCAAAGAGGCATACCTTTCCCTCCAGACCCTCTGCAATGTCACTTATAAAGATGTTAAAGAGGATTGGACCCAGTACTGAGCATTGAGGTACTCCACTAGTAACCCCCCTTTCTTCGGAATGTGTTCCATTCACTATTACCTTCTGCGTCCTGTTGTGCAGCCAGTTCGCTACCCAGGCTACCACCCTGGGACCCACTCCCAGGCTGGCTAACTTGATTATTAATCTTTTGTGTGGGACTGTGTCAAATGCCTTGCTAAAGTCTAGGTAGGCCATATCCACAGCCCCTCCCTGGTCTATTACTTTGGTAAAGGCTGTCATTTCTCATATTGCTTAAAATAATATTTAACAACATTTAAGATGGCTTAGGTGTATTTGCGAGCATGTGAGTTACGTTTGTAAATGGATCCCATTGATTTCAATATGCACCCATTATTTCTATGGCGTTCTGGTTGTATGCACATTCCAGTTGTATGCACAAGTTCAGCTTGGTCTAGGCGTGTGCATACATCAAGAATCCACTGTAATTGCTATGCTCTAAGGCAATTTTAAATTCTCTCTAAACTTTAGAGACCCTGGCCAGGGGTAGCTCAGAATGGTACTGTGGTTAATCTTTTATGAAGCTGAGGATGTGCTGACCTGCAGGTGGTGACTTCAATAAACAGTGGGGTGCATACAAAATGAAAATTTCAAGGGGAAAATGCACCAGTAGGAACTCAAGAAATGCACCTCCATTACAGGCCAGAAGAACTTTCTTCAGTAAAGTGGGGATCACCAGAGGGTACACCTCATCCCGTGGTTTTGAAACGTAGCTGCCTGGAAAAGCTTATATCAGACAATTAGTTCAAAGCAACTTGAAGAACTTTGAACTGCTAATGGGTCACACCACCAATCAAGGCAGAACAAAACTGAATTCCTTCACAGGCTCCTCTGGGCAAAGGGAATGAGGTTGTGGCAGACCACTGATCAGGGTCGTATTGGGAACACAAATTTGTAATCTGGGGATCTTGAGGCTTTTGCCCCTCCTGAATATGGCCCCTTTCATCACTCCTGGATCTGGCAGCTGAATCTGCCCACTTTTGTTGTTCCTGTAATAAGAAAATCCCACCTCACTGTATGTTGGTGTCCCTAGCAAGCGAACTGGGGGCAGCTTCTAAACTGCTTTCACTTTTTCTATCAGGGATGGGTTGTAGTGCTGAAGAGAAAGAAGGTAACCTTGCCTGACTACCACCCTAACTTCTATTCTCAATGGCCAGCCCTGAAGTGAAGCAGGAGAGGGATTGAACAAGAAGAACCAATGTAGTCTCAGTTAAGTCTGTTTCACACAGGTGGTCCTTTTCTTTTTAGGCCCACAAAATATTCTTTGCATAGACACATGCTTTACATTGCTGTCAGGTTAACTCAATCTATTCAGGAGTGGGTACCCCCATTGGCAGGCAGGTAGTATTGCTAATATATAACGAAAATAATTCTCACAGCAACACAGAATCACATGTTTGCTGATGCAGGGTTTAGTTGATTAAACAATCAGATAGGGCAACAGGAAAGGTATAAGCAGTCTATCAAAGGGTACCATGGATTTGCTGCAGTTCATCTGGAATAAACAAGGCACACCTAAATTCAGGCAGTTCAGTATATATAGAGGGCAAGCAAAAATTCAGGCCATTCAGTCTATGTAAAAGGAACAAATTAATTTAGGTAGTTCAGTAAATACAGAGGTAATGCAAATTCAGACAGTTTAGCATAGGTGAACCCTGGGTTAAATGGCTGGGATATGCCTAGCTAAAGTGTGAACTACAGGATATACCATTCCTCCCACAGGCATACACTAAACAGCAGGACTGCTTTCTTTGCTTAAGGTCAATTAGGTGATGCTTATACATCGGGGGGTCCTATTCTCACTGTCCCTGCCTTGCAATGGGGCTCCGGGCGCAGTTAAAATTATTTAAATTACTTCAACTAGCCCTTAGCTGGCTGATCGCTTTTGTGCTGCAGGGTGCTGTCTTTTGCATATTCTGTGCAAATATATAATTCTCAGCTTCTCGCAGTCTATAACGGTTCCTTGTACCAACTTGTAACTGGCAGATTTGCATACACCATATGTACTACAACCCCCTATGCTCTGGGGCTACTGCCTCAGGGAACTGGATGCCAGGCCCAGTGATAGCTATGCTGCTATTCAGGAAACCTGGCTTCATTTCCACTCTCCCCTCTCCCCTGCTCCTTGGCTGGAACACAGTGCAACATCTTTTACTAGCCCCTTGCTCTGGGCTGCTAGATTCTGTAATTGGAATACTAAGTGCTGATTACCACTGGATCTGTTCTGCCCCGTGTCCTGCCCACCTGGCACCTCTTAAGGGCAGAACATGCTCTGGCCCTACAGAACATTTCTTTATTTACTGGGCTTTCTTAGCTAGGGCCTGCCTTGCCCTACTTCCCACCTGGGCTACTAGTCCAATCCTACCCTTTTGCTGTTTAATAATGGAGAGCTGCCCTGCCCCTTCTGTCTTCTTCTTGTGCTTCTCTAAAAGCATGGGGTCTGCCTTGCCCCTGTTTCTCTCTCTGCCCCTACTGAGATGTCTTTGCTGTAAGAGGTCTATGCTGCCCTTCACTCCACCCTCAGGGAGCTTCTTTAAGTATTTTAGGCCTCTTGCCCACTGATCCTGTCTCCAGGCTTTCCCTTCTGTAGGGGGCTTGCTCTGCCCCTTAGCAACCTTGCCATTGCCCATCACTCATCTGCTCTCTGCTGCTGGATGGTTGATGGCTAACTCTTTCTCCTGTTGCTGCTGGTCCTATATGTAGCCCCCCAAAGTTTTGGATGCTGAATCCCTAGCAGTGTGGGGGCAGCATGATCTGGACATTCAAAAGTTGGTACAAGGCTTGCATGAGCACTGGGGATGGGAAAACTGCTGAGGGAAGGAGTAAAGGAAAAAATGGTTTTAAACTGCAGGCAGACAGGCAGTTTGTGTTCTGCTGTGTGACTCCATGTCACTATTCTCCCCTCCTCACCAGTTTATTTTACTGGCCAAGGGCACCATGGCTTTACTAGGGACTGGAACTCCTTGGCTCTGTGGCACAACAGCTTCAGACCTTACCCCTTGGACCACCTACCCTGGTTCTCCTGGAGCACCTGGATGCCCCTCTTCTGTAGGGCACCAGAGGATGCCAGCACTGAGGCACTTCATGAGGTGGGACAGTTATGATCCCGCTAAAAAAAACATACTGTCTGCTGCATACATAAAAAGGCAGTTTGTGAAAAGAAGAATTTAGGCACAAAATTCTGGAGGGAACATGGTTCATTCTTCACTTGAGAAACTGTCTTTTGTACCTGTCTGCTTTCACTATTCTACCTGCCTGATTTCATTGTTATATTGTACCTGGCTGTCTGCTGTCACATTCTGCTATAAGAAAAAATAAATAAAAAAATTCATATCAGATGGAGTCTTTGGCTCCATGGATTTCATGGATTCAAAGTGAGTATAGTGAATATAATGTTCATGCTCATTGCCTCATCAGCTGCTGCATTCACCTTGGTATGGTGCAGAGCCTAAAGATAGTTTTGTCATAATTGGAAAAAATTTGAAAATAAACCCATAATATTTAAACACAACCCAGCTTATATAATCCATGTCTACATTTCTCTTCCCTTTCTTCCTTATTATTCAATTAATTTGCATGGAGTCTGAATCCTTGTTCCCTAGGCTTCGTTTGTTCCTGCTGCCTAATGATGTGCTGAAATTACAGTCATCTGTTTGCGACATCACTATATGTTGAAATGGCAATGATTACAATGTCACAAATAGAGGACTGTTCCTTTAGCATAGGACATAAAAACAGGATTGGATCAACTGCAAGAAAAAAGATTCATGTTTTATCACAAATAAACCTATTAATAAAGAATAAAAGGAATAGAAATAAAGAAAAATCTATAAAATATTAGCTGAACTGTGTCTAAATATTATGGGGGTTCCATATTCATAAAATGGGGCAAATATTTGTATTGCTTTCACCCCTGCACACCATGTGGCTGCTGAAATATTCAGATGGATAGTAAGCGGTGCTATCCAACTCAATGCTAATCCGTGTTGGCACAGTGCTAAGTGAATCTGCACTGCCCTGACATGAACCAGGGTTTATATGGCCCACAAGGAATAGTGCTGCTCAAAACCGGATAGGTCCACGTCCACTTTGTGCTATATTCAGCCCTAGCATGCCCCCTGAGGAAGACCAAATGGTTGAAGCACAGGGGCTTCTGGCTGAGGTATTTTATACCTGTGGTGTATTCCAACTTTGGAATAAAATTGACATTTTGCAGCAGTTTTGCTTGTGTGTGTGTGTGTATTTTGGAGTGCAGTCTTTTTTGGATTTCTTGAATACAACTGGCTGCCCTGGCTTGCACCCCACCTCTTTTGGTGCAGTGTGAAAATTTTTTGATTCTCAACTTTTGGGAATTTAACTCTGCTCATCATATTTATATGCACGCAATGGGAATCATACCTGAGTCCCCTGCAATTCCATATTGCTTTCCCCATGTGAACAGCCCATTTGGGGTTTTTAATCTGCTCAAACATGTTTATTTGTACTCAGTGGGACTCAAACCAGAGTCTAATGCAATGCTATATTACTTTCACCATATGATTCAAACCTGCTTACATGCATTTATACCAAGCAACTGTTCTTGCTGTTTCAGTGCATTACTGCCCATGCCTACATAAATCCCAAGCTTGTTAAGCTATGCTATTGCTGGAACACTATTCACTATCTGTACACTGCTTCATTATATTCTGGAGGTCAGCTCAACTACAGCTGTCACTGTAAACTGTTTTAAAATCTGCATGTGGGTCATTGCGCTTTACCGTGGCTTCTTTGTTTTTCCTACAGTGGAGGACTGGGGGGTTATAGTGGAGAGTTATGACCCCATGTGGTTCATTTTATTTATTTATTTGCTTTTGGTAACCGGGTGAGTTCACTAGACGTAGAGATGCCTATTTTCAGGCACGACCCGGGAGAATACAAGTGAGAACAAAAAATACATGAGCTGTACAATGTGACGCAGCACAAGGAAGAGATAAACAAAATGGAATTTAGTGCAATACAAACAATTGACAACTGGCTGAAACAGAATAAGATAATGTCAAAAATGTAAACAGTACTGTAATTAAAAAAAACAACACAAGTGCTAACAAATTTGTACTGGAACCGGCTGGAAAGTACATTAGAAATAGTAATTCCCATTACAAGGCTAAATATAGAGAGAAAGAAAGAAGGAAGGGGGGAGATGGGAGAACAGGAGAAGGGGTGAGAGGGAAAGAGGTAGGGTGCGGAAAGAACAAGGTGGAAGGATTAAAAGGGTCAAGGTGGATGGAAGCATGTGCAAGGATTAGAGGCCAGTAGATGTTCATGGTGGAGTTTCTTGAAATCAGCATGGGAAGTAGCAAGGCGAATTGCTTGAGGGATAGAATTCCAATACTTACCTTGTGTTCATATACTGCCTTCACTGTTAAAATCCTCTGTTTATTTATATCTCCTTTAATTGGCACTCATTGATGGACTGGCTGACTAGTCTCGCACTGACTAAAGGACCAGGTTACCCTGAGCTAGATTTGCAATTCCTACTGCTATCATGCTTCTGTGTACTGTTTGTTTACCAGGCTGCACATTGCCTGTTACTCATTACATTTCCATGTATGGCCTGCACCATTGCTAAAGGTGTTTACCATGCTGCTTATTTCCTGTTACAGCTTGTTCCATTGCTAAAGGTGTTTACAAAGCTGCTCATTGCCTGTTACAGCTTGTTCCATTGCTAATGGTGTTTACAAAGCTGCTCATTGCCTGTTACTCCCTGCATTACCATGTAAGGCATGTACCATTACTAATGATGTTTACTATGCTGCATATTACCTGATATTCTCTGCATTACCATGCATGGCCTGCTCCACTGTTAGAAGACATTAGCTGACCATGCCAATCAATTTATTGGCTCTCCATACACTTCCTGATGAAGCTTTAGCGAAACCGGCTGGAGTTCAGTGGGGCTCAGCCTTCCTCCCCCAGCTTGTGCTATTTTAGCATGTTTTGGTACTAGCACTACTATTTTTTGTCTCCAATAAAATGGCTTGATTGCCATGAATATTTGTGGTCTCGGTTTGTGGTGAGCTGTGCAGGACTTTTTGAGCCTTGTTATACATGTTTGTCCATTAGCACACTCTGCTGTGGGGCTGTTATTTTTTGAGTGGTTTTGTTATCAGTGTAAACGGTATTTTTGGAGCTATCCTGCTTACCTGTATATCTCATTTATGTTTCATTAAGCTGCCTGTTGCTGTCTGTCTGCTTCTCTACCTCCTAGTCATTGATCATTGCTACAATTCTTTTGGGGTTCCTTTCTAAGGTACTTTTAGCCAAGGGACCCTTCCCATGGCACCTCTTGGGATGGAACCCTCTTACAGCATTCTTTGCCTTCAGTACCCCTACAGGGTGATAATTCCTAATGGACTAGAGAGAGCGAATGGCCACAACATTGTAATATAGTTGCACAAGCATTGCATTATTCTGGTTGTATGAGCCATTGAAATAAAAGGCTATGCCTGTGGTTCAATGGGTAGCAACCAGCCACTCCTACTTCCTGAGCTATATAAACAGTTCCTTTCAGCCTCCCTCTGAAGCACATTCTCTTTGCACTACCATCCTCCCCTCCTTCTCCATTAGCTCACCTCTCTACTCCCAGGGGGTTCCTTCCTAAGGTACCTTTAGCTAAGGGACCATTACTGTGGCTCCTGTAGGGGTGGAACCCTTTTACAGCATTTCTTGCCTTCAGTACCCCTACAGGGTGGTAATTCCTAATGGAATAGAGAGTGCAAATGGCCACAACATTGTAATATAGTTGCTTAAGCATTACAGTATACTGGTTGCATGAGCCATTGAATAATTGAGTACAGTATGCACATTAAAACCCAACACTATGCCAGTGTATGGGCTGAAAACAGAACAAAAGGGTAATACTAAATGTACAGTATGCCGAAAATAAAATTAGAATTGACATTTCATCCATAGGTCTTTTTCAGGAATTTATTTATAGAGAGAAAAAAAGGAAAGTTATTGCAATATGGGTAAAGAATGGGGCAGATCTCCCTTAGTGTACTATAGAAAGACTAGTTACTTCTGCACTTAAGGCATAACAATTTCACTACTAAAACTTGAAGGCAAACATAACTGGCATCAGCCAATGTGTGTTTAAATTGTGAAGAAATAAATGTAAAGTATGATAAAAAATGCAAAGGCTACTTGTTACAGATTTTAATTTGAACAAGACAGAAACCCTGGAGAATTATGGAAAACATTAACTCAGTTGGAAACTCCAATGTCCCTTAATATCCTGAATTCAATAAATTTAAATTTTTGAATTCTTATTTTATGTATTTGCATCTGCCAGAGCAAGGGCCCACTCTCGGGCTAAACATGATGCATAAATTCACTTTTCTGTTTTGTTTAAGGAACAGAACTTTCGTTGAGGTTTAAGGCTCTAAAAACCAAAGACATTTTAAAAACCTTAAAACAAATCTTCATGTAAATAAATCCAGAGGTCGAGATGGTCTTGAGGCTAGACTGCTGAGGGGAGCTACATAGATACATAGAAACATAGACAGTGTCAGTAGATAAGGGCCTATGGCCCACCCAGTCTGCCCATTTGAGCTTGTAAGTTCAGTTTGTTTTCCTAGAAGTCTGTTGCCCCTTACCCCTGACCTCCAGAATTCCTTTATGTCTATCCCATGCATTCTTAAATCCTGTGATTGTTTCATCCCCCACCACTTCCTCTGGCAGGGTGTTCCACTTGTCCACCACCTGTTCTGTGAAGAAATTCTTTCTCATGTTTCCTCTGAATCGTCCTCCCTCCAACTTCATCCCATGCCCTCTAGTCCTGGAACATCTTTTCGCTTAAAATAGTGTTTTCCTGCACCCTGTTCCTCCCTGTAAGATACTTGTATGTCTCTAGCATATCCCTCTCTCCTCCTCTCTCCAGGGAGTACATGTTCAGTTCCTTCAACCTGTCTTCATAGGACTTGTGATGCAATCCATGCACCATCTTTGTTGCCCTCCTCTGAACCTTCTCTACCCTGTCTATGTCCTTATGTAGGTATGGTCTCCAGAACTGTACACTGTACTCCAGGTGGGGCCTCACTAGTGTCTTGTATAGCGGAATTATGACCTCCCTTTTCCTGCTGGTGATGCCCCTGCCTATACATCCCAGCATCCTATTTGCTTTACCTGCTGCCTTGTCATACTGTTTCCCTGCCTTGAGGTCATCAGAGATGATAACCCCAAGATCCTTTTCCTGCTTGGTGCATGCTATATCCTCACTCCCCAACTGATATATCGTGCCAGGGTTTTTGTGCCCCATATGCATTATCTTGCACTTCTTTGCATTGAATTTCAACTGCCAAACCCCTGACCATTCTTCAAGTTTCTGCAGGTCGCTTCTCATTCTGTCTACACCCTCTGGTCTCTGCAGAAGTCATTGGCCAACACCCCAAAAAGTATCTAAATTGTAATTTGTATATGAGGTTTTCTCATAATGTGGAAATTGCCAAAAATTACTCCTGTCTAAAGACGGCGAGCAAAATATGATTAGCAATTATAGACCAAAAGTTAAATTTTCAAAAAGTCAAAAAATGAGCAAAACTCCAAGTTACATTGAATGGGATTTAGCAAAAGTCATGAAATGGATGCATCTCCTAGTTACTGTATTTTGGATGGGATTTTCAAAAGTCAGCACATTGGGCTATTTTCAAAAGTTGGACTTACCTACAGAATTACTAGCTGTTTTATTGTACTTTACGTTCGGGTTTTGGATTAAAAAATGATAGAAGAGATGCAAATGATAGACCAGGACACTGCACCTGAAAATTTAATTCAAACATGTTTATACTTTGCAAAGTGGTCTTGACTAAGTCTGAGTGTTGAACATTGAATTTAGCTATGTCCTACCTTTCAAAATTGGAACAAGGAGCAATGTTGCTTATGCACAAAGTTGTACAATAGAAAATTGCATCTTGACATAGGCTTTGAACCCCTTCAATTGTTTTGCATTCTTTGATTTCTTAGATTATAGAAAAAGAAGTACATGAACAGCCACTGTACTGTATACTCCTGTTTATCTTTTTATGATCTGCTATCCCCTTAGCAATCTTGTTTCAGACTATCTCACTGTACTACAATGACTTTGTTAGAGTTCATGAACACTGTCACCCAGGTTTTGGATGACAAACAGTAGATGATGGCAGTGTTCATGGACCTAATGAAGGCATGTGAAACTGTGAATTATTCTTTATTACTATAAGAAATGTTAAACGTAGGTATCAGTAGTGAACTTTAGCTTGGTTTGACTCTAATTTACAAGATCATACTTAACTGGTCTGTATAAGTGGTATGAATTCTGAAATTAGCCACATCAAAAAAGGAGTATCCCAAGAATTGATTACTATCTGTTCTTTCTATAGATATTTTACCTTAGACTGCAACTTACTCTACTATTAAAATGCACGCAGATGACAGTGCTTCTGTGTATTATCAGGTTTGGTGGACATCTGAGATCACCTGCAGATTGATTTTATTAACTTGCAAGAGTGGTAATTGAAAAATAAATTAACTTTAAATGCAAAGTAACCAGATTCATTGTTTTTTGAGACTGCAGTCATGTTACAGAGTCCAGTCTGGTAGGAATTTAATATAACGCTAGATGCTTCATTATTAGAATAAATATCAGCCAAAAAGTATTTTGGACTATGTGTAGCTTGAGAGTTAAATTAAACTTGCTGTGACAAGTCCATTCCCATGGGGCTGGAGTTCCCTCTCTCTCTCTCTGTCACAGAGCATCCCTCTTGTGACTGGGGGTGGGGTGAGGTCCAAGATACCCTTTCTCCATGAAACGGGATGCAAATACAGTCTTGAGTCAGTATTCCTGGGGTAGAACCCTTTCAGCCACTGCACCACAGACCAGAAAATCACAGGCATATATAGCCTTCAGGGGGACCCTATACACTTGATTATGTGTATTTTCCAGACATGCAGCACTTGGTTCAAATCCCACCACAGGCTGTTCCTGAGACCCTTTGTATTTCCTCCCCTTTTTCATCATGAGGTCCTTAGTGAACTTCACTCTGGTAGTGTTTAGCCTTTAAAACAGTCACACAGGCATGCTATCGTTTGAACAACTTTTACCAAGGCAGCCACACACACAAATGATACAGGTAGAATTATTTTTAAAATAAGCCAAAGGCTTTACTAATTAAATTAATAAGAAAACAATAAATAACTCAATGGCAAAATAATTTTGATACTAGTTACAGGATATTGAAAAATAAAAGGAAAGTATACATACAGTAATGGAGATGGCTGTCATTACTCAACACTTAAATACAGGTATTTACATAAATGGTAGCCCTAGTCAGTTGTAATGAGTTCAAGTCACTGCAGACCTCTCAACACAAAGGATGCCCAGACATCCTGACTCTTCATGAAGTCCTGTCCTTTCGCAAGCAAATGGGCCTACCTTGCCTCCCAGCTTGGCTTAATTATTCTCTTGTCTCTTTTTAGAGAACTTAATTAACTCCAGTTTTCTGGCTAGCAACAAAGAACTTTTCTGTCCAGTGAGAGGAATTCCAACCTTAGTCTAGGGCTTATGGCTTTGTTTTTCTGTACCCATGATTCCTTGCCCTTACACTGGCTACTATGGGCATCTGATGCATTTCTCACATAAAGTTATGTAAAACATAACCCCAATATATTAAAATATGGCCTTATCTCACCACACTTGCATATAATGAATTTTGTTCTAAAGTCTCCCCAAAATCTTGGGCTACCATACAGCATAGATATTGTTTGTCTGCTAAAAACAGACACGAATTGTCATTTCACCCATCTCCCCTCAACTAGATTACAGTTTCAAAGAAATTCAAAATCATGCATACCCCAACGAGGCAATTAAACATCATGAGATGTATATGCAAATGACCATGGACAGATGTAGACTGGTTCTGCTTTAAGCAGAAGTGTATGGCATGAAAATGACCTCTCATGCAATTTGCAAAGTCTGAGAACAGAAGACGCAGACACTTATTTGGTCCTTATTAGAGCTCATCAGTGTGCCTCATCCACATTTCAACCCAGGGGAAAGGAGACTCAGTCTTATAGAGGTCTTATGGGAGCGGGTCATGGTGAGCCCAAAGTATGAAAGCTATCTAAATGACAAAGAATCTCAGCATAAAAGTACTGAGGCAAGGGTTACCCAGCAAGAGAACGGGGCTATCAATAAAGCCAGGTAGAATATGATTGTTTGATTTACAGTTTTCTGAATAAAACTGATCTACTAAAGCTTAACAACGTTTACTGCAGAGTAGCCAGTTTGCACTGTGTTTTATGGGTCTTCCTAGAGATATCTATCATTGTATACTACATAGGAATCTAAACTGAACCTCTCTTTTTGTTATGAGAGAAATAACTATGTTTCTTATTCAAATGTGCAACTGGTACTGCTTCAAGAAACTTATCTGAGCAGCTACTGTGTTAGATTCTGCTATAACCCAGGACAGCAGGACCACAGCACTGTGAGACATCTTGATCCCTGACAATCATATCACCATAATGGCACTGATGGCTTTGTATAATTTAATCCTTTTGATTATTTCCTCTGCTTTTTACTCTATTTTACCTTACTTCCAGGAGATGATGTTTTGAGAAAGCCCTTCTGCGCACGAGTGGACCACTAGTTGCAGACATGTAGTGTAGCACAGGCATGCACTTGCTTATTTTGTGCCAGTAGGTGGAGTCTATCATGCTGTATTGACTTCAAAAACATTGTAACAGTACAATAGTAATAACTGGCAATTATTATGTACCATATTTTCTTTGGGGGGGGGGCACCACTAAAAGGAAAACCCAGGCACATGAATTATCACTTATAAAATCCTCACAGCTACAAAAACATTGTCCAGCAATTACATAAAATTAAATTATATAAATGAAATGAAACATGAAGTGATTTGTTGAAACTCATGTTTTGGACTTTATCCTTGATGCATCCCACATTGTCAATGCTTGTGCAGTATAACCCCCTCAGTGTTTGTCTCCTGTAGCATCACACACCTCAGGTGTGTGTATAAAGTTCTAGTTACTTGCACCACCCCACCCATTACTCCATTTATGCAGTATAATACACTGGAACGATGTACAACATGAGGGACTGCTGCTAATGTAGGTGAAATTACAATTTAGCTAGTGTGCTGTATAAAGTTTATGCTACAGTACTGTATGTGTCTTGCTTTCTTCAGTCTATAGTGGAGGCTGGATTGATTCCACATTTGTTTGCACAACATGAACAAGAGAAGCATGACAAATAAGGCAACAAGCAATTTCGGTAAATACAAATCTATTTTTTGTTTTGATACAGGTGCTGGAGTGGGACTGGGATTGAGATTGGTGTCTAGGTGTCTAGGTGGTCAATGGGCTTTTTTTTTTTCAGGTGGCTCAGGTCATCTGATGGCACAGGGTCCCAACAACCTTATCATCATTATCATTGTTATCAATCTGAAATGCACAAAGGTACAAGACACTACTTGATAGTGTGAAAAGAGAATAGTAGCTTGCACATACAGCACTGTGCTTTATAGTTCTTGTTATGATGTACTTGATGCATTTTGAAATCTTACTTACCTGGTGCCCAGCAACCACCCATTCCTGGTCATGTGGATCCTGGAATACCATGCTCACCTGTCACCAGGGGTTCCATGTCATAACAGAGAAAATATGGCAGTGAGTACATTTTGCCAAAACCACAATCAGAAACACAACAAACACACCGACAGTTAAGACAGCAACCGCACTATGCAGTACAAAGTGGGAGCCCCCCAACCCACATGCCCCATATTAAAATAATCAACTCCGAGGGGGCAGACACAACAAAAAAAAAACAATGGAACCCTTAACCCCCATAACACACCTTAAAAACAATTACCTACATGTGGTCCCGAACCCAGCACCATGCTCACACTAACCAGGGACCAGATCCACTACTTCAGGCGGCCAGCTGCACTGCTCCATTTATCCAGCACTCCTAGGCACACACCCCATTATTCGCTGTCGCTGTCATGTTATTCCTGACTCGCTATTTACTTCCTGTCGCTATCCTCTCATGGTCTCTACTTCACCAGGCATGCAAACTGAGTCACTCAAATATGAGTCACCCAATTTTCTTCACCCATATCACTGGATACCATCACAAGGTCAGGGTGGGTGGCAGTTGGTAGCCCTTTCTTAATTCAGACCTATTCACCCCTGCCAATAATGGCTTCCACTGTGGAGAAAACCTAAGTCAGTGTGATAGTCAGTCTGTTAGCATTCTGCAGTGATAGAACTGTTATGTGTATTAGGCCTACAGTAATGCTTAAAGCAGCAGTGCAATGAAATTGGGCAAGGAATGTGACCCTACCTGTTTTTTTCACTATAAAATATTCCAGACATCTTCCTGTTATATTTGGTGGTAAAATGTTCTAGATCCACCAACATTTTGGTATTTTATAAATGTTTCAATTAACTTTTTTCCTCAAGAACATGATGGCTGCTACATTTGGCTTAGAAATAGCATTGTAGACATGGCAAGGGTTAGGTTTAAAAACAAAAATCATGGTGCACACCATAAGAGATCCCTATAAAAGTAGATTTGACTCTTTGATGTTCCAGATCTGACCCAGTCCATCTTCATAGTACTTACTCTGGGTCCATGAGGACTAAAGAATGGGAACAGCATAGTACCATCAGGGAGAATAGGAAGGACAAACTCTGTATACGTAGCCTGCTGGGCAGGCACCTCAGCTAGAGTTGGCCATAGAACACAATGACAGCTGCACACCATACAGTATTCACAAACACCAGCCATCTGTCCATGGACCCACCCCCCAGAATGCAGCCATACATAATGGTTAGGGGTGGCGTGGGGGGCAGCATGCAGGACCCAGGCAGGCATCCAATAAGATGCCTACCCTCCAGAGTGTATCACATATGAAGGCATGTGGGGGAACCTACACAGGTGCAGAACCCTGTGGAATTAAAAAGACACCATCAGCACCCTGCAGGGCTGTCCATAGGGCATGTGTAGCCTATAGGCAAGGGTGTGACGCATGCAGACTCAAGACAAACAGCTGACCAACAGTGTTCCATCCAGCCTGGCACATGTACATGATCAGCCACTGTACAGGTAGGGTAGTTGTATGGCTCAGGGGACCATAGTGGGTTTGCTAGTACTGTACCACAAGGGTGAGGGAACAGGCTGCTGTGTGGGTATCTTCAGGTTACTGTATGCATGTCCCACCTATTATGCTAGTGTATCTGGACCCAGGTACAAGCAGCATTCACCCACACATGAGGTGGTCTCATACTTTACTATGCATCCCTTCCTCCCTATCCCCGATCTCCTCATAGTGTGTCATTGAACCATATCCCTGGTGGTCTAGTAGACCCTCGTCCCTATCCACGATCCCCTCATAGTGCACCATAGAACCATTTTTTGGTGGTCTAGTGGACCCCCCTGTTATTCTCAATCCCTCAGTGTGTGCCACAGAACTATTTCCCTGATGGTCTAGAGGATCCCTCACCCCCCACCTCCCCACCCCCATCTTACCCCTGAACCAGTGACCAGCACAGCCCTCTGCTCTCCACCATGGGTGGCCACTGATTGAGATGTCAATAATGAGTGCATACTGTACAATCAGCTCTTGCAATACACAGTCATTGATGAGAGCTCAGTCAGCAGGCAGCCATGGTGACAAGTGGAGGGATGTGCCAGTTGCTGGCTTGGGGATAGGATGGGGCAGAGTGGGGGAGGATATCTGTCAGGGTGGGAGGGTGTGGGGTCCACTAAACCACCAGGGAAATTATTCTATGACACACTACGAGGGGATCGGGGATAGGGAGGGGACTGCTAGACCACCAGAGAAGGACAGATATTACACTACAGGTGGTCAGGAATGGGAGGGAGGCCACATGTCACTTATTTTGGTTTTAACAAACATATCTGCTACAGGACAGTTTAGGCTATGAAGTATAGCACCCTCCCCAGTGCAGACTGTGGAGTGATAGCACTCCACCAAACTCTACCCTATCATTGCCTATGGACTGGGTGTGCATGGGGTACCCATTAGTGGGGATTCATAACCCAATGTGTGGCACTCCACTTGATTCCTCACCTTTGTGAATCATGTGGAGGATGAGTATGCCATTGAGATGCCCTAGGCCCATGCATGGTGTATAGCTGCCCAGGTGGCTGGGGTATCTGGTGAGCATCTGTTTGGTGCACCATTAATGAATGCCACAGGACTCCTGCAGCACAGCATTTATAGATAGGGTTGCCTATGTGTCTCAAATATGCAGCATGTAGCCATAGCGAATAGGGTCCATTGTGTGGGATAAGATCAAAGACTGCTAAAATCCAGGAGTACAATATCCCTGGCTGCCTTTTCTCTAGTTCTTTTCTTACAGATTCATAGAAACATAACAGATTAGCAATACAAGATTTGCCCTTGGTGAATTTGTCCTGCTTTTGTCCACTTACCAGTGTCTGCTAAAAATGTAAGTATAATGTCCTTGATTACAGATTCCATCAATTTGCTTATGATGGATGTCACAATGATTGGTCCATAATTTGCCATTACTTCCTTGCTGCCTTTTCTATGTGCAGGGATCCTACAGACTCATCTTCAGTCTTTGGGTACTGTACATCCCAATCTGTCAGTGATTTTATAAAAATCTGGCTTAAAGGTCCTGCAATTTCATCACTGATCCTTTTGAGTAATTTGGGAGACAAACCATCAGGGCAATTGGTTTTATTTTCATCAAGTGATTTTAGTTGTCTTCTAGAATCTGTACTGAGTTTTGTAGAGGAATTTTAGACTCTGTGAAGGTATCCGTTATTGTAGCTTCCAGCTCACTAAAAGTTTGACTCTCAGTATAGACCAAAACAGAAGTTATCACAAAAGATCTCAGCCATTTCTTGTTCATTGATATAATTATCTCCTTAAACAATGGAGCCCATTGCTTTGCTACCTGCTTTAATAGAATTTAGAGAACTGAAAAAGCCTTCATCTCTGCTGTTTATAATACATCATTTTAGTTCATGTTTCCTTCGTTCTTTCCTCATCAGATTATTTTGCACTTCCTTTGTTTTTCTCTATACAGGTTTAAGTCTGTGTTTCAGAGTTTTTTTTATCTTTTGTATGCCTATGTATTAGCTTTAATCGGCTTGGTTATCCTAGCAGTCATCTATACAGGACTCCTACCTGTGGTGCCTGACAACCTGGCCCATCTGGCTAACGAAGATGCAATGCAAAGAGCTGCCACCTCCAGGTGAAACAGTCAGTGTGGATTATGAAGGGAGAACGGAGGAGCAAAAAAAAAAAGAATACAGACATGCTGATCAATCATTTCATGTAACTTTTATGTCACTTGACCAATGGTTAAAGTGGTTCAAAAGAAGTACAGGAACTCTGTCTATTTGTGGAAAACCAAGCCTTTCTAGGGAGGTCCGGGGATTTGCTCCCCCTTAAAAAATTTTTAAAATCCAAGTTGATTTGGTGAGTTTTAGTGAACTCTGGATCACAGCTGTTTATAAAACGAGTACTTCCTAGTTATAGATTTAACAGCCTTACTTTCTCAGAAAGCTGATATAGGTTAATAACTTCCTGTGTGTGTAACATGAACTGGGTCAGCATGCAGTACTCTATAGCTGGTTGCATTAAGAACTACATTTACCACTCTGTATCCATCCACATCACATGCACTTCACCCTCCCATTTTGTGCACTGACTGGGTATCCTTATACATTAAGATAGATGCATGTAATACACAATACATTTAAGGAACAGCTAGACACACCAAATAGATATTAAAGGTTTATTATACGTTAGACATGGTATACACATACAAAGAGATAATACGAGAAATTATACATTAGACACACATGGTATACACATAACAAAGAATTGATATGAGAAGTATACATTCCTAGATATACGGTACATATAAAAAGAACAGCTGGTACAATATATACAAGGAGCCACAAACTTCTAAAGTAATTGCAATTCTTTCTTCTAGGCCAACGCTCACCAAACACCAGATGCTGATCAAGACAATTCAACCTCAGAGGGTCAACACTACTAGCCTACACCTGACTTCAGAAGAGATTCCATAAACCCCCATGGTCACTGGAGGATTCGTCTTCACATTTTCTTTTCATGCATGCTGTACTGTGGGCTGGGTGCCTTCCCTGAAGGAGCCGTGATTTTACGTATGATTCTGGATTCCAGTGATCCAGAGGAGGACCACAAGTTGAAATAAAAATCAGATCAGAAATGTGACTGATAGCAAGGTGATTGCGCCAAGCTGAAGCAATTACATTCATGCGGCTAAAACCTCTCTCACACTAAGCGTTGCTTGTTGGCAGTGTATTAACAGCAAGCTGTAATGGTTTCAGTTTGTCAGGTATGCCATGGCCAGCACACACGTTGTATTCTGTGTACCCAAGGACAGCATCTTTTTCAGGAAGAAAGAATCTGTTTGCAAGTCCTTTTATCTCAGACTCTCCATACCTTACATTATCTAAAGTAATGTTGTCTAGACTGAGTACTGCTAGTTGACATATGAGACCTTTATATTGGTCTTCTGTTACTGAACTTCCACTTCTTGTACCAACTGAAGTTAGTAGTCTACTTTCCAGATTATCAGTAAAACACTGAATAAACTATAGATTATTAATCGCTGGAGTTTTTCTCAAAGTACTGAGTTTGACACCATTAAATTCCTCTGATTCAACAGCACTTCAGCTTTTTTCAATAGCATCACTGGGGTACTCCTTCATGTTGTTTGAGTGTACGATATATCTGTGCAGGAGAAAGATTTGCTTTAGGCTAGCTCATTGTTGGTTCCTGAAGTAGTTCGGACAAATCCTCCAGTTCCTTTAGTGCATCCAACATGATGGCAAGATTCCGCAGGAAAGCAGTAGAAGACAGAGTGCCAGCTAAGCCATTAAACTTAGTCTTCTCACTAGAAGTATGATTTTCATCCAAAGCTGCACTTGTAGCTTGTAGCACAGGTGTCAGCGTGGCTCAGTTGGTAGCACATCTGCCTCTGGACCAGAAGGTCATGGGTTCTCTCCCCACACTGGGTTGGACCTGCACCTAAAAATTGCTGGCATCCGAGCACAGTATTGGGGGTGCTGTACTGCTGGGGTGTGCTGTCCTTTGGGTGAGACGTTAAACCAAGGTCCCTTCTGCCCATCCTGGTGTTGTCCTGGTGGGTGTCCAGGTGGAAGTAAAAGAACCCGGGGTACTCTTCGTAAAGAGCAGGGAACATTCCCGGTGTCCTGGCCAACATTCCCCTTCCCATAAACCAGTTCATGCAATTATCCATGATGTGTGTGGGTGATGATGTGTGATATGGCCGCCACCACACATTCAGTCTCTTCTCTACTAGTCTAGCATTGCTTGTAAAGTGCTTTGGGATACTGTGTATGAAAAGTGCTATATAAATGCTGATTCTTCTTCTTCTTCACTTGTGAAGTGTGCATACAGCGACGAATAACTGGTGCATACAGCATGCACAGTACAATAACTGGATGCCACCCAACATGCATCCAGAGCACTGCCAATTTTTTTTATCTCTCCACCAACAGAAGACGCAGCCTCAGCAGGTTCCCTTTGGTTTTTGGGAGGCTGACTATACAGTGCATACAGTGAATCCATAAAATAATGAAACTGGTTAACAACTTTATATGCATTTACAACATCCGCCACAGCCAGCTCCAATCTGTGATTTAGACAGTGCCATACTACAAGGTGTGGGAATTCATCCACAAGCAAATGAGCAACACCAGACTTGGAACCCATCATGACACTTGCACCATCTGAGCAGAAACCAATCAGAGATGTTTTTAAAAAAAGACTCTGTGAAGTCATGTTTTTTTTAAAGTGGCAATAATAACATCTCTTATAGTCACAGCATGTGTACTAGGTTGTTCAAACAAATTCAGAAAAATAGTTGCAGGTTGTATACAATCATTAAAGGAAAAGTCTCCCACAGTTTACTAGGATTACTAGGAAGAACAGGACAAAAGGGAGCAATAATGCTCATTTATATTGTCCCTCGCACGTGCAGGCAGCATCAAATCATAATTCCCTCAACATAATACTGTCTATCTAGAAGGTGTTTAAACCAGATAAACCCATCTGCTTCCACTGCTGTTCGCAAAAGCCTGTTCCAAGTCTTTGTGCTTCTAATTGTAAAAAAATTGTCTCTTTTCCTGGTTTAGCCCTGTGTATGATCAATTTACTTCCATGTGATCTGAGGTTACTTTGAGTATTACTAATCCCCAGGCCACACTGAATCATTAAATCTGGTGATTGCATTATTTTATGTAAAAATAAAAGATCCCCTCTCTGTCTTCTTTGTTCAAGGGAAAACAGTCCGCTTTTTTGTAATCCAAGATCGTAAAGTAAATCTTTTAAATGAGGGATCAATTTAGTGACCGAACGTTGTATGATAAGGAGACCAAAAGGGTGACCCAAAATCTAGTAAAGGTCTAACATATGCCCCATATAAGGGAATAATGCACTGTTCTGACTTACAGATAAAAGATCTTTTAATTCTTTTTATAAGACCTCTTGCCTTAAAGGCACCTGGCGACAATGTTCTGAGAATGAAAGGGAGTTATTTATTGTGACCCCTAAGTCACTTTCTGATGTAAACATACATAGAATCTCGTTTCCTAGAATATATTTATGTTTTTGATTTTTCAATCCAAAGTGTAAGACTACACATTTCTCAGCATTAAACTGCATCCATTTGTTATTGCCCATTCCATGAATTGGTTTAAATCATTGACCAAAGTTAAGTGTTTTTGGAATGTATCAACCTCCCCACCCGACTTCAAGTTATCAGCAAATTTAACCAATCTATTTTTGATATTCTGTTGAATGGCACTAATGTAAATACTAAAGAGGACTGGGCCCAGAACCAACCCCTGCGGAACCTCACTAGTGACCACCTTTCTGTCAGATAGAATGTTATTTAGTCTGACCATTTGGAGTCGTTCACGCAACCAGTTGTTGACCCATCTTATTAAAGAGCTACTAAAACCTAAATTATATAACTTACTAACCAAATTAGCATGAGGAACCCTGTCAAAAGCTTTAGAAAAGTCCAACATCACATCAGATGCACATCTCCTATCCAAATTTTCATTTATGCTTTCATAAAATGAAAGCAAATTTGTTGTGCAAGACCTCCCCTTTTGGAACCCATGCTGCATATTATCTTTGATGTTAAGTGTAATTTTATCCTGTTCCAATAGATTTGTAAGTAATCTTTCCATGATTTTACATGGGATGGAAGTTAAACTGATTGGTCTATAGTTTTTCAATTTGTTTCTGGAACCTTTCTTAAATATTGGGGTTACTATAGACAGTTTCCAATCCAGTGGTACAATCTCACTTTCCAGTGACTTATTAAATATTATTGTCAGTGGAATAGCAAGTATATGCAAACTCAATGAAAGTAGGTTTGGATGGGTATTATCAGGGCCTACTGAAGTTGAAGTATTACTCTTCTGTAATTCTAATCTCACGTCATCTTCCAAAAAACAGTATTTATTTCTTATAACATCAGTGGAGACATCAGTTATATTTAATTTGGGACTGAAGACTGATGCAAAATAGTTGTTAAAACTATTCACTATTTCAACAGGATCAGTAGTACTATGGCCATTTACAGTTACTCCATCCAAAATATTGGATGATGAATTTTTAGTATTAAGATAGGAATACAACATTTTGACATCTTTACTGTGGGCTATTTTAAATTCCATGTTATATATTGCCCTCCTAATCATTTTTTTAGCTCTTTCTGTCTAGCCATGTATTTAACCTTATTTGCATGAGATGGGTGCTTTTTGAATTTTTTATAAGCATTTAATTTCACTTTAAGTGCTTTCCTAATATCTTAAGACATTCAATTTGGTATCTTACCCACTTTATTGTATTTATTTGCTAGGGGGACAAACATATCCACAGCCAAAGTGATAGCATCCTTAAAGTATTTCCAAGCTTCCTCAGTCCCTAAATTAAATAAGAGATTTCTCTAATCAGTATTTCTAAGGTGATTAATAACAAGTGCTATGTTGGTCTCGTTATATTTTCTTATTTTGGTTTTAACATTCCCAGAACTAGGGGCAAGACAACCCAGAAAACATGTAATCATATCATGATTACTGTTACCTAAAGGTGAAAGAATTGTAACATTATTAATACGGTGACCAATGTTAGTTAAAATTAAATCCAAGGTGTTTGAACCTCTAGTGGCTCCATAACTATTTGCTTGCAATTACAGTTAATAATAGTATCTAGAAAAAAGGTTTCAATTTTGGTCTTAGTTCTAAGATTAGTCCAATCAATGCCCTGAAAATTAAAGTCTCCTAATATAATAACATTGCCCTGGGTTGATACTTCTTTAATTTCTGAGCAAAGAGCAACTGTGTCACTGGAATCACAATTTGGAGGCCTATAACAATTTCCCAAAATAATAGCAGAGTGACTCTGTAATTCTAATTTGACCAAAAGGGGTCCTCTGATGTGGAGGGCTGTGCAGACTAGTGCGATATTCTGAGAGCTGCCCGTACCATTGTAATGAGCTCATCAATGTTATTCCTATGGCACATTCAGGTCAACTTGTCTGATGCACCCTCCTCTGGGTCACCTGTGGCCTCAGACGTTGTGCTGTCCATGTAGAGCCTCATTGTGTGTTCTTGAATGGAAACTTTTGGGGTGCCTGTTGTAATGGGGCTTCCTGTTTTCAGGGATTCCAGAAGTTGGAACAACATCTGTGCTTGGCTAGCATCCAATGCGATTGGTGCGATTGGTGGTGGCTGGGATTCTAAAATGGAGTCTTCCTCTTCCATATCCACTGACTCCCTGTGCGGTGTGAGTGTGCACACTGCATACTTTGTGTCATCCTCTTCTAGTGTTGTGAATGACACTCTGAATTCCCTGCATTTCTTCATGATGTGCATATATCTGTGGGAAACAAAAGAGAACTGCATCAGATAGGGTTCTCTTAGTGCAGCAGACCACATAGTTGATTTGCAGCCGCCACTTATAATATTCCTGTTTCATTGCTATAAGTGGGGAAAAAGGCTCACATAATAGCAAAATGAGTGTGAGTCCCAGGCAAGATGGCGTCCGTGAAATCTCGCAAGAATCCATGAGGTTTGGGATCCCTGTATCAAAGCCTTACCCCAACCAAGATGGCTGCCGTAATCTCGTGGGATTTCATGCGAGATTTGCAGTGCCTAGCCAATTGGTCCTAGTAGCTTTCATGAGAGCCAAGGAGCATCATGGAGCTTGTTCACCTCAGCAGTAATGTGAGTGTTTGCATGGCCATGTGCTGACTTGGGGTGGGGGACTTGATTTATGACCCTCGAGACAAAGGAATTCCACTGCAGTGGAGAATCATGAAAACAGCCCATGATGGATTATGGAGGGCCTGAGGGGATTCACCCAGCCTGTGGAGTAGGGGATCCGGCAGCCCAGATGAATGCCCAGGTATGTGGGGGAAGAATCTGTTGCTCCTGAAGGGTTGTTGTGCCAGACTGCACGGTCATTTGGCATGATCCCTCATTCTGTGGTGTTGGGTGTGGGGGGGATTCTGATTGAGCCCTGTGTGTGGGGCTGGGTGCCTAGGAGGTTGCTCAGGAGGGGCCTCCTATTAGCAAAAAACATTTAGCCCGTGAGATGTCCTGGGACTTTTTTTTTTTTAATTTTGAGGGCTGTGATGCATTTGTATCTTGATTCAGGGGTCACTACTGGAGGAGACCCCAGCCCATACAGGGTGTTTATAAGAGGCTCTGCTTTGCATGTCTGGATGCTTGCTGTGCTGGTTTGTGGGGTTCAGAGCCCGCTACTGGAGGGGGTTACCTTCCCTGATGGGCAGGGGTCGCCATGGCAGGGACCCCAGCCTGCTCATTGGTGTGCAGTTGTTGTGGATTCAGGCCCCGATACAGGAGGGGGTACCTGTTCCCTGCAGGGCACAGTATAACTTATTGTGAGCATTGTTACAATGTTTTAGCCTAGCTGATTCTCTCTGAATGCCTTAGGTCTGTAGGCTACCAGAAGCAGAAAATAGATGCTACTAACAGTTAAATGCGAGCAGTCACTATTATGCTGATCTATGCTGGCTACCAGGCTAGGTTAGTTGGAAGTAAAAAATAAATAAATGTACCTGTAAGGTTGCTTAAAGTTGTTAAGAGACTGTTTTGAGAAGTCAGGAAGTGACCAACCTATCTTGATGCACAAAGTAAAACTGGAGATAATCTGATGAGTACAGAGGTATGTCCTCACCCCCTCTTTGATTTGATTGGATCGTGCATCAACCTATAGGATGGACGAGGAATACCCACTGGTGTTGTTGACTGCAGAGTACTATAAAGGGTACGAAATATAATGACTGATATTTTTTTTTTTTTTGCAAATCACTTTATTTTGTAAATAAGACATTTATATTAAACAACAAACATAACATTAGCCAAGTACAAACGATATCCCCAACAAAAGGTAAAAAGATACAACACCCTCCCCAACCCTACCAGCTCCCCAACTTCCCACCCCCCTTTGGCAGCTATCCATATCTTCAATGTGACAAAAATAAGGAAAAAGGGGCATCACAGCTAAAAGTGAACCATTGGCTAGTGGATGGGTATGTTCAGAGAAGGGACAGCCAACTATAGGTATGGGCTTATGGACTAAAAGAGGTAAAGAGTTCTATGAAGAACCCCGGTAATAAGGTTAAATTTGGTAGATAGGAAAAAATAATGGTCAGACAAACTAGTAACCATATCTCTCCTTCAAGGATTGGAGTAAGCTGCCCCAGCATTTAGAAAATCTGGCTGAAGCGTTATAAAAATTTGAAACTGCCCTCTCAGCATTTAGTGCGTTCAGGAATTCGTCCCACCATTCTTTAAAGGAGGAGTCCAATTGCCTTGCCAATGGCGAAGAATCAATAGCTTTGTAACCAAGGCTACCAAAGCTATTTGGTATTTCTGAGTTCGGATATAATCTGGGCGCATTTCCAAAACACAGGTCTCCACATTAAAAGAGGTGATAGATCACAGTACGGTTGTATCCAGCCTTTAACAGCTTGCCAAAACTTGACTATTTTAGGGCAGGCCCAAATTTTGTGAAACGTAGTAGCTAACTGATCACCACAATCAGTGCAGGCCGGAGACGACTGTCTTTTCAGCCTATACAGTTTGGCCGGTGAAAAATATAAGTTATGCAGCAGATTAAACTGAATATCTCTCAGTCTGTCCTGTTTGATGCATGAGTAAACATTCACCCATATTCTTTCCCAGGTCGTGTCCGACCACCCCATGGCCAGGTTAGTTTCCCAGTAGAGGGGAATTGGTAATATTTTTTGACCTAAACTTGTTATAATATATTTGTATATTTTGGAGACTGGCTTCCCGGACAACACTATTTCCTTCAGTTTCCAGATTAGTTTGCCAGCTTTTTCAGAAACCTTGTTTTATGTATGAAAAGAGATACTTTTTGGATCTGAAAAGTCGCAAAAGTCCTTGGGCTTTACCTCAAACTTATCAATCAAAACAGGTAAGGGGGAAAGTGTGCTTCCAGAGAAAAAATCTGAGATGTGGGGTTTTATACAAGGATCATGTATAAACCTTGTAATAGGTTTATTACCCACAAGAAAATTAGGGTTTCTTAAAAGGGGTTGAGATAGGTCATTGGCATAAGGAATATGTAATCTTAAATATAGTTGGTGTAATGCCCTTATGTCCCAACCCAAAGGGGTATTCCTAACTTGGTTAGGGACCTTAGACCATGGTATATATAGAAAGGATTCTAAATCTAGATTTACCATTTTGGAAACCACCTGGTCCAGGACAAGTCTAGGTGAGGGGGTATCTCCTCTCGTAGCCACAAAGCTGATCTGGTTGCATGGATGGCTAGGTAGTAAGTGTAAAATCTGGTACCTGAAGGCCACCTACACCGATGAAAAATTAACTTGGCATAGGCCCTACTAGGGGTTTGCCTTCCATAGGAACCGAGCAATATTTGTAGAGCTGGATTGAGAATGACCTGGGGAAGTAGATGTTCAAATTATAGAGAGGTAAAAAACCTGGGTAGGACCATCATCTTTAATGTATTAACTCTACCTGAAAAGTCAGAGGAAGCTTTTCCACCTCTCCAGGTCTTCTTTAATAGATTTAAATAAGAGTTTTAAATTTAGGCTGGCCAATTTCCCAAGGTCTTTTGAGATCTGGATACCTAAATAGGATAAAGAACTTGACTGCCACTGTAACCCTAAAGAGGAACACCAATTTTTATGGAGGTGGGAAGAGAGCGAGTAGACCATTGTTTTGTTTCTGTTAAGTTTATAGTCGGAAAATTCACTATAACATGAAATTAGGTGAGAGCAGGTGGGGAAGTGAAGTAGTACTATTCCTGATGTAACAGCAGATCGTCTGCAAATGCTGATACCTTAAATTCCAAGTTACCTATACAAATTCCCTGTATTGAGGAGTCCATTTGGATGGCTCTTATCAGGGGCTCTAAATATAAATTAAATAAGTACAGTGAAAGAGGGCAACCTTGACGAGTGCCTCGCAAAAGGGGGAGGGTCACCGAAATCAAATTGTTGCATTGGACCCTTGCAGATGGACATAGATACATACATAGATACATAGACAGTGTCGGCAGATAAGGGCCTATGGCCGACCTAGTCTGCCCATTTGAGCTTGTAAGTTCAGTTTGTTTTCCTAGAAGTCTATTTCCCCTTACCCCTGACCTCTAGAATTCCTTTATGTCTATCCCATGCATTCTTAAATCCCGTGATTGTTTCAGCTCCCACCACTTCCTCTGGCAGGGTGTTCCACTTGTCCACCACCCGCTCTGTGAAGAAATTCTTTCTCATGTTTCCTCTGAATCGCCCTCCCTCCAACTTCATCCCATGCCCTAGTCCTGAAACATCTTTTTCGCTTAAAATAGTGTTTTCCTGCACCCTGTTCCTCCCTGTAAGATACTTGTATGTCTCTATCATATCCTCCCTCCTCCTCTCCTCCAGGGAGTACATGTTCAGTTCCTTCAACCTGTCTTCATAGGACTTGTGATGCAACCCATGCACAATCTTTGTTGCCCTCCTCTGAACCTTCTCTACCCTGTCTATGTCCTTACGTAGGTATGGTCTCCAGAACTGTACACTGTACTCCAGGTGGGGCCTCACTAGTGTCTTGTATAGTGGAATTATGACCTCCCTTTCCTGCTGGTGATGCCCTGCCTATACATCCCAGCATCCTATTTGCTTTACCTGATGCCTTGTCACACTGTTTCCCTACCTTGAGGTCATCAGAGATGACAACCCCAAGATCCCTTTCCTGCTTGGTGCATGCTATATCCTCATCCCCCAACTGATATATTGTGCCAGGGTTTTTGTGCATCAGTCCAGAATTCCTCTGCATTCTAATACTGTCTGTAGCCTAAGGACAGTCATACAGGATCCGAATATAATGAATAAATTTTTCTGGGATACCAAATTTGGCCAATGTTGCAAACATAAAACCCCACTCTACCCTGTCGAAGGCCTTTTTTGCGTCTAACGATACTAAAGAAGCCTCCTTGTCTGGACATTCAGACGCAGAAATTAAATAAAACAGCTTTCAAAAATGGTCTGCCGAGGATCGACCTGCAACAAAACCAGATTGCTCCGGACTTAACAGCCCAATCCATGTTGATTTTAATCTGCTGGCTAAGATTTTAGCATAAATCTTTATGTCTATATTCAATAAAGAAATAGGTCTATAATTACTTGCTGAATCTAAAGACTTATCTGGTTTGGGTAGCAGAATTATCCTGGCTTCAAAAAGGGATCTGTCATTTACCCCATTTTTCTGCCAATAGGCGTAAAGTTGATACAAAAATGGAATCAACTTACTCTTAAAGGTCTTGAAGAAAAGGGGGGTAAAGCTCCGACCAGGGGCTTTATCTAATTTAGTGAATCAATAGCATTTGCAATTTGTTCTTCCGAAAAGGGGGCTATTAGCAACTGTATCGATTCCTCGGGCATCTGTGGGAAAGAAATTTTGTCTAAGAATTCTTTCATTTTAAATTCACTCTGTAAAGAGAAGGGTTGACTAGAGTATAAAGATTTATAATAATTAAAAAAAATATCTAAGATGCCCTCGGGATCAGTAATCAATTTATTTGTGACAGGGTGTTTATAATGACTGATATCTTATTGACATATATGTACAGTAGTTGATGCAATGTATAATAAATATATCAGACATATCCAAATCATAAATATACAGGAGTCTTCTCCTTTAAGACCTGCTTTAATATAGATTAAAAGAGTGCATTTATTGCTAACAGTTGTAGACTCATTGACAAACATAGAGATCTTGGACTGTTGTAACAGAATCTTGTGCACAACTATTTTACGCATTTCTGATGCAATGTGGGATATAATGTCAGCACAGCTCAGATGAGAGTGAACTCTCTCCCCATATCAAACCTATTCACAATCTGCAGTTCAATTAAAGTGGAATGGTCTAAGTAAGGCCTTTCAGACTTAGCAATGTAATATGTTGTTCTAAATACCTGGTTAGTTGTTTCCAGTGCAGATTTATATTGCTCACCTATGATGTTTTTCATTACATGACAGTTTGCCTGTTGTAGAATATTATTTGCAAGTTTATGTGCATGATAATTTCTATGTTCCAAAACTTAATTCCTTAATGAGTTCTGTTGCCATTTGATATCAGTACCATTAGGGCTAATACGTACATTTACCCATGCTTTGCCTGTGTCATTCCCTGCGAAATGTTAGGACCATGACCACCAACATTCTTGCAGGTACAACACCCCAGCAAGCCCTCTGTGACAACAAGCCAAGGGTTGCTGTCCTTGAAGTGCTCATATTGGTCTTTTGACCAGCACACAGGAATGGAGCTTGGGATGTTAGGGGGTTCGGGGTGATCATGGAGGTAGCTGATGGGGTAGAATCAGTGTCATGTACTAATTAGAGATGGGCAAAGTGGCCTCAATTTGCTCCCTGGAGTAATTCATGGAGTAAAGGCAGATTCACGGAGTGCTCCGCAATACGAAGCAGAGTACTTCGCGTTATAATAGGTAATGTGAAGTCCATTGAAAACAATGAGTTTGCATTACTCCTCCTTCCCAAACCACTACTCCACCAAATTTTAAGGCAAAGTACATTGAGAACAATGTACTTTGCCTCACTTCACCTTGTTTTTAAGCTCCAAAGGTGAGTTTTGCAGTGATTCATGGGATTTCAAGTCACATGGGCTCTAGATTGCTCTGCACAGCCTCAGTTTGGGGTAGTATGTGTAGGAAGATGTAGGAGACGGTCTGCTCTGAAAGCTCTCTGTGATTCAAACCTTCTAAAAGCTGTTAAAAATCTTTCTGAGTCATTTTTATCACTGAAACTTTAGTTTATCGATTGTAAGAAACCCTCCTGTGTTCATATCATTGAGCGTTTATTGTTTGTGTGTGGATTTTGAATGTTAATGTACAACATTCAGTCTGTGTACTGAGAGACAGTGGAAGTGTGCTTTGGGGGAGGGGCAGATCTAGTGTAGGTAGATTCAAGTTGGAAAAATAGGGAGTTCTATGGTTTTTTGGTTATATTTTTCTTGTATAACTGACTATGTTAATGTACACACAGTAATATTTTCAGTAATTGTTGAATTATTTTTGCTAATTGTGTGTGTTGTGGTCTGGAAGGATCTGGTGCAGCAGTGAGGTTGTTTAAAATATGTTTTATATTACTGAAGTTTTAAATTTGCTATGCATTACTTGCAGACAAATTCTGTGTGTGTGTGTGTGTGCGCGGTGTGTGATATGACATCAAATAATATACCTTTTATTGTGCCTCAGTGTAATTGCAGGAGCAGCAGTGTGAGCCTGCTATCCACTGTAGCTGCATGATTTTGTACTGCCATTGTGGTATCTTGCCTTGGTTTTACACTGCAGTAATATGCAGTCAGTGCCCCCCCCCCACACTGGCAAAAGGTATTCTTTTCCAGATTGGATTGTTTGTGACTTGAGAACATCACCGATTAGTTAAGGTGCTGTTGAATGTATGACTTTCATCTGTATCTGTTATTGAAGCCACAGTTGTTTTTAGCTTCACATCCAGTGTCCCCGGCCCCCACCCAGAGTGAACATTCCAAAATCTAAATTTGTTTAGAGTATTCCTGTTGATCCCCAAATGCTCACAAAGAGACATGCAAGCAAAGCTGTTTTTCACCATGGCAGTGCTGCCAGTGGTAAGATTGTCTGTGGGCATGGCAGTAGTACGCAGTCACAGAAGTTCATTGCTGATGTGAGGAAAGGTATTGCTCCTTCAGTGTTTTTTACAGCACAATCAGTAGCCTCACTCATAGCTGGAAGAGATGATGTTGTCCCAGCTGGTGGTGTTGGTGCAGTTGCTGGTGGTGGCACGAGTATTGCTGCCTCAAGTTCCACTTCTGACCAGTTTACCGTGTCCAAAATATAGTGGAGTGTGAAGCAGTGGCAGTGAGTGACAGTGTAGATGATGTCATACTCCCCAGTAACTGCACATGAGGATTCTGATCATCACGTCAATGATAGCACACAAAGTGACATTTCTTCCACTGCGGTTCAGGTCATGCATTTGCCATGCAGTGATTCACAATGTGGTGAAAAGATTTCCGGTGATGGTGGTGCTGATGATGATGATGTTGCTGTGGTTGCAATATGCAGTTCATATGCCAGCATCCAAGCAGAAGATGTGGATGATGTTGATGAATATGATGATGATGTCAGTGACCCCTGTTGGGAACCGGAGAAAAAGAAAGTCAAGGTGGCTGTGTCTGGGTCTATTTGCCTTCCCCACCCACATAAAAAGTTGTGATTTACCAGTTTCAGTAGATGATGCTGACCCAGTAATAATGATAGATAGTTGTGGTGGTCACTTGCAGTCCAACTGTGTCCTGCCTGACAAATCATGTAGCACACCCCCCACTTCATGGCTTAAAAAACAGAGTCTAATAAGCAGCATCAGGGGGTACATGTTAAAACTACAGCATCAAAATCCCTTATTTGTTTTGTTTTTTTGTGGAAGATGCAAATGATGAGTCAGTTGCAATCTACCAGGTTTTTCAGGTGCGTGTGAGTCGAGGTAAAAAGGGGAGCCATCTGGGCACAGGAGGACAGCATATGCATCTTAAGAATAAGCACATGGCACTATGGACCCAGCACATGATGGCAGCTAATATCACAGTGGGGCGTTCACCCTCGTCAGCAACCATAATGAGCATGTCATCCCCTTTCATGACTGTAGCATCAAGTAGAAAACTAAATGTGTGCAGTAGTGATGAAATAAGAGCAGAGGATTACTACAGGCATGATGAGGTGGAAGAGCAGAATGATTTTGAAATGTTGTCCAGTGCTGGCGAGAGTAGTGGTTTTGATAGTAGTGGTGGTCAGTGCAGTATGTCTAGTGAAAGTTTTACATCAACCCCTGTTAATAAATCTGGGGAAATAACTGCATTTCTGGGTTTGTCATCACCTATGCAGCCGTCTTCATCACATGTCCATACTCCACCCACTGCCATTTGCAGAGCAGAACCATTTGTCATCACACCCCATGTACAACATTTAAGTCAGCCCACATTACAGAGTGTTTTTGTGCATCAGCTGAACTACCCACCCAGTCATACAGTGTCACCTGAACTTAATGCTGCTGTAGCTGAAATGCTGTCAATTGATCTTTTGCCCTTCTCCTTTGTGGAGAATTCTGGGTTCCTGTGGTTTGCTGCACATGCCTGTCCAAAATGGAAAGTTCCATCCAGGACATACTTTTTGACCCGTGCTGTACCCGAGTTGTACCATACTGTGTCCAACTCAGTAAGACATGCCCTTCAACATAGCTCCTCTCCATTCATCCATTTAAGTATGGATATGTGGACAAGTGGCAAAACAGCGGGAGTTCATATTTGTGTATAACTGCACACTGGGCGCAGGTGCCGGGGGTTGTTTGTGCTGTTGGTAGTGTGAATATTCAGTGTAGTAAGGTGGAATGTCATGGTAGCAATCTTCCAGGAATTCGACAGCATGCAACGATTGCTATGTGCAATGTGACCTATTCACACACTGGTGAAAACATGTTGGATGTGGTACTGACTGAAATTGACAAGTGGCTGAATCCCCTGTCCCTGAGAGCTGGGTTCATAGCAAGTGACAATGGGTCAAATGTGGTGAAATGCATCATGAATGGTGGCTTTGTTCATGTGCCATGCATAACCCACTGTTTAAATCTTGTGGTGTAGTAGTTTCTGCAGAACCCTGATATAAAGGAAATGCTGACAGTTGCACGCCATATCTGTTCTCACTTTTCACGTCGTGCAAAGGCCTGTGACCAGCTTTGGCAGCTGCAGATCCAAAACAGCCTCTGGCAGCACTGCTTGAAGCTGGAAGTTGTCACCCAGTGGAACTTCATTTTATGCATGGCAGAGAGGTTGTATAAACAGTACAAAGTCATCTCAGAATATCTTGTCATGCACACTAGCCATGACAATTCCGGGGCCTCCATGTCTATGACGACTGAACAGTGGTGCCTCATGGACTCTGTAATAAGAATCTTGAGGCCTTTTGAACTTGCCACATGGGCAGTGAGTGGTGAGTCTGCCTCAATTAGCCAATCAATTCCACTGCTGCAGGTGCTGAGGCAGACATTGGTGAATGTAAAGCATAGCCTTGATGTTGCCGGAGACAGTGCTAGCAGTGCATTGCTGAAACACATACTGACAGTATTCAACCAGAATCATCACATCTTGAGCATTCAGCGTAATGACAACTTTGCAATAGCAACAATGCTAGACCCGTGATACAAACATGGAATTGTCTCAATACTGGAGATAGTGTAATGATAACGCGAAGTGGCCACTTCACGTTCACTTCGCAGGCAGAATTTAATTTTGTGGCATCGCTAGTACTAATTTAACACTGTTTACTCTCCAATTGTCCAGTAGAATGTCACAGTCAGTGATGCTGGTAGTATCACACATTTGAGTTTCACAACTAGATTGCATGCCTTCTGAGACTTCTTGTTCATTCTGTTTTCATTTTTTTGAACACTTGAAATACAGTTGACTGTTTCATATTTAAGTTGGTTCCATGATTCTTTTCCAGATGTATCCTGGGGGAGGCAGTGGACAACAGAATAATGGTATGAGCATAATAAAAATATGTTTTAAATCATGGAGACAATATGCATGCAGATGGAATAGTCCAAACACAAAATCAAAGAATCAAGTAGCATGCATGGTCAGTGTTAGTGACTAAGCAGGTTGCACACCTGCCCAAGTGCATAACATTGGAAGGCTGTTTCCATATCCACACCAGGAATTTGGGTGAAATCCCAATATTGACACTGCAGTGCAGCATATGAGAGGTGATGCACTCATGAAGCACTGTCCTTCAGATGAGGCAGTAAAGCAAAGTAACATATGCCAGTTCTGGTGGTTGTTGAGGTGGTGGACATTACAGATCTCATGGATGGGACTTAAGAGAAGAGTAGCAAAATGTTCTGAGTGCCCTGTTTAAAGTACACTCATTCACTACAATTACCACCAACAGCTCCTGTATTGCAGACACCAAGGCAACCCACAGGATTTGTTTATTTAACTTAAGACATCAAAAAAGTACTAAGGCAACCAACAGGATTTATTTATTTAACTTAAGGTATTGAAAAAGTACATATTTTGAATATGGTGAGGTGTCCAGTTCTGGATGTCACATCTCTTTAATTAAGGACCTAGTCAGGGTGGAGGCAGTTTAAAGAAGGGCAACAAAGACAGTGCCAAACATGCACCAAAGGTCTTATGCGGGGAGAATGGGAGAGCTCAATATGTATACCCTGGAGGAGACAAGAACCAGAGGAGATAGGATAGAAAACAAATATCTAATAGGCATAAATAATGTACTGGAGCCACAGGGTAGCATCTTTAAGATAAGGAGATGTCTAGGAATGAGGGGACTGTGGCATGACATGAGGTTGGAAGGTGGTAGACTAAGCAGTAGTGTGAGGAAGTATTTCTTCATGGAAAGGGTGGTGGATGCATGGAATAGACTCCTAGTGGAGTTGGTGGGGGGCAAATGCAGTGGGGGGATTCAAGCATGCATAGGACAGGTATCGGGTAACCCTAGCAATAGGAACGAGGACATAAAGCCTAAGATCAAGTAGTGTCTGCTGCTTTAACAGCAGGCAGGAAAAATGTGCAGACTAGATGGACATAGTGGTACTTGTCTGCCATCAGTTTCTAACTTTATATTATATGTAATAGCCCAGATGTTTTAAACCAACTACATTTGACATGCCCTACCCAATGCAACCTTCTCGTGCGTGCCAGAAGCACCAACTACAACCATAAAAAAAAGAAACCATCTACATCAATATTGTGTAAAACAACAAAAGTTATGTGACCTGTGAAATACTGGACAGCCAATCAATTCACAAAAAATACTACCAACAGCTTAATCGGGTTCAACTTCTGCTGGTTACCATCTGTACCCCCACCCAGTCACCATTGAAAAAGGGACTTTTAGTCTCAGTGGGCCTACCGGGTCAACAAAATTCAATAAATAAATACATTTATAAACCACACCAGAAAAGCACATTTGGGTAATTAAAGACCAGATCAACACTACAGAAATACTCAAGAAACTTTTAAAGCAACATGGTCTTTAATTTCACCTCTCCAAGAGCTTAGACTGGAAAACACAATTGCTGAAACAAACTGATGGTGACCAAGAAATACTGCTGTTGAAATAAGCAGCTACATGGTGCTTTGTCTGAAGGGTGAACAAATATATTTGGTGTGCTGTGATTAAGGACAATAGTCTTTTAGTAAATAAAGTACTTAGTTCAGAACCATTATATGGCTGCATGCAATATCAAAAGAAGTTAATCTCTTTAAAATGCTGGTAGCATGGCATGAGAAAAGGTGCAAATTACACCATTCAACTAAATGAACTAAACACCACACATTTCTGCCTAAAGTTGAACCAGCATAATGTTTTGTGGTGATTTGCATATAGAGCCCATGATGCTTTGTATTATGGGGGTATGTGTGATTTTGTATTTCTTTGAAACTTGGCTTTCTGGCCAATGCCCTTTGGGGTAACCCTTGCCTCAGTGCTTGCTTGCTAAGGTTTCTTGTCATTCAAATAAATGGAGCTTTAATTACAATGCTTGCTTTTTGAGTGATAGGGTAGGTTTTCCTTGTATACAGACTTTAAATCTGCATCGATTTTGATTCGAAT
The DNA here is from genome assembly GCA_016271365.2 of Neoceratodus forsteri. Lineage (NCBI taxonomy): Eukaryota > Metazoa > Chordata > Ceratodontiformes > Ceratodontidae > Neoceratodus > Neoceratodus forsteri. The sequence goes on along the minus strand of CM028130.1, from coordinate 1,110,027,131 downwards.
GTGTGAAAAGTGTGGATGGCCCTGCTGATTATAAACTTGAATGTTCTGTGGGGATTGGTGTCAGAGGTTTGGTGACAGCAATCACTTACTTGTTAAAAAGAGATAGGCGACTTGTCACCAGAACTACATACCTCATATCAGACAAAGCAGCCCCCAAAATATTACATACACATGTCTGTAAACATGCTGGTAAAACTGATTAAGTATATTTAAAGAGTTGCCTCCATAAAGAAAAGAAAATTCCAACCTGGCTCAAACAAAAGTGCTACATTTAGTAAAAACTGGTGCATGATGCAGTGAAAAGTTATTTTTGTGTGGTCAGCACTCAAACAGCACCTTTGCTTGGTCAGTCAGGTGTGCTGCGCTTCCTGCTTATAAGATCACATAAAAAAAGTATTAAAATCATATCATATTATTTAATACTTTTATTTATTGTTTGATTTTAAATGCAGGATGCGCAGCACACCTGCCGGCTCAGGCAAATAAATCATATACTGCTGACTAACCACTCAAAAGGTTACTCAAAGGAACAGTACAGCTGGCATAAGCACTGTAACCTTTCAAAGTTCTTGTGGCCTTTCCATCTTAAGGACAAAAACAGAATTCCCTTTCTTTAAATACGATGTCTTATAGGACTAGTCAGACTGCTAGCAGGAGAGCAAATTTTTTATTATAATGTATGGGGAGCCCTTATTACCCACTGAAAGTAAACTGTTTACAACCTTGTAATCCCACTGTTGTGATGTCAGAACCTTATAAACCCCTCTCATCTATGTCATAGCAGTGGGTTTACAAACCAGAATGCCAATATAATTCAGTATTCTACACACCCAGAAAGTGATTGTTAGTCTCAGTACAGTATTCAAATAACATTCCAATTGTCACAGTTTACTGTTACTGAGTCTAGCAATCATAGATAGATACATACATAGATACATAGACAGTGTCGGCAGATAAGGGCCTATGGCCCACCTAGTCTGCCCATTTGAGCTTGTAAGTTCAGTTTGTTTTCCTAGAAGTCTGTTTCCCCTTACCCCTGCCCTCTAGAATTCCTTTATGTCTATCCCATGCATTCTTAAATCCCGTGATTGTTTCAGCCCCCACCACTTCTTCTGGCAGGGTGTTCCACTTGTCCACCACCCGTTCTGTGAAGAAATTCTTTCTCATGTTTCTCTGAATCGCCCTCCTCCAACTTCATCCCATGCCCTCTAGTCCTGAAACATCTTTTTCGCTTAAAATAGTGTTTTCCTGCACCCTGTTGCTCCCTGTAAGATACTTGTATGTCTCTATCATATCCCTCTCCCTCCTCTCCTCCAGGGAGTACATGTTCAGTTCCTTCAACCTGTCTTCATAGGACTTGTGATGCAACCCATGCACCATCTTTGTTTCCTCCTCTGAACCTTCTCTACCCTGTCTATGTCCTGCACGTAGGTATGGTCTCCAGAACTGTACACTGTACTCCAGGTGGGGCCTCACTAGTGTCTTGTATAGTGGAATTATGACCTCCTTTCCTGCTGGTGATGCCCCTGTCTATACATCCCAGCATCCTATTTGCTTTACCTGATGCCTTGTCACACTGTTTCCCCACTTGAGGTCATCAGAGATGACAACCCCAAGATCCCTTTCCTGCTTGGTGCATGCTATATCCTCACCCCCAACTGATATATTTTGCCAGGGTTTTGTGCCCCATATGCATTATATTGCACTTCTTTGCATTGAATTTCAACTGCCAAACCCTTGACCATTCTTCAAGTTTCTGCAGGTCCTGGCCTCATTCTGTCTACACCTCTGGTGTGTCTACTCTGTTACAGAGCTTTGTGTCATCAGCGAACAGTGAAATTCTGCCTTCTAGATCCTGTGCAATGTCACTGATGAAGATGTTGAATAGGACCGGTCCCAGCACTGATCCCTGTGGTACCCCACTGGTTACTCTTCCCTCTGTGGAGTGACAGCCATTTACCACCACCCTCTGTGTCCTGCCACCCAGCCAGTTACCTACCCACCACACTACTGTCCTGCCCACACCCATATTCCCCAGTTTGTGTAATAGTCTTCTATGTGGCACAGTGTCAAAGGCCTTGCTGAAGTCCAGATAGGCCATGTCCACTGCCCTCCCTGATCCACCTCCCTAGTCACCCAGTCAAAAAATCAATGAGGTTGGTCTGACATGACCTCCCCCTGGTGAAACCATGCTGCCTTGGGTCCTGTAGTCCATTGACAACCAGATGTTCCACCAATCTCTCCTTCAGTAGTGCTTCCATGATCTTTCCCACTACCGAGGTGAGGCTGACTGGTCTGTAGTTCCCTGCTTCCTCTTAGTTCCCACTTTGTATAAGGGAACTACATCTGCTGTCCTCCAGTCTTGGGTACCTCCCTGTTTCAGTGATTGGCTGAACAGGATAGCCAGAGTTCAGCCACCACCTCTCTTAGTTCTTAAGGACCTGGGTGCACCCCATCTGGCCCCATTGCTTTATCAGCTCTTATTACTTCCAGTTCCTTCAGGACCCTTTCTCGTAAAGGGACTTGTGTCCATTTCTGCACCATTCTCACCCCTTGTACTCCCTTCAGACCCATTACCCCTCTTCCTTAGTAAAGACTGAGCAGAAATACCTGTTCAATATGTCAGCTTTATTGTTGTCATCCTCCACGGCTCCCATCCTCCCTTCAGTCTCACTATCCCTCCCTTTGTCTTTCTTTTTTCACTTATGTACCTGTAAAAGGTTTTGTCCCCTTTACCCACTGATTTTGCAATGTGTTCTTCCGTCTGAGCTTTGGCTTCCCTTACTGACTTCCCTGCCTCCCTTTGTTTCTCCTGGTACTTCTCCCTATCCTTCTGCCTGTGTCTTTTGTATTGCCTGAATGCAATCTTTTTGGCTTTCACTTTCTTTGCTACCTCTTTGGAAAACCATAATGGTCTCCTCTTCCTTTTCCTCTTGCTAACCTGCTTAATGCATTATTCTGTTGTTCTTATAATCCCCATTTTAAATACTGCCCACTGTTCCTCAACCCTGATTCCTGTCCCATCTCCTTAATGCCTCTTTCAAATATCTCCCATTTTCCCAAAGTCTGCCCCCTAAAATCCAGGATACGTGTTTTGTGTGGTTTGGTTCTGCTCTTTCTGTGATTTCAAACCACAATGACTGGTGGTCACTGTTACCCAGGTGCTCCCCACTGTTACCCCATCACACTGTCCCTGTTTGTGAGCACAAGGTCCAGTATTGCCTTCTGCCGAGTTGGTTCCATGACCAGTTGCTTGAGGAAGGCACCTGAAGGGAGTCAGGATAAATCTGCTCTAGTTGATGCTGCTGCTGGGATGCTCCAGTCCACGTCTGGTATATTGAAGTCTCCAACCAGTACTACCTCACCCTTGTCTGCCATCCTTTGGATGGCTAGACGGCACCTCAGAAGTGCAGCACCCCCCTCATGCTGCACTGCAGTGTCAGTATTGGGATATTAACCCAAGTGCTAGATGTGGGAACTGAACCCACAGCCCTCTGATCTCCCAGCCTCAGAGGTGAGTGTGCTATCTACTGAGCTACTGACACTACTGACACTGCAATCACTATGTCTGATAGAGATTTTAACTCTGGTGCTATTTCAGCCCACTGTCATTCAGTCTGTGTATCCTAACAAACTGTTTTCCTACACAATTATGTGGCAGTAGTGCAGATTCATTAATAAGGTAAGGCTAAATTACTTGTGTTTGGGGGGGGGGTGTAACTTTGCATGCCGAGTCCCATACATTATAAATGACAATGCCTGATGCACAGGTGATAACCACGGTGTAATTACCTCTCATGGTTGCTAGTGCAATGGTTAACCTTTACTGATGCCCTAGAAACCACTCAAGGTGATTACACCATGGTTATCACCTGTACATTAGGCATTATCCTCTATATTGTGCTTTCTGATTAAAGTGCGCCTTCTGATTCGAACACTGGTTGGAACCAATGCTACAGTTAGAATGTGCACTTTAATTAGAATTTAGAAAGCACATAAATCACCTGCTCTTCTACTAGCAGTCTTACTATTCCTGTAAGACACAAAATTGAGACTGAGCAGTTGTAGCACACAATTCAGTTACACCATCCCCACACACACACAACGCGGATGACAATTTACTGTACATGTAATGTGATTAGAGAATTTAGAGTTCCAGCTTCCACTGTCCAATTTAAACTGCTATGCCTTCTATTACAGAGCAGGAAACAGAGTCAAGCACCTAACAAAAAAGAGTAGAATGAAGACAAAGCACCCGTCTTGGTCTGACTCTATCTTCTGCCAGGCATGCTGGCAGTCACACAGTCGCTGGCAGTTGCTGTGGGTGGTCTGCGTCAGATGGCGGTTAATAGTTGGCTGCTGCTTAAATAATCATTTTACTTTACTAATATCAGATGAACTCATTATTAAATGAATTTCTCAGTTTCAATACAGCGTCTGACAGGAATTGTTGACTGCTGGCAGTAGAGTATGTGATTTTTTATTGTGCTTTCTAATTAAAGTGCACATTCCCACTCTAGCATTGGTTGGCAAGCAGTGCTAGAGTAGGAATGTGCACTTGAATCAGAAAGCACACTAAGAAATCACTTAGTCTACTGTCTGCCGGCAGTCTGAATCTGACTGTTCCTGTAAGGCACTGAATTGAAACTGAGCATGGCTGCTTAATCTAGATATAATGCACATGAAAAAAACTATACATATTGTATAAAACCTCTGAGTACATATAGAGGAAATATAATCAGCGAAGGTTTAAACTTTAAGCATCCACTGCTTATATTTCCTTGTATACAAATGAGAACTTCAAACCATTAACAAACTGTTTTGCGTAATACATTCATAAACGTGGCACAGCTGCTGTAGCTATATATCTGCAGCAGCTGCTCCAAGTCCATACATCTTTACTAATCCTGCTTTTAAATTTGATGAAACATAAAAACTACTAGTAGCTGCTAATAATATATTGCTATTGGCACAGAATAAACAGCAATCAGCACACATAGGTGGGCTGCAAAATGGCAGAGAAGAAAGCCAGTGCCTATGATGAGCTTCATATCAGCTAACTGACAGCTATCAGTTAACTTCCCTCAGTTAATTTTGCAGCACTTCCTTAGCGACAACAACCTCCCCCAATGTCTATCCCACAAAAACAAGTCAGCGCACACCCTGACCCCCCCCAAGAAAAGGGGTAACTCAAATGTAACATCAAAACATTTTTCAGCCTGAAGTGGCAACTTACTGATATGATTTCAAAAGGAGTGGGGGCTTTCTTGGTATTCACCTCAGGGCCCATTTACAAACTGTATCCAATGTTAACTGGTCACCCTTGAGAATCTCATTCATGAACTATAAATGGGATTCTAAATACGGGGTTGCATATGGCATACATCAACAAAAACAAGTCAGAGCACACTCTGCCCCCCCACCAAAAAAAAAACAGGTCAAATGTAACATTAAATACATTTTTTCAGCCCTAATTGGCAATTTACTGATTTGATTTCAAAAGGAGTGGTGGTCTCTTGGTTTTCACCTCAGTTAGGGCCCTGCTGTGAAGTCACCCAGCTACCAACGTTGAGATAGATCACCCATCAGCTGGGTCCCTACTCTAAACTGTATCTGTCTTGAATGGCTTACTTTTATACAGGATGCAGCAGCATCAGCCCAATATAGGCTTAACTGAGCTGTGGTCCCCAGCCAATGCGCAAGTCACTGGCTGGGAGTAGCTAAGTGAGAAAGTCACACTTCTCCATTTACAAATTGTCTGCATCCAATATTAGCTGCTCACCCTTCCTCATTCATAAATTTTAAATGGGATTATAAATAAGGGGTGCTACTGCATATGGCATACATCAACAAACACAAGTCCGAGCACACTCTGCAGCCCCCTCCCAAGAAAAGGAGTAACTGTACCATTGAATATATTTTTTCAGCCTAAAAAAAGCCAGAGAAAAGTTTATCCCACACACTGCAGCAAGTAATCCCTCTGTGCCAAAAACTAAGCTACAACAATCACTGTATACTAGGGGGACTCACAATGAAAGCCAGTCTGGAGGACCACACATTTATACAGTCATTATCTGATAATAGTGGTCTGTGCATGGTGATCTTTTGTGAATGATCTAGCAAATGCAGACATTATTGATGCAGTGAGTGGTCCATTGCTTTTCGAACAACTGAACTAGTCTAACTGCATGACGTATTAGAGTATAGAACAGGGTGGCACAACAGTTCAACAGGAACTAAACAACTGCGGCATAAAAACATTGAACATGTGCCTGAACAAACTTTGAACATATGCTAGAAGAGCTCCCAGTACCATTTGCTACTAAACAACTCTTTATTTCAGCAGGCGTTTCAGCCTTGTCACTGTTTTCTACCACTTAGTGTCTGCATAGCTGAGCAGCTGTATAACAATGTCTATCAGTGATCACAGACAGGCTGAGATAACTTACTTTCCGATGTGATTGGATGCGGGATAAAAGTTTTATCTCACATCCAATGACATCTGAAAGATAATCTGCAAGCTACTCCACCTCAGTACTACCTAAGTATTAAAACAAAATCATTGAAAACACTACAAATCTCCATAGAAGACAACAATTTATTTTTATCCCACTAGTACAGTACCTTTAACTATAAACACACTCGAGATTGACCCATTTCCCATATGCCCAGTCCCCTGTAAAATAATTCATATGCCCACAAGTTCCACAACTGTTCTGTTACTGTATATTATAGTCCAAATAAACTTATTGACTGACTGCAGTGCTAAGCCAAGTTATTTATTAATTCCAATTTCCACCCTCCTCCCTTCCCAATCCTAACTTAGCAGTTACTGATTCTCCCAAGCCCAGCAACCAAAAAGAGCTAGGGAGAAGGCAAAAAAGAAAGTAGGAAACAAAACAGCACACCAACCTATGGACAGCTTACAGCTAGTCTAGCTGGACTTGTCTGGGATCTAGTCTCCTCCTCGGTGGACTGAGTAGGCTCTCTTGGTTTGCAGTTGCTGCAGGTGGGTTGCAGATACTCTCCTCCTGGTGGGCCATCTCCCAGTCCAGCTCTGTCTCTGACTCAGCAATCTGTGGTGGAGGCTGGAAGGAAGCCAAAGAAAAATCGTTGCAGAAATAAAACAATATTTACAGTACAGCCACACAGCCCAGGCTGGGCAGGAAAGCGTAGCAGCAGGTTCTCTCAGCTCAGGCTGGCAGTGTAGACTGGCCTATGGTTGCTGCATAGTGTGGGGCCGGTGGACAGTCTTCTTCTCTAGCATTGCCTCAGGCAGACAGCACAATCGGTGGCAGGCACTGGGCGGGCCGTGCCGAGTACCAGCTCAGCTGTATAAAGCAGCTTTTAATGTTGATTTACAGGCAGCTCTTTTAATTTGCAGGCAGCAGCAGTGTATGCAGGCAGACCCTTCTCTCCTCCTTCTCAGTACTCAGGCTGGCTGCAGGCTGTGGCAGTGACTCTTTCTTGCACTCAGTTCACTCACTCATGGCATTTAAGACAGGCAGCAGCAGACAAGCAGCGGGCGACCTCCAAAACTGGCGACCTCCACAGCAATTTTCTCTCTGGTGCTCTCGCATTCTTTATGGCTGGATCTGGACCAAGAGAGTCAGAGGGATGACTTTTATCCTGAGCTGAGGACACTGATGGACTTGAGAGGGGACTGAAGTGCAGGTCAGTGTAGGTGGGGTGAGAAACAGGGAATGGATCGAGTGGAGTCCTGTGGTTGGGATAGAAAGGGCATACGTCAGTACATCTGACATTAGCACACTAGGTCCATGCAGCTATGAAAAAAGAAACATCGGAAAACAAGGAATTAGATGGGTGAACCACATGGTTCTCTGGGAAGAGTCAGCATTTTGGTCAACTGTAAAGTACTGGAACGGTGTTCTGGTTGCAGAAAAAGTACCGGAATTCTGTTCCGGTGCATTCCGGTCCACTTTCATCACTGCACTTGGCAGAGCAGAGTGAGTTTGCCTTCTGCTCCCCCCATCACAAGCTTACTGTAAGACTTTCAGCTCATTGGATCAGAGGGCAGAATGAGTTTGGCTGCTTGTGTACAACATGAATTATTGTCCATAATCTCTCCAAGTTTCATGTCCAAGACAAATTCCACTCTCATGTAGAGGTGTCATAGGGTCTTGTCCATTATGCCAAAAAGAATTTAGAGGAGATTAAGTGGTCTGTCACCCCTCAAAGTAACAAGAGAAATAATTTCTGAAATCTTTAACAATTGAATCTTGCCAGTGGACCACTGCTGGCATTGAGACAGTAAAGTAGAAGAATAGGGGGAATCTAATCCATATTGACAACATTGTTCAGAATAACAAATTGAAGGAGGGCTTGGAAATGAAGCCTGAGGAAAAACAGGTAACAGTGATCATAAACAGATCAAGCAGAGTAACTTCGTTGGGGGGGGCTTTCTAGAAGCACAGGATGGTAAATACCTGCAACAGTCGGTTGGAAGCTATGGTTACATTAGTCTGTGTTAGTCATTGTGCAGTTTTTTTTCCAGTAATTTTCTTTCTGGCAAAAACATCAATATACCAATTTTTCATTTTATTGTTTTTATTCTTGAATGAAGATACAGGATTTTAACATTATAAAAGTTCCAGCTTCTGTGCCATGTCCGTCATGAAAAAAATGACATATCTTGGTACAGTGCTGTGTTATTTACCATGGGAAACATCTGGTGGCACCATTCTAATACTTCCACAGTATTAGTCAAGCAAGTATTTTAAAAGGGTAACCTAAGCTGAAGATAGTTTTAAAAATTAAGTTTTAAAAATTGCAAGTGGTGAACATCTTTAATTACTTGTCATTAGTTGCAAAATTTGCTGTAAAAGCTGCCTTACAAAATATCTGAAAAAAATTAAAATACACCGATGAAGAGTCTAAGGATGTCAAAAATACAGTTTTGTTAAACTATATGATGAAATGTTTGCTGACTAACAAATACTACTTCTTTAGCATGTTCAAGGTAAGACCAGGTAGGTGTATGATGGAGGGTAAAATGCAACACCTAACCTCTAAGTGGTGTGGGATTGTCCCAATAGGCTACATGGCCAGCTTCCATCTTACAATCTTATTGGCATGGAAGAGAGGAAACCCCTGTGGAGAAAACCTCTGGGGAGCCAAGTCCTGAAGTTGCTTCCCTCTGGGTTGCTGGATAAATGCAACCTTTTTGGTTGGTTTGATGTTTTAATGTAGACAGTGATTTTATTTTATGTCATTTATTTATTTTAATAACAAGGTAAGTACACTGATGCTAAAGTACCTTTTTCAGGCATGTCCTGTGTACAGAAGAGTACTGATTGAGAGATATGGAGAGAGCGACTTCATTAAAGGAATTTTCTTGATTTCACTCTCTAAGAGTCATAAAGGTCACACAGGAAAAGATTTAGGTCCTCCAAAGTTTAATTTAATTTTTTGAGAAATGTAAATTTTTTTTCAAAACACCATGTGATTGCAGAAGCACTGCTCAGCTGCTGCCCAGAAGGGTTTTTTTCTTACCTCCAACCCCACACTTCATTACGGGAAGTCTTGTGAGTGTTAGGGCTGGAGGCGAGCCTGCTACAGTCCTTGATGGCCCCCATGGTTGGGGAATTCTAACTCCCAACACCTAATACTGTCATCACCAAGGGATGTAATTCAACTGTCAACCATAGAGGGTCCCACAGAGTGAGTCAGAGCCCACAGTAGCTCCAGTACTATTGAACTGATGGTTCTACTTTGGTCCATCCCCCTCCTGGGATGACAACATAGGCAATGTCCTGGGCCTGCAGTTTCAGCTGCAGTCACTAGGACACCATTGTTGCTAGAGATGGGCGAAGTGGCCCCAGTTAGCTCCACAAAGTGATTCACGGAGTGAAGGTGAATTTGAGAAGTGCCTAGCCAAGCGAAGTGGAGTACTTCGAGTTATGATGGATAATGCGAAGTCCATTGAAAACAATGACTTTGCATTACTCCGCCTTCCCAAATCACTACTTCACCAATTCTTAAGGTGAAATACATTGAATGCAATGTACTTTGCCTCACTTCACCTTGTTTTTAAGCTCCAAAGCCAACTTTTGCAGTGATTCATGGGATTTCAGGTCACATGGGATCCAGATTGTTCTGCACAGCCTCAGTTCAGGGTAGAGTGTGTAGGAAGCTGCAGGAGACAGTCTGCTCTGAGAGCTCTCTGCAATTCAAACCTTCTAAAAGCTGTTAAGAAAGCCTTTTTGAGTCTTTTTTTGCTGAAACTGTAGTTCATCGATTGTAGGACACCCTCCTGTGCTCATATCATTGAGCATTTATTGTTTGTGTGTGGATTTTAAATGTTATGTACAACATTCAGTCTGTGTACTGAGAGACAGTGGAAGTGTGCTTTGGGGAGGGGTGTATCTGTGGTGCAGGTATATTAACTTGGAGAAAAATACAGTTATTTCTGTTTTGGTGATATTTTTCTTATAACTGTGTTAATGTACACACAGTAATATTTTCAATAATTCTTGCCATTTTTTGCTGATTGTTGTGGTGCATCAGTGCATAATTTTGGTTTGTTTAAAATATGTGGTTATATTACTGAAGTTTTCAATTAGCTATGTATTATTTAGTATGTGTGTGAGTATGTGTGAGATGCGTGTCATCAAATTAGACACCTTTTATTGTGCCACATAGTAATTTCAGCAATGTGAACCTGCTATCCACTGCAGCTGTATGATTTTTGTACTTCTTTGTGGTATCTTTACTGGTACTAGTAATAGTGACTGTTACTGCAGCAGTGCGGTTTGCAGCACACCGCCTCGCCGCCTGCACCAACCGGCAAAGGTATTCTTTTCCAGATTTAAATTTCTGATGGTGAGCACTGGTTATATGTTATGCCTTTGTATTGTAAGCCTGTTTTGTAGTATCTCTCCAGGTTTCACCCCCCCCCACCATTGTACTCATTGATACGTGTTTTTAAGTCAGGGAGTTTTTTTCAGATACAGCTCATCAGGGAAGTACAGCCGTAGGCATTCGCATTCCAAACACAATTTCATATTGGTTAACTCACACCATCGACACCAAATCATGTTCTTCATTATCATGGTCACAAATGCAGCTACAAATCTTGATTCACGATCACATCATGAATCACAACATTCATTTTTTTTCTAGTTACTTGGATGTATTGTAAGCCTGTTTTGTAGTATCTCTCCAGGCTGTACCACCCCACCATTGTACTCAATAATATGTGTTTTTAAGTCAGGGAGTTTTGTGCTGCAACTCATCAGGGAAGTACAGCCATAGGCATTCACGTTCCTTCCTGTACAGCATGTGAGTTACAGTACTATGAGTAGTGGTGGGCAAAGTGGCCCCAATTCGCTCCACGAAGTGATTCACAGAGTAATGAGGAACCCACAGAGTACTCCACAATGTGAAGCGGAGTACTTCGTTTCATCATGAGGAATGCAAAATCCATTGAAACCAATGACTTTGCATTATTCTGCCTTCCCCAAACCACTTCTCCACCAATTTTAAGGTGAAGTACATTTGAAATCAATGTAATTCGCCTCACTTTGCCTTGTAATTGAGCGCCAAATGAAATTCTGCAGTGATTTATGGGATTGCAGGTCACATGGGCTCTAGATTGTTCTGCACAGCCTCAGTTCTGGCCTGGGGAGTGTGTGGGGAGTGGTAGCTGGAGACAGTTTGCTCTCAGAGCTCTGAGATTCAAAATTTCTAAAAGCTGTTCAAAATGCCTTTTTGAGTCATTTATTTTGCTCAGAATTTACTAGGAATCCCTTCTATGCTCATATCATCGGGTGGTTATTGTTGTGTGTGGATTTTGAATGTTAATTTAGTACAGTCAGTCTGTGTACTGTGAAGTGTGCTTTGGGGGAGGGGCGTATTTGTGGTATAGGTACGTTAACTGGGAGAAAAAGGCAGTCTTTCTGTTTTGGTTATATTTTTCTTGTATAACTGTGTTAATGTGCACATAGTAATATTTTCAGTAATTCTTGAGATTTTTTTTGCTGATTGTTGTGGGGCAGCAATGTATAATTTGTCTGTTTAAAACATTTGGTTATATTATTAAGGGTTTTCATTTTGCTATGCATTACTTGTAGTGCGTGAGCGATGAGTGCTATTAAATCAGACACCTTTTATTGTGCCATAGAGTAATTGTAGCAGTGTGAACCTGCTATCCACCGCACCTGCATGAATTTTTTATACTGCTTTGTGGTATCTTTACTGGTAGTGGATTGTTACTGCCATGCACTAATCCCCCAACTGGCAAAATGTATTCCTTTCCAGATTTGGATTTGTGACTTGTGTGCACTATTTAGGTGTTGTTCCACTTTTTCGTATGCATTCCTTGAGTGCGCAGTGCAATCTTAATCTGTCTGTGTGTTTGCACTGCATCATTAATTCTGGGAGACTGCATTTCTTGTTACGCTCTCATTTCACTTTGTTAGCACTGGGGAATTTTCTGGACACAAGACAGTAGCATTTCATCAGCACTGGGGAATTTTCTGGAGTCTGGACTCAAGACAGTAGCATTTTGGGGATGTACATTAATTCTGGTAACTCTGTGACCACTGCACACTTGACTGAGTGTGCCATTAATTCTGGGAGACTTTGCATTTCTTGTTACGCTCTCATTTCATTCGTCAGCGCAGGAGAGTTTTTTGGATATAAAACAGTAGTACTTTGGGGATGCACATTAATTCTGGTGACTGTGTGGGTGGGGTGCTGCTAATATTGTTGTCACTCCGCCTTACTTCATGTTTAAAGCAGAATGACAATGCAAAGTAATAATAACAAGGTGAAGTGAGCATTTCCTATGGGGCACTCCGAGTAGCGAAGCACCAATGCGAAGTGGCCACTTCGCGTGCACTTCGCAGGCGGATTTTAAATTCGCTGCATCACTAATTGTTGCTGATGTCTGGATTAAAATAAATTTTTTTAGTGAATGCTGTTTTCTGTGAAGGACTCAATAATAGGTTGAGTGCTATTAAAGTGTTCTATTCATATCTCTTACCTAAGGAGTTCTCCAAACACATGTAGAAAAAGCACTTCAGTAAGGACAGTTTTGATAATTTAACCATGATGACCTGACTATAAATTTTTCTGGTCTCAAAAAGACTAAAATAAGTTAAAGTGCTTAACAGTTTTAAAATGAAAATGCAAGTTAGGAGAAAATTCCACTGTGCATAACAAATTTATTAGACCATGAAGTATGTTGAAGATTATTGTGTGTCTGTTGACCGGGCACTCGGGATTTGATTAAATGGAGATGAAAACCACTTAACATTTTTCAAAGAGGCTAGCTCACTTTATTGAAAGTTGTGCATAGGTACAGAGATGCTGTACATAGAATTTGATGGTAGAAGGAGACCAAAGGTCCATCCAATCTACCCTTACTATAATTACCCAACCACATTAACTTATTGTTCTAGTGGTCAGTTTCCCTTCCCCCCACTATACCATCCCACAGTCCCTTATTTCCCATCTTTAGATGTATTTATCCATCTATCCTGTCCAAACCATGTTTTTTTTCCCAAATTTTTTTCTCTCCTGGCAGTCTGGGGCATCTCTCAGGCAGGCTCACTTGGCTTCTACCCCTAACCACTCACCTGAACTACTCCTCTGATCAAAGCTTCGGTATCAGGATCTCCTCCTCTCCCACCAGCCCACACAGGAGGAGGTTGAGGATCCCCAGGGGTAGGGTTGGGATTGTGACTGGCACTGAGCTTGAGGGGTTTCTACCCCAGGAGACCCACTGTCACCTCACCTGGCTGCCAGGGTTTTTTCTTGTTTTTCCCAGTTCCCTCTCAGAGTGCAGTGTGCAATGATGCCTGCACATGGCTGCCCTGCTAGTGTCTGCTGCACTCTGCCCCTTACATTGGCTAGTGTACTTGCAGTACCCTCAATCTCCATTGGGGTCTTCAGGACACTGAGCATCCTTGGATCCCTCCCCAGGTAGAGGACAGCTGTCCTCTGGATGCTCCATCCTCTCCCTTCCCTGCCAACCCCCTGCTACCTGAGTCCATCACCAAACCTGGGTTGCTGGTGTGGCGCAAGGTGTGGCATCCAGTGCCTCAACCCTCTGTACTACTGTGCCAGCCTCAACCATGCTTAAATCTATTAATGGTTGCTACCCCCTCTACTTATAATGGGAGATTATTACAAGGACCCACTACTCTCTCCGTAAAGTAGACCTTCCTCAGTTTTTTTTACATTTATCCCCCAATTATGACCCCTAGTAACTTCATCCTTATTTCTTACAACTAGATCCCCACTGTTTACCTTATAGCCCAAAGAATCTTATACTACATGTTTCAGCCATATTCGACCTCTCCCGTCTGGTCTCCAGTGAATACTTGTATAGGTCCTCCAAATACTCCTTATAGGATTTCTCCCATTGTCCCTGGATGAAGCTGGTGATCCTATGCTGCTCAGATTCCAGCCTATCAATATCCTTCCTCAGATGAGGGTTTCAGAACTGGGCACAGTATTCTACATGCAGCCTCACAAGGGATCTGTAAAGTGGCAGAATAGCCTCATTTCTCTTGATATCAAAGCCCCATTCTATGCAACCCTGCACACTTGAAACCTTGCTGTATGCTTTGCTACACTTGTTTGTTTAAGTGAGTCACTAATTATGACCCTTAAATGTCTCTCTTCTGATTAACTAGGCAACGTACCACCTCCTAGCCAGTAATCAGTGAGAGGATTCTTCCTACTTAATTGCATAACTTTATATTTCTTGGGAGTTGAACCTAAACTGCCAGACCTTAGTCTGTTTCTCCAGTTTTTTCAGAGCACCTGCACCCTATTCCTCATGATCTACGCTTCTCCACAGCATTGTATCATCTGTGAATATACACAGTATTCCTTGGATACTCACTACAATGCCACTATTGTACATACCGTATTAAACAGGGTAGGTCCCAAAACTGATACCATTGCTACTCCACTTGTGACTACTCTATCAACTGAGTTAGCCACCTTTACAACAACTCTTGGTTGCCTTTCTTTTAACTAGTTTCCAAACCATTTAAGGAAGCCCTGATCCACTCCCAAATCACCTGTTTTCTTCGGCAGCCCCATGTGAGATATTGAATTGAAAGCTTTAATAAAGTCAAAGTAAAGCAGATCTACTGCCTGCCCATTATCCAGTGTCCTGGTGAACCAATCAAAAAACATGATAAGGTTAGTCTGACATTATCTCTGTGGCACAAATACTTGCTGTTTTCCATCCTTGAGTCACTTTTCCTTTACCAAACCTTCTTTCAACATGATCTCATCAGTTTACCTACTATGAAGGAAAGGCTATCAGGTCTATAGCTGATTCCTCCTTGTCCCCCCTGTTTTGAAGTTGCATTATATCAGTCAACCTCCAATCCACTGGTACCACTCCAGATTGCAGTGAGTTATTGAATAGACATGTTAAGGGTACTGCAAATATTTTGTCTAATTTCCAAAGTACTTGAGGAAGAAGTCCATTCGAGCCAGGTGCTTTCTCTTCTTTTAGCATCTCTTATCTTTTCAGTACCCTGCCTACCATGTACTCTGCCCACATTTTAACCCATCATTATGTCAGGCTTTATGCCACTCTCTGGCAGAGGACCACTATTCTCCACTGTAAATACAGAGCAGAAGTAATTGTTAAGTGTGCACACCTTCTGCCCATCATTCTATACTACCCTCCCACCATCAACTAACCTAACTATCCCCCTCGTTTTCTTCTTTTTCACTAATGCATCTAAAAAGTTGTCTTTCTCCACTTTTCCTCTTTTAGCAATCATCAGATCAGTATCTGCCTTTGCTTTCCTAAATTCCATCTTTGCTTCTTTGAGTTTAGTCTAATAATCCTGCCAGGCCTCCTCCCAATTTTCCCTTTTGTACTCAAGGAAGTCCATTCTCTTCACCCTCACTGCTTCTCTCACCTTTCTTGAAAACCATATACAGTAAATCTTTTATGCTAGTTTCTTTTTGTGACCTTTTTTGCACATGCTTTGATCACTTCAAGGACTGCAATTTGAACCTGCTTTTTTGCTCCTGTACCTCCTCAGTCTGGTTTATATCTGTCAACTTTTCACTAACTATCACCCCCATTTTCCCAAATCTGCTCTCTTGAAGTTGAGGGCCAAGGTTGTAGAGGGAAGACCAGCATTCCTCCCTGAAGCTTCCACACATACAGTGTTATAGCCCCTGGACTCAAGAAGCTCTCTGACTGTCAATGCCCCCATGATCTCAAAATTGGTGAGTATAAAATACAGTATAGCATCAGGCCTTGATGGATCTTTGACCATCTGCACCAATAGACAGCCTTTCCCCATACTCAGCAGTGTCTGACTTCTAGTGCTCTCAGCTGTCAGAATACCCCAGTCTGTATGTGGCAGATTCAGGTCCCCAGCTAACACAACATCCCCCTTTGCTGCTCCCTTTCTAATTCCTTCCATTAGTTCTCTGTCTCATTCCTCCATCTGCCCCAGTGGTCTATAGACCACACATAATCTAACTCTCTTCCCAACAGCTTTCATCAGTGGCACCCAGATGGATTCCACTATCCCTTCCTCCCCTTTTTTTTTAAATGTATCCTGTATCACCGTTGTTCTATCCCTAATGTATAGGGCTACCCATCCCACTTTCCTGATGCCCTCATCCCTCCTAAGTAAGAATTACCAAATCCCAGCCATTATTGCCAGTCATGAATGTCAGCATGTCTCGGTGATTGCAATTAAATTTATTTTTGACTCCACCATTAATGCTTGTAGCTCACTAATACTGTTGTTTAAATGCCTTTTTAAACTCCTGATGTTTAGGCAAACTAACTTCCAAACCTCCCCCATACTCCTTGTTCTATTACCTTATCCCTTCCTTTTGCCATTTACTCCCTCTGCTGCCAACCTACAGTAGCAGCACCCCCCCTTAAATGCAGACTTTGGTTTGAACTAAGATTTGGACATAGAAAATACAGAAACTTGTTGGAAGACCACAGGGTTTGGTAAATAGAGTAAAGGAATGGAGTAGGGGATCTTGAATATTGTTTAGCAGCATGCTTAGGTGAGGATTAGAGCTTGGACCAGAGTTGCTGTGAGGCTGTAATAATTTGCTACTGGAACCACATGACAAAAAGTTAGAAGATGGATAAGAAAAACAATTACTTCCAGGAATGTGAAGCAAAAGTAGAAGCTATGCTATTTCAGGACAGATGGACTCTGAGTGAGAATCACTATAGTAACTAGATGCAAAAGCTTCAGCGCAATTAAACAGTGCAGTTATCGATTTGCTGAAGGTTTACAAATGTGTTCTTCAGATAACTATACAACTTAATGGCATTTTGAATCTGTTAGATTGCAAAAGGAGAATAGTACACTTGTAGGTAAAGGTCTTACTTGGAATGAAGCTTGTGGTATCTAGAATGGTCATCAGACATGAAGATGAACAACAATCTACACCAAAAACAAGACAGGGTTTTTTGTCCAGCAGTGATAACAAATAGAGCTGTGAGGAATTTCCAAATTCTCCTTCTGCCAGAATTCTGTGGAATTTGGCAAATGCTGCCAAATTTCACACAATTCCTTCAGAAGCAGATATTCTGAATTTTGAAAACAGATGGCTAAATGTAGAATCACATTCCATAGTTTATGTAAGCTACTGATTAATTTTTCACAAACCATGGATGATTACAGGATCCATGGAATATTATTCCCCAGTTTAGATAAAAATGCTTTTTGGAGTTCCAATGAACTAAATAAGAAGTTTTGAAAAGCATTTCAGAAGCAGAATTACCATTCCGCATGGATTCTGCTGGTTGAATTACACCATCTGCATAACTCTAATGACAAAACAGTTTGTTTTTCAGACTGGCCTACTTAAGTCTTATATTAACACATTTGAGCAATGCCAATGCAGCAACTTTAGCTGAATGTGCTTTATATATAGAATAATGGCTGGGTAGGTGGTTATAATGAGAATTTTACACACACCAAGTTGTGGGATGCCACATAAACCTCAAGAGGAAAGCGCGAAGGGTTTATAAAGGCATCCCACACCAAAGGTATATGTAACATTTGAGTTTTACACACTTACTCAGCCTTTATTTAATATCATTGTTGTGGAGCTTATTTGCACCACAGCACTTACGTGAAATAAACAGACATCTCTGTGGAGCCATGGACCAGTTGGGTTTCGGTGCAGTCTGCGATCCAAAGTGATTGGCAAAACATAACATTTCCCTTTTCTTTTTGTCGTCTTTTCTTTTTTATTAAAGATTACATCTAAAGGGAGAAAGAGCCCAGTTTTTTTTAAAGTATCTTACTGCCAAGCTCCTGCAATACGGAATGGTGCAGAGTGAGGGAAGAGTGTTGGCTGGCACATAACTGGTCCAAGAGAAACCTGGGGAATGTTTGCCGTTTTAACTAGCTGGTTATAGCTGCAAATTATAACCGGGTTTCCCTACAGGAAAATACACTAGCCAGTAATTATAATAATCATAAAACATGGTTCCACCATATCTAATAACTATAACATTTATTAAGTAGAAAAAGGCATCACTTTCATTTGGGAACAATAGGTTTCACATAAGATATCATGGCAGATAATGAAAGTGGCAACAGAAGTGGGCATAGTGAGTTTCTTGAAGAATCATGCATAACTGGGTTTTAGAATTACAGAGACTTGAGCCGGCCTGATAGTGTGGAGGGCTGAGGCATCCTGCCTTACCTCCTACCACACCAGTGACCCATGTTTGCAGTGCAAGCAGGTTGCCATGGATTAGATGGGGAGGAGAAGGATCAAGCATCCTAGGGACAGCTCTCTGGGGAAGGGGCAATCAGTGGCCGGTGCATGCCTGGCTCATAGCGGAGGCTGGTGGCTGGTACACCGACACTGTCCATGGTGGGCAGAGGCAGGGCAGATGCCCGATGGGATACACAAGGGAGTGTGCATGGCACCATCATCATCATTATTGCATGCCGCACCTCTAGGGGAGAAAATGGGAAAAAATCTCCGGTGGCTGGATGATGGAGAGGCTCACAGGTCCTGCTCCCCTACCAGCCATGGTGCTTACCAGAACTGGATCTGGTCTTCAGTGGGGGCTGCCAACCCTGCCAGTGGGAGCAAGCCCGGGGAGAAGATGATCGGTGTCGGCCGGTACAAGTTAGGGGAAGTGGCTGGGACTCCCTCCCGAACATGGGCCACCATGGGGGGGGGGTATAAAGAGAAATTAAAAAAGAATTACAGAGACTTTGCTACAAGATATTATCTTCTGACATTTTGCAGGAAAAGCTTGCAAAGCAAAAGCAAGGAAGATTAGGGGGTTATGGGAGAGAATGTTTACATTGCAGTTCAGGATATAATATGAATGTATATTGGCTTACAAACCACATAGTTCCTATTAAGGTAAGGCTAGTATTACAAAATAAATCAGAAAAAGTAAAAACATAAAAAGTTAGCTGGCCCATTGGCACAGTGGTGGGATTTCCGCTTGTGACGCCGGTGACCCGGCTTCAGGAATGGACCTAGGTCATCGGAGGGCTGGCCGGGGGAGAAGAATGAAGCCTCTGATGGACTGCTCTCCTTCTCTGGGGGGGAAGGGTGGAAAGAATGTCCAGTGCATGATGAACCCCCAGTGGAAGCCAGGGGTACCACAAGCAGCTGGCATCTGGACGTCAAGGGGGCAGGCTGGATGCAGGTCGTCATTGCAAGTCCCTGCCCCCAAGCACAACAGGGGGGAAAAAATCACCATTACCAGCATCTCCATAACGCCCACCTCACCTCACCTACATTAGCTCCCAGCTGGCTCCCCAGACCTGACCTATGTCTGCGGCGCCTTGGCCGGTGCCATGGTTCCACCCTAGGGGCTAAGCCAAGGGGGCAACAAGGAAGTCTCGGCCATATGGGAGTGGAAGGCACCTAGGACTGTGACTGGGGCAGAAATCCTGACAATGGGAGTGGACAAAAAGCACAGTAAATAGCAAAAATAAAAAAATAAAAATAAAAAGTAATTTTTTACAAATATTTATACCAATACATACAATTATTATATAGAAACATAGAAACACAGAAACAGACTTTGATGGCAGAGAAGGACTGCTTGACCCACCTAGTCTGCCCATTTCCCTACCTACAGGATAAGCTGCAGATCCTAGTTAACCAACAGCCTACTTTTTCCTACACCCCACTATAACTGCCTTATGTCTGCCCCATGCATTCTTGAATTTTCTCACTGTTTTTGACCCCACAACCTCCTCAGAAAGGCTGTTCCATGCATCCACCACTCTCTCTGTGAACAAATACTTCCTCATGTTGCCCCTGAGCCTTCCCCCCTCTCTCTTCAAACTGTGCCCCCTTGTTCTTACACATTTCTTTTTTGGAAAGATGCTACCCTCTTGGACTTTGTTGATTCCCTTGAGATACTTGAAAGTTTCTATCATGCCCCCTCTCTCCCTCCTTTCATTGAGGGTATACATATTAAGCTCCTTTACTATCTCTTCATATGATTTGTGATGCAGATCCTGCACCATTTTAGTTACCCTCCTCTGGACTGCTTCCATCCTGTCTATGTCCTTGAGAAGATGGGGTCTCCAGAACTAAACACCATACTCCAGATGAGGTCTCACCAACTGTCTATACAGATGGATGACAACTTCCTGTTTTCTACTGGTGATGCCTCTCTGTGTGCATCCCAGTATCCCCCCTGCCTTTTCACATTGCTTGCCTACTTTAGGTCATCTAATATGACTACCCCAGGTCTCTTTCCATTTTTGTTGTCGATAATATCCCCCCCAACCCACTGTGTACTCTTCCCGTGGGTTGTTTCCCTGGTGCATTATTTTGCACTTCTTTGCATTGAATCTAAGCTGCCATACTTTTGATCATTCCTTCAACCTTGCCAAGTCCCTTCTTATCCTTCCCACCCCCTAGTGTATCAACCCTGTTGCAGGTCTTTGTGTTATCTGCAAAAAGGCATACTTTTCCTTCCAGTCCCGCTGTAATGTCACTTATGAAGACATTGAAGAGGATCGGCCCCAGTACTGAACCCTGCAGTACCCCGTTAGTAAGCTCCCTTTTGGAGTGGACTCCATTTACTATTACCCTTTGCATCCTGCTGTCCAGCCAATTTTTTATCCAGGCCTCCACCCTGAGACCCACTCCCAAGCTGGGTAACTTGTTTATTAAACTTTTGTGTGGGACTGTGTCAAATGCCTTGCTAAAGTCTAGGTAGGCCACATCCACAGCCTCTCCATGGTTTACTACTTTGGTCACTCAGTCAAAGAAATCTAATAGATTCATCTATCATGACCTTCCCATTGTGAATCCATGCCGCCTTGGGTCCTGTGCCCCGCTGGCCTCTAGGAACCCAACAATTCTTTCTTTTAGAAGTGATTCCATCATTTCTCCCCACCACTAAGGTCAAACTAACAGGCCTGTAGTTACCTGCCTCTGCCTTACTCCCACTTTTGTGAATGGGAATCACATCTGCCCTCCTCCAGTCCTCAGGTACCACACCACCCTCCCATGATTTGTTAAAAAGAGTAGTCAGTGGTGCTACTAGTTCTTCCCTTAGTTCTTTTAGAATTCTGGGTTGAATCCCATCAGGCCCCATTGCCTTGTCCACCTTGAGTTTTAGGAGTTCTTTCAGGACCCTTTCTTCTGTAAATGGACTGGTATTGACCCCCCTATCTAGAGTGATTCCAATGTTTGGTTTAGGTGCCTCCCCCTCCTCTTCTTTTGTGAATACTGAACAAAAGTATTAATTCAGTATCTCTGCCTTTTCACTGTCACCCTCTGCCCACCCACCCTCCTCTTTATTAAGCCACACAGTCCCTCCCTTGGTCTGTCTTCACTCACTAATGTACCTATAACAGATTTTATCTCCCTTCTTAACTGAGTTGGCTACATCTTCCTCAGTTTGTGCCTTTGCTATTCTGACTGCCTTTCCTGCTTCCTTCTGCTTTAACTGATACAGTTCTCTCTCTCCTACTCCTTTTGTGATTCCTTATGCTTTCTGAATGCTATCATTTTTTCCCTAACCTTCCCCGCCACCACTTTTATGAACCATAGTGTTTTTTTCCTTCATTTTATTTTGCTTATTAGCTTCACACAAAGGTTTGTTTCTTTTTGGATGGAATTTTTGATTCTTCCCCATTATTCCTTGTGACAGGGAGCTCCTGCCACTCTTGAAGACTGATCTTTTCTTAAATCTGTTGCAACAGTTCTTCTATTTCTTAGCCTAATCTACCCTTTACAATTTCTAGTCCATAAGGCTGGCCACCTATGGGCACCCCCTCCCCTTTCTTGGCTATGCTATGGTGACCTCTTTAATTTTCCTTTTCCCTCTCAGATCTTCATACAGGAGGTTATTGTGGTGACCTCGAAGAGTATGTAAAACATGTTGTGTTTATCACTGGATTTCGTATGTAATAGCACTATGTCATAAAATACCTTGATGTATATACCTTATGTTTATGAAACCTGTAAATGTTGAAAATACCATGGCACTAGGTGTTTTTGATAATGGTAAAAAGTACTAAGTGACTATTATAGAAATTAAGTTAGTTGTGCTATTTAAAATGCATGTAAATTGCAGTATGTATGATGTTGTATTTTTTTGAAACTTGACTTGTTGCCAGTGTCCTTTGGGGTAACCCTTTTTTCAGTGATTCTGCATTGAAGTTCTTTTTCCATAGTTTTTTTTTTCTTTTTGAGCCCCCACTACCTAAGCAAATGGAGCCCTCATAGGGATGAAGGGTTTTCACTAAAAAGTGGTTAGATCAGAGATCAGTGTCAGTAGATGCTGGCTAAGTGCAGAGAAAGGACATACATAGTATGTTGCTGCAAACTGATGTACTGAAGAAGGAATAAGGCATTGCAGAAGCTTATTTCCTGTATTTTGAATAAACATCACACAAAGATTGTGTGTTGAACCTGAAGTTCAGTGTCTGGTCCATCTGTTATCCCACAACCCCTCCACAGACTTGGTGTTAGAAGTAGGATAACTTGCCGGAAGAATCTGGACTGGCCAAAGAGGGACACTTACTGGTGGATATTGCCCAGATATCCCAGGTGGACCGATGCACCAGGAGTTGCTGGAGAAGAAAGTCCATGGAGTTATGATCTGAACCATGGCTGACAGATGGGGAGAAGCTGCTGTCTGGACTGGACCTGGGAGCTCTGAGGAAGGACACACCTGAAGACAATGAAGAGATGCAGGTAGAAGCAGACTGGAAGTGCGAGAGATGACACCCAGGATGTGGAGACCCTGATGAGGATTATCCACCGGATGAGTGAGCAATGGCTGGACTCAGATGGACTATGCAGAGAGATGGAACACTCATGCCAGGTGCCCAAGAGAACCCTGAAGAGGATGATCAGCTGGATGAGTTGGCAATGGCTGGAAGCAGACCGACTATGCAGAGAGGTGGAACACTGTTGCCAGGTTCTTGAGAGGTTCATCTCAGAGAGTTTGGGTAAAGAGTCAGAGGAGGATTTTTCATGGGCCCAGCTGGAGGAGGACTCCCTGACTGAGCAGGACATTCCTTTGTTGCCTATGTTTCCAGGATATTCCCTGTTGGAGGTCAGGGATGCAGGTATGGAACTTGAATGTGAGACCCCAGGTAAAACTGTGCCTAGTGATATTGTGCTGGGGTTGAAGACTCCAAGCAAGTAAAAAGAAGCCTATGAGGCTGAAGGGACCCCAGTTAATACTGTTACTAGATTTAGCTGCCACTCTTGAGGACTGATATTTTCTTAAATCTGTTGCAACAGTTCTGTTTCTTAGCCTAATCTATCCTTTACAATTTCTATCCATAAGGTTGGCCATCTATTGGCACCCCTTCCCTTTCTTGACTATGCTATAGTGTCCTCTTTAATTTTCCTTTTCCCTCTCAGGTTCTCTAACAGGGAGGTTATTGTGGTGACCTCCAAGCATATGTAAAACAGGTTGTGTTTATTGTTAGATTTAGTATGTAATAGCACTATGTTATAAAATACCTTGATGTATGTACCTTATGTTTATGAAACCTGCAAATGTTGAAAATACCATGGCACTAGGTGTTTTTGATAATGGTAAAAAGTACTAGGTGACTATTATAGAAATTAAGTTAGTTTTGATATTTAAAATGCATGAAAATTGCTGTAAACTGAACAAGTCTGAAATTTCATGGTGATTTGCATATATCCCATGATGCTTTGCATTATAGAAGTATGAATGATGTTGTATTGAAACTTAACTTGTTGCCAATGCCCTTTGGGGTAACTCTTTTTTCAGTGATTCTGCATTGGAGTTCTTTTTCCATAGTTTTTTTTTTTCCTTTTGAGCCCCCACTACCTAAGCAAATGGAGCCCTCATAGGGATGAAGGGTTTTCATTAAAAAGTGGTTAGATCAGAGATCAGTGTCAGTAGGTGCTGGCTAAGTGCAGAGAAAGGACATATATAGTATGTTGCTGCAAACTGATGTACTGAAAAAGGAATAAGGCATTGCAGAAGCTTATTTCCTGTATTTTGAATAAACATAACACAGAGATTGTGTGTTGAAGCTGAAGTTCGGTGTCTGGTCCATCTGTTATCCCACAACCCCACCACATTCCTCCACCCATCTTTCCTGCCTTCAGTATTTGCTAGTGCATTCCTTAGGTGCTCTCCCATTTTGCCAAAGTCAGCCCTCCTAAAGTCCAGTACCCTCACTTTTGTATGGCTTGACTCCACAGCTGCATTTATCATGAACCACACTGTTTAGTGGTCGCCTAATCCTAGATGGCTACCAACTTCTAAATCTGAGATTCTCTCACTGTCCCCATTTAAGAGTACCAGGTCTAAGACTGCACCCTCCCAAGTGGGTTCCAACACTAGCTGTCTGAGGCATGCCCCCATAGGGCATTGAGAATGACCTTGCTCTTGGATGTGGCTGCAGCAAATGTGTACCAGTTAACGTCCAACATATTTAGGTCCCCCATCAGCAATATTTCCCCTTTTTCTGCCATTCTAACTATGCCTCCTATCATTTTCCTGTCCATTTCCTCCCCCTGAGATGAAGGTCTGTATACAACCCCATGCTGATTGTGGTTCCATTTCCTGTCTCCAGGATGACCTACAGTGCCTCCACTCCTTCGGGTTTACCCTTTAGTTCTGTTGCCTTGATCCCTTCCCTTCTACAGAGAGCTACTCCCTCTCCTTTTTTATTCTCCCTGTCCCTCCTGTAGACTGTGTACCCTGGTATGCTGACATCCCAGACATGGTTCTCTATGTACCATGTTTCTGTGGTTGCCACACTATCCAGGCATCCCTCTTCTATCAAGGTCACTAGTTCAGGAAGCTTGTTACCAAGACTATGGGCATTGGTACTCATCGCCCTCCATTTGTTAGTGGCATTGCCCCTTTTAGCCCCATAATATAACAATATAAGGAAATAGCCTAAATTTCAAACTATTGTGGAATACATATTTGGATGCAACCTTTGAAAAGCAAGAAAATATGTACTGATATACATGTTTTTTTGACTAACATATTGTATCTATATGCACAGACATAAATTTTCAAACAGAAACATAGACAATGACAGCAGAAAAAGAGCCATGACCCATCTAGTCTGCCCTGACTTTCCTATTTATCCCTGGGGTCCTAACCCTCCTAAACCTCCTATCAATTTTCCTCCCAGTTTCTGCTGTCCCGCGCAATCACTATACACTTCATTCTGTCCCAACTGTGCTTAAAGCCAGTAATGGTTTTTGTACCTACCACTTCAGCTGATAGACTGTTTTCCACAGCTCCACCACCATTTCTGTAAAATAACACTTCCTCATGTCCCTCCTGAACCTCCCTCCAGTTAGTTTCTACTCATGTCCATATGATTGTGAGCTAGTATTCAAGCTAAAATGTCCCTGCAGTTCACTTTAATTCCTTTTAGGAGTTTGATGGTGTCTGTCATATCTCCCTCTCCCTTCTCATCTCCAGTGAGTACATGTTCGATGCCTTGAGACACTTCTTATAGGACCTGCCTGTTGGCCTTGTATCATTTTCTTCACTGTGCACTGCACCATCTCCACCCTTTCACTGTCCTTCCTGAGATGAGGACTCCAGAACCTCAGTACAGCACTCCTAGTGTGCCCTCACTAAGAATCTGTATTGGGGAAATATTGCCTCTTCCCTTCTGCTAACAATACCTGTCCCAATACAACCCAGTATCCTACTCGCTTTGCTATATGCCTTGTCACACTGACTGAATTGTTTGAGTGAGTCACTGATAATAACATGAAAACTGTATCAATATGACCTATTCATATTGATCTGACTCCAAGAAAAAATAATCTCCTAGTCCTAAAGTAATTTCTTTAAAATAGGCTAACTTTGGAACTGTTATGGCTAGGAACTTATTTTTCTTTTTATATTACAACTTGAGAGTAAGTCTCCAGCTTTAAATGTCTGCATGTTTTGCTTGACCTCTCCCTGACCTACTCTAAACTAAGGCCCCGAGGAAGCTGAGATTAGCGGAGGGAATTGGGGGACAGACTTTTTCAGATACATCAGGGAGAAAAGGAAGTGCAAGGAGACAACAGTGAGGATAAAAAAGGATGGGGAGTGGACAGAAAAGGGGGAGAAACAGGCGGAAGCACTGAATGAATACTTTTGCTCAGTGTTCATGGAAGAAAAAGGGGGACTGCTACTACCATGGGCTGGTAGGGTGGGGAAGAGGGGAGAGGAGGTGACAGATGGAAGGATTGAGGGAGGTAGAGTCCTAGAGGGCACTGAGGTTGGACAAGGCACCGGGGCCAGATGGTATCCACCCCAGGGTGCTGAGGGAGATGTCAGAGGTGTTGGCAGAGCCGCTGGCAGATCTGTGCAGCACCTCACTGGAGTCGGGATATGTGCCACTGGACTGAAGGATGGCACATGTAGTACCATTACACAAGAGCTGGCCAAGGGATGAACTGGGTAATTATCGTCTGGTAAGTCTCATCTCCATAGTGTGCAAACTCATGGAAATGATACTAAAAGAAAGACTGGTGTTGTAACTGGAAGACAATGGCCTCCATGATGTGAGGCAGCATGGGTTCATTTTGGGGAAGTCCTGTCAAATCAGCCTGATACAATATTATGACTGGGTGACAGGTGAGCTGGATAAGGGTCATGCAGTGGATGTTCTTTACTTGGACTTCAGCAATGCCTTTGATTCAGTGTCTCGTGGGTGGCTTGGTGAGAAGTTAACTGGTGTAGGAGTATGGGCAAAAATGATGAATTGGAGTACAAGCTGGCTGAGTGGGAGGCTGCAATGGGTAGTGGTAGGAGGAGAGCTCTCAACTCCAAAGCCGGTGACAAGCGGGGTGCCACAGGACTCTGTGCTGGGACCAGTATTATTTGGGGTCTTCATATCAGACATTGTGTACAGGGTGGTGAGCAAGGTAAGTCTGTTCACAGATGGCACCAAACTGGGAGCAGTAGTGGATGGAGAGGAGGGATGGAAGCAGCTGCAGGGGGGCCTAAGCAAGCTAGAGGAGTGGTCAGAGAGGTGGCAGCTGGGGTTCAATGCAATCCAAGGAGAAAATACTGGCTAGGGGGGATAAGCTGGGGATCACTGAGGAGGAGAAGGACCTAGGGGTAATGGTAACAGGGACCATGAACAATACTGCCCAGTGCCTAGTGCAGGACAGTAGCTGCAAAAGTGAACAAAATGCTGGGTTGCATAGTGAGGGGGGTTTTGTCCAGGTGAAGAGAGGTGATCTTACCCATCTATAGGTCGCTGGTTAGGCCGCACTTGAAGTATTGTGTGCAGTTTTGGAAGCCATACCTGAAGCATGAGATCAGGCTACTGGAGTGGGTGCAGATGAAGGCAACGAAGATAGTATGTGGAATGGAGGAGAAAGACTATGAGAGCAGGCTGAGAGACCTGAATATGTACTCCCTGAGGATAGAAGGGACAGGGGGGACGTGATAGAGACATTCAAGTATCTGAGGGGATACAATAAGGATGGGGCAGATGGGTTCTTTAAGCAAAAGAGGAGAATGGACACCAGGGGCATGGGCTAAGAATGGGGGAGATTTAGGAGGTAAATAAGGAGACACTATTTCATGGAGAGGGTGGTAACAAATGGAAAGCACTACCAGAATGGGTGGTATCATGTAAATCTGTGAATAGCTTTAAAGGGCATGGGACAGGGAGGGAGATTGAGGGTGGGGGAGGTTGGGGGTCAGTAGTGGGATGACAAAGGGGAGGAGGGCAGGGTAGCAGCAAACTAGGGGTACTAGCTGCACACTCAAACAGACGTAGATAGACCAGGTGGTCTGTTTCTGCTGGCACATTCGTATGTTCGTATGTACATATTTCTGTCCTATGCAAAAACCAAAAATTACCCAGAAACTGGTTGAAGGTCACAGTTTAAAACACTCCATGACTGCTGAAGTTTGCCTAGCTATTGCTAAGTGTACTTTACTCCCTCTGTTAGACTATAGTTCCCACTTCACGTCCAGTCAGCCACTAATGGAATTACCCATCTGTCTACGGTTTTCGACAATGTCTCTCAGTTTGCCTTGTTGACTCCGTTCAGATCTCACTACTACAAATTGTATCAGGACCTCAGCAAGAAACTTGCTCTACAGATCTCATGGTTCTTGTCGAGCCTCATGTCATGACAAGCATAGACCAGAATACATTATCTGTTGCTGCCCCTTGTTACTAAAATTCCCTTCCCTGTAGCCTGTGCTCAGCCCCTTCTCATTTTCACTTTATATCTCAATTTACTGACAACTTGATGACCTGCTCTGCCTGTAATTGTTTTGCATGACTATATTTAACCCTAAGGAACCCAAGGAGTTCCTAGCCAGAGTCCTGTACTCTACAGAATAGTTATGTGGGCTGTCAGTCACACTCCAAGGAGGGTGATCACCAGTTGCCATAGGTTAAAATGTGATTTCTATTTTGGAAAAAGGAGAAAAAGAAGGAAGAGAACAAAGACAAAAAGGATGAATGGCAAAAGCAAAAGAAGCTCTCCAGAGCCTGACTCTCAGGTGGGAGCCTTACGGCTCCCATCCCAAACTGAGAATCACTTCATTGATTTGGTGTAGAGTACTGAAGAACCAACATAAGTGAAAGAGGCTGTCCACACCATGCTAACCCTCCTGGGTAGAAGTCATAAAAGGAGGATATAGTGTCTGGAGACTAACATATGGGAAGAACCAGCAGTAAGGAATAGGTTCGCTTGGAATATATGGGGCAGATAAAAAAAAGTACTGCTCTGGGATCTCTGCTGTGCAAACATGCAAAAAATCTTACAGACAAAAAAAAAAGCAACACCAACTATTGCAAACTGCAGCTTCAAAAATGTTATTGTGCTATTAGCTGCCAAAAAGATGTGACAACACACAAACTGTGCAAAATTGCAAAAACCAAAAAGATAAAAACACCGCCAGGTGTTAGCAGAGGGAAACTCCTCAACTACCAGTACCCCAACATTTCACCTGCTGGCTTTGTTGGAGACCCTCCTCCTGCAATGAAACTAAGGGACTATATACCTGATCCCTATTGGACTGTATACCTGATCCCTTAAAGAGAGACTTCCTTATTATCTTAACAGCATAACAGGAGTCAGTGGCTTGAGGAGATCCCAATGTACCATATTACAGCTTAATAAAAAAAATATGAAACAATTTACAACAGTCAGCAAGCAATAGTTAAATGAGCTAATATCCCTATAAAGGCACACAATACCCTATCATTACAGTAAGATAGTAATCACAAAAATTCTAATATTTGGTAGTGATAATACCATCATCAGTATAGATATCAGATATACAACTCCCAAAACCAACTTAAACAGATTTTCTTATACCTGTATGTATGAAAGATCAGAATAGGGCTGCCATAGAATTCAGACAAATTTTTCAGCAGGAGACAATTTTCCTTTTCATCAAGGTAATTTACATGAAAACCACTTGCAGTATTCTGACTAGACTGAGCAGACCTCTATGAAGGCAAAGAAAAATTAGTATCTCACCATAAAGATAAGTGGAAACCCCACCGAATACTAATTTAAAAATGGGGCTAGCTCAAAATGATCATTTAACCCAGGTGCTCTTAGCATCCCCAATGTGCATGTCCAAGATGCCTCATTTTGCAATTGAAGGTTGTTTAAAGAGCTGGTGACATGGTATTCTTACCTCTTCCAAATGATGGTGTCCATCCAGCTCGATGCAGGAGTCTGTTTCGCATTGAAACATGTAAAAAAAACTGTCCACGATGCGTAATTCTTAATTTAAAAGTTTTTAACCGTGACCACGCATCCCCCACACATTGCTATCTTCGCAAACGTCTAGGCGCTTCTGGATGACGTTTACTGTGGAACATGTATGTTATGTGCCCTGCTGTCACATTCGCACTGCATTGCTGGGAGCATAGAGCGTGCTGCATCCAAAACTTATTCCTTGCGGTGCAACCATATGTTGAAATGTCACAATTTACTGAAGCAGTCAGTTTTTTATGTTGACAGTAGCTCTGTGGATACTGATCACTGTTGTTATTCATGTTCTGGTACTGCAGAGGCTGTGTTTGGGAGTTCTGTAAGTGAGCCGAATTGTAGTGTGCCTGCAGTACATAGTAGTGATGTACTGTTGTCTGAAGCTGTATTGGGGACATCTATGTGTTTTTCAGTAGATTCTCAGCATGCAATTCCCTTGTTTCATGACCTTGGTGGTTCTGTAACTGCTGTTGACAAGTCATTTCCATCAGATGCTGCTGACTTACACAGTATTGATGCAAGCCCCACTGGTGAATCTGTTCACATGCGTGTGATTGTTGATCACAATACTGTTGAAAATTGTTGTGATGTTAGCAGTCAAGTGTGTGCAGTAATTGATGACAGCTGCCCCCAGGGTGGCATGTCAAGTAGTGCTTGTTCCTCAAATTATGTTGATGGTGATAGTCAGCTTCTAGAGAGTAATGCACGCAGCTCATCTTATTTGGCACATGAGCAGATAGCCGGAAGCTATGGTGCTTCTGCTGACAGTATAACCTGTTCTATTTAAGCAGAAGGAGTTGTTGACATTTCACAGGCACTTACTGCATGTCATGTTGTAAATTGTGAATTACAAGATAAAGTGGTGTCTGACAATGTCTCCGATTATGATAAAGTAGAAGTGATGAGTGGTGTAGTTATTGATGTCTCTGACTCTGAGTATGCCAGTGGGGACGTTATGCATTGTTCTGTCAGTGGTACTGCATCTAATGAGTATGTACAGGAACATGAAAGTATGTTTGTAGCACAGAATGTTGCTATTCCTGGTGTTTCTGTGACTACTTCTGTTATCTCACCAGGTGTTGGAAACAATGACCAAGTTGATGATAGCAACTGTAGTGATTCTGACTCTGAGGACTCATTTGACGATGTTGACAGTGATGAATTAGCATATAATCAGACTGAAAATGATGATGATGATGACCCGGACTTAGTACCCACAACAGCTCCAGCTATGACATTACGTAATGTGCAGCTATATATGTATGAGCCATACCTCCCTGCAGATTCAAGTCAGGATCAAGTCAGTGGCATCACACAGGAATCAAACAGAGAAGTACTGCGTCTTGATAGAAGGAATAGAAATGCTCCCCTATGGGCCTTCAGAGTGGTGACCAACATGCTCCCCTCATATGTCTCAGACTGTATTCCCCAGAGTGTGTTAGGCACCTACACTCTAAGGAGCTATTCCCTAATTGCCCTTCAAGTTCCAAGGGTCAAAACTCATTTTGGCAAAGCTGCTGTAAGCTTCTCTTTACCCGCATTGTGAAACGGTTTACAAAGGAACTTGAAGTTGAGCTGCCCTGTTAGCCTGAATATCTTTAAGGCACTCTATGATCGCTACATGAAAGCATCTAGCAAATGTTTTCCTCACCGCTAGCCCACTAATTCTGTAACTCCCCCTTTCCATCCTGATGTTTGCCATGTTTCTACCCTTGGTTCTCACTCTTTCCTTATTAACTCTTCCTGTTTCACCCACCCTTCCCTGTCCACTCCAGCCTGGCTAAAATCCCACCCCATTCATGGTTTTAGCCCAATTTTTCCCCCCAGTCGTCAGTAATATATCCCTCATCTTCTTTACCTTTCTAACCTGCCACCCCATACATGGCATCTTTCACCTATATGTGTAGCTGCCAGTTGCCTCACTCAAAAGATCTCTGCTTATAACCCCTGTATGCCTATGGTTGATTGTACATCTGCTGACTTCTTCAATTGTAAAATAATGCTGCTTTTTTATTTATTTCAACCTTGTACTGTACTGTATACACTGTAAATACTTTTTCTTCCTTGTATATTACTGCTTTCTGTATACCTGCTTCTGTACTGTACTTTGATGTATTCATGACCAGGTCCACCTTGCAAATGAGCCTTGCTCAATGGTGCCCGCCTGGATAAATAAAGATTTTGATTGATTGATTGATTGATTAATACTGACTGGTGAGTCACTGTGGTTTTCATTTTTGTGCTGCTACTCCTGAAACACCATACTGGAGACTCCTTCTTACTGCAACCCCCACCCCACCCCCACACACACAGCAGCAATGTGTTCTCACCTAGTGTTCCTCTATGTATGTATATTAGGAACCTTTGATGTTGATAGAGAAGAATCAAGACTTGAGATTTTGGAGGGTGTTCCGTAGGTGTGTGGGGGATAATTGAGCCTCAAAAGGAATCTTATCCTCCTCCTAGTGGTGAGTGGGAGGAGAGGTGTCTTGTAACACAGGTTGTGTAGCAAGTTGCTGCCACCTGTGGGACTGCTATATTCAAAGCGAGTGATGTCCCACCTCCCATGTGTTTAAGTATTTAAAAAAATCATGCAGTGTCATGCTAACCTGCTGTGGTATCATGAGCACTGCCTTCAATGTCTGTCACTGTTGTCCCAGGCCTGTGGTCCTGACCCAGTGCTGTAAGATGATAACCTGCTGATGCCTGCCAGCAGTGTATGTATGTATGTGGGGGTGTAGAGAGCACTGTGGTGGTCCCTGCCCAAGTGTGTTAAGCCTGGCCATGGGTTGATGGCAATCATGTCTGCTTTGAACACCAAATTAGTTATCATATAGTTCACACGACAGTCAAATGTTTTGGGAAGTTGTTAGCATAGAGGAGTCACATGATGGATGTAATTGTGACCAAATCTTGCCACCATTGTGTGAATGTTTGTGTATTACAACTGTAGGTAATTTTGGATGGGGAGGAAAGAGAGACAAAGAGATGTGGGAGGAGGTGGGAGTAAAAAGTTGGAAGGGGATATGGGAGGCCATAGAGCTGAATAAGTGGGTAACAGCCAGGAGGTGTGTAGGGCAGCAGTACGGCTGTAGTGC
This sequence comes from Neoceratodus forsteri, assembly GCA_016271365.2. Lineage (NCBI taxonomy): Eukaryota > Metazoa > Chordata > Ceratodontiformes > Ceratodontidae > Neoceratodus > Neoceratodus forsteri. The sequence goes on along the minus strand of CM028130.1, from coordinate 1,109,993,829 downwards.
AGGTGTGTGTTGGGAGACGGAAGTGCAGCAAGCAGGAGGAAGAAGGCGTTTGAGGGATTGGGGGGAACAGTGGAAGCAGGAGCAGTGGTCAAAGGGAAAAGGAAGCCAGAAATGAGTTCACAGGAGGAGGGTGGCTTAAGTGGTTTGAGGGAGGTACAGGGGAACAACACAGCTGCATATGGTTGGAAGCCATACCAGGTCCAAGGGCAGACAGAGCAGGGCAAGCAAGATGAGTAAATGACCTGTCGGGGAGACCGTGGAGGTGGTGCAGGGAAGGTTCACAGAATTGTGAAAGGTGTGTGAGGAAGTAGGGAAGACGTTTGCCTTTTCGGAGGTGGTCTCAGTTCCCAGAGCGAGCACAGTGAGGAAGGAGAGCATTAGAGAATTCAATGTGTGGCTGGAGGTGTATGCAAACCAGATGAAGACTTGACTGTTCTTTGTTCTGTGACACACAGTCCTGGAAGCACTTTGCAGTCCTTCTAGGATCACCTTACTCCTAGCACATGTTGTCGATGGTATGCTTCCGTCCACATTGGACAAGTCGAACTCACCCACAAGTACAACTTCTCACTTCCCTGTACCTTCCAATATTTATGAATTCAGTTACCTGTCCCTCTCCGTGCCAGGGATGCGTGTTCTGCAAAGCACCCCAACCTGTATAGTCTATATAAAGGGATCAATAGGTCCCTGCCAAGGTTTGGTGTTTCAGAATACTTGCTTACTGCCACTGTGTCCACCCTCCTGTCTATTAATATTGCCTCATCAACCCTTTTTATGTAATGGACCATTCATGCACTTTCAGAGGCTAATTATAGATCAAGGGAGAGCTCCCGAGCAATCAGAGTCTTCCTTTCCTTGGTGCGTGACAAAGCCTTATTCCATTAACAGCGTCTCATGTGCAGATGCCCTGGAAACGGGCACATGCTGGGAATTTTATTTTCTCAAAAATATATTATTGATCGCTGTCATTCAATAATATCTTAATACGTCTCCCATCGCCACTTGTTGCTGAAAATGCCTTCAGCTTGAGACAGAACAGGTCAGTTTTACTCCACTGTTGTCACTCAAGCTGAAGGTGCATGAGACTACGCTTTTTCAGCAACAACTGCAAAGGGGGGGGACAGATTACCACATAGTATTGTAGTGTAACAACATTACATTTTTAGATTCAATTTCTGATGTGTTGTTCTTTACAGGTGCAAATGTTCCTTATGTTCAGTGATGATGACGGTGACAGAATGTGTATGCTATAAGGAGCAGGAAAAGGTTGAGAGCAAAAGTGCCGATTATGGATGTATGACTCTGCACCCTGGATTTGCTACTGTATGTTTGGATGTTTTTGTACTGGAAGCCGCATATTACACTTTCCGGCAGCATTACGTGAGTATGTGTTATGTGTTATTGTATATTGATATCAAGTTAAAGAGCAACAAACTATCAATAATGTATGCCTATGAATTATGTTGTACGAGTACTGCAGGCACTGTGAAGTAAGCTAATAAATTAAATTCTGTTGCTGTAGCACCATGGTACTCTAATATGGTTATGTTTTCTGACCAAATATATATATATATATATATATTTCATCTTTCAGAACTGTACTAAAGGCAACAAACCGACACCCTTTTGTAATCTAAATAACACACAGTGGTGTGTGCGTTACACGTTTTCTTTAACCATGTGTGGTGGTACCAGTCATTAGGCCTGGTGCCTCTTGCATTCTTACGTCCATGCCCTTGTTCAACAATATATCCCATGTACACTGTGATGTGTATTGTAACGGTTGTGTTTCTCAACTATGAGGGTTTGAAATAATGTAATTCCTTTTTGTGGCTTGCAGTGTGTTTTTGAAGGTATCTGTGATGAGAAGCCTGTAGTGTCAATGGCCGAGTAATGGAGCATGGGTACTCAAGCATCTTGCTTGCTGCCTATTGGCATCCCTGCTGATTTCCCTTCTCTATAGTGCACAGTGGTTGCAGTCCCATAGGAAACAACCGCACAACCATCCCCCTCTCTTCTTTGTGTAGCAGTACCTATGATCAGTGGCATATACCATCGCTACCATTGCAAAGTAGTTGCCAGTGCCATTCAGTACTTCACCCTACCTGCCCACCGTCAGCACTCCTTCCATTCTCGATACCCATGATCCTTAACTACCCTCTATGTTTAATCCAGCCTCTCTTAAAGCTGCCTACTGTCTTCAACGAGATTACTTTTTCCGGTAACGCATTCCAAGTGTCCACAACCCTACGTGAGAAGAAGTGCTTCCTGACCTCACTCCTAAACATTCTACCCTCTGGCTTCATACTGTACCAAATAGTGTCATGGTTACCAATCAGCATACATGCACTGTCTTTATCAACCTTATTTATCACTTTGAAGTACTTCAAGTTCAAAATCATGTCCTGTCTCCAGTCTTCCAGGGAATACATGCTCAGTGCCTTCAAACTGTACTAATCTGCCTTATTCTGCTGATCTGCTATCATCTTTGCTGCTGTCCTGTGGACCTTCACCAGCCTCTGAATGTCCCTTTTGACGTGTCGTTACCAGTAGGAACCCCATACTGTAGATGCAGCCTTATTGGTCAACTTTATAATGTGTACTCTAACCTCCTCTCTCTCCTACTACTGATCCCCATAGATATGCATCTCTCAGCATATCACTTTCCTTTGCACCTCCTTTCTCGCACTTTGTTGAGTTCCTCTGTTTACTAGGAATCTTCACTCCCTGGTCATTATCCTCCTCTGATTCAGATACTTGTACTATACCTGGGTAGTATAATGTCCTGTGATTCTTTGCTCCAATATGCATAACTTAGCATTTTTTGGCATGTAAGACAAACTGCCAGATTGTGGACCACCTCCGCAGCTTTTTCATATCTTTGTGTAAGTTCTGTATCCCCTCCACTGTATCCACCATCCAACACAGCTTTGTGTCATACACGGATATGCCCATTTTGCAGTTAATACCATTCCCAATGTCACTGATGAACACATTGACACCACTGTTTACCACTCTGGTTCCAGATAAGTCTCCACCCACATCCACCCTCTGAGTTCTGTCCCTCAGCCAGTTGTCACCCCCCACCCACATCCAGCAACAACTGTATCAAATTGTTATGTCTAACACAGTCAAAGACCTGTAATTCCCTGGGTCATCCTTGGGACCGCTTTGGTGGTGCATGTGATGTTCTCTAGTTCTGTGGCACCACTCATGACTGTACTTAACTATTAAGCAGGTCTGCCAGTGTCCCTGCAATCTCCTCAACCAGTTCACTTACTACTCTTGGATCTACTTTGTCCGTGCCCTGTGATTTGTCCACTTTCAGTGACAGCAGTCCCTCCCTCACTCTATCCTCCTTTATCAGTACATCTGTATTACTGTCTACCCTTGCTCCTCTTGCCCCTCTTGAAGGCTGTGATGTTCTAATCTTGGACATAGTAGAATGCTTTTTTTTGCATGTGATCCACCCCGTGCCATGTTTGGTAACTCTTTCTGTCCCCACATGGACCTACTGGTACTTGCCACTCCAGACCCTGCTGCCACACATTGCAGCCAGCCCAGGTAACTCCTATGTATCCCTTAATCTGGAGGTTCCCTTACCTGCATAGGGGATGATCCTTTCTGTCATACTTCACAACCCTGGGTGCTGCTGAGGCAGCTGATGTAGGTGCATGAGCCTAGTGATGAGTATTCGGGGATCCAGTCAATCGATCGGCCAGGGTGACAATTTCCACTTTTCACAGTGGGTAGTGGCATGCCATGCATGTCATTGAAAGTGCCAAGGTCCACTACTCCACAAACATGTAGTGGCCAGGTGCCATCATGCATCAAGCCACATCACCACCCTGCACCAGGAGAAGGCGAGCTATCACTGGATACTTTATCCTTCAACAAGCATTGTACTGCAGGGCAAGCAGAACGCCTTTCTGTAACTGAGCTTCTAGTGTAAATAAACTGTCTCTTAATTATTTACCTTTAATTTGACATGCTGTTCCATAGTAAAGTATAGGTACATTTAATGTCTATAACCTGAGACACATCACACCATTGCAATCAATCTATACCTTGTAATTTTTCTTTTTTATATCTCATTCTTTAGACGATATAGATACATAGCGTATTGACAATTCGTTCGCTGGTGATGGGGATATTTGGGATGCCACATTCGTGTAGCTGTTCCTTCCTGTGTTGTCAATAGCATTCATCATCGCTTCCCATCAACTCAGTATGCAGGGTTTCAGTACCCACCACTCTGAATTGTACTATACAACAACACTGTTGTTGAAGGTCACATGTATGGCTAACATATGTATCGCTGCAGCATACAAAGAAGTTATTGGTTTGGTCTGTTAAGTTATGTTTGCAGTTCACAGAGTACTGTTTGCCGAATAGCACTGCAGTATGTATGTATGTACAGTATGCGTATTTTTACACTTGTATCTGTATGACTAAGTGACGTCACATATGACTATCAAAGTACTGAGAAGTGAAACTGATGTGATAACCCAAAAAAGGCATGCTATTGATATTTGTTGCTTGCTTTTTTAGCAAACTGCTTTAATAAGTATTAATTACTGTACTGCCCATAGTGCCTCATGATGCACTCTTCATAAATGTAGTTGCACACTTCAAATTTCCACTACCTAATGTTATGTTGTATTTGATTGTAAGCAATAAAAATAGACTGCAGTTCTGTGGTTTCTATGCATGTTTTCCTCAGAGGTGAGACAATTTTAAGATTTTCATGCCTCACTGTAATTGTAATTAAATTGATCAACAGTTGATGGACTGACGGAATGTTTTTGTAATGTAATAACTAAACACATCCACGGCAATAAAAGTTATTTTATTAAAATTGAATTGCAGTGTGAATTACAGTTATGCATTACAAATAAAGTCATTCTACTTTAACATTATGTGAAGTATTTCTTCATTTTAGTTGAATAATTGTTGGAAGTATGAGGCTTGAAATAAGACTGCTGTAATTGTGAATTACTGTAAAATGGATGCTTGGTAACAGCTTTTACATTACTAACATCAATGTTATGCATTACTTGTTATGGTCCCCTCATACATCTGTCACCAAAAATATATGTTAGTATGCATGATCCACAACTACATAGACAGACTTGGCGTGGTATGGCGTAGGTAACCCCAAAAAGGTAGACTGGATATGCCATGTGGCCCTTATCTGCAGTTAGTGTTGAGGTTTCAATGTTGGCATGCTTGTTACTTGGTCAAAGGCTATTCAGCATACTGTGGGCAGAGACAGTGATTCAGATCTCAGGAACTATCACCGACAGGTTAACGTATACAGTCTCTCGAGGGTAATGACCATCACTTGATATAGTGTATAGTGGAATGTCGCTCAGCAGTAAAATCTTGCATGCTTCAAAAGGTGTTCTGAGGCACTGGTGACGTCCACAGTGCAGCATAACAACTTTTCGTTCTGCTGCCCAGTGCACCTCACACATTGTGTCATTGAGCAGCATTCTGACAGTTAGGGCACATTCGTAATACCTTCACTATTTAGCTATGTCTGTGGAAGAACTATCAAGGGCACTATCCGAATGGGACACATTTATATTGCAGTGTGACAATCAGCGGGAGCAGGGATGTAATGCGAATTATACAATGGCAAGGACATTTCCTGAATTCTGATTGGTCAGTGTGTGCATGAGACAGTGATGATATTGCAGTATAACATCACTGTCATTGATTAGCATTAGTTTTGCTTGCTGTCCGGCCTGACCACCACCTTTTTTTTACCTCTTCTCTTTCACTAAAAATCTACTAAAAACATTTTTTAAATGTCTTTTTTTATTTTGTATAACAATGAACCATTGTATAATAGCAATAAGGCACTCCAGGGTGTGTGTTATTGTGTAATAACGTCACTCCTGGAGAGGTGGAAGCACTCGGCTTCTCCTCGTGCTTCAACCCATCCCAGGAGTGACGTTCTTACACAATAACACACACCCTGTCATGCCTTATTGCTTAAATAGTTAACACCAGGGCCATGATAGTACTGCTGCAGACATCGCTAATTCGTAAAGGTTGATTTTTTTGAGGTGGGGTGGAGGACGTTCAACAATACACTATATAGAAAGTAGCATGAGTAACAGTTAACACCAGGGCCATTATTTCCCCTCATCGGTACTGTGACGACTGATGACCTCTACAGCTGCGCTTTCGAGGTCATCATTCATCATAGTACCGATTCTGGGAAAGAATAGCCCTATTGTTAAGTGTTACTCATGCACTATCCTATATGTAAGCAATAAGACATGACAGGGTCTGTGTTGAACAGATATTACTGCACATCTAGGGGTGTAGTAAGGCATGAGGCCCTGCCAAGTTCCTTCAGTCCCTGGAAGTGCAGTAATATATGTTCAACACACACCCTGGAGTGTTTTATTTTGCTTACAAAATGGGAATATTGTTTAAAAAATGTTTTGCTCCTACTAAATAGCACATCTGTAAGCAGCAAAAGGCAATTTTTATCAGAACTTCAGATAAAATAGTCCTTGTGCCAGCAAGAAAATGACAGAAATGAAGGAAATTGAAATACTGTATATGTCTTGTCAGATAAGACTTATAACCTTTCTATTTGAACAACAGCAAGTGGCTAGTAACATCATCAACAGTTGCTAGCAGAACTCAAAACCTTGCTAAAAGTAACTGTACAAATAAAGACAGAAAGTCAACTTTGACTTATGTCTAAAACATTTTGGTATTGTCTCAATGAAACATTTCAATGAACACTGACTTTTGATGTACTGTTAAGAAGTCACGTGTATGATGAATGTGTCCATGTCATCAAAGTTCAGATTTTCATACTTTGGTATTCATCATGTTCACATTTCATTTTATGAATTAAGAAACATGTCTGTCTACTGCTTCTTTTTTGTCTGGATGGATAAATGAAGAGCACAGTGATTCAGGGGTTGTGTCCAACATTTGGTCAGGACTGACAGACATCGATCACCTCCTTCATCAGGTCATATGCATATTCTGTAAACCAGGAACAAGTAATGAGTAATGAGTACAAAAGTATACACTGACAGTCCCCTGTAATTTCACGATTACCTGATATCTGTAACATGTAATCAAAACACCACTGTACCACGTACACCACCACCCGGTAATACAGCAAGAAGGAATGACAGGGGGTGTGTAATGGCGTGATAACAGCTTCACTTGATGTTGGTTGAATCACATACATAGCTGAGAGTTTCCACCATCCCAGAAGGGACATGACCACACCATAACACACCCCGTCATGCCTTATTATGATTATGAGATGGGTAATTTTGACTGACCTGAATGCATTTTTAAACATAATACTTTAACTTGTGCCATTATGATGTTACAACGGCACAGTGGAAAGCATCTCTGGGACAATCATAATTCAGCATTCTTTCTACCCATGTCATAATGTCACACCATCACCCACAACACCTGTTCATTCCCCTCCTCCCAGCATGGCCAGTTCACTTTGTGGTCTGTTCAAGCCACAAGCACACCATCACTGCTGTCAGCCAATGGAGCAATCAGGGTATGACAGCTTACAATATGAAGTGTAATTACTTTGCTAGAACCTGTTCTATGATTTTCTTGCAGTGTGAACTGTGACCTTTCATTAGCAAAGATGTCCACTCAGTGAATGACAGGTTAGAGTACATATTGTAAATTTATTGGTCGACAGCGTTGAGCAATGTTAAGTTACTGCCTATTGTAATCTGCCATTGTGTAAAACCTCACTATGGACAGCTGTGGGCTCGTAGTTAAATAAATCATTTGTGTTTTATGTACTCATTCCATGTCTGTTCTGTCTCATGTTCACGGTCAGCGAATGCCATCACGTAAGCTAAGAAATCATAAAGAAAAGGAACCAGTGTGCTAACCTAAAATAGTGTGTGTGTGTGTGTGTGTGTGCTCGTAATGACAGAAAGCCTTCAAACTGAAATAAGGTGACATTGATGCCCATACACTCTAAAAGATAATATATGGGCATTGATGACCAATTGTTGCAACCTTGTGGTTACCTTGGCAACTGCAGTCTCGAGGTTTGCATGACTTGCCAAATAACCACTCGATGGCAGCATAACGTGGTTGTTCATTGATGCCCATTCATTATCCTCTATCTTAATTACCATAGCTTACTTGGCAGGTATGTGTCTTGCAGGAACCCAAAAACTCACCATTGGTGGCGTTGACAGGAGTTTTCCGTACAATGTATTCTCCTTTCTTGAATTTTGGATAATGAAGGCTATACTGCAGTGCCCCTTGTTTGGTTCTGGCCTGCTCCCTCCGAGAGTTCTCATTATAATGCATAGCTGCGAGCAGCGATCTGTACATTGAGCCAGACAACAACACATGTAAACAACAGCTTACTGACATACATACAGCGTGTAGCTGTATTTTATGGGCACACCCTCAGTCACAACAAGATATTAAGTATTGCTACTATTCTTTCTATTTTATTGGGCCATTGTGCACCACAGTACCACACACATCCACCCACAAAAGCCTGCTTGGGGAAGGGATAGGCACAGACAGCAGGTGCTCTCCTTTACTGACAATGGTCATGTGCATACCTAGTATCAAGGACTATTGTATCACATGTAACAAGAAATATAAAAAGTAATACAAATTCTAAACAAACACGTTTTTTTCAAATTTTTTTTTACACCGAAAACTTACAGGACTCCATTCTAAAATTGCAATATGCCACTCGCAAATGTTGGTGATGCCAGAATTTACCAACATCCGCTGTGTTTTGCTCACTCGGCTACGCCTCGTGATCAAACACACCAGGGCATGGGTAAATCCTCGCATCACCAACACCCTGTTGTGGCATATTGATGAACTGCAAGGTGCCTTACTTGTAAAGTATTTCAATCTTATATATACACATCAAAACCTGCACCTGCACCTGCAGGACAATGGCCCTGATCCAGGTCGTACCACCAACAGTGGTTGTCCACCACCCTGGTGTATTACATGTTGTGTGCCTTTGTACACCATGGTGTTGCTTCTGCAGTGTTATTAGCAGGATGTATGGCCCCTGATGCTAATGTACAGATCCGTTAATGGTGAAGTAATGCTTATACAACTGTTCACCTATTATTCACCTGGTTGAGTCTACATTTACTAATTCAAAGCAGAACATTTATTCAGGATAAATGTTCAAACTGCAAAAAAAGTGTAGATAACTTACCTGCACTGCATTCCACTGTAAGAGAACACCATGGATTTGGGGGCAAATTGATTTAAGAGACTGTGAAAAGCCTCCAGTTCAGATGTCTGATAACATCCTGAAAGCTTGCAAACATCCTTGCAATGCCTGCTGTCTGTTATAATACGTTCAGTATGCACAGCTACGTTAGAAGCTGAAGGAAAAAATTAATAAATATTATCGGTCATTTATTTGGTACTTCTGATCTCCATCTTATTAATTTATAGAACCATGAAAAAATTCATTGTTTTACTAACATGGTGTCAGCCAAGGCTTGCAACGTTCTTCATCCTGTAGATCATCATGCACACACTCTGGAAACAGTGGGTTGTTATGGTGGTGCGGTCATTGGCTGAGCTGCGGTGTGGCATCAGGGATTGGGCAATGGCTGGGGTGGCTGAGGTACTGGGTCTGGGTCCGGGCGCTAGTGCGATTTTTATTGTGCCCAGCCTGAACCTTTTTTTTACTACTTTCACCCCGACATGCATCCCCAGAGTTGAGAATCCTTAAGTAGGGGGGTGGGTGGGCAAATCCCCCACGAGGTGTAAAGGCAGCCCCCCACACAGAAGGTAGTAAAATATGTCCTGGCCATTGTGCTGGTGTGCCAGGGTTGTCAGAGTGCCGAAAATGTGTTTGGTACTCTGACTGAGCAATAACGGCGATCGCCTTTAGGCATTCACCGTTATCGCATAGACCCCTGGTAGTGGACCATCACTCTCCTGAGTGAAAACACAGCAGAAGTATTCATTGAGTGTTTCCGCTTGATCATGCACTTTTTGCACCTATTTCCCTCCTGCTTTATCTTCACAATATGTACCTTGTACTTCCTCTTTTCCCTGACATACCTAAAATACAGAATAGCGGATGGGCAGCCGTGCAGAACCAGTGTGTTGTGCCACGGAGGGATTCTGATTCCAACTGACCTCGAGAGCGAAGATGGAGAGGTCCATGGGAATCAGAACCCCGAGGTGGAAAAACTCACTGGTTGTGCATAGAGTTGCTCATCTGGTATTTTTTATTGTGTATAGTACTGTGTGAAAATGTATGTTGAGAGTCCTTTTACTTTCAAAATGAAACTGACTTGTGCAGTCTGTAGCAGTTCTAGAATGCTGTTGTACCACAGTAGGGTAGAACAGCATTCCATCACCTTGGAACTGTAATAGAACAGCCTTTTATCAAGGGATGGAATTCTATACAGAACAATAGTCCATTATACACTATAAAGTGCTTCTACCCTCCCTGTATGCCCTGTGCTCAGCTTCATTCCCTGGAGGCCTTAGCTTTGTTTAACCTCCACCTCCTTTGACCAAATCCCTTAAGCATCCTTATCCGCTTCCTTCCTGGTTCTCCTGTACTTCCGATACGTAGCAGTCTTTGCCCTCAACCCCTGCAGCACTTCCCAGTTCAGCCAGCATGTTTTTTTTTGCCTCCCCTTCTTGCTCCTAGCCCTGGTGCTGGCTTCTGTTGCCTCTGTTAGCCCATTATTAATTACTTCCAAATTTTGGTCTGCATCCATCACCAGCCTTATATTCTGTAGTCTCCCTTGTAGTATTTCTCCCATATCCCCAAATTCCAGCATACTATAGTCCACCACCTTACTGCACATGCCTCCTGTCTCCATGCCTGGCGTGACAAAAAGCCGCACTGTTTGGTGGTCACTACCAGGTAGTGAGTCCTCCACCCTTACCTGCCTCACTGCCTCCCCATTCGCCAGTACCAGGTCCTGTGTGCTAACAAGCCTTTCAAAGCTGCCAGTGCTACTGACATGCGGCACATGCACCATTCTGGCCCCCCATCTTGTTTAACAGACCCTTGCTCGCACTTTTTGAACCACATTTCAACTGTTAGGTCCCTGTTTACCAATTCCTGTTCCCTTCACGCTACACCCCCTATGTTCACCTTACTGAAATGGGTACTGCAGGCTCAAATCTCAGCAGTTACATACTGTAGTATTGTAGCAATCCTAAAAGCCTCCTTTGCACATTTTCAACCACCAACTCCCAGGTGCATTCAAGCTACCTGCTTTAAATGGGCTCTACACCTGAAGTTGGCACCTTTTATCAGTCCATGACATGTGTTGATGATTATTTATTGGTGGAACAAATACATAAATGCAGAACTGGATTCAATGTACACATAACTGCACATCACTCATTAATGGTTTGACCATATGGTACATGAGATAATACCTGTACTACGTAAAGATGAACAAGCCTGTGTAGACTTAGATGACATGCACCCCAGGTGTCTACTAATTACTTGCACACCACTGTCTTTTGTTATCACTTTAACTGTTTGCATCTGTCTCAACTGAATTACGCACACATTCAGAACATGATGGCGGTATTTCATCCACCTCTCGAAAATCAAAGGAGCCGTGTGATGTGTTGTTCTTCAAAAGTTGATCAACTAACCGTGGTAAACAAACAATATGCAATCATTAATATATAGTTGTTGAGTACAATATTTTATTTTAAACTTTTTCCCTGGTGTTTACAAAATGAGGAATTTCTCTGGTCACAGCACCGAATGCATGAACCCATTGTCCAGACCAAGGAATCGTGTGCTTGCCCTCATCACTGCTGCAACTCCCTAGGTAGTGGGCAGGAGCCACTGGGGTACAGCAGTGCAGCCATGGTGTCCAGTGATTTCACACTTTCACATTGCTCACCACCACAGAGGCAGGATATGCAATGCCATTCAACGTGTGATTTGACTGCTGACGGCAACATCTGCAGGACGGATGCATGGAATATTCTCCATTGTTCAGTTCCCTGACTGCAATGCACCCAGTCTCCACTGGGAACAGTAGCATTGTGGGATGGGAACCACACCCCTTCCAGGAGAGGAGAGGAGATACATCCCTCACGGACCAACCCACAGCTCCTCAAGCTCCTTCCAGTACCAGGACATGAGACGTGTTGCTGGTATTAACAATAAACATTTAAAAAAACAATTGCATGGGAACTCAATGATTTAATTTCAGTAGGGGGTCTCTTGGTATTTACCTCAGGGACCTGATGTGCAATGACCCTGATATCACCATTGAGGTAATCAACATCAGCTGGGTCAGTAATCTAAACTGCATTGGCTGGAATTTGGTTGCCTTACACAAGGTGCATCAGCCTGACTTCACAGACAGTGTGCAGGTATCTTGAGTGTAGAAAACTAAATGTGACAGTCATATTTCTACCTTTAAAAACCTAATGGTATATTACCTGCTCACACTTGCTAATTCAAAATGTATAAAGGGGACACTGGCTAGGTGGTGCTGAGGGTTGAGGCATTGGACGGCACACCTTGCACAACACTGGCAACCCAAGTGTGGGTCACAGCACAGGTCATCAGGGGTCGACAGGGGAGGGATAGGATTGAGTGTCTGTAAACTGCTGTCCAATCACTGTGAAGGGTTGACGTACTACACCATGCTGTGCCTGCAACTGGTGCCTTGGGGGGCACTACCAGCGCTGATGTGTGAAGTGGGGAGTGCTGTAGACATCAACAGCAGACGTCATTGCATGTCCGCACTCCAGTGGGGAAAAACTATGGAGGCAAAGGCTGGGCGTGAACAAGCAGATTGATGGCCACGCCTGGCCCACCTGGAGGTCAGTCGTGGAATCGCACTGGGGAGGAGGTCTGAACCTGGCACAGGAAGGCATAAGGGGCCTCACAGCTGGTCGGGACATGGTCGTACCGACAACCCACCAGGTTAGTAAGCCTGCTGACATATGGGTAGTACAGGCTGGTGTGGTGGCTAGATAACCATGATGGTAGCAGCACAGCAAGGTGGGAAAAGCATCAGCAAAAAAGAAATGTATAAAGGGGATTCTACATGTGGGGTGCTACTGCATATGGAATGCATCTACAGAACCACAAAAAACAGTGTGTCCACCCTCCCACAACCAACAAAAGTGATACATATAACAACAAACAGTTTCACAACAGTTGCGTGGCAAGTTACTCATTTAGTTTCAAAATGATTCTGCATATTTCTTTTCGTACACCTCACGGCCCTGAGGTGAAGTCACCCAGCTACCAATGTTGAGGTAGACCGCCCATCAGCTGGGTCCCTATTCTTAACTGCTGGTGAATAAACTGGATTCCTTGAGGCACAGTGAAGTACAATGAAATTTGCTTAATTAAGGTGTGTTTCACATGCAATGTATATGGTGTTGAACAAATTGAAATGAGACAGCTGTACTTTGAATTTAAAAAAGGAATGTGATACTAGCTGCTCAGCAGTGAACAATAACAATGTATATATGTGGTTCAAAGTGCGATGTGCTACTGCATATGGCATACATAAAACAAATACAATTACCTGCACACCGTTCCCACCCCAACCACCACAACAAAAAGGGGAAAATGTAACAGTAACAGTGTTTGCACTGCCATAGATGACAACTTGCTAATCTGACTTACAAATGAGTGTGAGTCTATTAGTATTAACATCAACCACCTGCTAATAAGTCACAAACTATGAAAACTACAGGGAAAAATTGATGTAATGTAGCAATACACACATATCATGAAATCAATGGACGAATGCCAATGGAATGTGTGTGACATACCTGTTTACGTTCACACTTTGACACAGCTGTACATATTCGTGGACGGTTCAGTTTAGCTCCAAGGCTCCCAGGGGTTGCTGGCTTCTTAAAAATTGTAGGAACTGCATCCAGCTTCAGACGTGGACAAACATGACCAGTATTAAGGCCAAATTGTTTTTGGAGACTGTATTTTGTCTCATATGCATCTTCAGTGAAATGTGCACTGCATAAACGGCCAGTATTGGATGCACCCTTCCAGTCTAGATGAGTATGTTGCACTGCATGATCCCATTGCTTTCGTATAGCTGGGTCACTTGGAAACATGTGCATGCTTACACTTTCTCTGTGCATGTTGCAGCACCCATATGCTACACATCTATTAACCATTTTTACTCAATTTAGGCAAAACAGAATTACACATCAAATGACAATAAATATACAAGGACAACATCACTATGGAAATAGGAACACGTGTTTGAAAAACACAAAATTACAATTGAGAAAATCATTATATGACCAGCAAGCTAATATACCAGTAAGCAATGGAGAACAACACAAGAATCAATGGTTTTGGAAGGTATGCTAACCTGCAAGTTCTGCTACACACACAAAGCACACAATAAATGTACTCTGCAATTGCAAGTAATAATATGTGGGGGAAGGGAAACACACACAATTCAGTGTTGTAACACAATGTCTATTTGAATGTCCAATATGTTATTCAACTGACAATATGTCAACCCATGCACTAAGTATATGGGTTAACAAAAAGCAATGCACAGTTACAGCTATGCGGCATTGACAGTACCATGCAGACAAAAAAGGCTTTGAACAATTACAAATTGAAGCAAGTCACAGACCACACACTAAATGAAGCATACAGTAAGGGATGACTGCACAGAACAATCTAAACAACACTCGAGGCTAGTGTTCCATTGCTTTTTTTTTAAAAGAGGTTAGGAAATGAGCAGAAATGCAAAACGATGTACTGTATACCCATGTGAGACATGCCTCATACTATCTTACTACCCTTCATGTGGCTGGATTTAATCAATATGTCTCATACTTTTTGGTTGCAGCTACAATAACAGTTCTCCCCATATATGGTCTCCACCAAAAAAATCAGAAGATAAATCTATAACACATATCGCTACTACAGCGAAGACACATGATAATGAATGGTGACAGAACTAACACAGCTGTCAAAATGACCTGTCAAAACCATGGTCCTTGCCTGACACACTATACTTTTGCCTGAAGCAATATAATAACCTGTGCACAGTAATTACATACCTCTCAACCTCCCTCATCACAAATCAGGGACAAGGCTTAAAATGATCATGGACAAATGACCAAAATCAGGGACACATCTGAAAAGAATAGTAATTTTAGTTCCAGAAGCTGTGTATAACATGCGCTTTAGTCTGAATATCATTCTCTTAATGAGAACTAGACTGTAACACCAATGGCTGGCATTATTTTGTGATTCAAATGCCTACTCTTCAATGACAGAAATGCCAAATTTAGGAGGGACAGAAGAAATTTCTGAGGCAAAATCAGGGACATCCCTGAAAATCAGGGACAGTTGAGAGGTATGACAGTAAATATGATAGAGAACATGAAAAGAAGTACAGTGATGATGAGAACTTTTTTTTATTCCAGTAGCTGGGTTGATTGCCACATGACAGTACACACGGACTTTGCAGTGTAAAGCAAATGCAGCTGTCAGCCGTGGGAAAGCTCCTAGTTCCACACTAAATGTCATCACGCTGTACATGCTGCTGAAACATGCAAGGGTAACAGCGGATGACTCGGGAGCGTGCACAGCAATGGACAAAAAATAAAATGTTAAAATGCATATTTTAACAACGTCTACAACTTAAGAAAAACACACAGTCGGTGTAAAAAGGTATTTATTACTTTACAGTGTGTTTCACATCACAAATTGTCAGCAACTCTTTAAATCCCTTCCTCTGACATTGAGTGAAACTGTTTTATTGCCCATGTACTGAAATTAACGAAGTCTCCCCTCCCTACAGGATTTGGCAGCATGTCTGTCTAGAGCATTTTAAATGTTGCCTACCTAACTGTCCTCTAATGCCCCCACACTCCCTTTTAGTTACCTAATGGTTTTGTCCACATAGAAGGGATAGCACAAACATGTGGCTAAATATACCTCCCCAGCAGTGCTACCATTAATACATTTCAGGGTTATATGTTCCTTCCCTGAGTTAACACTGCTGATGGTGGTCCCTACATTAATGGAGGCACAAATGTTACAGTGGCCACAATGATGAGATCCTAAAGATTGTTTTGGTAACCAAATGGTCCGGAATATTACCTATGGATATGGGACTGTTGGTCCAGGAATAGTGTATATACAATGCCTTTTGAGATTGCTATGGTGCTACTCAACAGTGCTTGCTTGGACCTGAACTGCCAAACAGTAACTGGGAATCAGAATTTTGTGTATATGGTCACGTGTTGGATTGAACTCAATTGATTTGAACTGAATTGCATTTGACTGCAAAGATGTGCCAGGCATGGCCGAGTATGAGACTGTGTTCAGCTTACATCTGAATGATGTGACCAACATGACTGCTGCACAATATTAGGATCTGATATGCATCGGGTAGTCTCATGTGGAGACCTTGAGCTAGATTCTAGAAGGGTTATGCCTGGCATAACTGCAGTTGCACCAAGTAGAATGGCGCACGTAGTGACTTACGCCAGCAGTTGGGACATGCACGATTCTAAAAAGTGGCATGCGACATGTCACAGGCCACCTGCGCCAAACAGCAGTTATGCCACATAAACCCCCTGAGACATGGTGCTAGGGAGTTTATGGCAGCAGTTGCGTCCCACTCTAGAAGGGCAGCCACAAAGTGCCCACATTGGGATTCTACAAGAACCCCCGGAGAAGATTTGGCAATGTAGGTTGCACAAGCATTTAGCAGGTATAACTTATGGATGCCCCCGGGGGTCCTGTAGACCTGTCGTCTGTCCAGTGGGCAGTGCATGATTTCCCTCCCCCCCACCAGCACACCCCAGCAGGGCTCCACAGGGCTATCCATACCCCTAGCCCCCTGAAACACCCATTCGTAGATGCCCCACAGGGCAGCACTGCAAGCCCAACACCCGTGCCCCAAACTGCGGGTCGCTGGCTGCATATGTGGCAAAATACCAGCCCTGGTAGTCTAGTGGCCCCCCATGATCCACACAAATAAAGTACTATCTGTCTTTTCCCTGGTAGTCTAGTGGTCCCCCACCCAGCCGTGCCAGCCCACCCAGAACCCCCGCCACCTATGTCAGCCAGCAGCGACTGGCTATCACCTCACACCACCACATCCAGCCACTGACTGAGTCAGTATCAGTGTGTACTGAAAGGACATACTCAGATATTAATATCGGTGTCTTTACAATGCAGCGCTGATACTGAACTCAGTCGGCGGCTGGCCATGGTGATGAGAGGTGGGCTGTGCCAGTCACTGACTGGGGATGGGTGGGGGGTGCTGGGCGGGCTGGCATGGCTGGGTGGGGGGGCCACTGGACTACCAGGGATATGGGGATCTTAAATATTATTATACAGTTCGGGGGACCCACTAGACTACCAGGGATATGGGGCTCTGAATATATTTTTATATAGTTTAGGGGGACACTACACTACCAGGGATATAGGGCTGTGTTATTATTATTAAAATACAGTTGGGGGGGCACTAGACTACTGGGGTATATGCCACATATGTGGCTGGTGGCTCTGGGTTAGGAACAGGTGGGGGGTTGACCGCGCTGCCCCACTGTTGCAGCTTGCGACATGCTCGCCAGGTACGTCTGCAGTTCGGCGTATCTGGCCACATGTCGCAAGTCGCAGGACTAAGCTGCAATGACCCTGCCCCTTCTAGAATAGGGAACAGGGTCAATGTCGCAGTTGTGGGTGGCACAAGTTGCGTTCGGCAGTAACTTGCGCCACCCTTCTAGAATCAGACCCCTAGTGTTTCAGCCTGCCTCTTGGAGGTAGGATGAGAAGGAAGTGAAGCACTCAAATATGATTGTAGTGGTTGTGAGAATCTACTGAATTGTATGAAGAATGCAACATATTTTGTGAATACTGGAGTGGAAAAATCCGGTAAAATTCCGGAAATAGAGCTGCCTAAAAAACGGTAAAAACGAAGATTTCATGGAATCTGGAAATTTCTATCAGATCAGTAAATCTATAAAAAAGTGTGTTTTTCTTTTCATTCCTTCCTGTACTATTTTCATTTGTTTTATTTAATGCTCTGTATATTAAGCCTTCTTTAATTCTGATTATTTGTGCACATACTAAAAGAATGGTAACAGAATCCCGGTAAAATCCAGAAATTAGAGTAACAATCACCGGTGAAATTCCGGAATCTTAAGTCTTGAAAATGGAATTTAATTGTTTTAATCACCGTAAATCAGTGGCCTTGGTCATAGTTCCTGGAGTTGTTGATTCTGACTTTTTTCAATATTCCCCCAAACAGTTTACCATGTCACATTTATTAGTATGTAAGGAGGGCTTTTATAATATGCTTTATTTACTCTGTTCTGAAAAATCAACTTTGCAAGCTTTAGGGTTCATTTTAGCATGGTTTACATATCCTATTTGTCTCAGGGTTACAATCTGCCTCTGGTCTTGTTGTAAAGTGTTTGTTGTGTTACTACTGCTTACTTTGGCAGGAGACATAGAGGCTAATCCTGGTCCCTCAAACTCAGCACCCCAGAATTATTGTGATGACAACTCTATGTGGTTTCAAGCCCATGGGTTCAAACTTCTTCATTTTAATACCAGGAGCTTGTTTCCAAAATTGGCCAATATTGAGGCTCTCATGACCTTATATAAACCTGATATGGTGTTGATTTCTGAGTCCTGGTTAAAGCCTTCCATTGCTAATAGTGCATGCATGATTCCTGGGTATAAATTATTTTGAGCAGATCATAAGGGTAAAAAGACTGCTGGGGGAGTAGCAGTATATTATTTGGACCACTTAGAAGTCTCACTGTTGCTCTGTAGCCAAAATGTTAAGTCACAAAGTGATTGGTTATTATTGAATCTGCTTCTTGGGGGGGGGGAGGGTTAAACATGTGGTTATAGGATGTTTTTACAATCCCCCTTTGTGTGGGAAAACCAGGTTAAAGGAATTCTTTGGCATTATATCACCTAATATTTTGAATAGGGATTTTATTTTATTAGGGGATGTCAATCTGAATTAAGCTAAAGCTAATGCTTTTGGTTATGAAAATTTATTGCATTCTTACAACTTGTTTCAACTTATAACTGAGCCTACAAGGCTTAATTCTGTATCTGAGAATCATTCTATTCTTGATTGGATCATTGCTAACAAGATACATATGTTATCACATTCTGGGGTACTGAGTGATTCAGTGAGCGACTATCAGCCTATATTTGATGTCCTTAACTTTAAACGGCCTCGGCTGCCTTCTCGCACAATACAGTTCTGTAATTTCAAAAATTTTCCATCTGAAATAGTGAGTTGGGAACTTCAATCTTTGGACTGGTCGTTTCTCAAATCTATCCCAGACCCAGACTGTGTGCTGACTTTTTTTGTCTGCAATTATTAGAACTACAAGAAAAGTTATTTCCTTTGCTCACACTATGGGTGAGGGGTGTCAAAAATGGGTGGCTTTCAAATGACTTGAAGATTTTTATTAAGCAGAAAAATGATGCCTGGCAAGCTTATAAGCAGTCTCTCACCTTAGCATTATTTCAGGCATACAGATCTTTGAGGAATTTGACTAGTAATAAAATAAAACAGGCTAAAACTGATTATTTTAGCAGACTACAGGCAGCATCTTCTGACTCTAAGAGTTTCTGGGACACTGTAAACTCCCTTGTGTCTCCTAAGGAGAGGGCAGCTATCTCCTTTCTTAACTCTTTGTGAGGAATGGTAACTGATGCATTCATGATGGCTAATTTGTTAAATAATACATTTACAGCTGTCTCTGGTTTTGTTTCTGGTGCTTCTGGTTCTGATGGTAGTTTAGGAAGATGTGACACGATGACTGAGAATCCTAATGTCTCTGACTCAGTTGGTACTTTGCCCAAGTTTTGTTTCAGTAGCATAACTGCAACTGAGGTGTTGAAACTTTTAAGTCAATTGCCTGATAAATTTGATAACTGTGGAGGTGAATTGGATGCAAGGTTTGTGAAGATGGTTGCACCTTTTATTGCTGACCCTCTTTGTTTAATATACTGTATAAATTGTGATTAACCACCGGGGTGTCTCCTACAGCATGGAAGGTTGCAAGAGTGGTGCCCATCCCTAGAAAGGCCAATGCTGTCTCTGCAGAGGACTTCCATCCCATATCTATGTTAAACTCATTAAGTAAGATCTTACAAATGTTGGCGGTCAAACAACTTACAGACTTCTTGGAATCTAGCAGTGTACTATGCACTGAACAGCATGGATTCAGAGGTGGAAGGGGGGCGGGCATGGCTTTGGTAAGGTTCACCAATGCCGTCCTCCAGGGTAGAGATAAAGGTCTGTTTACAGGGACAGTGTTAATGGACTTGACCTGGGCTTTTGATTTAATAAATCATAACTTGCTTTATCAAAAACTAACAAGGATGGGTATTTCAGATGTGGTAGTGACTTTTTTAGAGTTTCTTGGAAGGGAGATCTCAATGAGTCTCTATAGATTCTGTTCTGTCTGATCCACCATCAATTTTTTATGGAGTTCCACAGGGGTCCATACTTGGACCTCTGTTGTTCTTCCTATGTATAAACCAAGTTCCCTCTATATTTACCAATAGCTGTTGTGTTCTTTATGCTGATGATTTAATTTTATACCATCAGGGTCAGACAATCAAACAGATTAATGAAGGGTTACAGGGTGATTTTGAAACACTTGGTTCTTGGTTGTTATAAAATCAAATGGCTTTGAACGTAAAAAAGACTTAAGTGCATGGTCTTTGGAAGTACTTCTTAGTTAAAGGAGAACCCTAGTCTGTAGATTTATGATAGAGCTGGTGGCTTACTTAAACAGGTAAAAGAGTTTAAGTACTTGGGAGTCCTTGATCCCTGTTTAGTTTTTTCTTCACAGGTTAAACAGTGAGACAATAAATTATAAGTTGGGGTTGTTATATAAATTTAAGGCCTTTTAGTCATATGAGTCTCAAAAGTCCATTGCAATGGGTACTTTATTGCCACACCTTGACTATGTTTTTCCCTTGTATTACAATTTGGGAATAAAGGAAGGCAGGGTTTTGAGTGTGGCTTATAATAATATTTGTCAATTTGTTCTTCATGTCCCAGTGCTAACACACCATTCTGTTTTGTACTCTTCTTTGGGATGGCTATCTCCCAAGTTAAAATTTACATATACCTTAGGCAACTTGATTCATCAGGCCATATATGCAAAGAACCTTTCTTCATTATCAGACCTACTCAAATACAGGGACTCCAAAGTAAATTTGTGATCTAAATTAGGAACTGTTTTAAAAGCAAATGTTGTTAAGAATAACTATGGCTTTCTTTATTTTGTTTCTTCAGCTGTTTACTTGTGGAATGATTTACCTTGTCTCTTAGAACTATTAGTTCCCTGACTGGGTTCAAGGCAAAATTTAAAAGTTATTTATTTTCAGTTGAAGTATGCAATTGATTTAATTGATTGTATGTAAACTGTTATGTTTGTTAAATGTCTGGGTCAGACCTGAAAAAAGGCTTTGCCCAATGTCTTTACCTGGTTAACAAATTTAAAATAAAATAAAATAAATACTGACTCTGTAGTGCAGAATGAATGACTGAATGAATGGGGGGAGGGTGCTGCAATCCTGAGGGCCTGTCCCTTGGATGAGACCTTAAACTGGGGTTTCACCTGCCCATTCTGGTGGCTCATCAAGTGGATATTAAGGATCCCATTAGCACTTCAGGAAAACAGTAAGAAAATCTGTATTAAAAGAAATTATGTTATAGTAACACACACAAGTAAATCAAATATATGTCTCCAACTTCATTAAAGTACATGAAAGTTCATTAGAAACAACCCACCACCAAATCATCAACCACTACTCACAAATATTGTATGTCACAGCTCCAGGCTTTTCTGGAAGCATATCAGGAACATGTTAGGCCAGCTATGGGATCACTCCTCCTCTGACATGGTGTTTTGCATTTTTTTTTTAACCAGGAGAGACACACTAAGATGAAGCTTGTTTACAGGTGTGACCTGGGAGCACAAAGAAGTTAAGTGGGGGTGTGTGTTCTGGACGCCAATGAAGATGGCCACTTAACCCATCAGCTCAATCCCCAGCTTTTAGAATCCGCTCAGTTCCACAGACATCCAGGGACCCCTACCCCCTAAAAGAGGATTAAATGATGCCGTAGATTTCCTCTTTGGTGCGACGTGGGTTTTATTGTGCCCAGCGATCTGGCTAATAGTCTTGTGGCACCAGCCACCATGCAACCTGCTTTTGCCCTGAGTAGGCAATGAAGCACTGTCCTATGACAACAGGCATAGCACTCAACCCTGCACCAGACATCCAGTGGCAACCTGCATAACATGTACGACCGTAAGCAGCTAGAGGTCTGTTTGGGGAGCAAGCTTTAATCCTTGTACAACAGGAGAGTCTTAAGGAATCCCACTGCTTGGGAATGGCCTCACACAATCTGGACATGCAAGGTCTAGGCACTACTCCCAAAGACCCAAGTCCTCCAGACCTTAACACCTCACTACAGCACATCACAGCTATGCTAGAAACCCTCCTGATGAGGGTAGATGCCATCTCGGCAACTCTATCTGGCACTGTGGCTGAGGTGCGGGTGCTTAGTGATAAACTAAATGTCACTGACCAGCAGACAGATGACTTAGAGGCTGGCCAAGTAAAAATTCTATGACTTTTATAGGAGCAAGATGAAAATCTGGCCACACTCTGGAAATGGGCAGAAGACCAGGAAAATAGGGGGAGATGTAACAACATCAGGATCCACAAGGGCACTGAAGGCCAGAACATGGAGAGATTCCTTAACAAGGAGATCCCCAAAATTCTGGGACATAGGTGGCATGGGCCTATCGAAGTCGAAAGGACCCACTTCATACCTAGTAGCCATGGATCCCATCAGACCTCTCCCAGGCCCATTATCGCATACATCCTGTGATACTCTACCAAAGAAAAAGTCCTGAGAGCAGCCCGCGAACTGTCTTGGCATGGAGCTAAAATTTCACTATTCAGAGATTTCACTGCCGAGGTTGCTGCCCAAAGAAAAGCCTTTTTACCAATCAAGAAAATGCTGGCAGTACAGGGGTTTAAATATGGGTTTAGAAACTTAACCTACCTCTATGTGTCCTGAGAGGGCAGGGACATAGTAGCAGAGACTCCCCGAGAGATTGAAGATTGGGCCTCCAGGCACTAGCTGTGATTATCACTAAACACCACACCTCCCATGAAGCTTTGGACCCTGGGACCTCAAACAAGGGATAGAAGAAACAAATCTCCCAGTGAAGGTTGCAGGGAGGAATACAATTCTGGTTGGACAGTGCAGCACCCGAATACCTTCCCCAGGTCTCCTCCACAACCAGTGACATCTGGAACAGATAACAACCATAAAGCAACATGTTTGTGGCCAGCAGATCACCCCTCTTCCTCACTGCCCCAGCATGGAGTGCCTCAGACATCCCGAATACACCATCTCTCAGTGAGAGATCAGGGATCTCCCGCCAAGGGCCCAGGGACAGCGCCGCCAGCAAAGCAGACTAATGATGAGCTCCCCAATCTAGACCATCTGGACGTATACAAGACATCCCTGGCGATCTCCTTATGGAAATGGCAGAGAACGTATTCTGGATGGACTTCCCAGCTGATCTCGCAGGTGGCCAGGACCTCTCCAATATTCCGGTGAAACCTGGATTGTTAACCTTTGCAGAGGCTCTATCCCAGGACACTTCCCCTCGCATAATGAAACTGGCTGTGGCTGAAGAGCAAGCTCCAAATGACTGACTGTAATAAGTTTGCCCTCTGCTCTTTTCATGGGTAATATGGGTACTAGGGAATGCCTGATAGAGGTGACATCAGGGTTTGGCAAGGCCCCCTCGCCTAATGGTGAATGGCCTATTGGAGGGGCCTGAGGGAAAGCTTAGTTGCGACTCTGGGGCACCTCGACTAGCGGGCTAACACTCTATTAGCCTGACACACTTTGCCCTTTGGCCAACCGCCCCTCCCTTTCTGAAGATGAGCATGGGGATCTCCTATATCTGTTGCCCCCTCCAGCCTAACTGTGTTACTGATTTCTGGCTGGAATTTGCTCTTGGCCATGGGATCCAGAAGAGGGCATGGTACCTCGCCCTGATCTCTATACTGACAGATGACCAACATGTTATATGGGCAATATTGATACTGATTACTGTTTGATGGGTTGTAAAGCAATAGACACTCTCCCTTTCCCCCTGAACCCCATCCTTTTTCCCTGGGAGTACTACTTCAGTTTATAAAGCTAGGGATGGCGATACGAGCTGTTAGTTGTTGTTATCTCCATTTTTCCCCACCTAGGTGAAAGGTCAGCATGGCTGAGTGCGCCTCCATGATAGTGTGGAGGATTGCACCTCATGCATACAGAAATTCACCTTTAGCTTAGTGCTTGTCTACCTATAATCACTTTATCTCTACTGTTAAAGGAATAGAATAACTTATCCCCTATTGTGGGAATAGATACTGTATATTCAAACTGTTATTTGGTCACTTTGACTGAGTATTTAGTGCTTTAACTTGCTTGTTCTATTTTTATACCAGGTTAGCACATTTATATATACCTCTTGGACAGCTTACCTTCTCACCCTAGGCAATCAATTCTCCCTCTAAAGTATCTGGCAATCTGCCCCCTCCTGCCTCTCTATCTCTTCTGGACATGGATGGTGAGTACTTACATTTTTTGCACTGTTTGGCACAGAATGCAGAACACCAATGCAGGTATAAACCTTATATCATGGGACGTGAAGGGCCTAAACCACCAAGTTAAATGCTCCATGGTCCTTAAACACCTACACTCCTTGCAGACGGATATCGCACTCATCCAGGAGACTCATCTCACTGCAAGAACTGTATTGTGGCTTAAAAGGGCATGGGTTGATAATGTTATAGCTAGTTCAGCATCAACCAAGTCTAGGGGGTGGCTATTTTGATCAAGAAATCATGTTCTTTGGTACAAGAGCAGGCAGTCTCTGATGTTCAGGGTCACTGGATAGAGGTCTGCTTTTCATACCTGGGGGCCATGTGGTGTTAGCAAATGTGTATGGGCCAAATGTAGATGATCCCAAAATCATACTGGATCTAAACAAGGCAACAGAGTCCTTGGCTGATGGTCATCTGCAGATCCCAATTGCACTCGGAGGTGACTTTAATTTCACTCCCGACATTTTTTTTGCCAAATCCAGACCAGCTCCCCAAACACATCCTAAAGCAGCATAGGCTCTGCAAGGAGTCATGGCAGAATGGGGCATGATCGATGTGTGGCGCAGGGACCACCCATCAGAGTGAGACTTCTCCTTCTTCTTCTCAGCTCATACAATGTACAGTAGGATTGACTTCTGGATCACCAATGCCCCCGTGGCCAGAGATATTACCTGCACTAGAATACATGACATTCAAGTCTCAGACCATGACCCAGTATCTTCTTTCTATACCCCCTCTGGAGGGAATGGATCGGGGACTAGATGGCGTTGCAATCCTATTCTTCTGTGGGACCCACAGTTTCAGTCTATGGTATGGGAGACAGCCAGAGATTACTTCTCACTGAACCAGGCTGCAGATACTTCAGCAGCCACTGTAATGGAGGCCTTCAAGGCTGTCCTGAGAGGATGAATCATCGCTTACTCAGCACATAAGAACAAACTCAGAAGGATGGAGTTAAATACTGTGCAATCCAAATTGTCCTCACTGGAAGCCAGATTCAGGGCTTCCATTGCCCACACACCTGACCCAACACTCCTCTGAGAGATAGTCAGACTGAAATACCGTATAAATACTATGCTGCAACAAAAGGCAGAATGGGTGTTAATCAGATCCAAACATTCACACTGGGAGGAGGGGACAAAGGAGGTAAACTCCTGGCATTCCAGTTAAGGAAACAACAGGCAGCCTCTCGTATTCATGCCCTTAGAAGTACGGAAGGCCTTGTAGTTAGGAATCCCAAAAAAGTAAATGAATGCATGCATGCAGCACTTCTATCAGTGGCTATACCAGTCACAAGCTTCTCTACACCCAAACCAATTAAGATGCCAGCTGGCTGACTTCTGTGCCACAGCTAGCACTCCCCAGCTACCTGACAATATGAAACATTTACTGGATAAGCCATTCACTGAAACAGAGCTTCTGAACGCACTCAAGCAACTGGGTAAAGGCAAGTCACCTGGACCAGATGGTATGACTACAGAGCTATACCAAGCCATGAGTGCAGAAATTTGCACCCCCTCCTCTCCATATTACAGGAGACCCACACGACAGATGTCCTTCCCTCTACCATGCAGGAAGCTCTAATCACTCTACTACAAAAAAAAACAGATGAACCTCTTAACTGTGCCAACTATCGCCCAATTTCCCTTATCTTGGTCGATAACAAAATTGCAGCTAAAATGCTAGCCACTCGATTGATAGAGGCCATACCCTATATTGTACACCCATCCCAAGTCGGTTTCACCAAAGGAAGGGCGGTGGTGGACAATATTAGGTTAGTTCTGGATCTTAAATGGCTGGCAATGCATTCCCAAAGCCCAATGGCAGCAATGGCAGTAGATTTTTCTAAGGCCTTCGATTCAGTGGAGTGGCCCTCCCTCCATGAGATACTCCGGCTCTATGGGTTTGGTCCGTACTTCAGACAATGAATCAATGAGTTGTATAATAACCCTCTCACTAGGATTCTAACTAATCAAGATATCTCCCCCCCTTTCCAGTGCAATGGGCATGCGGCAGGGCTGCCCCTTATCCCCTCTACTTTTCCTGGTGGCTCTGGACCCACTCACCCGGAAATTACAAATGACTGAAGGCATCAAAGGCATTCAGGTTGGCCAGCAGGTCTACCTAACTGCCTCATATGTGGATGACTTACTTCTAACCTTAGACCGCCCAAAGTAATCCCTCCCCAATGTTTTAAAAATTCTAGGAGAATTTGCACAGCTGTCTGGATTGCAAATTAATCAAAAAAAGAATAGTGCAACCCCCACTCAATAAGGCTTGCTTGAACTTCTGCTTGCAAGGTTTGGACCTAACGTGGGCCCCACATAGTTTCTCGTACTTAGGCATCACCATTTCATCTACTTGGAAACTTCTGGAGAGTGAGAACTTTGGTCCCTTAATATCTTCATTAACGGTGGAAGTATACTGCTGGTGCTGCCTTAACCTTTCCCTTTCAGGTAAAGTAGCTGGGATCCGAATGCTGTTACTACCCAGAGTTGCATACCTACTCAACAACCTTCCCATTGCCTTATCGGGAAAGGTGTTTCCCTCACTGGACAAGTTGATATCCTTCTTCCTCTGGGAAGGTAAGGCACCAAGATGAAGCTGCAGCAAAATGTGGGCTCACTGGACCAGGGAGGTCTGGGACTTCCATGGCTACAGGGATATCACTGGTCTTATATCTCGGCCAAAACCACAAAATGGTTCATCCCCTCCTCCTCCCCACCCGCTCAATGGGTTCAGCTAGAATCTCAATTAATGCGGAACACCCCCTTGTGTACACCACTTACTAACACCCCCATAAACCCACATGAACTCACCCCAAACATGATCGAGACTAGGAATGCATGGCATAGACTTATGGTAGCCTCTAAGACCTCCAAGGCAATATGCTCTATGCCACTCCGGTACATGGCACTCTGGCAGAACCAGCTCCTTACAGTAGGCAATAAGCTGCTTAACTGGCCAGCATGGGAACATAAGGGGACATGTCTCGTTCAAAGACTTGTACACGTTCAACTCTTCTACATTAATGTCTTTTGAACAGCTTAAGGTCCGGTACTCCCTCCAGTCCAAAGACTTTTGCAGATACCCGCAACTCCGTAGTGTGGTCCAGACTGTCAGTGGGACCTATTCAGGAGATCCTAAGTGGCACTAGCTGTCTACCCTACACCTAAAATTGTCATCCCAAGGTCTCGCAGGACACTTCTACAGCACCTGGCATGAGGCACAACTGGACCATACAGAATCATGTAGAGACATGTGGAGTGAGGATCTCCAAGTTCCCATTACCTCCGACACATGGTCTCGCTGCCTACTAGACCACTCCACATATAAGGATGTTTGAAGTCAACTAATACAACTCAAAATCCTTCTCAGGTGGTATCGTATGCCAGCAGTCCTTCATGTGTGGGGCATTCTCCCTCATGTGAGGTGCTGGAGGTGCTCATAAGATCCAGAAAATCTCCTTCACATGCTGTGGGACTGTCCGGTCTCGACCCCCTTCTGGTCAGCCATTGCAATGGACTGTTCCGGGATACTGGGCCTAAATGTGGACATTTCTGATCCACTGCTTCTACTGGGTGACCCTGCCTCTCTGGTTCAGATGCCAAAAGTGCTTCAGAATTGGCTCTTAGTAGCCCTTCTGGAGGCAAAAAAGGCTCCTACTCCGATCTTGGAGACAGGTGTCTCCACCGTCTATCTCCCTCTGGCGTTCGGCCTTGGCTAGACTAGCCACCTTCGAGAGGCTCATGTATGCCAACAGAGGGAAGCTCACTGTGTACTATCAGAAATGGGGAGCATACCTTAATTCCTCCCTATGCTAAGTCCCCCTCCCCCCCACTTAACCCTCCAGTATAAGGGGGCCATTCTGCTTTAAGGCCCGACAGGGGGTTGCAAACCTAGGAATGGCATGGTTTGACTGATGAACAGCTATGACATCTCCTGCTTAAACACACTTCCTTCTACCTCAATATTTCTTCCTTCCTTATCTCTATCTTGACATCTCCTTTAGATTCTCCTAACACTCTCAATAAGAACCATCCTGTACACTGGGTTTAATTGATGGCTGCAATTTTGTTAGTAGGAATGTTAGGTGATCTAGGCTTTTTCCTTATGGGCTTGAATTGCAGTTAATTTGGTCTATGTCAGATGTTCGAACGATTGCTAGGGACAGTTGGACCTATGTCAATTATATGTCCTGGTGAGATCTGTTAACCTAGATTGTTTAAAGCACTCTACACTATATGTTATGTATCTGTCTAACTGGTGACATGTAATGATATTGAATAAATAAATAGTATTCTATGATAAAAAAACACAAGGAAGTTAAGTGACTTGCTCAGGGTCACACAGTATGCAAGTGGGGGCTGTGGGATTCAGATCCATGTCTCCAGGTTTGCAGCTCAGAGCCATAAACGAATGTGCTTTCTGCCTAGGGGTTTTGAATGATATAAATTGTAATAATAATACCATTTCAAATGCGTTTAGCTGCTACATCTCAGATCCCTCCTCCTACACACATGCCTTCCATCATATGCTCTCCTCCTGATCCAGTAGTAATACCCTACCAATGCCCTCTGAAAATACAGTGCACCTTCCTTTTTATTTTAAGTGTGTCGTCACTGCAGAGATGTATAAACATCTCATGCAGATTCCTGTTTCCAAGTCAGCTGGCTCTGATGGTATTGAGCCCAAACTCCTAAAGACTGCTGCCAAGGAGTTAGCGTCTACAGTTGCTAAATGAATTAACTTATCCATAATGACTGGTGTTGTGCTTGATTTATGGAAAACCTCCCAGGCTGTACCCATTTTTAAATAAGGAGACCCCAAATTGTTACAGAACCATAAGCCAGTTGCCATCTTCCCAGCCCTAAGTACAATATTTTGAAAAGGTGGTGGCCTCACAATTCACACATTACCTCTTTACTTATGACCTTCTATCCCCAGCACAACATGGTTTTCAGAAATATCATAGCACCTCCACTTCCCTCCTCACCCTTACAAACAGTATTGCTCTAGTGATAGACATTGGCGATTTCACTGGAGGCATCTTTATTGACCTGACAAAAGTGTTTGATCTTGTAGATCACTGCTTACTCACTGGCAAGCTTGTAAACCTAGGAATCTCACAAACAGCTCTCCCCTGGTTCTGTAACTGTTTTAGATCACAGAGAGTTATATACAGCACTTCCCTCTCCAGCCCTGCTCCGACTATGGTGAGAGTCCCACAAGGTTCTATTTTAGGTTCACTTCTGTTTGCCCTACATATAAACAATACGAGTCAATGCCTATCCCACTGCTCTGCAGCCCTCTGTGCTGATGACTTAGTACTTTATACCTGCTCCATCAGCACTGGTCAAATTAATCAAAGCTTAACATCTGACCTACAGTCTGTGCACTCTTGGCTGTCAAGAAACAAGCTGATTCTGAACACTTCAGAAGCATAGTCTGTGCTGTTTGATACATCAGCCTAATTAAGAGTATGCCCATCCCCTCTAACTATAGTTTATTATGATGGACCTTAGTCCCCTCAGTTTCCACTTTTACATACCTTGCAGTCACTCTCGACCCCTTACTAGACTAATCATCTCACATCATTATCAGCTGTAACTCAGTAAACTTTATGCAGGCCATCTCCTGTAAAGTGGGTCATAACCTCACTTCAGAAGCTCATCATGCCATTGCCCAAGGGCATGCTCCTCTGCAGCCTCATATATGGTACCCCTATGTTCTTGTCCATTGACAGGTTAAGTCTCCCAAGGTGGGATGTGGCATACAATAATATTTGCTGCTTTGCATCAGCATCTCACTGGCTCACACATCACCGTTCTCTGTATGACATGCAGGGCTACTTACCCCATCCTCTCTATGGGATCATAGCTTTGGAGGTGTAATCTTTAACATTATAAATAGTGGACTGCCTGGGTCGGCCTGGTAGTGCTAAGGGTTTAGGCATTGTACACCACACCTCGCAATACGCTGGCAACCCTGGTTTGGGAACGAGCCTGGGTCTTCCGGGGTTAGCCGGGGGGAAGGGCAGGAGCTGGAATGAGCAGCCATAAGGCAGCTCTCTTCTTCTGGGAAGGGATTTTGCCACCCCTACCACATGACTGCCCCCAGGTGGAGGCCTGGAGGCAGCGTAGGTAGGGAGTGACATGAATAGGGTGGGGGCTGCAGGACCACAGTGTGCGCATGCCTCCACACATGTGTGGGTGGCCGCAGTAGGGTTGGGAGAAAATAGAGCTGGCAGGCTTCATGATGGTCCCGGCAGTATTTCCGGTGATGGGTATGCCAGCCACAAACAGATGCGAGTCACCGGAGCCCACCTGCCAGTTCCACAGAACAAAAATTGGGGCACAAAATGTTTATTAAGAACAAAATAAATAAATAAATAGTAGGTTGCCCATATCCCTAGCCATGATACTTAAACCTGTAAACAGTGCCTACCCCTTAAGTTCATGTGACAACGTGCTATTGGCTGTTCTTAAAAATCAAAATTTGCATTGGGAGACTGTCTTTTGCCTGTGCATCAGCAAAGCAATAGCATTCCATACCACCTCACATTCATCGCTGTCCCTCTGGGCCTAGTTTTCGTCTCAAATACCATGAACATTTCCTAAGCTTGACGTACTGAGCATGTCACTGATCCTGTGCAAT
This sequence comes from Neoceratodus forsteri, assembly GCA_016271365.2. Lineage (NCBI taxonomy): Eukaryota > Metazoa > Chordata > Ceratodontiformes > Ceratodontidae > Neoceratodus > Neoceratodus forsteri. Next base: position 1,109,962,454 of record CM028130.1, on the reverse strand, counting down.
CTCTGAAAGGCATTCACAAACATTTCTTTAATTTTTTACATATTATTTTATTCCTGCCTTCTGGGCATGTTTCATCCACTCCTTTGGGCAGCCAGTCCTGCCATTGCTTCTACCGCTGACCCGCCATCCTGCTGCTCCAACGCTCCACTGACTCGGCGTATCCCTTCACTGAGGGGGCCCCCACCCGGAGAGGGTGACGGAGTATAGAGTGCCTGAGCACTCTCTTGCTTCTGGGTGGAGCGTGGATACTGCAGCCCTGGATGCTTCATGGCAGAGAGGTGGGGGGAGGTGGGGCTGCCATCATCTGGTCAGAGACGTGCCATCTTTCACGTTTTTCTGGAGAGCCCTCATTGTGACACTCCTTGTAGCGTCTCCCGTCTCCACCGGGAGCCACTACAGAGTGAAGCACTTTCCCCAACCCACCCCAGGAGAGGAGAGCAGACCTCCAGATGCTCAATCCTCTCCTCCCCTGCCAGCCCCCAGCGACCCGCATCCATTCCTGAACCTGGGTCACCGGCGTGGTTTGAGGTTTGGCGTCCAGCGCCTCAAACCTCTACACCACCGGGCCGGCTTCACAAACATTTCAATCTATCTATCTATCTATCTATCTATCAATCTATCTATCTATCTATCTATCTATCTATTTATCTGTCTATCTATCTATCTTTCTATCTATCTGTTTTCAGTGCTGATATATAACCAAGCAACCTTTATGGACACTGCTCCTATTTTTTTCTTCTGCTATACCTTGATGTTTAACTTATACCTTCCTTTCTTGTCTACTGTACTACAAAGTTTTTGTTAAGGTATACTACCTAGCTACTTTGTTGTTATTTGCCATATTGTTAATTTCAGTGAATTGTTCTTGCCTTACATGTAGTCCACTTGCCTGTTGCCATGTCTCGTCACCATTTTTGCCTGTTTTACAACTGTTTCCTAAGGTGTGTAATTCACCTTGTAATGGATCTGTTGAGTAATTCTCCTGGGTCATGACTGAAAATAGCCATTGTTTGCCTATCACACCTACCTGGTTAACAAAAACCAAAAAAAATAAGAATGGTAGAGCCAAAGGAAATAAGAGGATTATTAATACTATGGTTTATGCTATGGTAATCAGAAGAAAGAGGCTATGCCCGTGTGAGTATCTTGAAAAATACTGCATACAATGCCCACAATAGCATGGTTTCAGGAAAGGGCACAGCACTACCACTGCTCTCCTGGAATTTACCAGTTTTATTCGCTATTCAATTGACAAAGGGAACCTTGTTAGTGCAGCCTTCTTTGATTTAACGAAGGCATTTGATATGATGAACCACCCATTACTGCTAAAACAGCTAACCTCTATTGGGCTACCAAAAAAGGCAATGCAGTGGTTTAAAAACTCTCTGGAGGACTACTTCCAAAGTGTGAAAATCTCAAACATCACCTCTGACTGGCAGATGGTCCATTCCAGTGTACCTCAAGGTTCCATCCTCGGCCATGTTGTTTTAAATATCTTCATCAACAACCTTCCGTCTTGCTGCCACCAATGAATACTTTTGTATGCCGACGATGCTGTCATTTTTTCAAGCCAACCTAACCCTACTCTACTTGAACATCACCTACAATGTGGCTTCGAGGATGTTGAAAGATGGTTCAGTGCCCAGAAGCTGGTCCGGAACTACAACAAAAACCAAAGTAATGATGTTCATTACCCCATGCAACAAGTACAAATCCCATGCCATCATCATCAAAAACTTGCTTAGTACCCCACTTGAACTGGTGGAGCACTTCAAATATCTGGGGGTTACTTTGGATAATCACCTCTCCTACACGCAACATATTGAGAATGTTGCCAAGGTCTCAAATATAAAACTTGGGCTCCTCTATCATCATAAGCATAATCTAACCCCTGAAGTGCTTAAACTGGCTGTCTAAAACTCCATTTCTCACTCATTGATTAAGGACTTGTCGTCTATGGGTCAGCCCCCTCATCCTCCCTTCAAAGGATAACTGTTGCTCTGAACAAGGCATGCAGGCTTATCACAGGTTCTGATCGCCTTACCCATACTTGCGAACTGTATGAACAGATGGGCTGGCTTCAGCTAGGAATAGGATTAAATATCAGACATGCGTCCTAACTAAAAAGTGCTGCTGGGCCTACTTTCTCTTGGGACTGTGTCACTGCTGACCCTGAACTGCAGTACTAAGCACACACAGGCATCCATTAATCAACTACTCCTTGTCCCTAGATGCCGGACTACACAGGGTCAGCATTCCTCCTCCTACAGAGCTCTGTTATGGTTTAATACCCTGGATTTTGGAGGGTCATCATCATCTAAACTTGGGCAGTTCAAATTTCAGCTCAAACAGCACCTTGTGTCAAACAGCTCCTGTGGCTGCTTCAACTAATTGTTGCCCTACCGACCCCCCTGAGGATACCACTGTGTCCACAATTGATACCTTGATGCCAATTTGTTTTCCTCCTGTCCTTCTCCCCTGCCCCTATCTACCCTCTCCTCTCCTTCCCCCCTTTTATCAGTTATTACCCCCTAGCCCCCTTTCCCTACCTCTCCCTCTCTCCCTTCATCCTATTACCTCTATTCCATCCCAGTGGCCACCACCTCTCCCATCACCCCTCCCTCACCCCCTCTTGCATAGCTTGACAAAGCCTTTGGCTGTTCTCCTCTCCTTTCCTCTCCTACTTCTCTTCCCTCCTTTTCCCCTTTGCCCTTCTGTCCCCATTAACCTTTACCACTCTTTTTAGTGCATGTCTATAATTTACAGTGTTCAACCATTCTATTTTTTTTTCTTTTCCTAGATGCGTAATTACTTAATTGTCATGTTAGTTTACCTCTGTTAGTCTTCCCTTTGTCAGTTTGTAACCCCACCCACTGACGTGGAACCTTTGTAAATGAGTGCCTGCACTCAAAGGTATTTTTAATGCTAAACTGAAATAAAAAAAATAAAAGTAAATTACCCCCAAACTAATTCTGTGGTAATATTTCACAGACTGAACAGAGACCATGTATTTATCTAAGTTTTCTTTGCATTTGAGTTTATCTTTACTAATGACCATACCTATTGGCAGGTCATTCTGTAGGCCTATGACTGAGTGAAGAAGTATTTCCTTCTTTCATTTCTGAATTTATTTCACTGAATTTAAGGTGGATGTCTTTTGGTGCCCCTAATATCTTGCCTAAAATGGAGGCCTAAAGCTGTCATTAACTCAGAGTCATTTAATATGTCAAACAGCAGCAGCACATCTTCCCTTATATGCCTCTTATGTAAGGGCATTAATGTTATGTTCATAGTGTAGGTACAGTAGATATTAACAATGCAATTCCACATTGTTACTGTGTCATCCACTGACAAAGTCTTCAGAAGTCCATTACTTTCTGTAGGGTATACAGATGGCATTCCTTTCAATTTTTTTTTTTCAGATCCATAGGCATCAAAACTGTAGGATGAAGGAGGTGTTCACCCCCCCCCCACACACACAAACGTTTTGTCCCAAAAAGATTGCCCTGTTAGTTGCTGCACTGAAGATTGTAAAGTCACCTCACATCTCTGGCAAGCAAGCATCACACATCAAGTGCCTTTGAAGCTCTTCCAACTCTGACATGCCCCAGATCCTGCCCCAAAAACAAAAGAGCTCACTTGACCTTTCACAAAGTGTAGGATCATGTTAAGTACCTGCTGGGCTTGTCCTTGTGCAGCAGCTCCTAATGCTAACAATTCCTTGGGAGTAAAGTCGTTAACTGAATGACTTTACTCCAAACTCCCTCCTGTGAAAACAAACTATTTTACACCTCTTTGGCTTTTCTGGGGACTTGCTGTTTGAAGTGGCCTGCACTAGCATCTCCGCCATGAATAGCTGGCTGATGGGAAAGTATGAGATGACAAGAAGCCAGGCTAGCAAGCAAGGTCTTAAAGTATGATTACACAGCCCATTTGTTCTTGCTTACCTGACTTTTGTAAGTTTAGTTTGATACTGTATGTGTGTCGCACTAGTGTCCGGGATGGACTTACGTTTTTTACTCAGTTGCTGCCTTCCTGCTACCACTGGCCTGTCCACTGCCTGCATACTTCAGACTAGTCTTCACAAATCAAGGGCATCAAGTCAAGACTGCCCCCCAACCCCATCATTTCCCTGTTTTGTTCAATCACTTGCTGCACCTGGCTGCTACTCTGAAGATAATTAAAAACAACGTGCTCGGTTTACTTGTTTTTTTTTCAGACAGAAGCAGGCAGTTATAACCTGGCATTGCCCATACCACCCACCCTGGAGGGTATTATTACGCTTAGAAAATGGGCCACTGTGTTTTATGTGTTTGAAAAACAGACTTTTATGTTAATGTTGAAACTCTTACTTGATTTTAAATAAAATAGCTCCTCTGCCTGTATTTGCTTTTGTTTATTTTTACTCAAGGACTTTTGTCCTAATTGAGCCTCTGTAGTTTGCCTGTTTTTTTTTAATTGGTTGTCATGGTTTCTTGCTCCCACACAGGCACTGACTGTTTAATTTAAACATTTTTAACAGTTTTTTTTCACATACATTGAATCATTCACTGTATTTTATTAATTTAGTGAAGGACTCATTTAGTGACTGTTTGCTTGGGAATCTGCCCAAGGAATGGGGGCCGTTGGGCAAGTTTGAATGAAAAGAACAGGTACCTTTCTGTTGTTTAATGCTCCTTTTGCAGTGGGATATTGAGAGGGGACACCTGCAAAACTGTTAAATGAATAGAATTGGCAGGGTGCGGTGTTGTCAGGCAGGCAGTCGCACTGTGGAGTAGCCAGCTGCGGACATACCGTCATTACGGTTTTGAAGGAGAGAACTCTATCAAGGAAGTAGGGAGACAGAAGAAAACCTGCCTTTTGAATAAGGCTTACAAAAAGTGAAGCAGTTATTTTTTTAAACTGGCAGTTCACTGGTGTGCAGTCTTGTGCCATCTTTCTGTGTTGGGGCTACCTTATCCTTTCATGGCTGGAGCACCTGAGTCAGGTCCAGCTTTCTGAGAGAGAAAAAAAAAAGATTAGACTCTCTCTCTCACTTGCTTTCTCACTTAGCAAGCAGATAAATTACCATGGCAAATGTTGGCAATGGCTGGTGGGGTCTGAGCCGTGGGAGAAATTGCAAATTACTATCACAGATAAGGTACTGTTGTCAAATTTACTGATGAGGAGAATGTTCTTTTTTTGTGTGTCTTTACAAGCCAGGGAGAATGGAAGAGTGTGCCAGGAAACTGTTGCGCTTGGTCAGTAAGCAAACAAAAAAATGAAAAAGAAAACAAATAAAAAACATTGCTTTTATTTGTTTTCTATGTACAGTGCTGTGATGTTTTTTTCAATTATTGGGTGGTGTCTGCTCTAAGGACTTAGTTTATGAGTGTGTGTGTTGGGGTCGGGAGGTGCTTGCTAAGGGATTAAAAAAATGGCAGCAGTTTGGAATTGTGTGCCCAGTGCTTCAGCCAATGATGAGGCAAGCTGGGCATAAGGATGTTTGGCAGGTCATGAGGCAGTATTGGACTGGGACTTTTTATTTGGTGGGCATCTATTGAAAGTTAATGTACCCCTGTGGAATGGGTACCAGCCAATCAGATGCCTCCAAATAAAAAGCCCATTTTCTAAGTATACAGAAAGTACTATACTGAGTAAATTGTTGTTTTTTTTTGACAGGGATTACAATGTGGAATGTATAGAGAGGGCTAAGCAGGCTGTTAATAGCATGGGGAGGGTGGAGTTGTTAATGAATAAAAACAAAAAAGACAGTAACAACTCTTTGACTTTCATTTCAGGTTATACGCCCCAGAGCTACATGAGTAGAAATATTCTTTTACAGAACTGGCACATTCTAGCCATGGAGTTCAAATGATTAACTACTGTTTAGGCCCCTGCCCCCAATGGTGTATCAATGTAGGAAGAATATTTCCAGTTATGTGCTCAAAAGCCTATATAAACCAGCAGAAGTCCAGACCTGGAATCCATTGCCAGAAGGGACATTTGCATGTGGTAACTGTACATTCTGGTCAACGTTAAAAACAGGTGGGAATTTTGTACACCTGCTCCCTGTTGAGATTTTTAAAAACAGATATTTTATCAATTGTAAAACCACAAATATTGTTTATTTGGCAATTTGCACATGTGTTGATTTTTATGTAGGAAAAACTAAACGATCCTTTAAGGTTAGGATATCCGAGCACTTGAGAAGCATTGCAAAAGAGGACAAAACCATAGCTTTAGCAGCTCATGTAGCTCAAAAAGGGCCTGGACATTTATTTACCTTTCAGAGTCCAGACAAAACAATCATGGACATTTGGAGTGGGGACTTAGATAACAAACTGCTCCAAACGGGAAAGCAGCTGGCAGTATAGGTTAACAGCCAGTGGGGAAAAAGGCTTAAATGAAATGTTCAGCTTAGTGCCATTTTAAAAAAAGATGAGATATGTACTATGTCTATTGTTGGATAATTTTTTAACTTAAGTATGCATGTAAATATTGCAAATATCAGTGCTGCCTTTTATGGCATATACTGTTATGACAGCAATGCCGCAACAGCAAATCCCCCACAGCAAAACTCCAACGTCGATGGACTGTTCATTGATGAGAATTTCACATCAATGGGGATTTCTCATTGATGGGGGCCTGCATCTAACTCCACTGTCTGTGCGATGTGGAGTTAGATATTTAAAGAAGGGGAGGTGGGGGACACAGCCCCCCACATGGGTGTGTGTGGAGGGGGTGCAGCCACCCACATTGATGCACTGGAGGGCTGCAGTCAGTGTTAGCGTGTAGCGAGGTTGATGTCGGAACATAGTGTTGGGGATGTTGGTGGGATTGCTGTCGCTGCGGCTTGGTGGAACCCTTTTATGGTGGGGTCTTATATTGTATGGTGGCTACAGATAGCTTATATGAAAATAAGAACTTATCTCATTAAGAAAGTACATTTTAAACAACACCTGTATACCTGTTAGCAATGCCTTGACAAAGAGTTAGATTATATGAAATGTTGGCATTCTTGTGGGCAGGGTGCTGCTGTGATCTTTACTTGGATATGGAATAAAAGTCTAGTTTAATGATACATAACACAAAAGGTTTTTCATTTCAGTAGACTGTGTTGCCAGACTTTACAGTGGTTTTGTTTGTTCTTATATGTCATGGAACTGGTCAGGTTTAAGTAGCTGCCTCTTCTAACCATTTTCTGAGTTACTTGTAACAGTTGTGCTCTAAATACTGAAAATGCTGAAAATCTCAGTAGAGACTGAAAGAGACAGCAGCACCCCCCACTTAACTCCTGTAAACCCCACACAGAGACATGATTTTATTGATTCCCTGTTTTTTAAAGAAGGTGATGCAAACCCTTTGTTGATGGAGCAGAATGCAACTGAGAATAATGCCCAGTATTAGGAAGAAACCCAAGGAATGCCAAGTACTATTAAGAAAGCACTTATACAGTTGGAGAAAATAGCATTAAAAGCACAGATACTGTGGCCAGGATATTCTGAGCTTCGCGCTGCATGCAAACGGATTGCACTGGTATAGCACAGTGTTAGTGCAGGTCTGCCATATTCAAAGCAAGACATAGCACCAGCGTAATGCATTATTGCAGGCTCAGAAAAATAATGTATGCAAGGGGCAAAGTGAGGGGTGGGAACCTGAATACAGGCTCAATGGCATATTCAAAGGAATAGCGTGGTGCAAGGCCACATTGCACGACATGTAAAACGGCACTAGTTACTGCCTATAAAAGGCAGGTCTTATCCCAGGGCAAACCACAGAGGGGTGTGGCCAGGACAGGAAACCAACATGGCTCTACTTTCAAATCCAGTACTGTTTTATCTAATGGAGGAAGTAGTGCAGGAGGAGAAGAGGGACCAGGCTGACCATGGCCCACTCCACAGGCCAAGGAGGAGATATGCTGCACACAGGTTGTACCGGCCCAGAGTCTCCTTTGAGACCCTGCCTGATGAGCACATCACTGGCTGGTGCAAGATGAACAGGGCCATGTTGAGGCAGATATGCAAACTCCTGCATGAGCAGCTGCAGCCCAACACCAGACCCAACCATGCCATGTCAGTGGAGAAGAAGGTGATGGCAGTAATATGTTTTCTAGCCACTGGGATATTCCAAACCCCAGTAGGAGTCACCACTGAGGTATCACAGTCCGCCACCTCACAGCCCCTAATCCAGTTCCTAGATGCCTTCCTGCTGCATGCTGCAGAATTTATGGCATTCCCCAGCATAGCAGCTGAGCGCAGAGCAACCATGCAGTAGTTCTATCGAGTTGCGCACCTACCAGCAGTACTTGATGCCACTGACTGCACCCATGTTGACATCCATGTACCACCTGGTGATGGCAGTGTCACATATGACAACAGGAAGGGGATCCACTCCATTAACTGCCAGGTGGTGTGCGATGCGACAGGACGCATCAGCAATGTCTTTGCATGGTATCCCAGCAGTGCCCATGATGCCTTCATATGGCACCAATCAAGGCTGTGCCAGGCCTTTGAGGAGGGGAGAATATCCAATGGGCATCTTGTTGGTTAGTATCTGTATCCAGGACAGTCAGCACACTGTGAGCAACAGTGCAAGGGATACATAGATGGGGGGGCAGTCAGGAAAGCAACACATGTAGTACTGTGGCAATGGCCAGACAGCAGGACTGTGCAGCTAACAGATTCCCATATGTTCACAGGGGACAGTGCCTATCCCCTGAGATCCTGGCTGCTCACACCAGTACCGCAGCCAGCAACAGTGGCCGAGGAAAGGTACAATGAGGTGCATGCCTCCACAAGGAACATCAAAGAGAGGGTCTCTGGCATGCTTTTGAAATTATATTTCTTTATTAGTTTATAGAAAGATGTGAAGTATGAGCAAGTAATACAGGGATTACACACCATGCCAGATGACAGTAAATACTTAATGGCTACAGTGTAAAGATTTACAGAATTCTGCAGGAATCCCTGATTCTGGTAAAACAATGAGGAACCCCTCTTCCCCCAACCCATATCCTTTAACCCCACCCTTCCCACCCCAGCATGTACCTTCTTAAAAAGGGGAAACTAATCTAATTACATGTAACATGCTTTATAATGTACCTTGTATATAAAAGGAATACCCATTGAACTAGAAGCTGTCAAGGTAGCCAGAGGTGTACCCATCAAGACATTAATTCAAATAAAGAGCGTACAATTTACCCCATTTCCGATCAAATGAAGTCAAGCAATTCCGGGAGGTTGCTATTAATCTTTCAGTCTGAAAGCAGAGAGAAATTTCACTGATCCATTCTGCATATGATATAACCAGTTGATCCATCCAGTGCCTAATGACCAATCTTTTAACAACTATAGAAATTAAAGCCATATGGAATCTATGCTCCATAACCTGTATATTGGAAAACATCCCTAAAATACATACTTCTATAGTAAATAAATCATCTAGGCCCAAAAGAGGGTCCAGGTTAGACTGGATGGTCCGCCATAACGGAGCCACTTTTTCACAGTGCCAAAAAATATGTACCAGGTTCCCTTCCACCATGCCACACCTTGTGCAAAGAGTTGAAGATAGTCTATCTAATTTAACCAACTTGACTGGGGTGTAATACATATTATTCAATATATGGTATTGAGTGAGTCTATGCCTATCCTTAGAGAGATACCAATACGTGTCTGCCCAAATCTGATCCCAAACCAGAGGAGTTTCTGGCAGAAGAGAGGACCAGCATTTGGAGCCAATCAGGGGGTCGGGGAATTTAGTGTCCAGTAGGAAGGAATAAAGCTTAGAAATACTATGGACCTTGCTTGCCTGTTCTTGTATCTGGTCTAGGAAGGGCTTAACTTGAGACGGTGTGGGATTGGACCCAAAACTGGATGCCACTAGATATCTTAACTGGAAGACTTTAAAAATATGCTTCTGAGGGATATTATATTTGGTCAGAACCTCTCCCGAGGATAGAAGAGAATTATTCAGGAATAAGTCATCAACACAGCAATCCCTCAGCTGAGGAAGCCAGTCTAAGGAAAGCGGGAGACCACTGATCTTAATGTTTAAATTTAGGGTAAGAGGTTGGGTAGTGTCTTTCCTAGGAGAGAGATTGAAAAAATTCCAGCATTGATTCAGTACTTTAATGGAGGTACCAATTACGCCACCTTGTAGAAGAGGAGGCAGTGTGGATAGAGTATAGTAAAAAATTCTGGATGGGTGCAGCCCATGCTCGGTTAAAATCTTTTTCTTGAGTTGTAACCAGATTGGTAAATAGTCATCTGCCCTCAGGTCATACCACCTCCCAATTTTCGACATGTGACTTGCCCAGTAGTATAGCATAAAATTGGGAAGGTGAAGCCCCCCCTTTACTTTAGGTAAATTGAGTTTTAAAAAGGCTTTCCTGGGCTGCTTACCTAGCCAGATAAACTTAGAGATAGACCTGTGAAAATGATGAAAATAGGACATCGGTAGATAGATATTAATTAGGCTGAGAGGGTAAAATACCTGAGGCAAAACATTCATCTTAACAATATTAATACGACCCCACAGAGATAGAGGAAGAGCAGACCATCTCTGAAGGTCGTGCTGTATTTTAGTCAATAAGTCATCCAGCTTGAGTTTCCTAAAAACTTCAAGGTCCTTAGTAAGGTAAATATCTAAGTATTTAAAGGACGAGGGGGCTCATTTCATGCCAAACTGGGAGAAGTTAACCTGAAGTGTATTAACGTTCAGCGGGAATATGATTGATTTGGCTAAATTCAGCTTGTAGTTAGCCACCTGGCCAAACCGGGCAATAATATGCAATATGTGTGTTAGAGACAATTCAGGGTTAGTCAAATGTAAAAGGATATCATCAGCATAGGCCGAAAGAACCAGAAACTGTTGCTGAATAAAACATCCTGTGACCAGGGGAGAGTTCTTGATACTGAGAAGGAGAGGCTCCAAGTATAAATTAAACAAGAAAGGTGACAGGGGACATCCCTGCTGAGTGCCTGTAAATAATGGGAATCAAGAAGAGAAAACCCTGTTACAGTAAATTCTAGCAGTGGGGGATTGGTAGACTGACTTGATCCATTGAATAAAGATCTCTGGGAAGCCCATTCTCTCCAATACAATCCAGAGAAATTCCCAGTGGACTCCATCAAAGGCTTTCTCGGCATCTAATGATACCAAAGCCATAGGAGTTTGGGAGTCCTGCGCGGCCTGAAAAATATGTGAGAGAGTGCGCAAGTGGTCACTTGAGGATCTGCCCTGTACAAACCCTACTTGTTCAGGACTTAGCAAGTTGAGCCAGACCCGTTTGAGTCTAAGGGATAGGATTTTCATTAGAATTTTAATGTCATAATTTAGTAGTGAGATTGATCGCTACCTAGCAGGGTCCATCTGAGACTTATCTGGTTTCAGTATCAAAACAATAGTGGCCTCTAGCAGGGAAGGATCCAGGGTATCAGAGATAAACATGTACTCGAACAATTTTGTTAGGAGGGGGGCAAGTTCTTTACTGAAAACTTTATAAAAATTGGAAGGGAAACCATCAGACCCCGGAGCTTTGTCTGGAGTAAACTCTCTGATCACTTCCTCCACCTCCGCTACTGTGATAGGAGCAATCAGAGCCTCTCCTTGGTGGGTTTGCAGGGAGGGAAGGGGAAGGCCCTCCAGAAACTGGTCCAAAAGGGAATGAGAGAGGTGAAAGGAACCACTGCCATAAAGTTCCTTATAAAATGACTCAAAAACTCGTGAAATATCCTTTGCAGAGGTTTTAAGGGAACCATCAGAGGACAATAAAAAGGGAATCCAACTCAATTCCTCTATCTCCCTCAGGCGAAGAGCTAGCATCTTACCTGATTTCTCTCCTTGAGCGAGGTATTGGGCCTTGGTTTTGAGGAGGGCATACTCTGCCTTATCTCTTATCCACTCTGAATACTCATTTCTAAGTTTCATTAGGGCTTCTAGATCAGCTTGGGAAGATGAGGAGGATCACTTATTCTCCGCCAACCTAATTTAATTGGACAATGACATGATCTTAGCCTCCCTCTGCTTTTTCCTTCTGTATGTGAGTTTGATAAATTTGCCCCTGATGAAGCTTTTAAGGGAGCACCAAAACAAGTCCTCCCTCTCAATTGAACCTGAGTTGGTCTCCACAAATGAGGTGATTAGAGATCTAATATGGGAAACTATACGCTTATCTTTTAAAAGCTGGGTGTTTAGTTTCCATGAGGTGTCTCTTTGCACCTGCAGGTTCAGGGAGACCAGAATCCATGCCACCGAGTGATCAGAGACCACAATGGGATCAATACCAGACTGGAGTACCCCAGACAAAAGATTATTGCTGACCAGAATTAGGTCGATTCTGGACCACGTCTTGTGTACCTGAGAATAATAAGAAAAAAGTTGTCTTGTGGGATTAAGTAGACACCATGGTCACACTAGCCTAGTAGGTCCATAAAGTTCCTCAAGGCCAGATGTGAAGAGGAGAGTGGTTTCAGGGGTCTATAGGATTTATCCAGATTTTGCGAGGGAGCGATATTCCAATCCCCTTCCCGATTATTAACATTGAGGGTAAGAGTCTGCTCAGCTTTTCAGCCAAGGCCATGAGAAAATCTGGGTCCCCACCTACTGGGGCATAGATCGCCCCAATACTGTCTTCGCATTATATAGCGAGCCTTTCACAATAATTAATCTGCCCTCATGGTCCGTTAAAAGATCTTCTGCCAGAAAGGCAGTCAATCACGGGATTTAAGAATGCATGGGATAGACATAAAGGAATTCTAGAGGGCAGGGGTAAGGGGAAACAGACTTCTAGGAAAACAAACTGAACTTACAGGCTCAAATGGGCAGACTAGGTGGGCCATAGGCCCTTATCTGCCGACACTGTCTATGTATCTATGTATCTATGTAAAGGGAATCTGCTTCTTGACCAAAATGGCAACCCCGCAACTAGAGGATGACCCACCTGAAGCAAAAACCTAGGCATAACCCTGCTGGCGAAGCCCATTGACTTCTGATGAGAGCAAATGGGTTTCTTGCATCAAAAGAATGTCGACATTCTGGAGAGCACAGTTTTTGAGAACTTGGTACCTTTTAGTTAGGTCTCTGACACCTCTTACATTCCACGTTGCAATTTTTAAGTGCTGTAACACTCATTGTCAAGTAAACAAGGCAACAGTAGGATATATAAACATGGAAAACAGGCCACCCTAGAAGGCACATCCTGTCCTCCCCTCCCCCATAAACAGTCATCCAACCATACCCCGCCCTCTACCCCCACCCCTCAAAACCGATAGAGAATAGCTGGAGTAGTATAGATTCCAAACATGATGCTCTACTTTTACCCGATCCAAAACTAGGAAAGAGAACCCTATCCCCCACCCTCTCCCCACCCCCGTCATTGAACTATGTACAAATGTTCTCCTGGCTGCCCCCTGAGAGATACTGAGAGTATTAATACTTGGGCTGGGGAACAAAACCCCAAAAGCATCCACTTGGTGGGAGATCCAGGCAGTAATCCTGAACCAGTACAATAAGGAAGTGTCGACTACTGAGTCTAGAGTTCTCACCCCATGAGTGCTGAGAACTTCCTGTCTGAAATATCTCCCATCTGGGATACTTCCCCCCCTCTCCTTGGTGCATTTAGCAGTCCCTCCAGGGCCGGCTCCCCCACGAAGCTCCCCCCCCCCGAGGAGTCTAGTGATCCCTACAAAAGACCTGGGAAATTGAGAACCTGACCGAGTCTCGAAATTTTCTGAACCATATCCATGCCAAACACTCCTAGCATGAAAAGGAGTGGAGCAGCACACATGGAGTATGTATAATATATCTATTCGGAGGGTGCACCATTACTTCCGGGCGCGATGTAACCAGGCCTCGATTGAGAGTGAGAGCCCTCAGGGGCCCTCTGGATTCCAGTCTCCGCCATGAGAAAGATGGTCTCTGGCCAGAATGATGACTGACTGCATTACCCCATAAGACTAACTGACCAACTACCGTCTAGTCCCCCTAACCCCCAAGAAAGTGACCGTGCTACACAACAAGCACAAGTTTAAAGCTGGGTAGGCTAGGGGTGTAAATCCCTGAAACCCCAATGGCAGTGATGAGAGTCTCAGTCAGTCCCCCTAGCCCTGGGGGCCGACTTCAGGCCTCACTGCAATCCAAACCCCTTTGTGGTGAGGGATTGTGCCCCCGGATATATGAGTTTGTTAGACATCAAGCAGAACCATATTGACATCTATCAATCCCCACTCTGGAATGTTCACAATAGTGGCCCACAGTCCTCACTGCCTATTATCGGCCTAGTCTATCACCCCCCTCTCGAAAAGCATCTCTAACTCCATCATCCACACTTATCTGTGGATATTCAAAGATTGTCTGGTGGCCTCTCCTAACTAAATTGCTTATAAAAGTTCACTAAAACTAATTACCCGAACCGGGGAAGCATGGGAGGAACTGGGGGATCAGTAGGTACTAGAGGGACCAAGTGGTCCAACCTGTCCTGCATCGTGTAGAAACCACCACCACATCCTGAGTCCCCCCCCGCTAATCAGTAGGCCTCACGAGCTATTGTGTAGACCTGGCTTACCAAGCCATACAATGGTCCTCTGCAGCCCCTCCCCCCGCCACCAGAGAGACCAGACAAGAAAAGAAAAGAGAAAACAAGAACAGAAGGTAAGAGTCCAGAAATGTAGCTTGGCACAGGAGGTAACTTCTTGATTCTTTTTCCGAGATTCAGCCCGGTTTGAACAAGCTGGGTAACTTGAGAGAGAGATCCAATACAGCTTTCTCTGTGGATTCATAAGAGTACCAATAACCATCAATGGCTACTTGTAGTTTGGCAGGGTAGTTCATTCTATAGCGAATACCCGCTGCAATCAACTTGCTGACTGTAGAATGGAATGCTGAGCATTTTTGCCTCATCTTGTAGAGAAGATCTTGAGTAATATGTAGCTTGGAACCACTCCATAAAATTGCTTGCAATTCTCTTGCCTTTAATAATACAAGCTGCTTTTCCAAGAAACTTAGAAATTTGATAATGATGGGTCTAGGCGGTGCTCCAGCTGTAGGTTTCGGTCTGAGAGAACGATGAGCACGTTCAATATGATATTGTGGATTGAGAGGGGAAGGCCCAACAACTTTGCTCAGAAACTTCTGGAGAAAGAGAATGATATCGGGGCCCTCCTTGGTCTCGGGGAGGCCCAGAATTACCAGATTGTTTCTTCAGCTCCTTTCTTCTAAATCTTCCATTTTAAGTTGCAGTTTACTGATCTCCTGTCTGAGATGAATAATCTCTGGGTCTATCTTCTCCCTCCAGGTCTCCAAAGAGGTAGTTCTTGCCTCCGAATCTCCCATTCTGGTGGTTAGGGTGCTGAGATCTCCCCCTTAGCGATTTCAATTCGGTAGAAATGTCATCCAGTGTTTCTTTAAATGGTATGAGCTCTTGAAGGAAGCAATCTTCAGTAAGAGGAGCTGGTGAAACATTGGAAGGGGGTAATTTAGCTGCGGACCCCGAAATCTGCTTTTTAAATTTTTTAGAAGCTTTTTCAGGTGTGGATGGTGGAGTATGCTTCATGTCAGCAGGCCTCATCTCCGCTTCTTTCTCAATCATCTTCCGAGTGCAATAATATGCACAAAGCAAAATGCTGCCAAGTACAGAGGAGTGTTATCCATACTCCAGATGTAGATCAGGACTTTAGATGTCGGTTTTGTAGGTTGAAAATAGTATAAAGAGGGTGGATAGCGGGAGCTCTGCGAAAACGCTTCCTCTAGCTGCACTGCATCACGTGATCCCCGCGGTCTCTGGCATGCTGAAGATGCGGTTCCTCTGCCTTGACCATTCCAGCTGTGCCCTACAGTACAGCCTTCAGAAGTTATGCCATATATTTTAGCATATTGCATGTTGCACAACATGGCACTAAACAGTGGTATATGTGATCCTGAACATGAGGAACAGTCAAACAGTGAGCCAGAGCCTGAGGCCAAGGAGATAGTAAAGCAACTCAAGAGAAGAGACCCCCAAATGGCCCGAAGATCTCAGAAGCATAGCAGTACCATAAATGACACAGTAGCGTAGATGGGAAGGTGAGTAAACAGATCACAGACAAACAACTGTTGAACTGCAGTAACTTTATTAGATGTGCAGTGTATTTACAGTGATGAAAACTGAAAAATGTGTGTAAAACAAGGGTTCAAGCAGTGTTACAGTGTACGTGTTATGTATGTGTGTGTGGCTGTGCACGGTGAAGAACACAAATGGGTGGGAGTCACATGAGTGCTCTGTGTGCATGGTGTGAGGGCAGGGGTGTTGATGGGCAAGTGTGTAACTGTGTGTGTGACATTCCAGTTTGTGGGTCAGGGACTGTGCATGTATGTAACAATGTGTGTTTGTGAGGAGGAGTGTGAACAGGAGTGCCCCAGTGGCCATTGTACAGGTCATTCCAGACTAATGCTGGTGCCTACCCCCACGAACATGTCCTGCACCATGTCTGTGTGGAATGGATGTGGGGGTGCTCTGTGTCGAGGACAAAGGTGGTGAGGACTGGGGATGTTGTCAGTGCAGCACACTTATGTGCATGGCTGGATACTGTACCAGTCCTGGAGGGTGGGCAGCAATGTCACTGTGACTGGACCACGGAGGACTGGGAGGCTGGAGTGGATGACCCAGTGCCCACACCACGTGTGCATGCTGCACACTGGGGTGTGGCACTGGCCCTCCTGCAGGTAGTTGAGACTGTGCCTTGCTGACCTGCAAGTAGCCTGGCATGCATGATCTAGGCATGTGCATGCACTGCTGCTGTGAGGTCTCCAAAGCCCCTCTCCACACTGCCAATGACCTAGGTCACGCGCTCCTCGGCACACTGCTCAGCACGTAGCATAGCCGCAGCAACTGTGTCTCACAATTGGGAGAGCTCATGGTGCATCTCACATCTCAGGTTGCGGAGATCTTGTTGCGCTGCATACTGTGATTCCAGTACAGCACTGAGCATGGGTCGAGCACTCTGACCATACTGTGCTGTAGGGGACATCCTGCCCTTGGCAGAGGGTGGTGGGGGGGCTGTTTTTGTGGGTGCTGGGGCCACTCAGCAATCTTTACAGGCTGCTGTACCTGAGCTGCATGCTGCCACCACTGTTGGGGGCCAGCATGGGACCATGTGTGGCCCATGGCCTGTTCAACGGGCTGTGGCAGGTGGTGCAGGTCCATCTGTGCAGACCAGTCGGCATCATGGCCAACATCAGGCAACTGCTCATTGCCACTCTGTTCCTGTGCAACCCCCCCCATGATGTTCAAAGGTATGTGAAGGCCCCACAGGCTGTGTTCCAATTTCCCTAACCATAGGACCCTCAGTTGATGTTTCCTCCTCCTAATCTGATATGCCCCAACCCTGGTCACTGGTGACTGTGAGGGTGATGACAGGTCCTCCACTTATGCATCCTTCATAGGTATGTCAGTGTCCAGGGTCTTATCATCCTCATTGCCGCTCGAGTCATCAGCACCATTTGGTAATCAGGGGTCCAGTGCTGGAAGGGTGCCATGGCCACTTGTACCCCTATAATGGTCAGCCACACATGGTCTATGTGCTACCCCCATGTCAGATGTAGACAGCGCCTCTTGGTCTGTGTCCAGAACACCCCAATTTTGGCCATCCCATCCTCTGCCTGCACAGTTGCTGGTGGTACACCCTGTGCTGTGAAGCAAGACAAACACTGTTAGTGGGACCGTACAGCACAGTGCACATCATTCCCACCACCAGTACCAATGTGCCACTGCAGTGCACAGCCCACTGACAGCCCAGCACCCCAATCCCTAATGTGCAGTGTGAGGGCCCAATGGAAACAGTGCAGTCAAATAGTAGTGAACAACATGTGATGCAAACACATGCACAGTGTTGTGTAGCCAAGACTGCAAACGCACAGCAGACACCTATACGTGTGAATGCCCAGTGCAGTTAGGCTCCGACACTGGAATGCACACAACCAGCAGCACTTGTCATGCCACTACTGTATTACACAAGATGTGTACATACCTGGATGTGGTGGTGTCAGTGGTGTCTCACATCCATCTCTCTCTATGCCTTCCACAGCCACAGGCGTCAGGGTAGATGCAACCAGCAACAGGGTAGGATTCCATTCTCTCTGGTCCGAGGGTTGCAGCCCTCCCCCTGTCCTGAGCTGTTCCCACAGTCTCTGGATCTCCTCTTCCTTGGAACATCACAGAAGGTCATTCCACCTCTTGAGGACTGTGTCAGAGCTGCGGCCTCGTACCCCTACAGCATTGATCTTAGCTGCAACCTCCTCCCATCTGGTGAACCAGGGGATCCATGGGCTTTCTGGTCCATAGCACCCTCTCCCATTTCTTACAGGCTTGAACAAGTGCACGCAGCTCATCCCCACTAAACTTGTGGTCACGAAGCCTCTCATGGTCAGCAGTAGCTCCTGTATGGGACAGAAGGTAAGGACTGGTTATGCAAGGTTGTGGGGAATGTTAACATGTTGAACACTACACATGTGGAGCATTTCAGACTACCCAACCAGTGGTACTCCATATGTCCACTGTGCCTACACATTGGACAGCAGTGGCAGACACTGTAGTACTTGAACCACAAGTGACCCCAGAGTGCAGCACTGTACAGCACTATGCAGATACCCATGCAACAGACCACAGCATTGCTACACCTATGCAGCTGGTGCAGTGTGGCCGGGTGTTGCTTTCTATTGTGTCCCACCCATATATTGATAGTCCATCCAGGGGCACTGCAGAACACTGTGCAACCCACAATACTCATGCAGCCCAGCAGAGTGGCCTGTTGTCAGTACATACCTGCTGCATCTTGTGGAGTAGCCTGTGACAACCTGCAGTGTAAATGCATACACAGGTTCAGAACTCTGCAATTCAGTTCATGTGTGAGCCACAAGAGGTGCACTGTTTGACCTTAAATAGCCCGACCGGGCAATCCAACTTGTTTGGGATGCAAATGACAGCATAATGAGATCCAAATCAGTACGTCTGCCCAGCGCATAGATAATGCGCCTCATTAGCATACTGCCTTTGAATATTGCCACATTTTGCACTGGGTTAATGCATAGCACAGGGAATCCATTTGTGCTGGCCTATTCCTCCATAGCACAGTGCAGCACTAATGCCAAAGCACTGCACCAACATGTGGCGTGCAACACATCAGTGCATGTGTGAGTCATGCGCATACACGGTGTCTTGGCACATAGTGCCACACTATCCCTGTTGCACAGCACCATGCAGGATTTGCTCAGGCGAGTGTGCATGCACTTGGAATTGCTCTGGGGTTATTGGTAGGTCATGCATGTGCAATGTATTGACTTCCTGCTTGTGCAGCACTATCGCAATAGTGCGGATACTTACCCGATAGAGTGGTGCATGTTCACAGGCCTAGCACAGCTGTATTGTCTGGTGCATAGATTGTCTGTGGGCAAATCTTGAATAGTGTCATACCTATGTATAACATGTCAGGCAACAGACACCAGAGGGCAGTTGTCCACAGAGACAGGAGGTGGGAGGAGGTAGAAACAGCAAACTTTGTGGAGACTGTGATGCAAAGGCATTGGAGCCTGTTTGGTGAGGTGAGGGAGGGGGACCTGCCATGTAGACAGGTGTGGGCCTCCATTGCCCGACATTTGACATCCTGCACTGGGATGCCCAGAGATGGGGAGAAATGCAGGCACAGGTATGTGCACCTGCAGGGTCAGCTGGGTCAGCAGCTGGAATGTTTTAAACACATGCTCTGGGATGGGACTGTGCCAGTGCCAGGTAGGTTACCTGTCTCTGTACGGTTATGCCCGTGTGTCTCTGTGTGTGTGCGTTAGGTGATAGTGATCTGACATTGCTTGTGTCTGTGTGTTGCAGTGTGTGCATGCGACTTACCACAGGTGCTGCCACCACTCTGTGTGTGTGCCCTGCCACCAGTTCCCAACATGTGGGTACCCTGTACTGTAATGTGAGCACAGTGGCTGCTTACTGAGTCATTGTGTTCGCACCTGTCCATACATCTGCTTGACACAGGTGATTTTATCATCTGGGGGGATAGCAGGTTGGACTTTGCATGCAGTTTGGTATGCCAATGGTGTCAGGTGCATGCTGTGTTGTAGGGTTTACATATACCATGTTTTTTTTTGATTCACTCATGCTATGTTGTCATGTACTGATGGTCCTGTGTCCATTCCACCCTACATAGTGCAGAACTCCAGTGGCAGACAGCAACGGGTTACAAAGTCCCATCTGATGCTCTTGGAGCCCACTGGAACACAGGAGAGTGCCCCGCATGCCCCAACGAGCAGAAGAGAGCAGTGATGGGCACCAGGGCATCTTGCGTGAGTACTCTGTTTGGTGCTGCACTGCATATGGCTTGTACCTTTTTGGGGGGGCAGTCTTTGCCCTGCCACTGTTTTTGTTTATGTGAAGATGGCTGTGTGCACGGTACACCGTGCTGTGACACATTGTCCTGTTGTGGACATTCCAGTTGCCATGTGTATCATGTGTCTGGCAGGGATGCATCACAGTATGCCTGCCGTGGTGTGAGGGTCTGTGCAGGTCCTCTGATGTTCCAACAATTGCTGCAGTGTCCCTTATTTGCCTTTCATTTCTGGCCTGGGTTTGTACAGTTATGCTGTTGTTGTCTGTACTGTGTTGGGCCCAGGGGGTTGTGGGTTGCTGTTCCTATTGCAGCTGTGCACTTACTGCTGGGGCTGCCACTGACAGAGATATGCCACTGCACAGTGGCCCACCCATACAAGCACATCTGTGTGGCGAACCCTGTTCCCTGTCCTGCCACGCATTGCCTTTTCCATTGTGAGACAGGTGCATATCTACCTATCATGCCTGTGTGGTGACTGGTGTGTTGCTGTTCTACCTGTGTGCTGTTCAGGGTGTTTGTCCTTGGAGTGGTGTTTGGTCACTGGCGGGAGGGTCTTACATGTCCTACATGCATGTGCATCACTGTACTCATCATGTGTGTCACTCATGGTGGTCCTGGTACTGTAGGTACATGGCTGACATCATGTCATGCCTGGTGGTGTCCCTGCATTCCAGTGGTGTGTTTGCTACTGTCCCAGTGGTGGGCCTTGCCTCATGCTTTGCTATGCCACTGTAGTGGCTGACTGCCATCGTGGTTTGTAGTTGCTGTTCCCATTCCTCTGGTGGTTGCTGACTGTGGTTTGTTACATTGCTGTGTTTCTGTGGCCAGCATGTCCCATCATGTGTCATCCCATGTGTATGTCGTGCACTGCCCCATTGTCATTCACATCTCAGGGTATGGTGGTCTGATTGCATGCTGCAGAGCTGTGTGGTGTCCACTGTTCTGTGGTATTGTCTACATACATTCATGCATTTCTGTGTAACTTACAGTCGGGTGGTGCTTTCTGCCTGTGGCTTCCTTCCTTGTCCTGCAGGCCCTTGTCAGGTGTGCTTTATGTATTGTTCTGTAGTGCCACATGGGCATGGTTGTTGGGACATGCTGTCCACCCAGTTGTTGCATTCTAGAGTTGCATCGCACATCTCTTTCAGTATCCCATCCTGACATGGTCCCCCTTTCTCCTGTAGGTCCACGCCATTCTTCACTTTGGGCCACCTGTCCTGAAGAGACAGAGGGGAGGGATGACCTTCTCTGCAGACTGGTTCGGCAACAGTGGACCATCATTGAGCAGCAGGCTGTGCTGATATCTGAAAAGCGGAGGGTTGCATCCATTTTGGAGGAGTGGCTGCCAGCACCTTCGGGATCATAATTCTGCTTTTGTTCCTTTTTTGTGCTTCTCTTCCTGCATCCCCTTCTCCATTTGCCTTGACTTGTTTAGTTCCCATTCTGTGACCCCCTTTGCTTTCTGTATCCACTTCCCTTCCCCTTCCCCTGCAGTTATCCTGCCTCAGTATATATCTATCTTGTACAAATGTTCTGGTTCTGCTTCTGTATCACCTTCTGTATTCTGCATTCTGTATTAGGTGTCAGCATGGCTCAGTTGGTAGCACATCTGCATGTGGACCAGAAGGTCATGGGTTCTCGTCCCGCACCGGGATTGGACTTGCACCTAAAAATCGCTGGCATCCGAGTGCAATATTGGGGGATGCTGTACTGCTGGGGTGTGCCGTTCCTCGGATGAGACGTTAAACCAAGGTCCCTTCTGCCCATCCTGGTGTTGTCCTGGTGGGTGTCCAGGTGGAAGTAAAAGAACCCAGGCACTCTTCGCAAAGAACAGGGAACATTCCCGGTGTCCTGGCCAACATTCCCCTTCCCATAAACTGGTTCATGCAATTATCCAGGCTGTGTGTGGGTGATGATGTGCGATATGGCTGCCACTACACATTCAGTCACTTCACTACCAGTCTAGCATTGCTTGTAAAGCGCTTTGGGATACTGGGTATGAAAAGCGCTATATAAATGCTGATTCTTCTTCTGTATCCCATGTTTGCCATAGTGGTTTGCCCCTTTCAGTTTCTTGCCATTTTTACTGTTTGTTTTTTAGCTCTGTTGTCCCCCCTTAGCTTTTGTCCTATTGTTTTATGCTGTATATTGCCATTTTGTATAATATGTTACTGTTGTTGTAGTTGTTGTTGATTTCATGCTGTTCTTGTTGCATTTTTTTTTTTATCATAATTGCTGTTTCATTACATCTCTGTGTCCTATGTCTTTTTTGGGTGCTTGGGGTTTTTTGGTTGTTTTGTACAGTTCAGTGGTTGTCTCATGTGGGTCCTGGTTGTTCCTTGGCATTCACAGGTACTGCACTGCTGTCTGCTCTTGTGTTCACATTCAGGGCTGTTTTTCTTTGCCTGTGTTCCTAGGTGGACTATGCCACCTCCGCACTGTGTTTCTGTGGGTGTTTGCACTGGCTGCCTGGAAGCTATATTCAGTGCTGTCTTATTTGTTATATTCAGTGCTGTCTTATTCCCAGGCTATTTTTGCCCTGCACTCCAGGCCCAGTTTGCCCGGCTTACTTTGTATGCTATATTCAGTGGATTTGGTGCCAGGCTATTCCCTTTGAATATAGCAGGCTATTTGCTCTAGGGCTATTTTGCCCGCCGGGTACTGCTAATTTAGCCCTGGGGCAAACTTTCGAATTTTATTTCATTTCATTTTTATTTGTTAACCGGGTTGGGATAACTGGACCAAAGCTCTTTTTTAGGTCCATATCTGGCCCTGCACTGGCAAAACATAACCCTCACGGCATACAGTAACTTAAAGTGAATAGGGTACCTAGATATTTACGGTGGGTAAAACAACCCATATTTGGAACAGACAGGGATGCCTTTTTAACTAGATGGCAAACAGATTTATTAGATTCAAGTGCTGGACTAATAAAAATTATCTTAGAAGATACAGAAAAAATAGAAGTAGAAGTAAGAGAAGCATTAATACATAAAGAAACAGAGGTGAAGACTTTTGAGACACACGAGTATGACAAATTTTGACAACAGCTGGGTCAAACAATTAAGAATTATGATGCTATATTGAAAAAAAAAAGGACAAAAATTCAAAAGGCACTGCAGAGATTACCAGGAAGAGCAGATATTTTATTGTGGCAAAAATCAACAAAATAATGAATTCAAGCCGCGGTCAATCATTAAAAATGTGAGGGAATCACATAATGCAGACATATATACAAGTGCTCTGAATGAGATGGACAAAGCAGCATTGAAACTGAGAATCCTGTTTTAGAGATGAGCATGAAGGAGCCACCTCTAAATCAATGAGTGCTAACGGAGCAGAGGGAAGGGAGCCAACAACCAATAGGAGCCCCAAGACAAACAGAATACAACAACAGTGCTACAGTAAACAAACTCTTGTCAGAGCCGATATGGCTGTGGAGAGCTTTAGAGATGCTTTTAGCCATTATTTCTAATGAATTTGCACAATGCAGATCTGTGGAGAGGCAGTTTCAATGTGGTCTTCCTATTACACATTTTTATAATGTGTTTATCTAGAATATGCCCGCTGATTGCTAAATATTTAGTCTGGATAGTTCACAGAAGAAATGGCATCCTATTTTCAGTGGGGCTCTACATCTACACAATATTCTACTGCATTGTGTACAATCAGAACACACTAAAAACAATATTTTACATCCGTGGGGATATATTAAGTGCCAAATTGATGCACAAGCAGAAAGATTCATTGCACAAAGCAAGTCGGCACTGATACAACATTCAAAGAGAATGCACGACAGGTACAGGGCATGCATACAGTAAAGCCTATCAGGATGAAGTGCAGCACTGCAGAATTCTGCAGTAGAGTTACTGCAGCAAACAATTCAGTTTCAAACAGAGTTAATCCCTTTTGTCATGCAATAAACCTGGGAGACTGCGTTTCATCCTGGTGGGCTTTATCACTCCTGCTGAAAATGTGACCCTGAACAGGAGTCACAGTGCAGGTGGTTACCAAGTCAGGTGCATCCAGGGTGACCCCCAACTGAATACCTTCCTCAGGGAATGCGTGGCACATATCAACATGCACCGTAGCCCCCATGGGCAATATTCAGCCCAGGAATGCAAATTAACTAATTGAGCATTCAGGGTGCAAAGGGGCCTTATGCATGCTCGTTACCAGCCCATTTTCATGTTGGCATGAGGATGAATGCAACAAAGCAACTCTTGCCCCAAACCCTGACCCTGATCACTCCCATGTGGGACAGTCCCTTAAGTCTCTGGTGGTATAGTGGCATCCCTCCACCTGTTCCACCAGCCCCGATCATACTGGAGTTCAGGCTCTATCAATTCCATATTGTAGGGCCATCAGTGCCATCCCTAAGTGCACCTAAATACACCCACAGTCCATGTCCATATTGTAGTGGCACCTGCTCCACCCCCCAATGGTACATAGACAGCCCCATCCCTGCCCTCCCAGCCCATCCCATTGCGATGACTGGCTCTGTAATGGGATCATACCACTCTATTGGCAGGTGGCAGAGCACTCACATTATGATGCTGGAATGTGTGATATGTGGGCATGAGCTGTGTGTGGGTGATAACACCCAGCGGCTATACTCCTCAGGCACTTGCATGCAGATCCATCATCCCGGTCCCATTGCACTGCTCAGTGTGAGTGATGGCTGATGATGTACCCACTCACACAGGTCCTAAAACAGGCATGTTACAGCCAATCTCCCATTCATTTGTACAACTGGGGAACTGCAGATGAACTATCTATAGGCTGAAGTGTACACTGCAAATGGCATTACAGGATACTGCACCCCATGGCACCCGGGATACTTCAGAAGTCCGGAGGGTGGCATGTTACACAGGAGAACAGGGGAAAGTGTGGACTTGCAACAAGGATCGACAAATCCCATAGTCTGACATCCCAGGCTACCATTTTTGTCACAGGGACAAGCATTTGTCTGGGAGACACTTGCCCACGGACAACCATCGCTCTACATTGTGTCTACTTCAAAATTATTCATTACCTGCAGTCCTGCACTTTTATCATCTGTCCAGGAGAGGTCGCCCCCATCACAGCATCAGTTCTGAAGCCTGGTAGTCTAGTGGAGCTGAGGGAGGCAGCAGGCAGGCACAGCAAGAGGAGATGCACTCCATGCAGTCTAGGTGTGTACCAGGCAGCAATCTGCCAAAAGTTCGAGTGCATGACCGCGCACCATGCAGCAGGCACAGCAGCATCATATGATGCTTCTCCTGGCCATCACCTGGGAAGTCCGAGGGTGCATGCCTTGTGAGTGACTGAGGACTCAGGAATGCTCATGCCAGCAAAGGGGGGGGGTTACTGACAGAAGGAGTCACCAATCAGCAGCGCGACTCCTTCCCTTTGCTGTGCACACTACTGGCTGAGTCCACTGTTGGAGGTGGAGCAAACTGGCAGGGAGGAGAGTATTGTGCACAGTTTTCTCCATTCTCCATCACTGAGACACAAGCTGTGTGTGTGTTCAGCTTTGGATTCAGAGGGCAGGGCGGCATAACTTCACTCAACAGTTTTGTTTAATTGTTAGGGACTTAATTGCTGATCGCAAGGGAGAAAAATATTTAAAACAGACAAGAGGAAAACAAGCAGGGAAGGGAATTAAAGGGGGTGGAGAGTGAGACTGGAGACAGGTGTGTTTTAGGCGTGTATCATCGTGTGAGAGGCTGAGCCATAGCAACAATTGAGTTTGTCAGACGGGAGGGAGTGGGGTTGCTGAAAATAAAAGTACTAAGGGCCAGGGGGAAAACAACAGGGTTCTTAATTTTTTGAAGAAGAAGCAGCAGTGTGTGAACTTAAAGACTTGAGGCCAGACCAGCTCTACTGTAACTGCAGTGCTTGTTGCTAGTTGCTGGGTCTGCCTAGTAAGGAACGAGGGGGGAGAGAGAGAAGTACAAATTAAAGCAAGCATTTGTCAATGCCGAATGTTGTTGCACTGGCATTGGGAGTGGCGGAGCTAGAGACATACTGCTGTGATTTTGTGAATGTGTCTCAAAAGGTGATTTTGCACAGCGAGCACGCCATTGTGCGCCACAGCTGTGGAAACACGTTTTGGGCAGGCTGTGAAAAATGGCAGCTGGACTGTTGATAAGGAGATGTGCACAAATGCTAGTGGTGAAAATGTGGCTTTGAAAATATTGCAGATTGACAAAGTTGCAAGGGTGCGTGGAAACTGCGCAATGCACGCTTGCAACACAGTCATTGTATGGAGTTTCAGCACCAAATTTTCAACATAGGCATTTTCGGACCTCTGCTCATGAATAGTGTCACCGTCATTTCCTCAAACTGTCCTGAAAACTGATTTCGCACAGCAGCCATGCAATTCTCTGCTGGACGTGCGAAAATACATTTCAGGCAGCTATAGTGTTCATAAGGAGGTATGGAAAAATGGCAATGATGAACACTGGAGTGAAACTATTATAAATTCACAAAGTCATGAGCACGCATGCAAACAGTGCAATGCACACTCATAAAACACTCATTTTATTGACTTTGTCCCCAAATTTTCAACATAGGCATTTTAAGGCATCTGCTAATGAACAGTGCCACTGTCATTTTCATCATGTGTCTCGAACACGGACTTTCCACAGTGACCGTGCTATTCTGCGCCGGAACTGCGAAAACAGATTTTGGTCAGGATGTGAAAAATGACAGCTGTACTGTTCATTAGGAGATAAGAACAATCGGCACTGTTGAAAATCTGGTGAAATATAAAGAAGTTTAGAAGATGCAGTTTACGTGCAAACTGCGCAACGCACGCTCATAACACAATCATTTTATGGAGTATTGTCACCAAATTTTCAACACAGGCATTTTAAGACCTCTGCTCATGAACAGTGTCCCTGTCACTTTCGTAATGTGTCCCGAACACTGATTTCGCACAGCTACTGCACTATTCTGCGCCGGAAGTGTGGAAACACATTTCGGCAAGAATGTGAAAAATGACAGCTGTACAGTTCACAAGAAGGTGTGGTAAAATGCCAATGTTGAGAATCTGGCATGAAAATAGTGCAAATGAGCTAACTTAAGAGCGTGCGTTGTGCAGTTGCTACGCACGCTTATAAAACAGTCATGTTTTGGATTTTTCCCACCAAATTTGCAAGATAGGGTTTTTGAGAGCCCCCCTCATGAACAGTGACACTGTCATTTAGTTACGTGGTCCTGAAAGGTGATTCCACGCAGTGACTGCAAAATCACCTTTCGGGACCGACTAACACCATGACAGTGCAAGAATTCATGAGAAGGGGTCCAAAAAATCCCATGTTGAAAATTTGAGGGCAAAATTTGCAAAAATGCCTGAGATATGCAGCAAAGTTGAAAAAAAACTATTTATTCCATTATACAGCTTACCGGCATTTCCTCAGTTCGCGGTCGGCTTTGAAGAGTGCAGACATGTTCCCAGTCCACAGATCATCGCTGGACTCTGGAGGTAGAGGTATGGAATTGGCTGGTGTGGGAAAGGCAGGGTGCTGCGTGGTGGGTGCAGATGGGGAGAGGGGCCACTAGGAGACAGGACTGTTTTCCTTTACAGGTTCAAAAAGAAAAAAAACATTGTGGGACAGTTTTTTTTTGCAGGGATTTTACACTGTGGTGGGCTCCCAGTGTGCCACCTAACTGTTTGGGAGGGGGTCTGAAGTAACAGGGATTGGGCACCCTCGTCAGCAAACAACATGGGTGATTTATGCCGACAGGGGATTGGGCACCTGTCGGCACACAATGAAGGGTGGGGGCACAGAGCTGAGGGATTGGGCACCCCCTCAGCAATAAACAATTGGGGGTTATTTCTGCTGATGGGGTGGGCTTCCTTGTCCACACAAGGAAAGGGGGGAAGAGCCGAGGGGGATTGGGCAGCGAGCATGGCAAGAAAAGGAACGCTGCATCTGACAAGCTTTGCCTGGATTGCTGCAGACCTTTTCTTGGATGTGCTTGCCACATTATGTATGCATGGTGTGGCGTCGGCAGGCAGGCTGATTGGGGAATGTGGGACACACCTACTGGTGCGTACCCTGCATTTGCCCAACAGCGACCGCACTTCCAAAGCTGCACTGTCCCAAGATGTTGGCTGCGCAAGCACGCCAACATAAAAAGAAAAAAAACAAAAGTTACATAAGCTTAACTCATCTGTGTGTGAGAGAGACAGAGTCTAGAATGGGTCTCTGGCCTGGGGCACTGACAGAGTATGAGTGTCCACACTAGTCCCTGACTTTGAGGGACAGGAAAGGAAGGAGAGAGACTAGAGACAGAAATTGAAAAAGATAAAGATATTAAAATATAAAGAAATCACATTATATTAAAGTGTCGCAGTTGTTTGAAACACTAAATTCAGCCCACATCAACTGCATTCCGTGCCTGTGTGTCTTTTGAGGGACAGGAGGAGGGGCGACTCAAGAAAAAGAGGCAAACATTTAAATACAACTATTAAACTAAGGCAAAAACAAACATTAAAAGTTAGATCTGGGATAGCTTATTTGAGAGACTACTGGAGTGTGACTGTGTTAGTGTCTACTGACAGAAAGCGAGTCCTGAAGTTAAGTCCACACTTGGCTGAGGGACAGGAGGGAAAGAGAGGCAGGAATTGAAAAAGGAAAAGATACTAAAAAGAAAGAAACTAATTTAGCTGCTGCATTGCATCTGTGTGAGACACTGAGTCAGTGAATCCTCAACTGTTTTAGTATTTTGCTGAGGGGGGTTGGGGTGGAGAGAGAGGCAGAAATGGAACAAAAAAACTGAAAAGAGAACAAGTGTGGTGGTGGGGTGTTGTGTTTGTGTATAGTAGTGTAGTTTATGTACATTGAACAGATACAGTACAGAGAGAAAAATATCAAATAAATAATAAAATATTCTTAAGAAAGTACAACAGTGAATGTACTGAAGTTAGAAAGTTTAGCAGTGTGACTTGACTACACTATAGTGTTTCCAGTTCCTGTGTTTACCCAGGCACCCAAGCACTAGTACAGTACACACTACCCCATCTCCCTTCACCACCCAGTCAAGAATGGACACTCACACATAGATATTATAGAGAATATATCTTATTTGCAGAGTAAGCAAATTAAAAAAGTTAATACAAATATGGCTATGCAAAAGAATAAAAAACAAAATACTCTTTTTTCTATGTGGTGAGCAGCAGCAGCCTCTTGGCCTGGTACTAGTAGCCAAACACAAATACAAATACAGTCTTCTCAAGATAAAAGTGACACTGACTTTTCTGCTGTGGTAATGGATATAACAGCAGCTGATGCTGATGTCCATCAGTCAATTGAATTAAACCGTGCAGCGGAAGCATCTGTTTCCTCTTCCTGTCTTAAGAAATTAACTTTGCTGGATCAGCAACAACAAGGAGGAGACATAATCTCTAAAGACAAAAAATATGATCAGGAAAAAAGGGCCAGAGTGTTCCAATCTCACTGGCTGAACAATTATAAATGGTTGTGATACGATGAAAAAAAAGGACTGATGTACTGCACAGTTTGTGAAAAGTATCCCACTTTTGCAATACTAACCTTTTCAAGAAAACAAATGTGTTTGCCACAGGCTCTAACAATTTTAGAATTGAGTCACAACGTGCACATGAAAAATCAAATCCACATGTGCTGTGCCAGAGCCAACATATTCTGGAAAGTGGCCAGCGTGCAGTAGTTCAGTGTGATATTACTAAGTCACCACTTTATCAAGCCTTTGCAGTGTTGAAAGAGGCCACTAAGGAGAAAAGGAGACATCTATGCAACACAGAGTACGCCACTGCAAAAAATCGGTGTCCTTTTTCCAACATGGATTGGCTATGTGAATTGCAAGAGAAAAATTGTGTTAAGCTTGGTACTAACTACACAAATGATAAGCGAGCCAGGGATTTTTGCAGAGCTCTATCTGCTGTTCTGTCCAAAACCCAGATACAGACTCTTAAAAACACAAAATATGTGACAATTCTTGCTGATGGCAGCACGGATACGGCTATAGTTGAATGGGAAAATGTATTTCTGCATTTTGTAGATCCTAACACAAAAGATGTATGTACATATCTGATCCAGGCTGTGCCTTTGGAATTCGCACATGCTGAAGGTGTTTTTAATGCAATAAGAACTGCATTAGATTCACTGGGCTGATATTCAAACTGCGCCATTCAGAGGCGCAGTTTTTGCGCCAAGGTGAAATAGTTGGGCGAGGGATGTCTGGCGATATTCAAAGGAGTTGTGCTATTGAGCAACTCCTTTGAATATCACCCCCAACCAGCCACTGTGAATTGTGAATCATTCACAAATCTGAACTGTCATGTATACGGTATGGGCTGCCGCCATTGGCTCTTTCTGCTCCATCGGGCGGCAGCCCTACTGGGCTGTCAGTCGATGGGCGCGGGCGGCAGGCGGAGGGATGCTGCCGCCGCTGGCTGTGGGGGAGCGGGGTGGTGGGGCTTCGCGGGTGGGTGGGTGGGTGGAGGGGACACCAGCCACCAGGGCAATGTTGGTGGGGGATTTGTGCAGCATTTACATCCCA
Source organism: Neoceratodus forsteri (assembly GCA_016271365.2). Classification (NCBI taxonomy): domain Eukaryota; kingdom Metazoa; phylum Chordata; order Ceratodontiformes; family Ceratodontidae; genus Neoceratodus; species Neoceratodus forsteri. Next base: position 1,109,931,576 of record CM028130.1, on the reverse strand, counting down.
CGATCGGGATGTGCCACTAGACCACCAGGGCTGAATTCGGGGGGATTCTACACTGCCCGCGATCGGGCTTTCGCCCACTGGACCACCAGGATGATTTCGGGAGGTGGGGTTTACAACAACCACTGCCCGCGATCGGGCTTTTCGTCCACTGACCACAAGGGATACGCTGGGGCTACATTGCTGCCCGCGATTGGGCTGGTGGGGATTAAACTATGCCCGTATTGGGCCAGTGGGGTGGTGAGGATTTACAGTCGGCTGCCCGTGATCGGGCTGCAGAACACAGGGACTGGGTTGGGGCCAGCCACAGGTGGCAGCTGCTGTGTTGCACCCTGCAATGCAGCAGCTCACCTGTGGGTGGCCCTCAACTAAGCCTTTTCTTTTGGCTCAAAGTTGTGCAGGCACAGGTTGGGGTTGTGCTCAGACACCCTGCACAGCCCTGCTGAATATCGGGCTGTGCAGTTTATGCATGGTTCCTCCTCCTCCAGTTCAGCATGCATTCATTTGCATTGCGCTGTTGCTCAGCATGTTTTCTGTGGCGCAACTGCCTCCTGCTTTATATGGCAGAATGGAGCAAGTTCGGACTTGTGCAGGCGCAACCCTATTGCACATGGCGCAACCCTTTTGAATATCCGGCCCACTGTGTCTTCCTCTCACTGACTTATCAAATGTGAGCAATCCAGGGCCTGTTTTGATTTCTGCCAATTTTGATGGGGCAAGTGTAATGATGGGTGAAAGGGGTGGAACCATTGCGAAGTTACAGGAGCACTGTCCTCACATCATTGCCATACACTGTGTTGCCCATAAGCTGGAGTCAGCAGTTCTCGGTGTAATGAAAACAAACCTCTTCATATCAAAGCTTGAAAATGCTCTAAAGGGTATATTTAAATTCTACCACTATAGTCCAAAAAAGATAAGAGAGCTACAAGAAATTGCACAAGTGATAGACAGTGATCTGGCACACTTCAGTGCAATTAAACAGGTGAGATGGCTTGCCAGCAGATCACGGTCACTTCACGCAGTTCAGGTGAATCTACCTACAGTTGCTCAATACTTGCAACAAAGTGCATCTTCTGCTGATGGTTCAAAAGCAAAGGTGTTGTTAAGAGAGGTACAGTCAGTTCACTTTATCAAATCTATTTCTATCCTCCAAGATTTTTTGCCCATACTTAAAAATCTTTCACTGCAGTTTCAGAGAGATGACCTAATACTTCTTGAAGTACCAAATCACATTGAGACCTACCTTCTCCAGCTGACGGAACTGAAATCAAAGCCAGGGAAATACAAGATGGCTTTCCTAGCTCATTACAAACCTCAAAACAGATGCATGGACTATGTAATTTCACAGAAGGGAGTTGAGAAGACTGTGCCCGTCACATTCAGAGGCAACTGTCCTGAAATAAATTTTGGGACTGATACAAAACTGCAGACTTTAGTTGATGCAGCAATGGATTATATCGATGTAAGATTTCAAAATTTCTCAGAAGTGCCTCTGAAATGGTTTAAATGTCTGGATTTTAAACAGTCTGATCTACCAAGAGAAGAACTTGGGGAGTTTGGGACCAATGAAGTGACTAATTTGGCAGCATACTTTAATGTTTTCACTGAAGAGCAGCAGGAAAATATTAGATCAGAATATGCTGCATTTAAGGCTATGCTGAAATCAGCAGTTCACAAACCCTATCTGCAGAGGTATACAAGATTGCTGAAAGACAAAACACCCCAGATTGCTCACATTCTAGAGCTAGTGGAAATATACTGGCAATGAGTACGTCAACTGCAAAGTGTGAATGAGTGTTCTCCATTCAAAACCTGATAAAGACAAAAATAGGAACACGTCTGGCAGATGACACACTACAGTCACTTCTTCAGATAGCAGTAGAGGGTCCTGATCTATGTGACTTCGATCCAGATCCAGCAATAAGCCACTGGCTGCTGTCTGGTCAAGGCACTCGACATGTTTATGGGCATGCTGCTACTGGTACTACTGAATCTGACGCTTCTGTGTCTCATGCTAGTACTGCTGCTGCTCCATCATCACTTGTTGTTGACAGTTGTGAATCTGAGTTCTTCTAATTATGCTGGGCTAATTATTCTCTGCTTCATTCTGGCATTTGAGGAACTGGACAGGACATTCAGAGTATGGCAACGTATCACTTTACTTGGACTTCTTCAAATCACCAAACTTAAACTGTATTAAGAGAAAATAAAAAAAAAAATTTTCATTTATACTGTTTTCTATAGCCTTCATCACATACTACTATTAATAATACAATGATACAACAATTACTTTGTTGCTACATACTTTTTTATAAGTTTTCCTTAAAATACCGCCTTCTGACTATTGGACTACCACTTACGACAGTGGGACTACCAGTTTTGGATAGGCCAGTTGTCCTGGACTACCATGTATATTTAAAATCTGTCGATCCCTGACTTGTAGTGGTGTATGGCAGCAGGAAGATACAGCATTGACAAGGTATGCATTGGAGGTATGTAAATTCCTTCTTCAATTTGCCAGAATTGTACACACAGCTGCATACACTGTTGATTCCGCAGCTGGCATGGTGCCCCAATCCATGGTACAGACAGTAGGATCATTCCAGAGTGCAGGTCCCCAGTCTGGGTTCAGTACAGTCATTGGTTGGCCATGGCAGGCTGTGGAGGGCAGTACCAGTCTTTGCAACTGGTTGGGTATGGGGGGAGTGAGGGTGTCTTTGTACAGGGGCGGTGAATTGGAGTCCTCTAGACTATTGATATGGACCATGGTTTCCTCTGTTGCAATAGGGTCTGGGGGGAGGCCCTACACTATGGAGCTCTTCAGGGATGGAGTTGGCTAGATTGGAGATAGAAAGGGGGTACCTCTAGTCTACCAGGGCTGCCAGGCTGCTGTGCACCTTGGTGCACATCTGCAACCTGCCTGTGGGTGGCTGGCCAGGTTAGGCCAGCTATTCATGGCCTAACTGTGGGCTGCGGTGCTCTGAACTGTGAGGGGCACATTCCCACTGAATATGTTGCAGCATGGCATATGCATGGGATTGCCCCCTTGACTTGAACAGCATACCATTTGTGTGTGCCCTGGCCCATTCCCTTGTGGCCGGCGCATCCCGCACGTTTGAATATCGTGCTGTTGTGCATTGTTGGAGTTGTGCGGCACATCTCCCTTTCCCACCGGGATGCACTGCATACCTCCTTTGAATATGGGGCCCTGGACTAGGTAGCCTGAATACATTATAAAAATCGTAAACTCATGACCCCATTCAAAACAAGATATTGCATCTAATCTGGGACAGTCTGAGTAAATACAGTGCAAAATGTGTAAATGAACATCCCTGTGACAAACAGATGTAGCATTTCCTCTGCCCTATCCAGTATACAAAATATAGAGTAAGAAATATTCTGTGCTCCCACGTCCAAATAACCATTACTCTGTAAGAAGCCTTCATTTTCCCTGTGTTTTTACCACAAAGGTAGAATCAAATCCCTGTATAAATCCCTGTAAATTTTTTCATAAGTCACTGGTTCTTTGTTTATGACTTTGTTATTTATTTATTTATTATATCAGCAGCCTTTTATTGGGAAAAGAGCTCTGATTTGTTGCTCAGTATTAATATCATATGTCACGATGGCCTTGGAATGATTTGCATTTATATGCTATGCATAAGGCAAAATGGGGGACTGTATGAAACAACAAAAATCAAGCTCATTATTTCATGAACTATACTCAAAATCAGTAATCACAAGTCATACAATCTTTCAAAAGATACTAGTAATGGCTAAACAAATTTATTGCAAATAAACATTTCTATATGCACACACACACACACGCTATTTTTGTATCTTATAGTTGTTAGTTTTCAGACGAATATTTAGGTTTTTTTTCTGTCCACCTGAATGAGTTTAGTAAATGTTATTATTTTATCAAGGCTCTGATCCAGCAACTCAGTATATACATACTCAGTATATCATATTATAAAATGACAAAAAACAGTCTTCTGTTTGCAGTTGTTTGATCAGGAATTTTATAAATGGTATAAGTTCTTTATGTTATATCTATGTTGGTCCAACAAAAGGTATCAAATCATTTGCTTCTGTATCACTCATGGTTTGTCAGCAGTTAATTCATTAGATGAGATCTTCATTGCCTAGAATTTGACTATTTCTCTACCCCTCGCCTAAACACACACATACACTTACTGTAAGAGATCTCAGTAGCTCTTATCTGTTATGTTTGGGAAGCAGGCCGCAGCCCTTTTCTATCAAAAATAAATTTATGTATTTAGTATGGGTAGTTCACTAAAGACCTGGCATTTTATCAGATAGGTCTTGAGTGGTTAAAAACAGTGTAAATCTTTACAAAATTTGCTGGGAAAAGGTAACATTTATGAGGTATGAATCTTTCTTAAAATATATTCATCCCCAACTGAATTAGTAGCAACAACTGTTTAAATGCTAATCATTAAAATGTGCAAGATGTTGCATTTTGAAGGAGGTAAACAAATCTCCAGCTTAATATGCAACCAATATTTAACAAGCTGTTTCAATTTACTAATGGCCCTCAGATAAGCAGCTTGGAGTTATGTCTCCAACATTCTAAACAGAAAGAAGGGATTATTTTATTTTAGTTGTCATAGTGATTTGTAGATGTGGAAGAATACATTGAAATGTCAAAACAATGAGTTCCACGAAACTCCATTTTCAATCTACAGATAGCAAAATGGCTGTAGGCCCTGCCCACAGCCATAAAAACAAGCCAGCCCGACCTGAGATCCCACAAAGACCAATATAGCAGAGCCCATGAATCACCACATTTGAAGAGGAGTAAAAAGAGGGATGAGTGGGAAGGGGAGGAGGAAGAGGACAACAATACAGAGATCAGAGGACCTGAGGGAGATTTCAATACAACAGGAGAGCACAACAGAGATGAATGATGCCCTGGTAGTAAATATTTCAAACTATGAGTTAACTGAAGCAGAAATTAATGTGCTGCAAAAAGGCTTGAATTATGTCCCCACTAATGAACGTAATGAATTTGATGCAATAGTCAATCTCAAAAAATTCACCTGAAAACTAAATCTCAAAGCTTGGTTTAATGATGCAAATACATTGATACATGAATTGGATGAGGAAACCAATTCCAATGCAGGTATAGCACCACTAAGCTTAAAAAAAAATTCCACATTTGTTCCCCTGACTAATCAAACAGTTGCAGTTTTTCCAAAAGCTTGCAAAAGAGAGATTCAGAATTGTATGGCAACAAGGAGCAAACCTTGCTTTAACAATTCTAGTCCTGGGTCATTCATACCTAAAGCAAATTATCTACGTCCTAACATTCTGTGGTGTGGTCTGAATCTGTAAGTTTGTAACCTCTGCTACCCTACTCAGAATGGTTTCCATCTCCCTCCTACTCACACCCTTCTTGATTCTTACCCTTATCCCAGTCTCCCCCTCCACACCTATTGCCACGTCTCTGTCTACTTCCCTTTCAGATACCTCCTTCATCCTGTCAATCACCCCACAGCTCCTCTTATAAACAGACCCCACTTTCACTACCACTACCCTCCAGCCTCTCTGGTTTTCCTTCCTAGTCACTTTGCCATTCTTCATTTCCTTATCTCCTTCTCTCCACCCCTCCCTCCCTCTTCCCCTCCCTCACGTATTTCCTACTCTAATTACAAAAGTCCTAAACTTCACTATTTCATCCTTGCCCTCCTCCTTCTTTCATCAGGGAACATCCACTCCAACCCTGGCCCTATTTCTTCTCCTACCTTAGCTCCTTACCCTAACAGATGTCTCCAAACCCCACTTCCACTACAACCCTTCCTAACAGGTTGAAGCTCCTCCACCTGAATATCTGCAGCCTACTACCTAAAATCAACCTCCTACAAACTCTTATGGTTTCACACACCCCTGACATCCTAACAATTGCCGAGACATGGCTAAAAAAAAAGTATCCCTGACAATGCCATTGCTATCCCTGGGTATTCCCTCTCCAGACAAGATTGATTGGGTCATGGAGGGGGAGTGGCCATGTATATCCTGTCCTCACTGCAGTTTACTACCACCCTGTCTACCTCCATCCCAGCTACCTATGAAGCCTTTGTCACTTGCATTACCCTTCCTTTCTCAATCCCAATATTTGTGGCTGGCATCTATTGCTGCCCGAGCATTCAACCCTCGGTTGCGACTGAACTCTTAGCCAACATCACCTTCCTCTCGCAATCTGGTGAACTGTTCATAATGGGTGACATGAATCTAAATTGGCTGTCTCCCAAGTTAAACAAGCTACACAATGATGTCACTGCTGTAAGCCTCACTCAACTTATACTTGAGCCCATACGCTGTAATCCCAAAACACAAAACCACACCCTACTTGACTGGGCACTCACAACCCACCCGCTCTGTGTCATTAAATCTGGTCCTCTCCTTGATGCCCTTAGTGATCACAACCCCATTTTCATTGTTCATAAGGTCCATCGCCCCCAACCTCCCCCTAAAATCAAACAGCTTCAATCCTTTAAATCCTTAGACCTTACCCCACTGTGCTCTACACTTGCTTCCATGGACTGGGCCCCTCTCTCCACTGCCATTTCTGTCGACCAAGCCCTTGACTATTTTAAGGATAAATTCATTGCCACCTGGAATGCCTTTGCTCCTTTCAGAAGGACCAGAGTCCATGGGCTTCACCTCCCCTGGATCACCCCCGAACTACTGTCCTGCTTCAGGGAACATGACCGGGCCTGGAGAAAACACAAATCTACTAAACATCCAAATGACTATGCCAAGTACAGAATGCTATGCAGTTCATGTACTAAAGCTACTAGACTGGCTAAGTCTGATTATTTCAACTCCTCATTCCTGACTAACATTAACTGTCCATCTAAATTCTTAAGGGTAGTTCATGCCCTATTCTCTCCCCCCATCCACCTCCCCCTCCCCCTCCAGTCCTCAAAATAAATAACTCCCTAGTTTTTGACCCTGGCTCCAAGGCCAGTGAATTCAATGTCTACTACACCTCGTGTGCCACATCTCTTCTAAATTCCCTCTCCCCCTTACCACCTACTAACTTCAGCCCTTCACCACAGTCAGTGCCAACCCCTGCCCCTTTTTCCTTTTCTACTATTTCCTCTCACAAAGCTCTTAGTGCCTTCCTATCCCTTAACCTCCAAAGGCTCCTCAAAAGATGAGCTTGATCCTAAACTTCTCTGCCTTTCTGCTCCTGTAATTGCTTATCCTATCTCCCTAATCCTTAACCTCTGCTTTATTTCTGCCCAAGTACCCACATCCTGGAAACGTGCTGTAGTCCTTCTTCTTACCAAGGGTGGTGATACATCCACTTCTGGCAACTATCACCCCATTTCCCTCCTTCCTACCCTTGCCAAACTTCAAGAACATTTAGTTCTCTCTCAACTATTACCCTTCCTCTCCGATTCCTCCTTCTTCACCCCCTTCCAATCTGGTTTTTGGAAGAACCACTCAACAACCACCTCCCTCCTCAGGCTTACTGATTCCATCCTTTCAGGAATGGATGATGGCCCGATCACCTCGGCCATCTCTGTAGACCTAACCAAAGCCTTCGACACTGTTTCCCAAATCCTGCTTCTTAATTCCCTCTCCTCAGATGGCCTTGCTCTGTCAGTCACCAACTGGTTTAAATCCTACCTCAGTGGCAGGACCCAATTGGTGAGAATCCTTGATTCCATCTACACCACTCCCATCAACACTGGTGTCCCTCAGAGCTCAGTGCTTGGCCCCCTTCTCCTCTCCATTTTCCTTAATGATCTTCCCACAGCCTGTTCATCCTCATCTATCCACATGTATGTGGATGATACTGTTTTACACAGTTCCAGCAAAAACCCTGCTGCTGTGGAAACCAGCTTACAGCAAGACTTCAACCAAGTTCAGCTCTGGTTTGCTTCTCACCAGCTTTTTCTAAATGCCAAGAAGACAGTCTCAATGACCTTTGGCACCAGGCAGAGACTGTCTAGGATCCCGGCCCCACTCACCTTCCACAACCTTGACAGGACCATCCTGGAGGACTCCTCCTCATTTAGGTGTCTGGGGGTTTGGCTGGACCAGCACCTCAGCTTCTCTGTGCACATCAATGCTATCCTGAAGAAACTGCACCCCAAGCTTGGTGCTTTATACAGGAATTATAGTTGCATCCCCCTGACTGCGAGGCTTGAAATCATCTGAAAGATGATATTCCCCATCTTAGACTACTGTGACGTACTCTATGGTGCTGTTCCCAAATCTTCTCTGATCAAGTTGGACACTCTCTTTAACTCCTTCTGCCACTTTGCTGTTGACTCCCCTTCCTGCTCCCACCATTGTGAACTCTATCGCTCTCTAACCTTCCTTTCACTATCTCACAGATGCATCTCACACTGTGCCAAGCTAACCTCCAAATTCTGGTTCAGAGTGCTCCTCTCCTATCTCTCATCCTCTCTCTCCACTCCACCTCCCCCCACCCACTCTCTCAGATCTAATGACGCCCACACCTTGACGGTCCCTCGCCGCTCCACTCTCATCGGTCAGACTGGTTTTGCCCATCGCTTCCCTAAAATCTGGAATTCCTTCCCCCGAAATACAACACTTCTCCTCCAACTACTCCCTTACCTCTGCCCTACACAATTGCCTCTCCCTCAGCTGTTCCTGATTTAACCATCCTTAATAACTATCCCCAGTTTCTGCCTTCCTACCCTGACCCCCCCGGCAAGGTTCTCAACATCCTGAAGAAGGAATCAGGAAATGACTACCCTTCTCCTATCCCACCCTCTCTTCTCCACCTGCCCTTCTTGATCACCTGTATGCACAACCTACCCCATCCTTTTTACTCCAACAGCACTTGCGTACTATCTCAAGCCTGCTCCTGGTACACTCATGCACTATAATGGTTCTGTTGCATTATGACTGTTTTGTACATTTATATATTCTTTTGTATGATTTTGGACATGTATTGTAATTTACCCAAAGGTCAACTACTGTTTATTGTACAGTACCTTGTGTTCCAACTGTTGCATAATCTTAAAATGTTGTATTGTTTGTACTACCCACATACTATTGTAACTGATCATCCTTCAGAACCCTATGTAATCCCCTCCCCCCAGGCTGCATGGTGAGACAAGCAATTTGTTGTTCAGTGTGCCCTCCTGGTGAAACATCTCAATAAATAAATTAACAATTGAACCAAAGAAGAAAAACAAGGCTATCCAAAATCTAGCTAAAAATGAAAAAAGAAATAGAGATAAAAGCAGCAGATAAGGGTGGAGCAATCATCAAATTAGACAATGCTAAGTATGAAATGAATTAGCTACACAATTGTCTAATTGTATGTTTTTAGTTTACAAAACAAATTACCCAGAGATATGACTATTAATTAAAAAAAAATACATTGATATATTTCTATAGGAAGCATTTGTAAATGCTGTGATAAACAACACAACTTATGACTTTCTTATGGTTCCCCACCCAGTGAGAGCAACAATTTCCAGATTACCAAGCATCCATAAGAATTTAACAGACCCCCCTGCTTGACCTATAGTGTCTAGCATAGGCCCTTTGATGAAGCCATTGGCCAAATACATGGATGAATACATAAAAATGTTGGTGCCATTATGGCCAATACATATAAAAGATGCCACCCCTTTTGCAGATTGTGCAGGACCTGCATGTGAATGAAATCTGATTGTTTGTAACATTGGACATTACCTCGCTCTATATCAATACTTCCCATTTGGGGGGAATTCAGGCCTTGCGATAGGCATTATATGAATGCATTTATTAAATTTTTGTTGGTCATAACCAAGAAAGTATTAAATTGTAACACCTTTGTATTTAGACATGAATTTTATATGCAGATTCAGGGTAGTGCAATAGGGGCTGCCTTTGCACCAAAGTATGTCAATATCTATCTGGCACAATGGGAAAAGCAGTGGGCAATTTCAGAATGAAATCCGTATTCTGAATACATCCAAATATACCACCTCTTTATTGATGACATATTTTTGGTGTGGACGGGGCCCCCTACAGGATTGTTAGAATTTGGTGAGTATTTGGAAGGGACCAATGAACACTTAAGGTTCACTCTATGCAACTCTAAAGATAAAATTAATTTCTTAGATGTGATGATTGAGAAAAATGGCAATGGGAGTGAATACTTGTTTATTTAGAAAAAACACCAACAGAAATGCATTACTTGCTTATGTCAGCTGCTATCCCAGAAACATTATTGAAAACATTCCAAAAGGGCAGTTTATGCACCTAAAGTGAAATACTAATGACCTCAATAAGTATACAGAAAGTACTACTATACTGAGTAAGCTTTTTTTTTGACAGGGGTTACGATGTGGAATGTATAGAAAGGGCTAAGCAGGCTGTTAATAGCATGAAGAGGGCAGAGGTTTAGTGAATAAAAACAAAAAAGACAATAACAACTGTTTGAATTTTATTTCAGATTATACACCTCATACACCTTACAGCTTCATGATTAGAACTATTATTTTAAACAACTGGCATATTCTAACCGTGAAGCCTAAATTACTAACTGTTCTTAAGGCCCCTTCCCCCAAATGGTGTATCAACATGGGTGAAATATTTCCAGTTATGTGACCAATAAATTACATAAACCAGCAGAAGTCCAGACCTGGAATCAATTGCCAGAAGGGACCTTTGTATGCAGTAATCATACATTCTGCTCTAAGACAAAAACAGGTGGGAATTTTGTACACCTGGGGACTGCTGAGATTTTTCAAAAACAGATATGTTATCAACTGTAATTTCACAAATATTATGTGGCAGTTTGCACATGTAACAATTTTTATGTTTGGAAAAACAAAATGATCATTTAAGGTTAGGATATCTGAACAATTTAGAAGCATTGCAAAAGAGGACAAAACCATTGCTTTAGCAGCTCATGTAGCCCAAAGGGGGCCTGGACATTTATTTACCTTTCAGAATATGGACAAAATAATCATGGACATTCATGGAAACACAGAAACATAGAATCTGTTGGCAGATAAGGACCATATGGCCCACCTAGTCTGCCCATTTCCCTACTCACTGCTGCAGCCCCAGATCCTATGTGATCTGCGGATCTCCTGCTCTGCACATCTCCAGGATACTCTTATGTCTATCCCATGCACTCTTGAACCCCCATATTGTTTTTGCACCCACCACTTCTGCTGGAAGGCTGTTCCATGGCTACCCACACTTTCAGTGAAAAAGTACTTCCTAACATTACCCCTGAGCCTTCCACCCTTCAGTTTCATATCATGCCCACTTGTTCTTGTAGTTTTCTCAGAAATATGCTTTCCACCTGTACCTTGTTTATCCCCCTAAGTTATTTGAAATTCTCTATCATATCTCTCCTCTCCCTTCTCTTCCCCAGTAAATAGATAAATATTAAGGTCCTTAAGTCTTTCCTCGTAGGGCTTCTGGTGCAGTCCATGTACCATCTTTGTGCCCTTCTCTGGACTGCCTCTATTTTGTCAATGTCCTTCCAGAGATTGGTCTCCAGAACTGGACACAGTACTCGAGCTGAGGTCTCATTAGTGATCTGTACAGTGGCATCACCACCTCTTTCCTCCTGCTTATTATGCCCCTTCCTATGCATCCCACCACTTTTTCACACTTTTGGTCACCTTCAGGTCATCAGATATGATAATCCCCAGGTCTCTTTCCTGACTTGTGCTGGTCAGAATTTCCCCACCCATCCTGTACTCCTCCCTTGGATCCCTGTGACCCAAGTGCATGATCTTGCACCTTTTAGCATTGACACTCAACTGCAAGACACCCGACCACTTCTCTAATAGGCTTAGGTCCCTTCTCATTTTTCCACCCACTCCGGTATGTCCACTCTGTAGCAGATCTTGGTGTCATCTGCAAAGAGGCACACCTTTCCCTCCAGGGTGGTGACTTAGATAACAAACTACTCCAACCAAAAAGCAAGTGGGAGTATAGGTTAAGAGCCAGTGGATAAAAAGGCTTAAATGAAATGTTTTGCTTAGTGCCATTTAAAAAACGGAGATATGTAATACATCTATTCTTGGATAATTTGTTAACTTAAGTATGCTTGTAAATATTGTAAATATCAGTGTTACCTTTTATGGTGGAGTCTTACATTGTACTGTGGCTACAGATAGCTTATAGAAAAGTAAGAGCTTGTCTCTTTAAGAAGGTACATTTTAAACAACACCTGTGTACTTGTTAGCCATGCCTTGACAAAGCGTTAGATTACATGAAATGTTAGTGTTCTTGTGGGGAGGGTGCTGCTGTGAGTTTTACTTGGATATGGAATAAAACAATACCTAACACAAATGGGTTTTCATTTCGGTAGGCTGTGTTGCCAGACATTACAGTAGTCTAGTTCTGTATTTCCTGCCATGGCACTGATTGTGTTTAAGTAGCTGTCTCTTCTAACCATTTTCTGAGCATCTACTTCACCTCTGATCTTTGTGTCATCAGTGAATTTGATTATGTTATTTTTTAGGTTATGGGGCATATCCCCTATAAATAGTCCAAACAGTGTTGGACCCCAAACTAATCCCTGAAGGACACCACTATTAACCAATCCTTAAACAGAATAAGTAAGCAATAAGTCATGACAAGGTGTGCATTATGGTGAAATAATTGCATGCCTCAGGTACTTTGTTAGGCACGAGGTGCAGCTGAATGCCATTAAATGCAACTGAGAATTATTTCATCATAATGCACACTCTGGAGTGCCTTATTGCTCTCATAAAATGGCATTTAACTACATGACTTAAAATGAATGAAAATAAGAAGAAAGTATTTAAACAAATAAAAATGGACCTTTCATTGAAATATACTTCCATTTTAATTCTGAATACAAAAAACAATATTCTCATTCTGGTAACGGGGGGGCTAAAAACATAAAACTTAATTAAAACTGTGTGTGGCACACATTTTTTTAAGAAGAAAAACATGTTACTGTATCCTGCATTTCAAATCAATACAAGTACTGTTTCTTAATGGAAATGTGTTCAAAACTTAAAACCTGCTAGGTTGCCTTTTTTGATGGTGGAGGTGATAGATTTCACCTGAAAACACCCATATATGATTCAAATGTACATGCTTCTATAAACTTCAGAAATAAATTTGAACAGTTTGGGACTGCCTCTGCCTATGTAACTATGTTTTCCCACCCTTTTCTTTGTTTATGAAGTATTGTCTACTGTCTTCATCCTGTGTTTTTTTCTTCTATCGTTCCCCACATTCAATATATGGAATGTTTACCATGGAATACCAGGATTCAAAAGTTTGCTCAATTCCACTTGCAGAATGTTCTTCTTTTAACATATTGTACACACACACACACACACACACACACACACACACACACACACACACACTTCTTCTAGATCCAGAGACTCAATTATCACACTGTCAGTGCACACAGAAGAGATTTCACTGATAAGCAGGTAAAGATAGGATGATTTTTCATTGTAAGCATAGAAACAGCTGTAATGAAAACTATGAACAATAGTTAACATTTCTAATTTGTTTATGTGTGTAAGGAGAGTGTGATGCTCAAGGAACAACATTTAATTAATTTTTTTTTAATTTTTTTAAGGTAGTTTTATTTTTAGGGCCCAGTTGAAGGTTTTCACAGTGTAAAGGTAGCAGCCATGTCTGTGATGGAAGATCAGTTTTGGTTGTAGGGAGACTGATGGAAGATAGTTCTGGTTGTAAGAGGACTGATTTGCTTGTTGTGTGATGTGGTTTAGGTCCAGGATGACTGTGTATTATGATCTAATAATGAATGGACACCTGACTGGCTTTAACTAATTAAAGTTCTTTGATTTTTAGACCTATTTTGTAATAACCATTAATCTTTACTTGCTGGGTTCTATCCGTTAACCAGCTCTCAACTAGGGGTGTGCAGACACTTATTTAAATCAGAGAACCCCAAGATCCAGCCATCATTCCAGAACTGCAATGAATAAGGACTCAGCTGCAGGAGTCTGGTTCCAAGTCCTTATTTATTTATTTCACCTTGATGTTACTCTTTTTGGCCAGGAAAGGCCCATTGTGCTGAAACTCATTTCCAGGTGCATCCTGGGAGCACTAGGAAGCTATGTGACTTGCTTAGGGTCACACACTATACAATGGCTGCTGTGGGATTCAAACCCATGTCTCCAGGTTTCTCCAGGAGTCCTTTAATGAGTGCACAAAAAATTTCAGCCAGGATTAAGGAGTCAGGAACTGGAGGCTTACCTTATCACTCTCTCCACCTCCTGCCTCCATTGTTGGCATGTGTGATTCAATGGTGCAACAGTCCTGCATTTCCACATCTCCATCTGGGAATGCATTCTGTTGCATAAGCAACCAAGGCATTTCTACATGGGGGGGGGGTTGAGGCTCAGGTGGTGGAACAGACATGAAGTGGAGGCAGTTTGACAGCCATGGTGCAGGCAGAGCACTATTTGAAAATAAGTTGTTTTATAAACAGGCAAACCTAGGACATTTCCCCAAGAGAAAAGGACCCTTTAAAGAGCTACTGTACTAACTAAAAATAAAATTAGATTTTAGAAGCAGTCAACCATTACCTTTTACATCTGAGGTATTTTTTATTTTCCCTTTGTTTAATTAGAAAATTATTTGCCTGATGTTAGTAGGTGTGATGTGTGGAACAGCACTCTGCCTGACAGCTAACATATCTTGCTCTACTGCTCCCCACTACATCATCAGCTGTGACCTCACTGACTATGACATCACTGCTGCTTAGGAACAGCCATGCAGTGACTGCCAGGTCATTCACTTGTAATGTCACTGACAGTGAGATCACAATGCTGATGATGTAGTGAGGGGCAATACATATACAGTAGATATGTCAGCTGCCAGGCTAAGAGCTGTTCCACACATCAGCACACTATTATCACATAGAAGACTTTCTAATGAGTAAAAGGAAAAAGAAAAATAATTCAGGAATAAAAAGTTACACCTGACTACTTCTTAAAATTAGTATTATTTTCCTATCTGCTGTTTTGGTTCCACTAGATCTTTAAATCTATGACTTGGGTACTGGCAGTAGGTTAACTCTGAGGTCCTTAAAAGGGACACTGTCAACCCCCTTAGGTCTCAAAGTGTCCCTAGTTTAAAAAACATATTTTATGATTGCCAAAATTCTATAAAGATTGTTGGTGTAGCTGGTAGTTTGATTCTGACTGTTATTTTATTTAAAAAAGTAAATAACAGACTGCCCAACATACTGGTGTTATCACACCAAAACAGGTTTGTTTACATTTCTTGAACTCCAAATGCATCTTTCCTGGACTTGGGAACACCCACAAAACAGTCTAGCCACTCATGATGCATTGGGAGATTAGGAGGCTACTGTCTTATGAAGTGACTGCACTGTCTGTGTGTATTTCTAATGCTCAGGACATATGCAGTAAAAACAGAACCATGATTGTAAACAAAAACAAGGTTGTTTATAAATATACATTTCCATGCATTTCAGTTTTACTAAGCAAGGCTACAGACAGAACAAACAGCAACTACAATGAATTTTAGAGAGGGTAAGTAATCATAAAATGTGGGGTTTCAACTA
The DNA here is from genome assembly GCA_016271365.2 of Neoceratodus forsteri. Classification (NCBI taxonomy): domain Eukaryota; kingdom Metazoa; phylum Chordata; order Ceratodontiformes; family Ceratodontidae; genus Neoceratodus; species Neoceratodus forsteri. The sequence goes on along the minus strand of CM028130.1, from coordinate 1,109,916,005 downwards.
GAAATAATATGATGAAAAACAGGTTGACAGAGTCCCTTTAATGTGGATCAGCTTTTCATGGTTCACTATCACTAATCTCTTTGGTAATGGCTAGAAGTTCTTTGTGACTCAAATAGTGTGAGTGATTCACTGCAACAAGTGATGGAGCAGCTGGTACAACTGACTCCTTCGGTCAAGTTTGGTGACAATCAATGTAGATCTCATTGGTGGTAGTACTGGGGTTGCTGGACTGTTCCACAACAAATTGACCCCCCTATTGGATCCATGACTCACTCATGGACATGGATCAATGAGGACTCAGATGACGGAGTTTGGCTCCCAGTCCATAAGTGAGCTGTGGTTATCACTTTCAGTACTTTTTCATGCACTTTGCTGCTGCATTCCCTATTACACTTCTCATGAATGATTTACATGATTGGGTGGGTGGAGATGGGAGCTAAAGGAGGCCACCTGATGTGACTTTTTTTGCTGCTGCATCTGTCTGTGCATGGGATTCATCTCGTTGTTGAGGATATAGCTACAGTAGGTCTGCAGTATTGCAAGTCTTGTGAGCCATTCCTATCTGTCAGCATTTCTTGGTGAATCTTCATGTAATCTGGCTCAACATGCTGGCTTGCCTTGTGGAGATCAGTTGAGAGATAGGCAGTGAGATATAAGGAGGGACTGAGAGAGGGAGCAAGATCAAGGGAAAGTGGATTTTAAACATTTTAAAGAGAGACTATGACTGAGAGAGAGGGAGGCAGGGGAATCAAAAAGCATATACGAGAGAATAGAGGTAGGCAATGCAAGACTAGAGAGACAAATAGATCAGGATAGAGATAGAAAGAGAGAGAGAGAGAGAGAGAGATCTCAAGAAAGAAATACTGTAAAGCAGCATTAGACTCCTGAGTGCCTGTTTCAACTGAGTGATCCACACTACTTAGTTACTGTACAAAAAAATGATGGTTCAGCACAAGGGAAAAAAATAAGCTGTGGAGAGAGAGAAAGATTGAAAGAGAGAAATGGGGAACAGTGTAAAGTGGGAAAAGGATTCCTTAAAATATACATACTAAAACACCCTGCAGCAGCACAGAAATGGAGAGAGAGAGAGAGAGAGAGAGAGAGAGAGGTTGGATACACTGGGAGAACTGAAGAGAGAGATCAGTGAGACAAATCAAAGAGAGTGTAGTTTGTGCTACTTTGCTGGGCCCAGGCAGGTATGTCAAGGGATGCCACAAAAGAACTATTGTATGCTGTTGACTGTGCCACATGTCACAGTTTCCTGAACTCCCTTACACCTTGGCAGTTCTACTTCATTTCTCATGCAAATAATTGCCCCACTGTGTTAAATACTACAGAGACTGTACGCTCTGTTCTGCATTTTAACACATTTATTGAAATTTTTATGAAAAATCAGAACTAATCAGGACTAATAAGAACCCTGTCGTGTTTTGGTTCTTATTTAATAAGGGTCAGAACTTCTCCAAGTTCTCCCAGCCCTACTCTCAACCCATTTTGCCAGACATAGACTGAACCCCATATTTTTTTATGTTTCTACTAGTTTAAAATGTGGGAATGTATCAAACACTTTGCCACATTCCAGAAAGACAACATCCACTAGAATGCCATTATCCATATTCCTACTAACCTTTCCTTAAAAAGATCTTAGGTTAGAAGTACAAGATCTTTCCGGGGTAAAGCCATGCTGTGGTGAATCATGTACAAATGAGAGAAATATCAGCATCTGTAATGGTGGTGTTTACCTCTGTAAATTCCTTTCTTTTATGAACCTAGGATGTATATCATCTGGACCAGGGGATGTATTTATTTTCGTCAATTTTGAAGCTAAGAAAATTTGTACTGGAAAACTATGTGGGGAACATAGAAGAGTGTCATTAATTACCTTGGTTTTGCATTTTTGCTATCAGTTGAGCAGAAACAATTTTTAAGCAAATTGGCTATTTCTGTAAGGTCCTGTATAATGTTTCCCTTGTCCACCAGGGGTCCCACAATTCTGTCTTCTTTCTTATTATTGCTAACAAATGTGTCGAAAGATTTTTGATTGTCCTTTGTGTGTGCAATCTTGAACTCTACTTTTTTTCTTTCTCTATTAATTAGAGATTTTACAATTCTTTGTTCTGAGTTATATTTATATTTGGTTACCTCAGAAGGATCTTTTTTACAGTTTGCACAAGCATGCTCTTTTTTGTACTTGGTTCTTGGTCCTGGATGTTAACCAAGTTGGTATTTTCCCTTTGCTGTTATATTTTCTCCTTAATGGAATATATTTATATACCACTTCACTTATTTAGTTTTTTTATGAAATTCCAGCATTCCTCCACTGATAAGCCACACATGTTTCAGAGTCTACTTTAAGCCCCCCAAAGCTGTAACCTGCCAATTGTATATATCCCTATACTGTATTACTTATGTATTCTACTGTATATGTTATGTATGTGTATTTTTTTTTCCCTGACGTGCAGCCTTTGCAAAGGAATCTATGACTCAAAGGATTGTAATTCCAATTCTCTTCAATAAATAAATAAAAATAAATGTGTTTGTCCCAGTTGATGGTACAGTATCTACATTTTTCCTAATGTTGTTAAATTGTGCCTTTTCATTACCTCTAAGAACAGTTCTGCCAATGCACTTGCTTTTATATGTGGTCAAACAGAAATATATATAATATTGTGGTCACTGTTTCCTAAGTTTCCTAATACCGATATGTTGGAGAGATCTGACTGTAATAATAATTAAATCAAGAATGTTAGTTTACCCTGGTGGGTTCACTGACCATTTGTTCTTGGCATTGTACTAATAAAGTGTTTATAAAATCTGTTTCCAATTTAGATGCTCCAGTTAATAATTTCCAGTCTATGCCTGGTAGGTTGAAATCCCCCCAATTATAGTAACCTCTAAGTTGGAAGCCAGTATTAATTCATTAAAAAGGTTGTCATTAGACTCCTTACAACTTGAAGGTGGCCTATAACAATTTCCCAAAATTATTTTATTCTCCTTTCTTAATTATAGTTGTAGCCATATGCTTTCAGCATTGTGCTGGGTGTCATTAACAATGTTGCATTCATAGCAGTCTAGTTTATCCTTCTCATATATACATACACCTCCCCCTTTTTACTGTGCCTATTTTTGTAAAAATGTTTGTAATCATGCATCACACGTGACATAGAAACATAGACTTTGACGGCAGATAAGGACCGCTTGGCCCACCTAGTCTGCCCATTTCCCTACCTAGAGGATAAACCTCCTCAGGAAGGCTGCTGCATGAATCCACCACCCTCTCCATGGAAAAATACTCCTCACATTGCCCCTGAGCCGTCCCCCCCTCTATCTTCAAATTGTGTCCCCTTATTCTTGCACATCTCTTTTACTGAACGATGCTACCTCTTGGAGTTTGTTGATTCCACTGAGGTACTTAAACATTTCTATCATGTCCCCCCTCTCCCTCCTTTCCTCAAGGGTATACATATTAAGCTCCTTTAGTCTCTCCTTGTATGACTTCTCTTGCAGACCCTGCATCATTTGAGTTGCCCTCCTCTGAACTGCCTCCATCCTGTCTATGTCTTTGTGGAGATGGGGTCTCCAGAACTGGACGCAGTACTCCAGATGGGGTCTCACCAACTGTCTGTACAGGGGAATAACAACTTCCTGTTTTCTGCTGGTGATGCCTCTCCCTATACATCCCAGTATCCCCCCAGCCCTCCTTACCACCTTCTCACATTGCTTGCCAACCTTAAGGTCATCTGATATGATTACCCCCAGGTCCCTTTCCATTTTTGTTGCTGTTATTACCTCCCCCCCATTGTGTAATCTTCCCCTGGGTTTTTGTTTCCCAGGTGCATTATTTTGCACTTCTTTGCATTGAATCCAATTCAAAAACCTGTGACCAGTCACAGGTTCCATTCCACTAGGTTTCTGTTATAGCCACTGTATATCTATGTTATCCCTGAGTAGAATGATTTCCAGTTCAGACTTTTTCAATATATAGTAGTAGCCACAGACATTGCCAGCTATTTCCAGATATTTTGCAAAACTTCTAAAGAGTTTCTCTCTGCTGCCCCTACTGTGAAAATGGAGAAAGCATTAGATATATCTGGAAATATTGCAGAGATTTTGGGAAATAGCTGGCAGTGTCTGTGGCTGCTACTGTATTTAGGCTCCTGGCATTTGCTAGCAGGATTTTACAATAATTTGCTTTGCACCAAACCCTGAAAGTGATATTATCTCCTGAGCCCCAGCAGATGTTAGCTTAAAGACTCTGATATATATCTTTCTAGCTGCCCAGCACAGCACTTCCCATTTTGTTTAGGTGTAAACGGTCACAACTGAAGAAAGTAGGATTATTCTCAAATGTGTCCCAATGAGTCAGACAAGTGATCCCTTTGCTCACTCACCTTTATTTTTTTTTTTCAGAGAGAGTGTACATGATGCAGTTGGCCCTGCCCATTTAGGGCAGTGTAAGTGGGAAGCAGGGTGCAGCAAAATCCCCACATTTTGGTGGCTGGGTACAGCATGGTGCAGCAGCTCCCACTGTGCAGGCAGAGGCCCTGGGACTCTAGGGCTTAGCAGAGCACAGCAGTCCCATCTGTGGAGATTGGAACAGGGGGCATTCGCCATGCCTGTGGGTGGGGTGGGCAGTGGGAAGCAGGGTGCAGTAGCTTCAGCTGAGAAGCAGGAGACAGGGGCATCAGGATGACATATAGTATTTCTAGTTACACACATACATGATGTACTTTCACACAGAATCCCTCAGAAAACTGAATATTGTGAGTTCATATAGTACATGTTCCTGAAATAGCAGAGTGTGGCAGACACCTGTTTGTCAATCTGATATATCAAAAATATTGTTCTCACATGAACATATTCATGGAGGCTACATCAAAGACACACTACTTCTATGACTTAACAAACTTTAGATTTATTTTATATCCATTAAACAATCCTGTGTTATATTGACAGAAAACAATGCAGAGTTTTGATGTAATAGTACTGACTGCTGTGATACAGACAGGTGATTTCTCACACACAGTCATTTATACCACTTCAGTGCACCACTGAAACACAAATGACCAACTCTTTATGAGAACAGAATGATAGACTGTAAACTAATCAATCTAAACACAAACCAGATGGGTTAGTAACACACTTGGAGTAAAGACAATTAGCCCCATAGACTGCTTTGATCGGGAACTGCAACAGCTTTTTCAGGCAATTAGAAACTTAATTGCAGCAGCAACAGGCTGGACAAGAATGATGTCATCACTCACTGATAGGGACAGAAAGATCTTCACTGTTTTTAGTTACTGCAGAGCACGTTAGCTGATGCTGATTTAAAGAAAGCCACAAAACCAAACAGCATGACATTTTCAGGAAATGCTAGTCATGACACAGGGACTTGACCATAAGTTTTTGCTGACAATCTGTAAAAACTTTTTCATTTGATCTTTAAGTAACAGGGGACCTGGAAGTAACTCGACTGGGTCGTGCTACCAACTGTGCAAATACTGCACTAAAAGAATAAATAAAATAAAACTAGCATTTGGGCCTTTCAGAAAAGCTCTGCAGAGTTTGAGAATACACATTTTCTCAAATCAGTCGGTGTTCGAGTCTGTAGTCCTCTCTAACACTCCAGGCACTACACTTCCCAAACATCTCTTGTGCTGTCTCCTGGCAACAGCTCAAAACTCCCCCTTGATTTTTTTGTATTGTTTTGTTTTTAGTATACATATTCACACAAAAACACACTGGTTGCAGTGGGAAATTTGGGGTTAGGAAAAAGCCTCCATGCACAAGATAGTAGCCTTTTCTGCTCCAACTTGGTGCTGAACTTCATTGCTCTTTTTCTGGGTTGGGAACAGGCAGGCTGGCTCAAGGTCAATCAGACCCTATAGCAGCTGATAGGGATTTTTTATTTTTAAAGGGACAGAAGAACACAATTTTATCCAAATTCAAGCTCAATTTATTGTTATTTGTAGTAACTCCTAGTTCTCAATGTGAGCAGTAAAATCGGGGAGGTAATAACATTGGCTTTAGGGGTTAGCAGTTTACATTAGAGAGAGATGGAGACAGAGAGAGAGAGAGAGAGAGAGAGAGAGAGAGAGACAGACCCAAAGCCTGGGTCTCTTAGCAACACATCCCTCTTCTTGGCCCTGGCTGGAGACATTTCACTATAGAGCTAGCTCACAGCACCTTTATGACCCTTTGTGTTTCTCTACCTGCCCTGAAGAGAATAAAGTAGCCAAAAGGTAAGATAAACTGGGTGAATCAAAGCATGGGGTGGGGTGATGTAACTTGTTGGTGGTTTGTCCCAGGTGGGTGGTGGTGGTGGGGGGGCTAACCACTGCAGCCTGTATTGCTGATCAGGTTTAGAGGGATCCACCATACCTTATCCTTCTGAGCTACTGCAGCTTTCCAAAGTCACAGGTCCTCTGTAGAATAGGCAGAAGGTGGAACTACCAAAGTGACATCATCGGTGATGTCACCACCCCCTTCCCCACTGCATTGCAGTGTGTAAATTGAGCATGTCAGCCAGTCCAGCTGCTCCTCTACCCTGAAGAAGATGACAGGACAACTATACTAATTCCCTGACACCAATTAGTAAGTAAACACTTAATAGTATTTTTTTGACAGCACAATGCATGATTCCTTTCTGTTTGATCAACATCCACTACAATATTCCTTCCCTATACTTTTTAACAGGTTACTATTGGAGTGAGGACTTCATAGTCCCTCAAGTTACAGGAAAAGTTTTGCATTGAAGTGACAATGCTGTTTTGCCCTACAAAGTGTTTAAATATGTCAGGAACATTTAATTTTAAACCTTAAGGGTTTTGAAGCAATTACTACAGGAAATAACAGCTGGTTGATGGCACTACAATGTGAAGTATGTATTTTAAATTATTTTTAGTTAAATCCTACAAGGTAAACTCTAAGAATCATTATTTATAATGAACAAGGCATGACACACTAAAGAGGGCAATTATGTAGTGTTATTCAGCTAATGATACTGAAAATGTCTATAATTTACAAATAAATATTAAAGATTTAAGGGATTTAAGTGTTGTAATTGGGGTTTTGGAATATAATTCCTTGCTTAGACACATAGAAACAGCAAGAAGATTTAACATTCAAAAAGTGTCTTTTTTATGCTCAGTATATTGGTTGCCAGGGTAACATTTGTACATCATTGCAACTAATGGTGGCAGATAATTGAGAGCAGCAAGGGTATGTGTTCAAAAATACTTTTGTGATTGATTCCTACTGAGTTTATATTGTTTTATTGCTTAACAGAACTACAACACAGCAGGGTCATGAAATGTGCCCACTCACTGAATGTGTATTTTGAATAAATAAAAGGAAAAGAACTGGTCTGCGACATGTGGAGCTCATCCATCAAGCCACTTCTTAGTAATGGGGTGATGTAACTTATCCACAGCCCTGCACCGAAGTCAGGCTAAGCTTGAAATGAATAACTCAAATAGAGTTGGCTAGATGTGTCTATCCTGCACCAAGGTAACCGATGTGATGTATGCTGGATCTTGACCAGAGCTTTGTAATTTGGGAAATATACAGTAATTTGCCAAATAAACCATAAATATCTCAGAAACCTTGGCAGATTTATAACAGCTTTAATCTTATCTTACCCGAACTGCTTACACTCACAGTATCTGGAGGAATATCTGGAGGATGAAGAGTCAACACACAGCTGACAATAACCTCCATCTGACATATTAGTTCTATATGTCTATAATATACAAATAAATATTAAAGATTTAAGGGATTTAAGTGTTACAGTTGGGGTTTTGGAATATAATTCCATGTTTAGACACATAGAAATGGCAAGAAGATTTAACATTCAAAAAGTGTTTTTTTTATCCTCAGTATATTGTTTGCCAGGGGAACGTGTGTATCATTGCAACTAATGGTGTCAGATAATTGGTGCACAGGGGTGTATGCACGTTTAGTGCAATGTTGTTGTTAATTGAGAGCACCAAGGGTATCTGTTCAAAATACTTTTGTGATTGATTCCTACTGAGTTTATGTTGTTTTATTGCTTAACAGAACTATAACACAGCAGGGCCGGATGAAACAGAGGTGCCATGAATGGTGCCCACTCACTGAATGTGTATTTTGAATAAATGAAAGGAAAAGAACTGGACTGCAGCATGTGGAGCTCATCCATCAGTCCACTTCTTAGTAATGGGGTGATGTAACTTACCCACAGCCCTGCAGCGAAGTCAGGCTAAGCTTGAAATGAACAACTTAACTAGAGTTGCCTAGATGTGTCTAGTCTGTACCAAGATAACCAATGTGATGTATGCTGAATCTAGAGCAGAGCTTTGTAATTTGGGAAAATATATAGTAATTTGCCAAATAAACCAGAAATATCTTAGAAACCATGGCAGATTTGTAACAGCTATAATCTTATCTTACCCAAACTGCTTACACTCACAGTATCTGGAGGAATATCTGGAGGATGAAGAGTCAACACACAGCTGACAATAACCTCCATCTGACATATTAGTTCTTTACATGTTGTTCTTTAAACAGCTGTTTTTCTTCATAATTTATCTGCATTGTCTAAGGTTAGTGCCATAGTTATGTGTACCAGTTCCTTAACTCACTTTGCATCCCTCCTACGTGATTCAAATTGATTGCTTCTAAATTCTGATATGATACCCTATATTTCTGAATTTACTTTTTAATTTATCAGATGTTGTGGGATGGAAAATAGAGGCAGGTTATGTCTTTTCCCATTATTGTTTAGAAATACCAAAACAGTCTGTTGAGAAGGGCCTGGAGGTATAACTGATTTATCTGAAAATATTTGGAACTGTGCCTTGTTAAGACCCTACTGGTTTTCTAATAAGTGTGTGTTTGTAGACTGAAACACTGGAAAGGGTTGGAGGAGGGGGAAGGGTAAGCTTCCAAATTATGTACTCCTTCAGTATTTTTTTTTAAGAATTTTTGGGCTTAAAGTGCCTTTCCAGGTTTTCAGATGTGTCTCATGAGCCCATTTTTGCCTCAGTGGACTGGTATAGCATCACAGTAGTCTGGATCCTACTTTACGCTTCTACATCTCCTCATCCCTCTCTTTAATTTGATATATCATAGTGCAAGCCATAAAAATAAAAAATAAGCAGGGAAAAAAAGAAAGATCCCCCCACAGGATCCCATATTGTTTCCAATTAAGACAGCTTAATTAATCAGCCAAACCGATGTCCATTTGGCCACTTCCCTTAATTAACCACCCAGGATGGGCCTTGGCCTGTGGCCATTATTATGCCTGCCTAAGATGAATTATAGTGTTTTTACTGTGCATTTGGCACCAGTCACTAATGTTGCCAAGGGATGCACAGTGAAAATGCTGCCGCTTTGTGCAGGTAACCCTTATAATGTTAATCAGAGTTGGTTGAGGGGGCAGGTTGGAGGGCCAAATTTAGCCTAGGGTGAGAAGTGGAGAGGATGTAAGTTGGGGGACAGCACAGATATCAGGTTGCCACCAGGAGCCCTGGAAGAGGTGGCATTGGGATTATGAATTGTTGGCTCCCCTGAGGTTCAGGTGGCATGTGAAATGGTATAATAAAGAGATCTTTCAACTCATACACAGAAGTACTGCCTTCTGATTTTAATGCTTTGAGACAATGTTTGGTGTAGGTGAAAACGGGGTTTCATGCATGCATGGGATAGCAATAGGGTAATATTAGTATCTAGGCAGGGATGAGGGAGGTTCAACAGAGACCACATAGGGTCTGTGGAGACGGGCTAGGCAGGGACCACTTGGACAAACTGGGTGGGCCAAGGGATCCTTTTCTGTGGACAAATTCTGTGTTTCTACATTAAAATCAAAATGCCTGGTACAGTCTCTAGGCTCCTGCCAACCCATGTTTCATAACCCTTCTAGCTTTACTTAAGATACAATGGAGCAGAATCAGTCTTGTAGGAATACAGACATGTCCCCCAGATACAGACATGTCCCCTAGATTTTATGTTAGAATAAAATGATGATCTCTCTCTAACTGTCCCTTTTATGGCTAACATTTCTTCACTGAAGTCATTTGAAGCAAGCCCAAAATCTCTGAAATGTGACTAGTTGCCCTCTAGACTCCATCTAGAAAATGCTGCAGTACATACAGTAAAACATTTTATTTTATAACCTTTAAGAGTTATAGCTTTTTATTTTTTAAATACTGTGTCTCTGATTTTGGTTATTTGTCCTTGATATTTTCTTAGCATTGTCCCTGCTTAATGATGTTTACTCAGTTTACTCAGATCTTCTTCAAGTCAATTTCTTGCAGCAGGCCATAACACATGGGGTAGCCAGCCATAGGCATCACTTCCTCTGGATCATTTCCTAGCAGTCTCTTCAAGGGGCCTTCCCTTCCTGTCTCCTGATGTGCTCTTGCACATACCTGTATATAAAGGGGAGGCCCCTGACACTCCTTAGTTTTATTTACCATCTTGGTGACCAATATGAAAAGTGAATCATAGGTCTCTGATGGTAACTGAGGAGAGGAACAAAATGCAGCAACTCAAGGTTTCTATGAGAGGATGGAGAAAGGTACCCTTCTGAAGCATAAGCAAGGAGGAAGGTGGCAGGGCAGGCATGGCCTGCTGTAAGAGATACTCTCGAAGATCTACTGTTATGGTAAGTTCTTATGCAACTATACTATTTTCTATGAGTCAATCTCTCACAGCAGGACATAACACATGGGAAGAATCCCAAGCAGTTATAATGCCCAAGGGTGGAGGAAACAAACTACAGCAGATTAGAACAGGAGGCCATTGCACATATATAAAGGGGAGGCCCCTGATACTCCTCAGTTCTTTTCCAACCATGACTGAGTCAACATCAAGTTCTCCTTCAAGAGTACCAGCTTTCTCCATCGACAATGAGTCCTACAATCACCTAAGAAGTTCTTCTACTGATGTCTTCAGAACCTTTGTTTCAGAAGTATTCCTGTGGCCAGAGGAGCATATCTGAGAACCTCCAAGAAGCATGTGTGCGGTGCTTGGGTCCTGAGCACAACAGCATTGAGTGTATCCTCTGCCGATAATTCAACAAGGCCACCAAGCATCGAAGGCTGCAGCAGCTAAGGGAGTATCTCATGGAGCAGAAGGTAGCCCTTTAGGAGCAGCAGCAATGTTCCTCTGCAGGGGAGTCTTTGATCTCTTCCTCGGGGGCTTGGAGGGGTGAACCCTCTTCGTTGATGGAGCATGGGGTTGGGCCAAAACCTTCCTCTAAGACTAAACATGTTTCCCCCATGCCACCATCTTCATTGTCAAAGGCCTCAAACTCCTTAGCAAAGGTAGGTTGGAGGGTCCCCACTGAACCTAGACCATCTTCTCCACTGTCAATGGTAGTGGGCCCTTCTAGGTAATTGATGGTTCCTTCTTTGATATCCAGTGTTGTGCAGCAGCTCCCACTGCTGCCTCCACCAACTAGAATAGTCAGCTATCATCTGTTGACAATAGCTCTATCTGCTCCAATGGTTACTCCATCAAAGGAGCATTCCTTGATCCTTCCATTGATGGGGTACTCTAGCCACTCCCTGGCTGCTCCATCGATGGTGCTCCCATTGACAGCCCATTCTAGTTGCTCCTCATTGATGGTGGATTCTTTGGCTTTTCTTTCATCCCTGTTCATGGGACTTGCATGTCTGCCTCCCTTGTCAATGGACTGCCTGTTGACGATCATCGTACCACCTCAAACAGCTTGGAGGACATCTTATTTGAGTGGTCCCCAATCCTCTGTTTTGGGGTCTTATGTTCATACCACCATACCAATGAGCTGGCTGGGTCCTTTACCCTCGGCCAGCCCCTCAGTGGTACCCATCCAGTCCATGGCCCCTCCATCTTCAAGGGGTCAAATGGCCAGTGGATGTCCAGGGTCTAGTTCAGTCTATTATGAGCCTTACTAGACCCTCCCCTCACCATTTGGGGGAAGCTGTGGTCCCTGCCTCAGTCCCCTCCAGGCCTTCTTCAGCCTCCCAGAGGGAGAGTTCCTCTCCTTCCCCCCCTGGGTTCGGCCCAGGACTGACGACCCATTCTTGCCAGAATGGGATCTAGAGGAAGAGGGTGATGAGGAAATGGATCAGGATTATGGCTCACAAATCACTTCTTCAGAAATGTCTTCCATGCCCAGGGACACCCCAGAAGTTCTCCCCTGCTCTCCTCCAGATGACCCTTCCTATGCAGATATTATGGTTCATCAACAGAAAACCTAGGTTTCCAAATTACAGTGCAGTATGTTGGCCAAGTACCTTGGCCTTTCTGATAGGCCCTCCCTAGTCATCAATCCCCTGGTGGATGCTTTTGAGGAGGCCATGTTGCTTGCCTAGCAACAACCTTTTCAAATCCTCTGTACTCCCTGCAAGGTGAACAGACTTTATAGGGCCCCTGTAGTCCACCTTTATCTTTCTGTGCCTCCACAGGCAGATTCTGTAGTTAAGAATGTGACTCATGATAGATCTACCAGACCACAACACATGAATGCTCATCCACCAGACAAAGAATCCAAGAAATTGGATATCATGAGGGAGAGGGTCTATGCTTTGACTACTTTGTCTCTTCGCATTTTGAACTATATGGGCCAGCTCCTCAAATATCAGCAGATCCTTAGAGCCACGCAGACATCAGTCCAGTACCTTCCTCCCGGCCAACCCCAGAAAGACCGTGATGCAAAGCTTTCTATTGCTGTAGCTGTCTGCTGCCACCTGCTCAGGGCTACCTATGACGCTATCGACTCTTTGGCCAGAGCCTCACCAGCAAGTGTTGGCCTTAGATTCCATGCATGGCTGAGAGTTTCTGAATTCTCGCAGGATGTCCAATAATCCATCCTTCATGCTTCATTTAAAGGGGACCAACTTTTTATGATTCAGACCCAAGACATTCTAAAAGACCTGCAAAACTCAGGTCTTACTCTTCAGTCTATTAGGACCATACGTTGCCCACAGGTGAAGCCTGCATACAAGTGATCCTTTTGGAACTGTTCTTCTAAAGGTAAACCTGCTACTCAGTGACAGCCTGCTCACAAATGCAAGGCTCAGCTAACACTGCCAGGCCCTAAACCTGCCTCAAAGACTTCCCGATATGTCCCTGCTGCCCTTCAGCAGGGTCAACCTTCAGCCTGAAGGCTTGTCTCCAGCCATGGAGGCAGGGACCCCCTCCTCGGCCATCGGGGGCAGGTTCTCCCTGCAGCTCAAGGGTTGGCAAAGGATCACATCAGACCTGTGAATCCTTCAATTGATCCAGTACAGCCACAAATTGGACTTGACTAGTCTTCCTCCTCCTTTACTTCCTTGGGTCTCACACTACCCTCCGGACCATGTTCTAGTACTGCAAGCAGAAACAGAGGCTTTGTTACAAAACATGCCATAGAACCAGTTCTCACCCATCAAAGAGGCTCAGGATTTTATTTTTTTCTGGTTCTCAAATGGACAGGGGACTTATGTCTCATTCTGGATCTCAGAGGTCTCAATCTCTTTATAAGGTACCAAAAGTTCAGGATGGTGACATTGCCTAACCTGCTCCCCCCCCCCCATTAAACAAGTGGGATTGGCATTGTTCTCTGGACATAAAGGGCATGTTCCTTCATGTTCTGATTCATCCCACCCACAGACGGTATTTATAATTCCAGTTTCAGGGCCGTCTTTTCCAATGTTGATCCCTCCATGTCAGCCTCTCTTCAGCCCCAGGGTATTTAAAAAGTGTCTGGCAGTGGTGGAAGGGGCCCTTCACCCAGAGGGTTTGCATGTTTTTCCTTACCTAGACTACTGGCTCCTAAAGGTGTCTACACATCCCACGCTGTAATACACCCTGAACCACACCCTAGAGATGTTCTCCATGGTGGGCATCATGGTCGGCTATCCAAAGTTTATGTTAACTCCATCACAAACTCTCCAGTACATTGGAGTGGTACTAGACACCTCTCAGGGCATGGTGTTCTTCCCGAATCCTGAGTGGATGGCATTCTGACCCTCATTCTACATTTAGAGACTTATTGGTATGTCTCTGCAAGTGACTACATTCAGCTCCTGGGACATCTGGCAGCTATCATTCCCATTGTTCCTTATGTCAGATTTCATATGAGGATACTTCAGTGGAACCTCAGAGTTCAGTGGGATTAGAAATGGGATGACTTTGATGCCCCAGTCCTTTTGTCCTCCCCAGCACTTTGCACACTGCAATGGAGGACGTCCAGGGAAATCTCCTGAGGGGTATGTCATTCCATTCTTGGGTCCTCATTTTAACTATAGACACCTCCTTGATGGGCTGGGGTGCCCATCATCAGGGTGCTCAGTCCAAGGGCTCTTGGACTTTACTAGAAGCCCATCTTCACATCAATGTCCTGGAAATGAGGGTTGCTCTGTATGCCTTACAAGCGTTCGAGACTTTACTCCCTCAGGGTTGCCTTCAAGTACAATTGTACAGTTCCAAGGTAGTTCACTACCTGAACAAACAAGGCGGTACCCATTCATACACTCTCTGCCGACAGTCCATGAGGGTGTGGCATTGGGCAAGCCAGAGAGGCATTTGCCTTCTGCAGTCCACAGTCCAGGGGTTTCAAATACACTGGTGGATGCCCTGAGCAGAACACAGGTTTGGGCTCATGAATGGGAACTCCACCCAGACATCCTGGTAGACGTTTTCCTTTGGTGGGGTCAACCGTACTTAGGCCTGTTTGTCTCTCTGCAAAATACAAAACTGCCTATCTATTGCTCTCTAGAGTGAGGTCCTGTAACTTTATGGCTGGACACCTTACCTCGTTCCTGTACAGGAAAATTTCTTTACACTTTCTCACCCTTTTCTCTCATACAGAGAGTACTCCTAAAACTGGCCAATATAGGGCATCAATGATTCTCTTAGCCCCCTACTGGCCGAGGCACATTTTGTTCCCCCATGTTGTTGTAAATCTCATATTGGGATCCTCTTCCTCTGCCTTTTTGTCCTGCCCTCCTATCACAGGAAACTGGCTCCCTGCTACACCCAGACCTTCGCTTCCTGTGCCTGCATGCATGGCTCGTGAGGATGTAGTCCTCTCTCATTATCAGGTGTCCCCAGGGATAAGAGAGATTTTACGGGTGGCTCGGAAGCCCTCTACTAGGCCCTCCTACTCTATGAAATGGAAATGTTTCTCCATTTGGGCCTTTTCCTGGGAACTGGCCCCTTATGACTGTTAATCACAGAGAATACTGGACTACATCCTCTATCTCTCAGAAGGTGGCCTAAAATATTCCTCAATAAAAGAATGCCTATTGGCTATTTCTGCTTTTCATTTACCTGTGGACAACAAACCATTGTCCCAGTTGCCTCTCATTAGATCCTTCCTGAAAGGTATCCTACAGTTACACCCACTTGTTTGGGACCCTGTCCCAGTGTGGGATTTAAATTTTGTACTTGAAAAATTGACTTACGGTCCCTTTGAGCTGCAGACACAAGTGAACTCTGGTTTCTGTAATGGAAAACAATTTGTTTAGTGGCAATTACGTCAGGTAGACATATCTCAGAGCTACAGGCACTTATGTGCAAGCCACCTTACTTACAGTGTCACAGGGATCAGGTTTCCTTAAGTACTAATCCCTCCTTTCTTCCAAAAGTAGTCTCTAACTTTACTCTGAATCCGTCCATTCAGTTACCAGTATATTTTGTGGGGCCAGAGAATCCAGGGGAAGCCCTGCTTCACACTCTCGATGTGAAAAGAACATTGAGAATTTATCTTCTCTGCGCTGAACAGTTGTGTAAAACTGGACAACTTTTTGTTTCTTTTGCCCTAGGATGACTGGGCGATTGGGTTTCTAAGCAGTGCTTGTCCACATTGTTGGCTAACTGCATTATGTTCATATATAACAAATATGATACACCTCTCAATGGATCTGTGAAACCCCATTCCACTAGAGGAATGGCTACCTCCACAGTGTGTTTTCAAGGCATCTCAGCTTCAGAAATTTTCAAAACCACCACCTGGTCCACTGTACACACATTCACAAAACATTACAGTCTAGACATTGCTTCTAAGCAGCATGCTGCTTTTGGGTGGGCCATCCTCAACGGCCCCCCTGTCCTAATCTGCTGTAGTTAGCTTCATCCTCCCATGGACTTAATAGCTGCTTGGGACTATTCCCATGTGTTATAGCCTGCTGCAAGAGATTGACTTATAGAAGACAGTACAGTTGTGTAAGAACTTACCATGACAGTAGATCTTCAAGAGTATTTCTTGGAGCAGGCCATGCCTGCCCTGCCGACCTTCCCTCTTGATCATGCTTCAGAAGGGTACCTTGCTCCATCCTCTCGAGAAACCTTGAGCTGCTGCCTTTTGTTCCTCTCCTCGGTTCCAATCGGAGACCTATAATTAAATTTTTGTATCAGTCGCTAAGATGAAAAATAGAACTGAGGAGTAGCAGGGGCCTCCCCTTTATATATGTGCAAGAGCGCATCAGGTGACTGGAAGAGACTGCTAGGAAATCATCCAGAGGAAGTGATGCCTATTGCTGGAAATATCATGTGTAATGACCTGCTGCAAGACACTCTCAAAGATCTACTGTTACAGTAAGTTCTTACGCAACTGTACTTTCTAAAGGCAGAAGCAGGCACAGGGCCCATCTGGACTACTTTCTCCACACAGTGTGTGGGAAATTATCCAGTGATGTCCTATAAGTACTTACCCACTGCAGCTTTAAATTTGGTAAAATCTGTTATGTCTACTATAGTCTGGCAGAGAGAATTCCATAACTTACTAGATCAAATGGTGAAGTACCCATTTCTATTATTGGTTGGTGCCCACTGTATGCGCAGTTGTTCATTGTGGGAATGTATGTTAGGTGGTTCAGGGGCTTGTGGCAGTGTAAACACTACACTGGGAAACAAGAGGTTAACCTCTTGTTTGAGGCTGAGGAAATGCAGGGAATGCAACATGAACAGGCAAGGGGGGTGCTTCCCCATGTGTTGCTAATTAGAGGGATTGCTAAAAGGCAGACAGAATCCAGCAAGGAGTCAGTCAAAAGCTGGAAACTGATGCAGAGAGGAGATACTTCTAGGCAGAGAACCCTGCAAGATGGAGGGTGGAATGTAAGGCAGGAACCAGAGCAGAAAGCCAAGGAGAATGGTTAATTATTGGAGAGAGCCTTTGGGGAGAAGCTGAAACCTGCTGTGGAGAAAGATACCATTTCTAGAGCAGAGAGTCCTGAGGTAAATGATCAGCCTAGCCAGCTGGGTCAAAAACAGTGAGTGGAATGTAGTGTTAATAACAGCCTGCAAATAAGGCTAAAAGGGAAAACTGTTTGTCTTCGATTTGAGACTGTGCATTCAAAACTGCTGACCCACAAACTGTTTATGTTTTATTTGAGACTGTATATTGAAAAAAACTGCTGGCTCACATAGATGGTTCAAAGATTCCTTTTGTCAAGTCAGCCTGAAAGTGCTGTTTTGTGTTAACCTTTATGTTGCCTGACCAGGCTGGAGAAGTTGAACTGCCTGATTATGCTTTTCTGGAGCAATAACTTACATTTGGAGCAATAAAAGTACATTTTCTTCTGTGAACTTTAAACCCAGTGTGTTGACTCTCCATCTACCATAGGCCAGCTTGTCACAGGGCTACTGAAATATTACATTCCCTACTCAGTTTGACATCATGTAGAATGTTAAATAGCATCAAAAGGTCTCCTCTATGCCTATGTTTTTGTAAATCATACATGTTCGGAACTTGTAGCCTATCTGGGTATGGTTGCCCTTTTAATCTTGGAATCATCTTTGTGACCCTTCTCTGGATATTATCCAATAGGTTCCTATCTCTGATAAGGTGTGGAGCCCAAAAGGATGCAGCATAATCCAGGTGAGGTCTGATATATGCCTTATATAGAGCTGTAATACATATTTCACTCCTACTAACAAAGGCCTTGTGGATTGCTCTTAGAAGTCTGTTTGCTTTTAGTGTGGTCTTCTGACAGTGCTCTCCATGTGTCAGATCCCTCCCTATTAATGGTTATCCCTAGGTCTGTTTCTGACGTGACTGATTTTATTATAGGTCCATTGAGTCTATACGTATAGAGGTAGTTTTTCTTGCCTAAATGTCTCACAGAGCACTTATCAGTATTGAAGGTCATGTCATTAATGATTGTGCAATTTTCAATCCTTAAGAGGTCCCTAGTCAGGGTGCTGTAATTACTATCATTAACAACTTTGAAATTAAGTCTGGTATCATCAGCAGATTTGATGATATTGAACTGAATTGTTTTATGCAGGTCACTAATGAAGATACCAAACAAAACTAGGCCCAATACTGAGCCCTGAGGGACCCCACTACTAACAATGATTTCCTCAGAAAGCGTATCTGGGACCTTAACCTGTTTCATCTTTTCATGAATCCATTCCTTCACCCACCTGAAGATATAGGTGTTAAAACCCAAACTTATCATTTTATTAATTAACTTAAAGGGAGGAACTTTATCAAATGCTTTTTGGAAATCCAGATAGATCATGTTCATTGGTATACCCTGGCCAAGGCTGCTACTAACTTTCTCATAGAATGTTATATGGTTAGTGGTGCATGAACGACTTACAGAACCATGTTGTGTTGGCTCCCTTAGTCCTTTGGTCTCTATTTCTTTTTCCAACCTGATGTTTAGCAGCCTTTCCATAGCTTTGTAGACGATTGATGTTAAACTAATCGTTCTGAAGTTACTGGCAGTTGTTCTATTGTTCTTTTGGTGAATCAGGACCACTGTAGCCCTATTCCAATCATGGGGATAGTGCCTGAAATGAGGGACTTATTGAAAATGATGGTAAGTGGTGTGGTCAATTGGTCAGCTGATTCTTTAAGAAATTTTGAATTTACGTTGTCAGAGTCAGGTGATGAGTAGTCTTTTAATCCTTTAAGCAATTTATTGATCTCATCTTGCTGGAACAACTTGTACTCCCTGAATCCTTTTTTGAGAAAACAGGACCAAAGTAATTTTTAAATGCATCTCCAATTTCCTTAGGTTCTCTAATTTTCTCCCCATCCACAACTAGAATACTTATACCATTGTCCCTATGATGATTTATTTATTTAAGAGTTTTACCAGGAAAGCATACTAAGCAGGGTACCACTCAATTCCAGATGCACCCTGGGGGTGTGGGGGGTAGGGAGAATTCATATTTTAATGCATTTTTGATACATTCATAGGACCAGCATTGAGAACAGCATTCTTATATACAGAGTAGTCAACAACAGTAGTAAAAAAATATACAGGCGAATAGCCAGCAATACATACATTTTTGGAGAGTAACAACAGCATACATTTATACAGAGTAGTCAACAGCAGGAGTAAATATACAGATGAGATGGTCAGCGGACGACATGCCTGTTTGGGCTTCAGGAGTGCAAATTGCATGGGCAAGTAGTGGCGAAGTGTGTCTTGAGTTGTGCATTGAGGTGAGGTGTGCTGATGAAGTGCTGAATATCAGCTGGCAAGGAATTCCATAAGTTTGGCATCTGGTAGCTGAAAGCAGCCTGGCCAGACATGGTGGACATGTGGGGGATATGAAGAAGCCGGGAATCAATGTTCCTGAGCGAGTAAGCCGGCGGGGACAGTACTGCTATGGCATCCACAAGGTAGGAGGGGAGTGACTGGGACCAGAATTTCACAGTAGTTCTAACACAGTGTATCAATCTCTGATTGTGGAGAGATGGGAGATCTAAGGAGCAGTAGAGGTCACAGTGATGGGTAATTGGAGGGCAGTCTAGGGAGAAATGACAGAAAGAGTGGAAGAGAGGATCTAGTCTAGCCAGGGAGGACTTAGGGGCTACACAGTAGACTACATCCCCTAGTTCAGTATTGGGAGGATCATCTCTTGAATGATTGCCAGGCGCATTGGCAAGGGGATGCAACTTTCATTATGGTATAATGCACCCAACATGGGGTGCAGCTTCTTGTGTATAGCATCAATTTGCACAGTGAAGTCAAGATGCTGGTCTAACCAGACCCCAAGGTATCTGAAGGAAGTACAGACCTCCAGGGGGGCGCCATCTAGTGTGTGGAAAGTGGGGGGTGGTGGGGAGGCAGGAAAGTTTTGCCCTAGTGCCGAATGTTAGGGAGACTGTTTTCTTGGGGTTTAGGAATAGCTAATGAGAACAAAACCAGAGTTGGACATTGTCAAAATCCTGCTGAAGACAGGCAGCTACTGCGGAGGGAGATGGCCCAGAGGCATACAGAACTGTGTCGTCTGCATACATGTGAATGGACGTATGAGGGCAGGCCACAGGGAGATCATTGAAGAAGATGGAAAACAACAAAGGGCCTAGGACAGAGCCTTGTGGGATCCTGGTGGTAACAGGGAGTGAGGTGGAAATGTTAGAGCCAATATGGACTGAGTGGGACCTGCCCACCAAGTAAGACTGGAACCTACTGGTGGCAGGCCCAGTCAGTCCAGCTTGGACAAGCT
This sequence comes from Neoceratodus forsteri, assembly GCA_016271365.2. NCBI lineage: Eukaryota > Metazoa > Chordata > Ceratodontiformes > Ceratodontidae > Neoceratodus > Neoceratodus forsteri. The sequence continues at coordinate 1,109,895,587 of CM028130.1, read as the reverse complement.
TGGTCAATAACAGGGCATGAGAGACCATGTCAAAGGCCTTAGCCAGGTCAATGAAGATAGCCACAGTGATTTCCCCTTTATCCATTCCTGATAGGATGGTGTCAGTGAGTCGGAGGAGAGAGGTGATGGTGGAGTGAGTTTTCCTAAAACCAGCCTGGTATGGAGTGGAGAAGGAGGTGGAGTCGAGAAAATAGGAGAGCTGGGAGAGTGCAAGGTGCTCCTGAATTTTGTCTAGGTTGGGGAGCAGCGAGATAGGTCGGTAGTTGCCCGGGGAGGAAGGGTCACCACCTTTGAGGAGGGGGATGACTGTGGCATGCTTCCAGTTAGATGGGATAGAACCAAGTCTGAATGACAGGTTAAATAGAGTGGCCAGAGGACTGGCTATGGCTGGGGCAGACAGAAGGAGCATTTTGGAGTCTAGTCCCAAGGGGCATTTACCTTTGGAGGGACTGAGTGCCCAAAGTGTTTTTAATACCTCTGTTGGAGTAACAAGGCGAAAGGAGAAGTTGGCGGGTGGGGAAAAGGCTGGGGTGTCTGGGGAATAGTGCTTAGGGTGAGAGGATAAGACAGAGAGGACATACAGCTTGTGAAAAAGGAGTTTAGCTCTGAGGTTACAGCTCTTGGTTCAGTGATAGTGATACCTGCTCTATTGAGGGTTGGTGTAGGGGGTTGGGCCAGAGGGGAGAAGAGGAATTTAATTGACTTCCAGAATTGGGCTGGTTTTGTAAAGTTATTGTCGAAGGCAGACTTGAAATAATTAGATTTGGCCTGCTGGATAAGTCTTGTGCAGGCATTTCATAGCGAGCGGTAGTGTTGCAGAGCCATTTGAGAACCTGTTACCTTATAGGTTTTCCAGGCTTGGTCCCTGACTAGAAATTGCTCTAGGAGCTTAGCGGTCACCCAGGGTAGGTGAGCACCCCTTACTCTGGATCTTCTGAGTGGTGCATGGGAGTCCCAGATAGCGAGGAATCTGGACGTGAAGAAATCGAGGGCCTCATCCATGGAGGGAGCCCAAGGGATGTAGGACCAATCAATGTTAGACAGGTCATTTAGGAGCATGGTCAGGTGCAGGGATTTGTAAGATCTAGTATTCAGTGTACGGGGTGGTGGGACCTTAGGTCTGAATATTTTCCGCACCACATAAATCATATGGTGATCTCTGAGAGAGTCCGGCAGTAGGACCACATCAATAATACGATGGGGGTGGGAGGTTAGGGCCAAGTCCACTAGAGTATGTTTCTTGGATTTGTGGTTTAGGTGAGTGGGTTTAGTTATTTGTTGGGACAGGTTTAGCGCATTTACTTGGCTACGTAATTTAGAGCTTGCACTGACTAGCCAGTTCAGGTTGAAATCTCCAGGGATATGTAGCTCGCCAGCGGCCGCAAGGGACCTCAGGGTGCCCAAGTGGTCTAGGACGGCAGGTAGCAGTGTGTCCAGAGAGCAGTAAGACCCTGCTACATACATGGGAATTGAGTGAGGGAGAGAAATTTTGATTAGTAGGGAGTCTATTGACAATGTGGGTATGGAAAGCCTGATAGTGGTGTACTGGAGCTTGGAGGAGATGAACATGGCAGTACCACCACCCTTCTTTTTACCCTGACAGTCCTGCCTAATGAGGGAGTAGCCAGGTATTGAGAACTCAGCATTGAGGTTGTGGAGCTTCAACCAGGTTTCTATAATGATTAAGATATCAGGGCATCATTACTATTTGTAGATCCGGAGACTCTCCCTGGCGTAGGAAAGCACTCTCCAGTATATAAATCAGTTAAAGCATGGTGGGAGTGGCTAAATCCACCGCAGAGGAGAGCACAAAGGGGGGCAAGGGACCAGCCTATAGTGGGAAACCCTAACTTTCATCTGGGGAACTGAATACTCATCGGCCAGTGGGCATCACCGCTGTCAGAACTCAACTTGGCAGACTTCATACTTGCAGACAGGGTGCACTTACCAACACAGATTAGAGACTGGGATTTTTTTAAAAAGATCCAGATTACCAAGTTGTTACAGAAGTTCATGCGAGACAATAAAGATGGGGGAAAAAACTTGTTTACGTGGGACCATTTAAGGGAGATTGACCTCTTGCAGCATCCCCTCTCAAAAGTATATAAGGTATTGTTAGACTATGTTGGCACAAAACCTGAAGATCAGATAAGGTATTGGGAAAGAGCTTTATCCCCCCTGAGACCTGACTGGATAGAAGTTTGGAAACATGTGAAAGCTTTGCCTATTCCGAAGTATCACACTATGCAATTCTTTATTTGTTCAAATATCTACTACACCCCTGCTAAGCTATGTTCTAGAAAACTCAGACAGACAGATCGGTGTTTTCAATGTGGCATAGAACCAGGAGACCTATTACACGTATTGTGGTCCTGTTCTCGAATTCAGCCATTATGGGTTCAGCTTGGAGAAGAAATGGATCTGATATTAGATTACTCGGAATACATTACCCCAGAGGTATGTATATTAGGAGACATGAGGACGGTACTGAGGGTCTCAGCTAAATACCATGTATCCTTCATGTCAGCTGTAGTTAAAGCATTTGTCTTAAGACATTGGAAGGAGGATAGAACGTACGGTTATGACCAGTGGGTTGGGGACCTCCTACAGGTCTTGGATAGACTTAAAAGGCATATGTTAATAGAGGGAAAAAAGAAACTGTATGACAGAAGGTGGGGGACTCTGGAGACAGTGTACTCAATGCAGTGGAAAGGTCCTCAGGTTCAGATCTGTCTGTCTGGAGAAGAGTAGCCAGTAAAGTCTTCTTATAACAACATCTGAGGGGTCTGAAATTGAATGGAATTATATGACTTTTATTAGATAGGTTTTCTACATGCATAGTCATAACTCTCACATAAATTTGTTTGCCTAGGTCAGAGGGTAGGCTTATACCTGGTTGGACATGATGGATTCTCTTTCCTTCCTAGGGACACAGTTATTCAAGGCTAGTCCAGAGCAGGTGCAACTATGGTTAAGGAGGGACAATCCTATATAGCAATTTGGACTAAGTTTAAGGCTAGACTAATACCGAACTCGAAAGAATTGACTTGAAGGTTACTACAATGAGAATGGGCTAAAATGTTTGGTGATAACAAAGTATAACTGTGAATGTAAATAGTTTGGGGGGTTGTACATAGTATCCATATCCAGTTTAGGGATGTGGGCCCGGGCATGTATCCTGGGATGTATGTATGTACGTTATACTGTTGGAAACAATAAAACTTTAATAAAGAAGGTTTAAAAAAAAAGATATCAGGGCATAGGGATAGGACACATGTTTGTAGGGCCGCGAGTTTGTTCAGAATGCTGCATATATTTAAGTGTGCTATTTTGAAACCTCTTGGTAGGTGGATTGCCGGGGGGGAGACGTGTCCATTTAAGGTGGGGGTTGGACCAGGGTTTCGTTCCATGTCTCCGGCTATGAGGAGCAGGATAGACAAGAGTTGTTATACTAGACACATGGCCCTTTGTGGCTTGTGGCTGATAGGGAGGTGGTGAGGAGTACTCGAGGATGGCATTGGGTTGAGTGTGGAGGAGACATTTAAGGCTGACAACCCAGCATGGAAGGAGGGAGGGAGGATGGCAGCTCCCAGTACCCAGTTCTGTCAGCAATATTGAGGGTGGTACGCAAGGGCAGAGGAAGAGTGGGGAGGTTACTTGGCAGTCTCAGTGAGGAGAGCTAGTGTGATTTGCTGATTAGGGTAGGAGGATGGTGGTAGGGATGACATGGTTATGAGCAGAGAGACTATAGCTAGGTACAGTGGCAGCATTTTAAAGTGAGTTGGGCAGCAGCTGCTCAAGAGTGGCCACTGGTGTTGGAAATGTATAAGGAGCAAAGGAGAAAGTGGGCTGATTGGTTCACGCAGTCACAAGGGACAGCCTAGAAAGCTAAGAGCTCACCAAGGGTGGTAGTGGGGGTGGAGGGGCAGCCGGCGTGGAGCACCGGCAGGGACCAATCACACAGAGCAAACAAGCAAGCTGCAGCTATGCGTTGGACAGCGTGTCACTACCTGCACAGTTTTTTGGCTATCGGTGGGCTCGGGGGAAGGCAGGAGATCCTGACTGCCCTCACAACCTCCAGGAGCTGGGAAGAGAAGAAAAACAGGGCTAATTATATCAGGTAGGGAGAGGAGGAGCTAAGTAATTATGTGCAGTACAAGGCTCCCAATCATACGTTGCCTTTAGTCTAAATTACATTCACTTCGATTTACAGCTGGGGAATTGATTCGGATTAAGTGAACTTACTTGTATAAAATATGCAGCACTATTTTAACAGAGCATGCTGCACATTAGGTAGCTAAAATTCATTAATAGTGTCAAATACTTGATTTAAAGCACAGGAAGGCAGAATTAAATGAACAACCCAGGCTTATAAACCCTTCAAGCTCTGGTCTTAGTTTTATCAATGCAGCAGCAATGAAGTGTTCCCTTTAAGTTCCCTTTTGCTAAATTCAAAACGCTGTAGTACAAAAATGACTCCCTTAAAGTTCCCTCCTGCCTGGATTAAAATACTGTAAGGCAGAGAGGTGGAAAGGCAGAAAGAAAACTGTCTACATTGTTCTGCCAACCGAAAAGCAAGAGTCTTTTGTAAAAAGGCACGAAAGTTCAAAATGCTTACACAGAGCAAACAAGCAAGCTGCAGCTATGCGTTGGGTGGCATGTCACTACCTGCATAGTTTTTTGGCTGGCTCGGGGGAAGGCAGGAGATCCTGACTGCCTTCACGACCTCCAGGAGCTGCACAGTTTGATTAAAATTGATGTAGGAGAAAAAGGATTTCTGGTTATCCTTTGTCATGGCTAGTCTAAACTCCAGGTTATGTCTTGCATTTTTAATCATGGTTTTAGTTTTTTTCCGTTCTGCCTTGTAGAATTCCTTATTACGTTCATTATTTATTTGTTTGAGGTTTTTAAAAGCTTTTTCTTTCCCTTTAATCTGGCTGATGATTTTAGGTGTTAACCAAGGAGATACCTTTCCTTTCCTATTGTGCACCTGCTTAACCAGATAAATATATTGACTAATTCATTAATTATTGATTTTAGCAGTGACCAGCAGTCATTCACATTCAAATCTGCAAACATGGTGTACCAGTCGTATGATTCAAGCATCAAATTTATTTTGTAACAGCTACCTCTTGCAAAGTTATACCTCAAGCAGGATTCTTGAGTAAGAATTTTTGATTGGATGAGATTAAAGGTAGCACAGTTGTGGTCTCTGTTCCTTAATGGGCTATCAAATGAGATGTCTGTAATATCAGATGCTAAGTTGGTTAATACAAGGTCAAATGTATTTTTTCCCGCGGTAGATTCTACCACTCATTGTTCCAGACCTGCTGATAATACAGTTTCTATGAAATCTAATTCTGCAGTAGTGCAAGCAGTGAGCTCCTTCCAAGAGATGCCAAGCATATTAAAATCACAGACTATCACTGCTTTAGCATTAGATGACATTTTAGCAATTTCATTTTATAGATATTTGTCATATATTTGGGTTGTGGACGGAGGCCTGTAGAAGTTACAGAGTAAGATCTTACTGCCATTCTTTAGTTTTATTTGAGCACACACACCTTCAATATGAACACTGTCATTATTATTCAATGATATTGCTGATGACTCAATGGTATCTTTTACATAGAGACATACACCACCGCCTGTCTTATCAGTTCTGGTTTTATGATAAAGATGGTAACCTGTGATTTCCCTTTATCATTCAGAGCCTTCATCCCACCATGTCTTGCTTATTGTTGCAATATCAATTTGCTGTTTATTTAAAATAGCAGTTAATTTGCTAATTTTAACTATGTTTAAACTTCTAGCATTTGAAACTAGGCATCTGAATCCATTGTACACCAACTTCATATGATTTTTAAGATACCTGTTGCCCCCCTCTTAACTAGTTTAAATGGCGGTAATGTAATTTGTAAAAATTTTACCCAGTACGGTGCTTCCCCTCTGATTCAAATGTAAACCATTCCAACTAAAAATACTTGGCTTCTGAATCAAATTTTCTCAGAGTGTCAGGCAACCCAAATTTGTCCTTAAGCACCATTTCCTTATCCATTCGTTCACTGTTTTGATCTTTAATTACCTAGTCCTACTAGCCCTAGGGACTGGCAATATATCAGATAGGCATACCTCACAACCCATCTTTTCTAATGTACTGACCAGTAAGGAGAAGTCATTCTGAACATCCAGCACAGATGATTTACTTATATCGCTGGTACCCATATGAATCATTACCAGTGGCTTATGACCAGCATTTTTTTAGAATTTTGTGGGACATGACTTTGACGTCTTTGATTCTTGTCCCCCTGGAACATGTCTGATTTTCCTTATCAGGGTTACAGACCTGACCAACAACATATCTGAGAATAGAGCCCCCCCCCAGTACAAATACCTGCCAAACCTCATTCTGGACATCCATGTCATTATTAGGAATTGCAGATGACAGTATTTGGTCCCTTACCTGGATGTTAGCCTCCTGGCTAATATCAGAGTATCCCCTATTGCCTTCATCCCCTCACCACTCTCTCCCATATCTACCCTCCACTTATTCTCTCCCCCTCTTTCCATCTTCCTCCCCTCCTGAGCACTCTTACCTGGGTGCCATTTCTCTCCCATCCTGTTTCCTCGCTTAGTGGCCCAAATACCCTTGGTCTCTTGTAAATCACTGTATGTTTTTAGTTAGCCAGCCTTGTCTGTCAGTAGTTTTCCTGTACTGTCTTTATTATTGTTTTTTCACCTATTTGGTAATTTTACTCATTTAATTTGTTAGCTGCCACAATGTTGCTGTTTACTTGGCTTGTCTTTAGTCAGCCAACCTTGGTGTGTACTTAATATTGGTTACCTGTCACTAGGACTTTATTGCTTTGTATTCCTGTTTTGTAATTTTTCAATGTTTTTGTGGTCTATCCTGCACTGGACACATGTGAAAATGGGCATTTTTGCTCACATGCTCTCCAGTATACAAATGAATAGATTAATTAAATAAATAAAGTATGATTGTTACCCTCTTGACAAGCTAGGAGACCGTCAATAACTATTTGGGTGCCTTCTTAATAATATTGGAATTACTGGTGGGAGTGATATCTGTAACTGAAGTAACTTTGCCCATATGATTGACTAATAGGCTGTCATCACTGCTTTCATTCATTTCAGGGGTAGAATTAGCTTCTTCCTCCATTGCAACTAGTGGGGTAAATGAATTATGTGTTGGCAATGTGAAGTCCATGGCTCTACGGCCTTTCTTTTGTTTACTTTTCACTGGAACTGGTGTCCAGTCCTAGTCGCCATCACTGTCAGAGTCTCTGTTATGCTTAAGTCTATGGTCATCTGGGTCAGTGATAGTATTGGAATAAATGTCTTGTCCTGAGTTTGCTTACTAATGTGTGGACTGCAATGAGTGGTAATATCAGTAAGTTTGCTGAGTTCCTGTTGTATTTGTGCTATTGTCTGTTTCAGTGTCAAGATTTCAAGACACTGATTACATTTCAATCCATCAAATCCTGAATCTGAGGCAAGAGTAAATTAATTAGAAATAATGCATGACATTGCAACCTTTCCTGAGCTGAAAGTGACAAATCCAGCATTAATATCCATAGTGTAACCCTATTATGTTAATGACAAGTCAGGAAGAAAAGTAACTAAATATGTCCAAGTTTTTTTTTTTTTTATTGATTCTTTCCCACTACAGCTTAACAGGTAATATCCTATATAGTGAGGTACCTTTCCCTTGACTTTATTAAGAGGTTGAAGTTAGTCTTAGGGTCTTACTAAAAACCACTAAGCAAAAGGAGGCCCAAATAACCACCTACAGTGCTAGAAAGCCTGTGATATGTACCAAATAGCTGATGCATTATGGTCAGTTTCAATATCATAATAAAACAGAAGATACTATAATCACTGCAGTATAGGATCCTACTATTTACAATTTTAACACAGATAGCCCAAATAAGTGCAATTATTAAATACCTTTCAACAACTGTTGCATATCACCCCTTTGTCCATGGCGGACACAGCAGACACACACAGATGTACACATGTGTGTCTCTGCGCATGTCTCTGCAAACCGAGCTCGCCCCTCTCACTGTGTGAGCTACCATTCATCTGTCTCCACCAGGAAGTGGAACATGTACATATGACCACTTCAGTCCATTCCACAATAATTTTTTTTTTTTATTTTCTTTATACTCGCTTTCTGCTGTGGGGGCATACTTACCCCCCATCAAGCCTTATATGCAAATGCTCAATGAATCCAAGGGGGAGCCAGCCTCTGCCATGACGGCTGAGCGAGGAGAATCGCAGCTTACCCCCTATGGAGGGGCCACCCTGGAGGGAGGAGAAACTGGGGAGGAGACCACATCACCCTGAACCCTCACCTTAGTTCATCTGACTTTGTTTGGCCCAGTGAATTTGGTCATCCATTGGTGGCCATCACACTGCAAGCAGGAGAGGATTTTTACTTTTTGTAGTGCTCGTTCTACCCCTCAGAGTGTGGCTTGGCAAGGCAACATTATGCCACAACTCTGCCCCCCCATGCTTCCACTGCATCACCATGCTTGGGCGCCCCCAACTGCCGCCAGAGGCTGCTCCAGGAGCGACCTCTTCCCCCACTCCCTCCTGGGAAGAGACAGCAGTCCTATGGACACTTGATCTCTTCCCCCCCCGCTGACCCCCAGCAGCCTAGGCTCATTCCCGAACCCAGGTCATAGGCCTGGCATGAGGTGTGATGTCCAGCACCTCAACCCTCAGCGCCACTGGGACGGCTTCACACAATCAGTTTAAAAGTATTAAAAGTGCAAATAACCCTCAGTTATTTTGCTGTGCAAACTATGCTTTGTGCAAACTATGCAGTTTAAAAATACTTTAAAGGAATTATTGAGCTAAACTATCCCTGTTCAGGTAATGAGGTACTGTGGTCCCGTCCTGTAGTTCTCCTAAAGACAGAAAACTACAACTCCCAGCCCCAGCTATATGAGTGAGCAGACATCCTGCACAGACATCCCACAAGAGTAAATATCTATTGCTCTGAATAAAATATCAAACAGCAATACACAAAAGTGGTAAGTGCCTTCAGAGCAATCAAACAGATAGCCTAATTTCACTGTCTCTCAATCAGCATATGTATGTGTGTGTGTGTGTGTGTGTGTGTGGCGAGGTGGGGAGGGGCAGTGCTCTCTAGACCAGCTCATTGATTCATACATAATTTTTGTGTGTGTGTGTGTGTGTGTTTGCTCTACTATTGCTATAGATATGGTCCTTCTTACTAAGTTAAAGCTCAACATGTAATTTGAATATCCTACAAACACTGCTAAAATGAGACAAGAGGTAAAATCATATTTTCTAAGTGCAATCTGCAACATTTTCCCCTTGGGCAGCAATTTTGTATCAGGTTAAGCAATGAATGGTTCAGACTTCATATGAAGCTTTCGGATGTAATGGGTTAACAGCTGAGCCCTTAGTATTCTACATGAAATATTCCCATGTGGTATAAATGTATTCTTAAGATTACTATCTTCATCATAAATGTGCATTTGCTGTTTTTCTGTATATCAAAAATTGTTATGGAAAACGTGCTCTTTATACCATTACAAGTGCCCTTCTGATCTTCAGCCCCTGCCTCTTTTACAGTCTTCTGGCACCTATGCTGAGATCCCTATGAATGAGGTTAAATCAGATCATGCTGTGAGATGCACATTTTTTGTAGTACAAGCCTATAATCAACCTGCCATATCTGATATTTAATAACTGCAAATATCACCCTTAGGGTACTTTTGTCATAATTTGCCCACAGTTGCAATTGAGTCCCCAAGACCAGATCCCATAGGTAATACTCTAAAGCAGCAGATCCCCTATAGATGAGACAGAGTGGACCAAAAAGACCCAATAAATGGTCACTCTACAAAAAGGTGATCCTGAGTTTCCAGAACATCACTGCAGGTGTCTCGAGGGCAGTACATATCTTCCAGCTTTTTATATTTCTGGGAATTTCAGATCTCCAGTCTTCCATGGCAACTAAGCCACACCATTTTCCATATGTGTACAGCCATATTAGAATCTGTCAGCTTTCAAGGACTATGCCAGGCTGAGAACCTGGAAACATCATGGATTCCGAACAACACATCTCCAAAATTAAATGATACAATTGTTTCTTTGAGTGTTGTATTAAATTGTCTGTTGTTGCTGGCCTGGTGGCATGGAAGGCAGATGCAACAATGCCTCACCTGCAGCAACACCAGTGACCAAGTTATGGTGATGGACTTGGTTCACTTAGGGTTGGCCAGGGAGAGGAGGACTGAACATCCAGAAGATGGCTCTCTTCCTCTGGGAGTAAGGGTTGTGAGTACCTGGTGCTGGTCTGACCCCTAACAGAGGCTCAAGGACATAGGCAGTCAGTGCAACTTTGGGGCTAGAGGGATTATGGCCATTGATGCCTCACATCTGGTAACATGTGTAGTGTGTCTTGACAACATTGCATGTCCATCCCTCCATACTGGGACAAGGAAAATAGGTGGGTGCATCATGGATGACATCATCCCCTTGCAGGCTCTGCACCAATATAGGGCCTTCTCCCACTCTGGATCCGTATCGTCAATGGTATGATGCCTACCATCGAACTCTGGCATGAGGGGGGAAGCCATGGTGGAAGCTTCAGGAGGAGGTAATTTACTGAGGTGCTGAATGACAGGGGTGGGGGTGTGGAGGGATAGGCTACACAGTTGTGGGGAGCAAAAATAGATTAAATAAAAAAAAAGTTTGTTGTTAATTTCCATACCTTAATTTTTTCAGAAACAATAAAGTATGTTTGGAGGGATATGGCCTACCCTAGATGCTGAAATTATCATCAATCTCCCCATCCCACTTCTCTAAGAATGGAACAAAGCATTCCCCAATCCAGATAATCCATTTGCCAGGTAATGCTTTAAATACATAAGATAAATTACTATGAAGAAAGAAAAAAAAAAACAGCAGTGGACTAACTAACCATATTCTGACATCTTTGTTTATGGGGAGGTATGTATAATTTCATTTTGCTGAGTTAAGTCTATTTCCCCACACAAAAATAAAAAAAAAATACACTGAATTACCTTGCCTCCAATTCAGGTGGTGGTGGGAATATATAACTCAAAAACAAAAAAAAAGGGAATTAACAGGGACTTCATTCAAAATATTAAGTTCAATTTCGATAGTTTTATATTCTTCCATTAAGAGACCTTGCTTTCTCCTGCCCTGAGTTTAGCTTCTCAGTTTAATTCTCCCATATCCCCACACCCAAAGTGATGGCCACAATTTTAATCAGGGTACAAGAAACAGGCATCCTTCCCAGTGCTAATGAATCAAGAAGGGTTGAATCCCCTCAGGCACATTGTACAGCACTTGTTAAAGTTCACTTTTTCCCTGGCTACTGCCATGCATTCCTGTAGAACAAGCATTGCCCTAACATGGGAGTTTTCTCAGCTAGGAACAGACATACATTATCTGCGTAGGCTTGAACTTTAATCAGCAATGTTGAAACAGACACTCCAGTCCTTTTAATTTCCTCATCCTTGAAAATTTTCTAAATTTAGATGTCTAGTCCAAAAAACATATAGCAAGGGACTACATGGGCACCCTTGCCTCTCCAATCCTAATTACCTCCCTGTGGTATCTATTGATCGGAGCTGTAGCTGTGCAGAATTGTACAATAGCTTTATCCATTGAATGAACTGCATTAATATGAAATGCAGTCTTAGTGCCTCCACTAGAAGTTGTGGGGGATATGGTCAAATGCTTTCTCCTGATCAAAAGATAGGAGAAAACAGTTCAATTTATTCAGATAACTCCAAGGCACTATTTTCTGCAGAGTGAACAGATTGTTGCACATTTCTCCCTTGAATAGAATACGTTTGTTCAGGTGAATAATTTGAGTTTCCACCCTTCTTACTTGGGAAAACTACATTTTGTTCAGAGTTTTTTGGTCCAAATTCATCAGACAATTCAAGTGCTAATTTTTAAGTTCAAAACAGTCTCCCTTTTTGAATAATAAAATTAAAATGGAATGCACTGTATCCTGAGAGGCCTGTAAATTACTCAAGATGTCACTGAATATTTCTACCAGAACAGGGCCTAAATCTTCCTGATATTTCCTATAAAATTCCACACTCAGCCCATCCAGTCATGGAGAAGCTTGTGGAGTTAATGGCTACTGTCACTTCACCAAGAGTTACTGGGACTCATACCTCCTTTTTTATGCTTTCTGGTAGTATTTCCAATCCAGCAGTCTGCAGGAAGTCCTCTAAGAAGTAAAAGTCTGAGTGTTCATTAATTACCCTTAGGATATTCACAGACTCAGTGTACATCTGACCTGTATAATTCTTTATGGCACAAAACACTTTTTGTTTTGGCCTCTCCTGACACCCTGTAAAAATGTCAAAGGTTTGTTTGGTACCTTGAACCCCAAATTCCAATTCTGCCTGTAGGGATTTTACCTTATGGTACTGCAACAGCTGCAACTCTGTCTTCAGTTGCTGGATTTGAGCATAAATAGAAAACCTTCAATGAATGTTGTTTAATCTACTTACTTAACTTGGTGTGGTGGTGTGCTTTGCAACTTGCTGAAAAATTTTTATTGTGGTCGTTCACCTCTCTGTGCCTTGGGAATATCATCCTGTAGGGATGGAAGGCAGGAACGCTGGAGGAGGGTTCCACACCTAAAGGTTCCATGGGAAGGATTGCTTTAATTTAAAGGTAGCTTAGGAAAATCCCCTAGGAAAGATACCTGCTGCTGGAGGAGGAGGGGAGGATGGTGTGGCAAAAATGCTTCTGAATGAAGCAGGAAGGAAGAGTTTAAATATGTCAGGTGGGAGTGTGTGTGGCTGTTGCTTCAGCCATTGAACCACAGGCTTAAGCCTTTTAGTCCAATGTGCATATTCAACTTGGCATGGTGTTGTGCTTATGCAACTTGCTGAATAAACTTTGTTGTAGCTGTTCACCTCTCTGTGCCTCGGGAATATCACACCTTGTAGGGATGCTGAAGGCAGAAACCCTGAAGGAGTGTTCCACTCCTATAGGTGCTATGGGAAGGATTCCCTTAGGCTAAAGTTAGCTTACAAAAAGCCAAAAAAGAGAAAGTAGATCAGAAAGCATTGCAGAGGAAATGAGTTGGTATCGAGATCTGAACATACACATTGGTCAGCAGAGATAAGGGTAATGGTCAGAGACAACTGAAATGAGTAACAATTTTAACATAGGTTTAATGAATTATAATGAGAGGGCATGACTTCTCAAGGAGAGAGGGAATGGCAAAGAAGGACCACCATCCATCTCCATCCAACACCAGAAACCTCCATACAACAGCAGAAACCCAGCTAAATACCTGTGGAAACATACCTAAGTAACTTAGGGAATTTACAACTAAAGTAACTAAAAATGATGACCTTTAGTGTTGAGGAGAGAAACAAATCCCTTTGAGGAGGAAACCTGTTTGGATCCAAGGTCTAGGTTGCCTTCCCTTCAGGCTAGGGATGTTTCATTTAATGATAACTCTGCTACTGCAATTTAGAACCCCAATCCAAGGGGAGGAAAATATTTCGATTTGGTGGAAAGCTCTCCATGATCCCTCTAACGGGAAAGCCATGAAGGGTTGCAAGATCCCTCTGCAACAATGATTAGTCTGAACCTAGAGTGGGACCCCCAAGGTGGGAGTATGAGAGAAATGACCGCTGAGGCACTCAACCAGCCTACTGACTAAAAACAGACCAGGTGAACCAGAGGCGGTTGTGGGGAGAATAGCAAAGATAGTGCTGCCGAACCCAATTTGGCTAGCTAAAGGAGTGCTATTGGGCATGAGGGATCCATCCCTCATTGCTGAAGTCTTAAATTCTACATCAAGAGGTGCCATTGATCAACTACATGGCTAAAGCTCCACCTGGAGTGAAGACATTCCCACTATGAGCCAGATGAGAAGGACCCTACTCTGAGTTTCACATGCTCAAGATATGGACTTCGATGCAGAGTGAAATCATCAGCTGCAGAGCTGACCTTGAGCCATAGAAAGTAATGGTCATGGTTGGAAGCCTCCAATTTATACATGACAGCATACAGTCAGCTATGAAGTGTTAAATATGAGGAGGCTGGGTGAAGGCAGCGGCCGTCAGTTAGGTATTGGTAAGCTGGGTGATATGATTGACTGAGATGATTGACTGATGCAATGGACTGATATGATTGATGAGATTGACTGATAGGAATGCTTAATTTTTTTTTTAATTTAATAAACTTTATTGTATTTTAAATTCACTCTTACAGTTACAGTTTGTAAATAATTCAGACTTGTACAGACAGCTTAGTAATCAGCAGTAGTACATAACAAGTCTTTGTGGTTCTGAAAACTCCCGTGATACACAAGAATGTTGATTATTGCAGGAAAAACACCTTCATGTAGTTTCACCCAACATCAGTATCCAACGATAACTGCCAGGAGCAATACTGAAATTATTTAACAAAGCTAGCTAAATACAAAAACAGAGTATATGAAATAGGATCATTTATAACACCCTATCCCCCACCCCTCCCATGTCACCACTACACTATATAAAACTGGGAATAGTAGATGGAAGATTATTCATTAACATCCACAGTACTATGTCAGGTCCAGGTAAGATCCAAAACAACACTAAATGGATAGTAAGGTGTGTGAAGGGGCCCATACCTTCTAATATGTATTGCTATGCTTAGAGATATTCACAAAGAGATATTCTGCTTATAGAGCAAAAATAATTTTGTTATGCCACTCTGTATACGTAGGAGTTTGTTGATCTATCCAGTGGTGCAGTATAATTTTCTTAGCACAAAGGGATATCAAGGACATATGCTTCCTTTGATTTCCTATTAGGATTTCTCCAGAGTCCCCCAAGATACACATTTCTGGCTGAAAGGCATTCTGGAAACCCAGAAGGGGTCGAGTTTAGATTGGATATCTTCCCAAAAGGGGCTTACCTTGTCACATTCCAAAAGAATATGAAGAAGAGTACCTCTCTGGGACCTACATCTGATGCACATGTCAGCTGATAGGTTCCCTATTTTATTAAGCTTTACAGGAGTGTAATATAAGTCATGCAATACGTAAAATTGAAGTAATCTATAGCGATCCCACCTAACATCTTTATATAGCCTTTTCCAAATTTGTGACCATTGGAGGGGACCATAGAGGTTGGGGAAAGAATCCTATCCCAAACATAACAAGGAGAACCATCTAATTCACTGAGTCACGTCTGGAGCTCCTTATAATAAAAAGCAACACAGTGAGAAGAGGGTCTCTTGGAAAGTGAACCAAGTATAGGGCCAAGTATGTACCGGTCCCAAGGGCCGCCACCAAGATGCTGTATTAATGTGTGGGAGATTTGGAGATACTTAAAGCAGAAAGAAACTGGCAGATTGTATTTTGCACTTATAGCTGAGAAAGTGAGCAATTTGTAATTTTCTGTTAGATCTATTACTGCATCTCCAAACCCTGCTGGCCAAATAGACAAAGTAATAACTTTTCCTCCAATTTTAAATTTGGGGTTCTTCAAAATAGATTGAGAAGAATCCTTTTCTATTGGGTACCCACAATTTGTATTCATCTGCTTGTGAATCTGAAGAGAGGCCATAATAGGTGAGGATTTATACTATTTAGGGACTTTATTAATGGCCAGATAGAGAAGACTCTTAATATCAACTCCCGTTAGGTTACAGATTGAGTTTTCTATTTGTAGCCACAATGGGGGGTCCTCTGCAGGTTTCAGCCATTGTGAGACTACAGAACAGTTAATCGCAAGGTAATAGTGGTAAATGTTGGGAACCTGTAATCCTCCCTGTTCTTTGGACCTCTGTAATTTAGTAACTGCCCTTCGAGAAGACTTATTTTTCCAAATAAATTTGGAAATAATGCTATGCACCTGGTTAAACTAGGATTTAGGAAGAAAATGATTAAGCATTTGAAGGGCGTATAGCAAACAGGGCAGGACATTCATTTTAACTATGTTGATACATCCCCAAAGAGAGATAGGGAGTAGCATCCAGTGATTTAAATCTATCCTAATATTTGTGAGTAACTGATCCAAATTGTATTGCTTTGTTTTAGAATTAGATTGGGATAAATATATGCCCAAATATTTTATTTTATCCCTCACCCAGGAGAGCCCAAGATGTTCAATATCTGCTTTTAAAGTTTGATTATTTAAGAGCATTACTTCTGTTTTAGCTAGATCCAATTTATAATTAGAGAAACACCCAAAATTCTGAATAATACTAAGGGTAGCTGGTATAGATATGGATGAGTGAGTAATACGAAGCATAAAATCGTCGGCGTACACTGATAATTTATATTGGGAATGGTTGATCAAGATTCCAGATATCACTTGGGAGGTGTTAATTTTCCTAATCAGTGGTTCTAAAAATAAGTTAAACAAATATGGGGAGAAGGGGCAGCCTTGGCTCATGCTCTGTTGAAGGGGAAAGGGTGGGAAAAGAACACCATTACATAGTATGCGAGCAGAGGGATGTGAATAAAGAATTTTAATCCACTGTAAAAACTGTATAGGAATACGATAGCTTGAAAGTAAATTAAACAAATAATCCCATGATACCCAATCAAAAGTCTTTTCTGCGTCCAGGGATACCAAAGCTGCAAGAGTATGGGAGTCCCTGGGTGCAGAAATGAGATGGGAAAGTTTATGCAGATGGTCCACTGATAAGCGTCCAGCCATGAAACTGACTTGTTCCTGGCTTAATAAAGTATGCCAAACCTTGGCCATCCTGTTAGGCAGAATTTTTGCTAGAATTTTCAGATTTATGTTTATAAGTGATATTGGACGGTAATTCGGCAGCAATGTAGGGTCCTTACTCAGTTTAGAAAGCACCACAATAGTGGCCACAGTAAAACTAAGATCCAAAAGGCCATGTTTGTAAATATAATTATAAATATCAAGCAGAGTTGTACCCAACTGAGATTTAAAAGCTTTGTAAAAGTTAGATGTATAGCCATCTGGGACCAGCGCTTTACCAACAGGAAGTGTATCAACGGCCTCATGTACTTCCTCTAAATTCAGGGGAGCTTGTAGAAGAGCAATTTGGTGTTGGATCAGATATGGGAGATCTATATCTTGTAGAAAATGATCTAATGCGGTACTGATGAAAGGTAGAGGGGAACGTGAATAAAGAGATTGGTAGTAAGATTTAAAACAAGAAACAATCTCCCTGAGAGAAGTAAGGAGGCTGCCTGCTGGGTCTTGAATAGTTGACACAATTCTGTCTGTGACTTGTGCCCTGAGCCTTAGAGCTAATAGTTTCCCTGCCTTATCCTCTTGATCAAAGTAGGTAACTTTTGATTAGGAAGAATATTGTATCAAAATCAAAGGCTTTTTAATTTTTCGAATTCCGTAGAGTGAGATTGGGAAGATAGGGATTGTTCTAAGGCTCTGATTTGCTGTAATAACAGAGGATTCTGATGAAATTTTATTTTTCCTAATGGAAGCCAAACAAATAATTTCTCCCCTTAATGAACACTTCAAGACTCCCCATAATACATACAATTTCAACATAGAGGGGGCATTATATTTATGAAAGTTTTCTATATACTTCTGAAGGAGATCCACCAGGTTCTGGGATTTCAGTAATTGAGGAGTGAACCTCCAAACATTGTCTTGTTCAACTGAAGAAGGCAGGGACCACTGCAGAAGAGTTGGGTGGTGATCGGAGATCACATTAGAGAGGTATGCACAGCTTTTTATTATTGCTAGTTGCTCAATCCCCAACAAAAAGAAGTACATTCTTGAGAATGTGTTATGAGACAGGGAATGAAATGAGTAATCTCGTGTTGAAGGAAAAAGGGTTCTCCATGGATCAACAAGGTCCATAGGATTCATAAAATCTTTTAGGGCTAGTTGTGTGGAAGTAAAGGGGGTATGTCTGGATTTGGACATATCCAATGTATTAGAAAAAACTAAGTTCCAATCTCCATTGAGTAGTATAGGGACATTGGACCAGGAGGCCAAACTAGTCATAAGGCTAATAAAGAATTGTGGGTCATCCCCAACTGGCCCATAGACCGATCCCATAATCAATTCAGTGTGGCCTAAAACGGCTCTCAACAATATATATCTACCCTGGGGATCACATATCGATTGAAGCAGCCTGAAAGGTATGCAACGTGCAACCAATACCGCAATTCCAATCCGGCCCCCAGCACATGTCCCACCCATGTTCTTCTTAAACTGAGAATTTGTGAAGTGGGCAGATGAGTCTCCTGGAGAAAGGCTACATCAATATTAAGTTTATTGAGATGTAACAGAATCTTGGCTCTTTTAGTGGGAGATTGAGCACCTTTAATAGTCCAGGAACAAAACCTTAGTACTGCTGTCATAGCCAAGTGAAATATCGATAATAACTCTGTGTAATTAGAACAATCTCAAAGAAACACTTACCCAGTTGGTTATTCTGTGAATACTAAGTGGCGACCAACCTAAAACTCCCCCCAACCCTTTGCAATTAACACTATACTCAAGAACAGCCAATCCCCCTTAACCAAATGCCCCACCCCCATTGTATAGTATAAATGTAAAAAGTTGAAGCAGAAGGCTAACCCCCCTCAGAAGCAGACTTATTGATTTGACCCCATCCCCACCCCTCTCCCTCCCTCCCTATCACCCAATATTCCCCTTCCACAGCAAGGTTATCAATATCCCGGAAAGATGGGGTAATTCTGAGGCTAGAGCCCTTAACAGTCTCAAAGCCATAAACAATGATATCAATAACTTCCATAACATAACCCCAGACACCACTGTGGACCCCCATCCCACCCTACGCCAGTACGTGGTGCACTGAATGGACTGCAGAAAAAAATAGGAACCCTTACTTCCCGCCCCATCCCCAACTCAATAAAGAAAAAACAAAACTATTTACATAATTCTGGTAACAACCCCACAGTAATAAGAAGAAATAAAAATCTGCAATATTGCAGTCAATAAACACAACTGACCTGGAAAAAGTTGTAAAAAGAAAATAATAAAATCAATCACTGTGGAGCAACGATTGTAAGGCAATCTTCTGCCAGTTGTGACTTAAATATATACACTTAGTGAGGTAAAATAAAAGGCTTAAGATATTCCGCCGTGTTAAAATATGTGGGTGTTACTGCTAATAGCTGCCATTACATCATGCTTTTAATACAAGGTTGTGCTGCCCTCATGTGGCCTCTCTAAGTAATAACATTTAAAAAAAAGAAAAAAAAAAGACTTAATGCAGACTTGTATTGACTGCAGCAGTGATACACCTGCTGGCAGCATGTGATGTATTCAACCTTCCTTATAATAGGGTTGTAGAGAATAATAAAAAAACAAACAAACAAACATCCGATTGCATTGACTTTGAGCTAATCTGTTGCAGGTAGAAGAGTATTGTGACCATCCTCTGCAATGTGGTGGATTCCAATGTCCTCTTACAAGCAAACCCTCTGAAGAGGAGAAAATGTAGCTCAAGAAAATCCTCTGTGGAGCATCAGTGAGCAGGGAATAAACAGGGATACATTGCGTGTAGTGCCGGGGCAGCTAGTTGTGCGGTATCATATGAATGCCAGGTATCAGCTTACAGAACCATCAGTCGGAAGGATATTTATAAGGATTTTATATTTAATTCCTGCAGCTATTAATTTTGATACCAGGAGATGGTACTCTAACTGATGCTACCTCACTGTAGTGGGAAGATCCTGTGCCAGTCGCAGCTGCTGGCCCTCCCAAAGGACTTGCTGCAAACTTCTAGCTTGGTTAAGGATGTGAACTTTGTCAAGATAATTCAAAAGTTTAAGGATGACTGGTCTCTGAGGTTTGACATTTGCAGGCTTAGGATGCAGTGATTGATGGGCCCTCTCTATTATGTAGGTAGAATTATTTGGAGAGGGTCCAGCTATTTTTGTAAGCATTTTCTGGAAGAATAAGATGGGAGAAGATCCTTTGGCTTCTTCTAGAAGGCCAAAGATAACGATATTGTTCCTCCTACTTCGGCCTTCCAAATCCTCCAGATTTGATTCCATTTTGTGCAAACGCTGCCTTAGAGTCATGACGTCAGGCTCAGTTTTACCCCTCCAGCTCTCAAGTAATGTAGTGCAGGTGGTGACATCTGAAATAGCCCAATTGGTGTCAGAAAGCTCCCCTCTGAGCGGCTTGATTTCTGCAGTAATGTCTTGCAGAGCAAGTTTGAATGGTTGAAGCTCCTCGAGGAATTTTTGCTTCAATAGTGGAGTCGGCGCTATTTGAGGTACTGTGGGTACAAGAGCTATTACAGAGCCCCTGGCCTGGCCTTTGGGTCATTTTAGTCCTTTCTCCGGTGTTTGTGGGGGTGTATGCTTTGGGAGAGGCTGACATATTTTGGCCTCCATGGTAGTGTTAGGCCTTGATTTTAAAAGTAGAGTTTAGATGAACTGCACTCGATAAGAAACACCCCGTGTTGCTGTGAACACTTCAGAAGTCTATTAAGAGTTATGATACTTCATGAAGGAAGCTGAAAACTGTACAAACAGTTATATTTTAGCTGTTGCTGGAGGATTGAGACAGGAGTTGGTTCCCAGAGCTGCTAGTCTCACAGGAGCATCACGTGATCTCAGGAATGCTTAATATGATTGATTGATATGAGCAAGGCCTGCGAAAGCAAGCCAACAAATTCCAGTACAGAAGCCGAATTAATGGTGTCATAGAAGGTAGGTGATTTGGTAGTGGGAGGCTGTGATGCCAGAAATTGAATCAGTGAGGTTTAGTGGAATTGGATTAATGAGGTTCAGCTGTGATTGCTATGGTTGCAGCATAAATGGAGAATTGTTATGATTAGAATGAATTCCTTACATGCCATTAAGGCAGAATTAGGTTATTTGAGTAAGGAGCATTTGCAACGCAGTAATGGAATGCACTGAATATCTTGAAAGCTGTGTAGGCTATGAGGTTAATACATTTATGCATGGATAACTGAGAAACCATGTAGGCAAAGGAGGAGGGTTAAATCATATAGTTTACATAAAGCATGCTCTTGCTAGTTGGAGCCACAATGCCCCACTGTGACATCACAGGCCCCTGCCATGGGAATAACAAGGAAGTCACCAGCTGAGCACCATGAAACCAAACAGCAACTGTAACGTTGGTAGGGAAAAACACACCCACAAAATAATAGTCAGTTTAAATGCTGACGTTTCAGTATGGTAGAAGTCAGAAACAGACTGCTGAGGTTTTGGTAAAAGTTTGGTGATATTATGAAATAGTAACAAATGAGCCTGAATAACACAAATGCAGGAAGGATGAGTAAAATAGTAGGGCAGGACACCATAAGAGCAGCCAGCAGAATGAAAGACAGATTTATAGCTACTAAGGGGAGCCAGTACAGAGTAATGCAGGTGTAAACAATTGAGGTGATGAGCAAGGAACTACATAGAAACAGCAATTGAAACTGAGAGCGCACAGGTAACAAGTACAGATAAAAGAGAGATTGCTGAAGTATGATAAAATGCAATAGGAGCCAGATAAGCAATGCATCTGAATATAACAAAGCAAACAAGGGGCGCTAGAACTACCCCCTCCCAAACAAAAAGGCAAACAAAAACAAGCACAAGCTTTGAGCAGAAGGGAGAAACAAATGACTGAGATAGAAGCACATACAGACTGTAGCCGAAGGCAAAATACTGACCCAAAAGCCGAAGTGCAAACCAGGTAGAGTCCAGCACAGCCAATAGATTCCAAACACAAGGGAAGGTATAGCGGAGACAAGCAATGCATGGGGGGCAGTGCCCAAGGAAAGGCCAGGCCCAGAGAGAGAACGGGCAGATCCTCCAGTTGCAAAGAAAATGTTTCTGAATGAAGCAGGAAGAAAGAGTTCAAACAGGTCAGGTGGGGAGGAAGGGTCAGGCTGCTTCTGCAGTCATTGAACCACATGCTAAAGTCTTTCAATAACGATGTCAGTTTAGTTAGTTTATTGTTCCATTATTAAAAGGATCATTACAATTTAAAATGTTCAACATGTGCACATAAGACATCATGTGAGCAATAACCCACGAAAGAGTATGGGGTTATAGGCATTTAAATCTGCTGAATAAAGGTCTATAATTCTCACCGATATGCAGCATTAAAAAATTTGAGACCTTTATTGATTTTTTTTTTTGCAGTTAAATTTTTTATTGAAGTTATAGAGACATATATATATTTATATAGACAACAGTCAACAATCAACAATCCATTTGTGGGTATACAGTTGATCACATTCACAGTGTTACATACATTTCAAATCTTTACAGATATACAATTTACTGTACTACAGGTATACATTTAGTGGATGGAGCAGGTTGGGACACACCTTCTACAGACCCTTAAAGTTATAAGGACATTTAAATACCTTTCATATTTTGGGTTTGAGTAATTACCATGTGGACTTCTATGCATGTTGGGGGGTCAGAGGATAGCCTCTACCATGTTGCAGTCTAGGTTTATGTAAGGAAAGGAAACAAATGTGGGGGGTGTACTGGTAGGCCACAAGGGGTTATCCAGTTGCCCCTTAGGGGCCTTTATGGGGGTTTTAGTAAGTCCTTCCCTTGTAGGACCCTGGGGTACTTGATGTCCTTTGCACATAGTGAAGAAAGGGGGACCACCTATCTATGAATTCGGGCTGGGTGTGGCAATATGTGTCATTCTAGAGAAATCTGACAACTTCTCCAAGGCTAGGATCCAGTCTTTGAGTACTGGGGTCTCCTTGGTGTGCCAGTTCTGCAGAATGAGCCTTTTGGCCTCCACTGATGCTTGCATCAACCAGAGTTTCTGCTGACTTGTAATCATTCATGTAGTCTGGGGTATTCCTAGGAGCCAGAATGTCGGACTGTTAGGGATCTGATGCCCTAAAATGTGGGAGCAATGGGTGATTACCTTGTTTCAGAAGGGATGAATGAGACCACAATGCCACAAAATATGTAGTAGTTCTGCTCCCTCAGTATTACACCCCCAGCATACATCTTCATGCAATAATCCCATTTTTTTTTCAGTTGCACTGTGGTACAGTACCAAAGATGTTGAATCTTGTTTTGTATTAAAAAGCTCCTGGGGTCTCCACATGCTTTTTTTGGCTAACACCCAGCATCCTTTCCATTCCTTGGTGGTTATTTGTACCCTAGTAAGTGTTCCCAGTTCCCCCTAGCTGGTTTGGATGGGTCTGGCAGCTCATTTCTCATGTATTTATAGATCACCCCTGCCAACCCTCTGGGAGTGCTTAGCCACCTATCTAAGGGGAGTTTTCTCCCCGTATCTTGGCCTGTAACCTTACATTTTGTAGATGTGTATTTCTGCTTGACCCAGCTGTTATATAAATGTCTTAATTGAATACATTTCCAGAAATCTCCCTTTCCTACATGGTATGTCCCTGTAAAAAGATGAAGCTATTTAGGGTACACCCATCTGCAAACAGTATATCTTTCAACCTATAGCTATGCCTCCTGCACCATTTTTCCCACTGGAAAGGTATGTTCTCTATTGTCCAATAGGGTTTTTTCCAAAAGTAGAGATATTTCCCTGGATTAATACATGGTTTAGTAATGACCCCAAGCTGATGCCATACTTTGTGGGCCACTTTAATCATGAGCCAGTTTTTAAACTGGGGTGGGAGGAGTAGGCCTAGATAGCCTGTGAGATCTGTGCCCTGTAGTGCATACCTCTCCAACTCTCCCCATGCAGGTTTGTTGAGGGTCTCCTCACAAAACATCTTGCAGGTTCTGGCCGCAGAAAAGGCATATGCATAGTGTTGGAAATGTAGGAGGCACCACCCTTCCCTGTTTCAGGGTGCTCGAAGTTTGGCTCTACCGTACCTCAGGGTTTTATTTTTCCAAAAAAGTTTCCCACCAGGGTATCTAATTTATGAAACCACCTATTCAGTATCTCTATTGGCAGGTGAAATAATATGTAAAAGACCCGGGGTGCAATCATCCTCTTTATTGCTGCAATTTTTCCAAGCATTGAGAGGTTCAGATGCTTCCATCTCTGCACTTCACCCTGCAAGCTGCCAAGTAGTGAGGATAGATTAGCATCTTAACTCATTGAGGGGGAGGACCTCTGTTTTACCTCTGTTGATTGGAGGCCGGAGATATCGGCAAAAGACTGGCAGCAGGTCTACTGTATGAGGGGCACTTGCCTGAAAGTCACTAGTTACTATCAGACAGTCATCTGCATATAGCAGAGCATGGTATGCTGTACTCCCTGCTGGTGTGATTGAAGTATGCCTCCTGCCAAGAGTTTCCCCATCCATAGCCCCTGTTACTGACCTTGTGCAAGTCCCTGTCTCTCTCTCTCTCTCTCTCTCTCTCGTCAATTAAAATCTTCTAGTCATCTGCATAGCATTTACATATGGTGCATCCCTCCCATTGGGAACTGGCCTGGATCCACTGGCTAATTGTCATCCCTCACTTTCCTGACACACTCTGCCTATTCCTGGCAAGGGGAGGGGTCCAGTCTATTATGAGGTCCTGCTCCTTTGGGACTGCTGGGTTTGATTGTAGTTTCATGCCTGAAAGGTCTAGGGTAGTAAGCAGTAATTCCCTCAGGGGCTCATATAGGTTTGTGAGTTTCACTGCGGTGTCAGCTGGGGAGCTTGTGCTGGTATACAACTTGTTTTGTAGTCTCTGGCGGTTCCTTGACCTTTATTGGCAGCAGATCGGTTTGGCTTTTTGGATCTCCTCCTCTGCACTTATCCTCCTGCTCCTTCCCTTGCTGTGAACAATGCGGTGTCTACTAAGGATCCGCTGATGCCACCTCCTTGTTTTGCCATGCGGTGCCTCGTGGTGGACCTGGGGCTGCCATGACACCCTGTCATCTCTATGAATATTTTGTAGGAACTGTTCTACCTTGCCTGGTGAATTGAACATCAGGAATTCCCCATTATATTGTACTCGTAGCATAGCTGGGTATCTCAGGGAGGCAGCAACACTGAGTTTGTATAGCTGCTGCTTTACTCCCAAATAGGCTCTTATCTTTTTGGCCAGTTCAAATGAATAATCTTGAAACAGCTGGATCGAGCAGCTTTGCCATGTTACCTCTTTTAGCTCCCTTGCCAGTCTTAAGTACCTTTCCTTAACCAGGTACCTTACAAATTTACAAAGAGTGGGGTAAAGGTGCTCTCCTGGTCTTGGTTTAGGAGCTAAGGTGCGGTGTGCCCTTTCCAGCTCAGGGGGTGGTTCATTGTTAAGATGTAACATGCCAGGCAGTGCATTTTCTAAAAAAGAAACCATATCCCTTCCTTCCATGCCTCCAGGGATACCAATGATATGAATGTTCTTTCTTCTTGCACAGTTTTCCATTGCATCCACCTTCGTGAGTAGGCACTGAATTTGGCTGTGGTGCTCTCATATGTACCCCTCGTGTTGGGACAGTTGGGCAGAGTGCTGCTTTGCCAATCTCTCATTGCCTTCCAGTCTGGTCACTAGCCCCCTCAACTCCTTGCTAGTTTTGCTTGTTGTATTTTTAAGTTCTGCCGTGTCCTGCAGAACTTTGCTTAGCATTGTAGTAATTTTTTCTATACCCCGTGTCATGCAGAAGGGGGAGCCATGCTTGGCCATGCCACCCCTGTCCTGCCTTAGTGTCAGTGCTGTCTGGTAACAGTTCTAGTGTGGGCTCCTATGCAGCTGTAGTGGTGCTGTTGTGCTGGTCTTTACTGCGGGAACCACGTGATCTTTCCAGGCAGGGTTGTGAGTCGGTGTTTCTCAGCGATGCCCCTTCTGATCCTGGTATGCAATGGTTTATCATGGAATGCTGAAATTCCGGTGACTGATTTTTCTAAAATAAAAACTGTTGTTATAAGCATATTTGTCAGCTGGTTGAAAAGTGGTTTCTCAGGTCTCCTCTGTGAGATTTACCTTACCACCATCTTAGATGCCAAGCTGTGCCCCCTGTCACCTTTATTGATTTTAACAAATTCTGCAGAAACTTGAGCCTTAAATTGTTCTTTAATAAGAAGCAGCATCTTTTTTTTAGTAACTCTGTGGACTCTGGCTTGAATGGCGACAGCTCTTCAACCAGTACAGCGGCTGTAACACCCACATCTTGGGCTCCGAACTTTAGAGGTAAATCAGCATTTTATCCAGCACCTTCAGCTGCCATTATTACCTTCCAGGAGGTATGCGAACAGGAATGAGACACTGTTTTCTAATTTACCAGATATCACCTATAATAACAAGAGAAGGGCAGGATGCTCTCAGTGACATTAAAACGGACAAATCAGTTGTGATTAAACCCACTGACAAGGGGGGAGCTGTTGTCATACAGAATACTACGGATTAAATAAATAAATAAATATATCTAAAGTTAACAGACATCTCAGTCATGAAGATTTGTACAGATAAACACAAATCCCACCCATGTCTTTGAACGGGAAATTGATACATATGTCACTGAGGCATTCCAGAAGGGCTGGACAGATTCTAATGTTAAGGCTTTTCTAACAGCTGAACACCCTGTCAGGGCTATGATCTACACACTCCCTGAGGTCCATAAACCTTTTGCGCTCCCCCCCCCCCGTAGACCTTTTGTTAGTGGTATAGGATCATTAACTGAACCTCTCTCCCAATACATAGATTTTCATTTGAGACCATTTGTGGAGAAGTTAGGCTCATATATCAGAAATACAGGGGACATTTTACAGGTCTTGAAGGAGAGTGAAGTACACAGGGACTCCTTTCTAGTCACTGTGGATGTTGAGTCCCTGTATACTAATATTCTCTTGGAATGGGCTTTGGAAAGTATTGAACATTTCCTTAGTTCAAGAGATAGCAGTGTGGAGCCCCCTACTGAGCTGTTGATTAAACAGTCTAAGTTTGTTCTCAAATACAGTCCCTTTACATTTTTAGATATGTTTTATTTACAAATTAAGAGGAAACAGCCACGGGGGCCACTTTTACCCCCAGTGTGGCTAATCTGTATATGGGCATGTGGGAAGATACCTTTGTAAGAAATTCAGGCTTTAATCCATTTTTTCAGAAAATTGAACTGTACCATCATTTTATCAATGATATAGTTATATGGCATGGGTCCTTAGAGGAAATGGATCAGTTTGTAGATTTTTTTGCACCAATCAAATTTTATTCTATGTCTTAATTACAATGCCAGCAGATCTGAGATTTTTTTCCTGGATCTACATATTACTAAAGACACTGAGGGTACTATAGGAACAGACATATACAGGAAGCCCTGTGACAGAAATACTCTACTACTTTCCTCAAGTTGGCACCTACAACATGTGATTGACAACATCCCTAAGGGACAATTTCTTTGTATTAGATAAGATTGCAGTACTGTAGAGAAATATTACAGAGCGGCACAGGACTTAGAAATTAGATTTGTATAAAGAGGCTATGGTGCTAACAGGGTGCACGAGATTAATTTGTTAGTCAGAAACAAACCCAGAAATGAGGTTTTGTATAAGGGACCTACGAGAGAACAAGATGACACTAGCTGAATTTTGTTACTAATTATTCTATTCATGCACATAAGGTGAGTGAAATTATTCACAGAAATTGGAACATCCTGAAAGGTGATGAGTTTTTGAGGGAATATCGCAATAATGCTCCCTGTCTATCACATGGAAGGGATGAAACCTCTAGGGACTACTTGTTGCACAGCAAGCTGAATAGACCTATTCAAACTTCTGCTGCTGCTGGGCCATCATGATTCCCACTGGTCTCTGTACCTCCCCCCGAAAGAAATGCTGCTGGCCCAGCAGTGTGGAATGATTCTGTGCATCGTTGCTATCATTCTGGCTGGCTGCTGTATCCAACAATTCCCCAAGGTGTCAGTACAGGAATATTATGAACCATGAGGTGAAAGCCAAAGAGTCTGAAATCGGATTAAGGACAGGACAACCCACTGCCCTCAGCCCACCAGCTGCGATGCCCATGAAGAACCACTGCAACTTGCTCTCTGGGTCACCATCCTTGCTTGACCCCAGCTGGCCTCCTCTCCTTGTCCTTGTCTTTGTCCTTGTCCTCTCTCTCCCTACCTAGTCCAACCCCCCGGCTGATGATTGATCCCCATTCCCTTTCTCCATCCTCCAGTCCAATCACACCCCCACACCAGTGACCGGTCATTGTACAAGTCTCAGGCTCACTTACTTTGTGCTACAGCAGCAGCAGTCTTTCACTCTCTCTCTCTCCCCCCTCCTCCAAGTCTAACAGTTACTTTAGATGCCATCTCAATCAGCTTTACACGCCACGTAGCTCAATGAAGTTGACTACAGCATTACTTAGCAACACTTCATGAGTCATTGGTCCACGGTTGGCACAGAAGGGACACTCTGATCAGGATCAGAGGGTGGGGGTGCCACTAGACACCAGGGAAATACAGGGAAAGGATTCTTGAGTCACAAAAAGGATTCTTTTTCTTGATTCATAATACAACACTACTTTTGCAAAAGTGTAGCAAATTGTGACAATTTTCACTCAACTAATGGCACTGTTGCACAAAAAAAAACTTGCCACAAATTTGCAGCCCTACTTTAATAAAAAATATCGGCCCCCATAAATAGCCAAAATCTTTCCTGCCCATTTTTTGGCCAAAATAAGTCCAGAATCATACTCCTTGGCCCCTGTTTAGGTAACCATCAACAGGTGTTTACCTAATAAAAGGATCCATCATCCTTTTACTGTCTCTAAGAGGGCCTATACATGTTTAAAAAAACAATTTTTGCTGACATCGGGGTGCCAAATCCCCATGTCAGTGGTGGTAGAGGTCCCTCGCCCACCTCCACTAGTGTGGGACACTGGGGAGCCCACTCCTAGTGTCACAGATTATTTATTTTTTGAAAAATGTTTCTGCCAATATCGGGGTGCCCAATCCCTGTGTTGGCAGTAGATCCCCCCACCAGTGTGGTACGCTGAGAAGCCCACTCCCAATGTCTCTAAAAGATGAAAACAGTCTCCTTACATTGCCGACCATGGGATGCCCAATCCCTGTGTTGGCACTAGAACCCCCCCCTGTAAGGTGGGACACTGGGGAGCCCATTCTCGGTGTCCTCAATTATGACAGACCCCACCACCACTGCCAGTACTGTGGAACACTGAGGAGCCCACCCCCAGTGTCCTGATATGTTTATTTACGTATACCTGAAAAAAAGAAAACAGACCCCAAAAGTATTTTTTTTGCCAAAAGAAAGAAAGAAAACAATCCCTCATCATCTCCCCTTTCTGCTCCCCCATCCTGACCTTTCCATTGAGCAACCCACCACCCCACACCCCTCCTTGCCTTATACTTACCACTTGAGATTGTCTTCTCTCATCTTTTGTGGATCAGAACATGTCTGCACTCTTCAAAGCTGAACCGCGAGCTGAAGAATCCAGGTAAGAGTCATATAATGGCTGTCAATGGTGTTTTGAACTTATGTTGATATCTCAGTCATTTTTTGGTATTTCTTCACCAAATTTTTAACATGGGCTTTTTGGGACCCCCTTCATTAACACTGTCACTGTCATTTTATTAATAGAACCTGTAAGGTGATTTGCAGTCGCTGTGCAAAAATCATCTTTTGGGACTGAGTAATGAAATAACAGTGCCAGTGTTCATGAGGTGGGGTCCCACGTTGAAAATCTGGTGCACAAATACCACAAAATGCCTGAGTTATGCACAGTCATTGCCATTTTCTATGTGCATGAGCAACTTTTGCAACTTTTAGTATTTTCAATCCAAATTTACAACATAACCATTTTTCTATACCACCTCATGCACAGTACAGCTGTCATTTCTCATATCCTGCCCAAAATGTGTTTCTGCACCTGTGGTGTGGAATGACATTTTGCTATGGATTATGAAATGTACACCTATGGGGTTTATGAGGTGGGGTGAAAAGAAAACTGTGTTGAACATTTGGGGCCAAAATATGGAAAAATGACAAAGTTATGATCATTCATTGTAATTTAAGTATGGTCGCTCATAACTACAAACATTTTCAATATTTTGATCCCATATTTACAACATTGCCTTCTTATTACCCCACCTAATATATGTCACAGCTGTAATTTTTCAAATCCTGCCCAAAATGTGTTTTCACACCTGTGGCATGGAATGTCATTGCAGTTGCACATAATTATGTGTTTATGGGGATTTGAAAATTTTCTGTACTAGGATACATGTCTTGGGGAAATCAGATGGCTATGGCAATTATTTGGACATGGGTGCACAGGGTCCAAAGGGCTCTGTGCTCCCACAATAAAAAAAGGAAAATTATGGGGT
Source organism: Neoceratodus forsteri (assembly GCA_016271365.2). NCBI lineage: Eukaryota > Metazoa > Chordata > Ceratodontiformes > Ceratodontidae > Neoceratodus > Neoceratodus forsteri. Next base: position 1,109,865,348 of record CM028130.1, on the reverse strand, counting down.
ACGGGGGCCCTGCACTCCAACAGGGACATGAAAGTTAATTACAATGTCTCTACACTTATGAATAGATGGGAGCCCAGCACTCCTATAAACAACTATGGCTATGGTGTTACTGTCACAAAAAGTAAAGAAATTAATTGCAAAAATGCATCAGTTAGGGTTCCTATTATGGTGACGAAAGCATGGAAATGTGGTGTTATGGTGTTAAGGTTCCTGATACTGACAGCCCATTCCACCCCCAACCAACCCTGCCATCCCACCCCCACCCTCCACACACCAACAGGTGCTGGGGTGTGTCTTGGGGTCATTGACCCTAAGGCTCACCCCACCCTCCTATGCTATACCATCTCAGCTTACCTACACATGGAATGGGGTGATCATTAGGGTTAACAACCCCTAGACACTCCCAACACCTGTTGGTGTGTGGAGGTGGGGGTGGGATGGTTCAGTTGGTAGGGGGGTTGGAAGGGGTGTTAGGATTGGGAACCCTAGTATCATATTTCCATACTTTTGTCACTGAAATAGGAACCATAACATAACTGATGCATTAATGGAGTTTTTGCAATGAATTGTATATTTGGGTTGTGCAGCAACTTCCCTGATAAACCCAAACATTTGCACTTTAATAACTTTGCAACCGTTTTTCCGATTTGTCTGAAATTTTGCTTGCGCAGTGTGGCCCCATAGATCTCTGGATCTGGAAAGCTTCATTTTGGTCAGATTTGCAGTTGTGGAGCTGAGGAACATGAAAAAGTATAAAAAAAATCCTCAACTTTGTGAAATTCTTGCTCATCTCCACAGCCCAAATGGTTTATCCGTCTGGTCTGAAATTTAAAAGGTATATGTGGACTGGGTCAAGGAAGTGCTTTTTGAAAGTTTGCTGAAAAAATATTAATCTGTTCAAAAAATATTCAACATTTAAGTTCCCATTTTATCCTATGGGAAAAATATGTGCACCACGAAAGCTTTCAAGAAATTATGGTAAAATTGCACAAAACACCCATTGGTTAACATGGGGCCCCGTGGCACACCCACATGCCTGTTGGTGTGTGAAGGGTGGGAGGTTGTAGGGTGGGAACCCTAACATCAAATTGCCATGCTTTTGTCACTGTACTGTCAACCTAACTGATGCATTAACAGAGTTATTTTGCAATGAAGTTCCTTCTCTTTGAGAAAGTGTGATGTAACTGGTATGTGGGAACATGTGGGTCCTGTGCTCCCTTCACGCTGCCATGAATATGTAATGTGATCCATTTGTTGGAGCACAGACCTCACAAGGCCCTGCTCTACCATATATTCATAAGTGTAGAGACATTGTAATGAATCCTTTGGGCCCTGCACTACTAGCACTGCATAATGGCATGCCCCCCCGTCCCATTTACAGATAAGTACGGAGAGATACTGCAGGCCTGCAGATATGAAAAGGAAGCCTTGTAACAATAATCTGGCAATATCTCACTAACCACAGCAACTATGGAAAAAATTCCATTGCGGTTGTATTCATGACTTGAAAACTTCCATGCATGCTTCATTCAGGTGAACTAAGCTGTGAGTGGTGAAAAATCTGTATCTCAAACTGTTTTTAAGATAGAGGTAACAAAGGGCACCTTGTATGCCACAATGTTGTCCTATGGAAAAATTTGAAACTTCAGAGTGCTGTAACTATGGGCTGGTGTAAATGTTAACACCAAACCAGCAAAAGGCACATATGTGCTGCAAGCCCTTGCTACCCTCCAAATTTCAGCCCAAAAGTCATGACAATTTTATTGCTATGACATGGCAAAGAAATTTATGTTTTGGGGCTATTCTCCAACTGTACTTTTGCGAAAGTACCAGAACTTTCACAAAAGTAACGTTGGTTTACATGGGGGAACTTCTGCAAAAGTATTGATGGACTTTTGCAAAAGTCCTGTATTGTTAAATGCTGTACTGCTTGTAAGATGGCTGAAAAATGAAAAAAAAAGTATTTCCAGGCATAATTTTGAAAAAATGATGACAGGATTGTGTTTCTTGGGCCCTGATTAGGTAAATTCAGCTGTTGGTGTTTACCTATGAGCAATATTTTTTTAAACTGCTGTGTTTTTTCTCATTGCTAACTGAAAACAAGATGGCAGCAGCAGAAAAGTAAAAAGCACTTTCGAGAATGTAAAAAGTGCTTTTTCAAAAGTAAAAAGTGCTTTTGTAGCTGTCCCAGTGGTGCTGAGAGTTGAGGCACTGGACGCCACACCTCGCACCACGCCGGTGACCCAGGTTCGGGAATGTACTCAGGCCACCGGGGGCTGGCAGGGGAGAGTGAAGATTGAGTGTCCGATGACTGCTCTCCTCTCTCTGGGGTGGATAGTGGGGTTTGCATCACCCTGTAGCAACAACTGACGGAGGCAAGCCACTCTACAGTTGACATGCAAAAAGCGGGGAGAGAGCGCGGAGGGCATCAGCACTGCATGCTCGGATGCCATTGCATGTCCAGCTCTCCATAAGGGAGAAAATGTGCAGGGCGATCTTCACAGCTGATGGCCATGCCTTGCCCCCCCCCAGAAAGACCTGAGAGGGACGCATACCCAGTGGGTGCGAGAGCGATGAAATGGCCGGCCCACTGGGTGAGCAGGTTCGTGTGGCCTGCATGCACGACCGGGTCCGGGGGTGCAGAGCTGGCGGCTGGAGATAGTGGGGGCCACTCTGCCGTGGAGGTAGAAACAAGAGTAAGATAAAAAAAAAAAGTGCTTTCGTGGTACACATATATTTTTTCCATAGTCTATAATGGGGCATGACAAAGTTTAATCTTTTTTACCAAACCTTCAAAAGGCACTTCCATGAGCAAGTCCCCATATACATTGAAAATTTCAGACCAGATGGATAAACCATTCAGGCTGTGGAAACAAGCAAAGAATTTCACACAGTTGAGGATTTGTCACACATTTTCATGCTCCACTGCTCAGCAACCGCATATCCGAATGAAACAAGACTTTTCAGATCTAGAGATCTGCTGTGCCACACTGAGCATTCAAAATTTCATGGAAATTGAATGAATGGTTGCAAGTGATTTTGTGAAAGCAAAAAGTGCTTTCGTGAAATTAAAAAGCGCTTTAGTGGTGCAGATATATTTTTTCCATAGGCTATAATGCGGCATGAAAAAGTTTTATAACTTTTGAATGGAATAATATTTTTTCACCGAACTTTCAAAAGGCATGTCCCTGACACATTTCCCATATACCCTGAAAATTTCAGATTAGACAAACAAACCTTTCAGGCTGTGGAGATAAGGAAAGAATTTCACAAAGTTGAGGGTTTTTCACACTTTTTCACCCCCTGCAGCCGCAAATCCAATGGGAACAAAACTTTCCAGATCCAGAGACCTATGTTACCACACCACACAAGCAAAATTTTCATGCACCATTATAGCCTACGGGAAAAATATATGTGCATCATGAACATTTTCACGAAAGTCACACTGGTTAATATGGGGGACTTTCACGAAAGTTCATGGAACTGTTGTGCAAATCCACCATGTTAACCAAAGGGACTTTCCTGAAAGTCCCAGTAAAAAGTCCCGCAGGTAAACAGCCCCCCCAAAAAAGTTTCTTTGCCACCTCACTGCAACTAAATGGTTAGAGATTTTGGACTGAAATTTGTAGGGTGGCAAGCCCTGGCCCCACAGATGTGCCTTTTGATGATTTGATAAAAAAATAGAATGATTACAAAGTTACTGTGATACGAAGTTGAGAAATTTCCCATATGATAACATTGTGGCACCCATGATGCCTTTCAGTGCCTGCACAGTATCTCAAAAATGATTTGAGAAATGGATTTTTCACTCTGGTGAGCTTAATCCACTTTTTTTTTTATCAGCTTTCTTTATACATTTCTATGCAGCTTGGGGAGAACTTACCCCTATCGGGCGATATAAAGGCGATATACAATGACACTTAACTGATCCAAGTGGAGCCAACCACCAGATACATTACGAATCATTTAAAAAAACTGCATTAATGCACTAGTTAGGGCTGACAGCACAGTGACAAAGTTTGGGAATTCAAGGTTAGGGTTACCACCCTACCATCCCCCCACCGCCCCCACACTCCACACACCAACTGGCATTGGGGTGAGCCATGGGGTCATCAGGCCAAACTCTCACCCCATTCCATTCATAAACAAGCCAACATGGTACAGTTTAGGAGAATAGGGTGAGAGTTAGGTCTGATGACCCCATGGTACACCCTGATACCTGTTGGTGTGTGGATGGTGGGGTGGTAGGGGTGGGAACCCTAATATTGAATTTCCCAGCATTTGATGATTTAATAAAAACCCTAACTGATGCATTAATGTTTTTGCAATGAATTCCTCTTCTTTTTGAGGTAGTATAATAGTATCCTAATTTTACTGTGGGAGTACAGGGTCCTTTGGACCCAGCATTCCAGTTCCACAAGTTATGTGCATATGCAGAATAAATTCAATGAATGCACATAACTTGGGCATTGTCAGGAATTTTTTTCACCAGATTTTTAACATGGCCTTTTGGGGACCCCACATCATGAACACTAGCACTGCCATTTCATTAATCTGTCCCGAAAGGTGATTTCACAAAGCGGCCACATCATTCTGCGCAACAAGTGTGAAAACATGTTTCAGTCAGAATGTAAAAATGACAGCAGTATACTGTTCATGAGGAGGTGTGAAAAATGGCGATGTTGAAAATCTGTAGAGAAAATATGAAACATTGTCATTATGTACATGCATAGAACCTGCGCAATACACGATCGTAACACGGTCATTTTTCGGAATTATTTCACCAAGTCTTCAACATAGGCTTTTTGAGACCTCCCTTTATGAACTCTGACACTGTGATTTCATTAATGTGCCCAAAAAATTGATTTCGCACTGTGACCTTGCCATACTTGATTTTACTACTCATTGTACTAATGCAATGGTCCTTTGTGGTGAATAATGCTATTTTATAAATAAAGATGCTTATGCTTTATGCTTATGCTTATTCTGTGCCACAGGTGTGAAAATACATTTCGGGCAGGATATGAAAAATGACAGCTGTATACTGTTCATGAGGACATGTGAAAAAGGGCAATGTAGAAAATCTGAAGTGAAAATAGTAAAAACTGGTGAAGTTATGAGTGTGCATAGAAATTGTACAATGCACGCTTGTAACGCAGTCATTTTTTGGACTTTTTGAACCAAATTTTCTAGATGGGATTTTTGGGACCCCACATCATGTACAATGGCATTGTCATTTTGTTATTCAATCCAAAAAGGTGATTCCATGCAGCCACTGTGAAATCATCTTTTGAGACTGATTAATGAGATGACAGGGCCAGTGTTCATGAGGTGCGGTGGCAAGAACTCCATGTTGAAAATTTGGGGTCAAATTTCAAAAAAATTGCTGAGATATCAACATAAGTGGGCTCCCCAGTGTCCTGCTTTGGTGGGGGCTACTGCCAACTCGGGGACCGGGCACCCCATTGCTGGGCATGCTTTTTTAGGGGCTATTGCTGACATGGGCATTGAGCACTCCATTGTTGGGCATGGTTGTTTTGTGCTGGGGACACTGGTAGTGGGCTCCCCAGTGTCCCATACTGGTGGGGGTCCTCTACTGCTGACACGGGGATTGGGCACCCCAAGTCAGCAAAACATTTTTTTTAATCATAACCCTATTTTCAGCTCACGACCTAGGGTTCTTCGTCATATCTTGACATGCGAAGTAGGATCTTAGGTCACATTACGCAGATACAAAGTAGGACTAAAATTATTAAATAAACATATATTATGGGCAGATTTCATCTTGTAAAGTGCAGTATGCACCAAAGGGGGTCCCAATAAGCAAGTTACATGTGTTGATTCCTCCCGGGAATGTCATTTTGGGAGGTTTCAAAAATGTTGGGGGGGATAACTGAAAACAAGATGGCAACCATACGAAGTAGGAATTTCTTCATATGGATCAGGATTCCTGCTTCATTTTATACAGCTATCTTGAAGTGCTTACTGAGCATGCTCAAAACATTTTTTGAATTTTTACATTGCAATAACATGAAAACTGCATATTTCTTTGACACCAGACTAGCAAAAGGCACATCTCTGTTATAGTCCCTTTCTACTCTCAAAATGTCTTACCCACAAATCAAACCCTCTGGGCTGTAGGCAAGTTCAAAGAAAAATTCCAGCAAAGTCAAACAGTGAACTCAACATTATTTTTCACCTCTCCATAACTCAGAGACCAGACATCTGACTGGAAGGAAACCCAGCAAATTAAGAGATCTACCCCCACAGGAAGGCACATTCCAAATTTTGTGCAAAGTTGTCAAAAGATTGCAAAGTTATTAAACTGCAAAATTTTGAGTTTAACATATATATTAGTTGCAAATAAACTTGTTAATGTATCAGTTAGGGTTGCTACAACAAAAGTAGGGAAATGATGTGTTAGGGTTTCAACGTAACACCCTACCTCTGCCCTGCAAAGACCAGGAGGCGTCAGGGGTGGCATAGGGGTCACCAACCCTAACACTCAACTCATTCTCCTATACTATAGGAACCCAGATTATTTTGCAATCACACTGGGTAAAAGTTAGGTTTGGTGAACCCAGTGCCATCATCCCTCCCCAGGACATCTCCTGGTCTCCACAGGGCAGAGGTGGGATGCTAAGTTGAAACTCTAATGCCTCATTTCCCTACTTTTGTCATGGCCACCATAACTGATGCATTCACAAAGTTTTTTTACAAGTAATATATATTTCTTGTAACACACACTTCCCCATCCTTTAATCTATCTATCTATCTATCTATCTATCTATCTATCTATCTATCTACATACATATACATATTCATTGCAAAAAACTCCATTAATGCATCAGTTAAGGTTGATGTCACAGTGACAAAAGTTTGGAAACTCAATGTTGGGGTTACCACCCCTACCATGCCACCAGCACCACCCAACCTACTTGCACCAACAGGCACTGGGGTGTACCATGGGGTCATCAGACTTAACTCTAACCCCATTCCATGTGTAAATAAGCTGACACATTACAGTACAGGAGAATGGGGGTGAGAGTTGGGTCAGATGACCCCATGGCATGCCTCAACGCTAGTTGGTGCCTGTAGCATGGGGTGGTGAGGGTGGGGTGGTAGGGGTGGTAACCCTAACATTGAATTTCCAAGCTTTTGTCACTGTGACATCAATCCTAACTGATGCATTAATGGATTTTTTTAAATGAATTTCCCTTCTTTTTGAGAAAGTGTCATATAAGTGGTTAGTGCCTGTGTTTGTGGAAGAATGGGCCCTCTGGGCCCTGCGCTCCCTTCATGTTGCCCATTTTGTTGTGTAATGCAGTAGTATGTGTCTGTGGGGGTGTGGGCCCTCCAGGTCCTGCGCTCTCACTTACACATCAGTACAAAGCCATTCAGCAGTCCCATAGTACTGAAAAGAACCCTTGTAATACTTATTTGGCAATATCTTAGTAACTATAGCAACTATGGAAAAAATTTCACTGCTGTTGTAATCATGACTTCAAAACCTCCATGCATGCTTAGTCCAACTAGATGTGGACTATTTATTTATTTATTTATTTGCTTTTGGTAACCGGGTGAGTGCACTAGACATAGCAATGCCTATTTTCAGGCATGACCCGGGAGAAGACAGTTTAGAGCACACAAAATGAAGCAGACATGTGACGCAGTACATGATTTGGTGGAATACAGTGAGGAATACAGACAGTAACAACAGCTGGAACAATAAACTCAAAGATCCGTATACATTAGGAGTATATAGGGGAGTGTTACAATGGAGGCAAAACAGGAGGATACATTTAGGTGATATAAACAACTAGAGTTACATGGTGAGTGAAAAAGGCATTAGCAATAAAAGGTGTATACAAAACAAAGTACAGTAAGTGCCAAAATGAGGGTAGAATGATAAGAGAGAGGGAAGGGTGGAGAGAGACAGAAGGGTGAGGGGAGGAGAGCAAGGGTGGAGAGAGAGAGAGAGAGGGGGGTAAGGGGAAGAGAGATGAGTGGATAAGGAGGAGGGGAGAGAGATGTAGAGGAGGAAAGTATTAAGGTGAGAGAGGGGAGAATGCTGAAGTCTAAGGTGGGTTAAAGCAGGTGCATTGGCTGATGGATTGTAGATGTTCCAGGTGCTGAGTTTTAAAACTAGCATGGGTAGGCACTCCACGAATGTTTGGAGGTAGTGAGTTCCAATATTTTGGGGCCACATGAGCAAAGGCGCGTGACCCCATGTTGGTTTTACATCTGGGAATGTGATAGGGGGCTAGGTCAGCAGGCCGGAGCAAGTAGGACTGAGGTTGAGAGTGGACCAGACAAGTGAGAGAAGATGGAGTGCCAGTGCGGACTATGTTGTCAATGAGAGACCCAAGGGATTGGAGCCAAAGGCCAGAGGGGTAAGGCCAGCCAAGGTCTGAATAGAGTTGGCAATGGTGTGTGACTAAGCTGCAGGTAGTGAAAAATCCATATCTAGAATTGTTTTCGAGATATGGGCATTGCAATATTATCCTCTGGGAAATTCCTCAACTTCAGAACACAGTAACTATGAGCCTATTGAATGTTTTGGGACCAAACTACCAAAAGGCACATCTGTGGGTCCAGGGCTTGCCACTCTGCAAATTTCAGCCCAAAAGCACAATCCAGCTTTGCACAATGAAGTGACAAAGAAAACAATACATGGGAAAATGTGTTTGTGCAGAGTTTTCACAATAACTTTAATGTGTTCACGGCACTCCTATCTCTATAATGGGAATGTTTTTGTGAATTGAAAAATGTTGCAAATGTTCCCTTTTTTTTTATAGCGGTCATTGTCGTGACAACAAAAAATGTTGTCACAACAACAAAAAATGTTGTTGCAAGGAAGTGACAAAGGCAAGAAGGACAGGGATGGGGCAAAAGGGAGTAAGACCATCAGGAAATGGAGGGTAATGAGTACCAATGCCCGTAGTCTGGGCTACAAGCTCCCTGAGCTGGTGGCCTTGATGGAAGAGGGATGCCTGGATATCGTAGCAGTCATAGAAACATGGTACACAGAGAACCATGACTGGGATGTTAACATACCAGGGTACATAACCTACAGGAGAGACAGGCAGGGGAGAAGAGGGGGAGGAGTAGCTCTCTATGTAAAGGAAGGGATAAAAGCAACTGAACAAAAGAGTAAACAGGGAGGAGAGGAGGCACTGTGGGTCACCTTGGAGACTGGAAGGGCACCACAATCCCACAGGGTTGTGTACAGACCCCATGTCAGGGGAGGGAATGGACAAGGATATGATAGAAGGCATTCTTAGAATGGCAGAGAAAGGGGAGATACTATTGATGGGAGACCTGAATATGCCAGATGTTAACTGGAGCACATTTGCTGCAACCACATCCAAGAGCAGGTAGTCCTTGATGCCTTACAGGTGGCAGGCATTGGACAGCTAGTTTCAGAACCCACTCATGAGGGAGCAATCTTAGACCCTCATATCTCAAACGGGGCAGAGAGAGATCTCAGATCTAGAAGTGGGTTGCCATCTGGGGACAAGTGACCATCAAACAGTGTGGTTCACGTTAAACTCAGCTACAGAGTCAAGCCATACAAAAGTGAGGGAGCACTGGATCTTAGGAGAGCTGACTTTGGCAAGATGGGAGAGTGCCACAGAAAAGCACTAGCAAACAGGCTAGAAGGAGGTGTGGAGCAACAATGGGGAATCATCAAAATTGCCATCACAGAGGCAGCAAGCCTTTGTGTGAAGCAAATAAACAAATCAAAACAAAAGAAAAAGCCACTATGGTTCTCAAAAGAGGTGGCTGTGAGAGTCAGGAAAGAAAAGATAGCATTCCGGAAGTATAAGGAAACACAGAAGGAGCAGGACAGAGAGCTGTACCAGTTAAGGCAGAAGGAAGCAGGGAGGGAAGTCAGAATAGCAAAGGCCCAAACTGAGGAAAAGATAGCCAACTCAGTTAAGAAGGGGGATAAAACCTTTTATAGGTACATCAGCGAGTGTAGAAAGACAAAGGGAGGGATAGTGAGGCTGAATAGAATGAACGGTGGGTGGGCAGAGGGGGACAGTGAAAAAGCAGGGTTACCGAACGAATATTTCTGCTCAGTATTCACAAAAGAGGAGGGGGAAGTGCCTAATCCAATTAACAGAAGCACTCTTGATAGGGGGGTCGATCCCAGTCCTTTCACAGAAGAAAGGGTTCTGCAAGAACTCCTAAAACTGAAGGTGGACAAAGCAATGGGTCCTGATGGAATTCACCCCAGAATTCTAAAAGAATTAAGGAGGAACTAGTGAAACCACTGGCTACTCTTTTAATAAATCATGGGAGGATGGTGTGGTACCCGAGGACTGGAGGAAGGCGGATGTGATTCCCTTCACAAAGTGGGAACAAGACAGAGGCAGGAAACTACAGACCTGTCAGTCTGACCTCTGTGGTAGGGAAAGTGATGGAGTCACTTCTGAAGGAAAGAATAGTTGAGTACCTAGAGGCCAGTGGAGCACAGGACCCAAGGCAGCATGGATTCACAGCGGGAAGGTCATGTCAGACGAATCTAATAGATTTCTTTGACTGGGTGACCAAAGTAGTAGACCAGGGAGGGGCTGTGGACATGGCCTACCTAGACTTCAGCAAGGCATTTGACACAGTCCCACACAAAAGAGTAATAGTCAAATTAACCAGCCTGGGAGTGGGTCCCAGGGTGGTAGCCTGGGTTAAACATTGGCTGCACAACAGGACACAGAAGGTAATTGTAAATGGAGTCCACTTTGAAGAAAGAGAGGTTACTAGTGGGGTACCACAGGGTTCAGTATTGGGTCCAGTCCTTTTTAATGTCTTCATCAGTGACATTGCAGAGGGACTGGAAGGAAAAGTATGTCTTTTTGCAGATGACACAAAGATCTGCAACAGGGTTGATACACAAGGAGGCGTGGAAAGGATGAAAAGGCAAGGTTGGAGGAATGGTCAGAAGTATGGCAGCTAGGATTCAATGCAAGGAAATGCAAAATAATGCACCTGGGAAACAGGAACCCAGGGAAGAATACAAATGAGTGGGAGGTAGTAACAACAACAAAAGGAAAGGGACCTGGGGTAATCATATCAGATGACCTTAAGGTTAGCAAGCAATGTGAGAAGGCAGTAGGGAGGGCTGGGGTATACTGGGATGTATAGGGAGAGGCATCAGCAGCAGAAAACAGGAAGTTGTTATCCTCTGTACAGACAGTTGGTGAGACCCCATCTGGAGTACTGTGTCCAGTTCTGAGACCCCATCTCCGCAAGGACATAGACAGGATAGAGGTAGTCCAGAGGAGGGCAACTAAAATGGTGCAGGATCTGCAAGAGAAGCCATATGAGGAGAGACTAAAGGAGCTTAATATATATACCCTTGAGGAAAGAAGGGAGAGGGGGGACATGATTGAAACTTTTAAGTACCTCAGTGGAATCAACAAAGTCCAAGAGGGTAGCATCTTTCAGAAAAAGAGACTTGCAAGAACAAGGGGACACAATTTAAAGACAGAAAGAGGGCAGTTCAGGGGCAATGTGAGGAAGTATTATTTCACAGAGAGGGTAGTGGATGCATGGAACAGCCTTCCTGAGGAGGTTGTGGGGTCTAAAACTGTGGGAGAATTCAAGAATGCATGGGACAGACATAAGGCAATTCTTGTGGCGGGGGGGTAGGAAGAAATAGGCTGTTGGTTAACTAGGATCTGCGGCCTATCCTGTAGGTAGGGAAATGGGCAGACTAGATGGGCCAAGCGGTCCTTATCTGCCATCAAAGTCTATGTTTCTATGTTTCTATGTCTAAGAACAAAAAAGCAGAATGGTGGAAAACGTTTGAAAAACATATTTCCAGACCACCTGCTGAAAAACTAATGCCAGGGTCATGTTCCTGAGGGTCTGATTAGGTAAACACAGCTTTTGATGTTTACCAAAAGGCATTATTTTTTAAGTTACAATGATTTTTGTGTCTCACTAACTGAAAACAAGATGGTGGCAGCACGAAAACAAAATTAGTGATCACAACAACAAAAATGTGAGATATGGGCATTGAAATGTCATCCTATGGGAAATTCCTCAACTTCAGAACACTGTAACTATGGGCCTTTGAACATGATTGTGAATGTTTTCGCAATGCACGTATACATTTTCCCATAGACTAAAATAGGACATGAAAAACTTGCATAACTTTTGAACGGATTAAAATTTTTTCACCAAATCATGAAAAGGCACCAGTTTAACCCAGGCTACATATAGACATACAAATTTGAATCCACTCAGTTATTTTTCAGTCCTTTAAGCCCAACCAAAAAATGCACAAAGGTTGGGTATTTTTCACTTTTTGGATGCTGTGTATCCGACCAGAATGAAACTTTTCAGATCCAGAGATCTATGGCTGGAAGCTGCGCATGCAGAATTTCAGGCAAATTGGACAAACAGTTGCAAAGTTAATAAAGTACATACTTTGGGGTTTGACATCAAAGTGGCCCTCCAACCCGAACTATACCTGCACTACCACGCAGGTGTAATATAGACATATGTGTGTATATGTATATTTATAGAGAGAGAGAGAGAACAGAGAGAGAGAGAGAGAGAGAGAGATTATACAGGAATGGTACTGCCTGTATATTAGATTTGATGAGTGTTTAATGTTAAAGGGCAATGTTTGGACCTTAATAACTTTGTAAAGGTTGAAGTGATTTCTACAAAGTTTTGCGTGCATAATCACCCTGGATAGATGTCTGTATGTGGGTAATGTTTCAATAGTTTTAGCCATTTTTGAAATGCAGAGTGTTAAAAATAAAAGGTGGTTTGGGGGTTTTGGCACTTTCTTGTCCACCTGTATCTCAGAAACGGTTTTAGCTTCTGGGCTGAAACTTTCAGAGTAGAAAGCACTGGTGCCAGAGATATGACTTTTGAAGGTTTGGTGAAAAAATATTAATCTATTCCAAAGTTATAAAATCTTGAATTTCCCATTTTTTCCTATGAGAAAAATAGATGTAAAATTGAAAGTGTACATTGGTGTTTCAAACCCGAATGCTCACCCCATTCTCCTATTCTGTGCCCATATTACCTTACTTAGTCTTAGAAATGGGTGAGCGTTAGGGTATGAAATGCCAAGGTACACCTGTCACACCTGTTCCTGCATTCAGGGTGGGGGTAAGATCTCACGATTGAAAGCCAATAGTGTGGGTGGGGTGTAGGGGTTGGGAAGCATAACTTCCCCTCATGCCTGTTCCTGCATGTGCAGTGGGAGTGGGGTGTTATGTTTGGGAACCCTAAGTATGCACGTCCCTACTTTTAACTGTTCAACCCTAATGGTGCATTAAATAAAGTTTTTTGTAATGTGTATATATACACATATATATATATATATATATATATATATAGATAGATAGATAGATAATTATAGATAGATAGATAGATAGATAGATAGATAGATAGATAGATAGATAAATATAGATAGATAGATTCACCCACCTGCCACCCCGCTGCCCACTGACTGACACCATAGGTAGGGCTGTACGCCCATTGGTTCATAGCGTGAGCCAATGGGCATGCAGCCCCTACCATACTACACATTCCAGATATGCGACCAAGGGAAGCGGGACAGTGGGGCTCAGGGTGGGTGGGGAGGGGGGTCTGCTGGACCACCAGGGATATTAGAATAATTTCTTTATACCTAAGCCTGCGATTGGGCTGACAGCAGTCCACTGGACCACCAGGGATATAGAACGAGATTAATTTTTACAAATGCCCGCTATCAGGTATGGGGGGGGTGCCGTCAGGTGCAACCGGAGCTCGAGTGGCCACCCACAGGTGGCAGCTGCTGTGTTGTGCCCAGCTTTGGATCAACTGTCTGCGGCGCAAGTAGGGGTTGTGCATGCATGGACTCAGCACATCCCGGGCAGAATATCGAGATGTGCAGAGTATACATGGGCACGCGCCCCCACCTGCACTGCATACATTACTGATGCACTCCTGTGCATTGGGATTTGTGGCAGGCACAATTCTCATTTGAATATCGTGCAGGGGTGCATCACTGTGTTGTGCATGGCACAACACTGTTGTGCCATGCGCAACCCTTTTGAATATCTGGGCCCTAGTGTCTATAACATGGGCTGTCTTAACAGGTTTAATTTGACGTCTGATACATGCTACATAACAATGATCACTTATATCAGCAACAAATAGAGAAGAAATATACCTGTGTGGTGTGGTAGTCATTATCAAATTGAGATGAGTGTCTCTGTCAGGGGAAAACTTACTAGGTCTTGTCAGAATATCAATAATTTGAGTAAGATTAAGAGCCACCAATTGGTTTGTTAGTTGATCAGATGATTTCAGTAGACCCAATTCAAATCACCTGTAATCACAATCTAGATAAGGAACCAACATGGTCACAAACATTTGAAAAACATCTGGGGAGGCTGAAGGAGGTCTATAGCAGGCCACCAAATTAAAATTTAATTTTTGTGACACCCCTACATGTAAAACAATCATATATAGTTTCTTATGAATAGATTTGGCCAATTTAACTATCCCTAATAATCCATGTTTTAAATAAATTGCAACTAGTGGTGGGTGAAGTGGCCCCAATTTGCTCTGCGAAGTGATTCATGGAGTGAAGACGAATTTGTGGAATGCCCCGTAATGCAAAGCAGAGTACTTCGAGTTATAATGGGTAACATGAAGTCCATTGAAAACAATGACTTTGCGTTACTCAGCCTTCCCAAACCACTACTCCACCAATTCTTAAGGTGAAGTACATTGAAAACAATTTACTTCGCATCACTTTGCCTTGTTTTAAAGGTTCAAAATTGACTTTAGCATTGATTCATGGGATTTCAGGTCACATGGGCTCTAGATTGTTCTGCACAGCCTCAGTTCGGGGTAGCATGTGTAGGAAACTGTAGGAGACAGTCTGTTCTCAGAGCTCTCTGTGATTGAAACCTTCTAAAAGCTATTAAAAAAGCCTTTTTAAGTAATTTGTTTTGCTGAAACTTTAGTTCATCGATTGTAGGAAACCATCCTGTGCTCATATCATCGAGCGTTTATTGTCTGTGTATGGATTTTGAATGTTAATGTATGACATTCAGTCTGTGTACTGTGAGACAGTGGAATTGTGCTTTGGGGGAGGGGTATATCTGTGGTGCAGGTAGATTAACTTGGTGAAAAAGACAGTTCTTTCTGTTTTGGTGATATATTTCTTGTATAACTGTTAATGTATACACAGTAATATTTTCAATAATTCTTTCAATTATTTTACTGATTGTTGTGGTGCAGCAGTGCATAATTTTAGTTTGTTTAAAATACATGGTTATATGACAGAAGTTTTTAATTTGCTACGCATTACTTAGTGTGTGTGTGAGTATGTATGTGATGCATGTCATCAAATCAGACACCTTTTATTGTGCCACATATTAATTTCAGCAATGTGAACCTGCTATCCACTGCAGCTGTATAATTTTTGTACTTCTTTGGAGTATCTTTAAGGGTACTAGTACAAGTGATTGTTACTGCAGTACACTGCTCCCCCCTCACTGCTCACCCCTCACTGCTCACCCCAACCGGCAAAGATATTCTTTTCCAGATTTAAATTTCTGATGGTGAACACTGGTTAGGTGTTGTGCCTTTGCATCTGCATCTCTTCAGTGTGCAGTGCAATCTTAATTTGTCTGTGCATTTGCATCTCTTTAGGGCCCAGTCTCCATCTGTAACTTAAGTCACAGTTGTTTCTTTGGCTTCCCTTTAGAGTACTGGACTGGTGTGTTGCATAATTCTGCATGAACACTGTACTCATTAATATGCATTTTTAAGTCAGGACCATCATCACGAGTCACTCATGATACAAATCACATTCTTCATCATCACGGTCACAAATGCAATCATAAATCACAATTCACGATTACATCACGAATCACAAAATTAATTTATTTACTAGTTACTTTGATGTATTGTAAGACTGTTTTGTAGTATCTCTCCAGGCTTCACCACCCCACCACTCTACTCATTAATAAATGTTTTTAAGTTGCAATCAAATCTTTATTTATCCAGGTGAACATCATTGAGCAAGCTCATTTACAAGATAGATCAGGTTAAGTCCAGATTATATTACAAACTGCTATAATTACAATGTGAATAAAACATAGTAGAAGTGCAAATCAGGACACACAGACGTACATAGGATAACAGTTAGTTCGGGATCATCACTAAGACACAGTGAATAGTACAAAATAGTGGGAACAGGCTAGGCCACAGAGATGGATATTTTTACAGTAGTTTTCCTAAAAAACACAAGTGAGACCTAGGTATCGCAATTGCAACAATCAGACAAAATAAGTGATAACAGCTTTTCTCTTGACACAGTTCACAAAAGGAATAAAACAGGTATGGTTAGGTCAAAAAGGGAGCAGACAGCCTGCCAGGCATTATCAACAGCAGCCCCAAGGAGCGCTTACATTGGGACTGGGAGACGGCTGTACCGCGACTTGCTGATAAAAGGTGTGAGTGAGGTACTGAGGCAATGGATGGGACTGCACCTACCACACATATTTTCCAACTCTAGGTGCTAGGGCTGGCTGTCCATATCCAATGGACCGTCAGGCCTGGGAAGGTCACAAGGCAGTGGAGATTATGAATATGCTTGGGCACCTAGGGCCAATCTCAGACAAAGGTTCAAAGAGAAGCATAATCACTCATGCTCCTGAGAACTGCACTTTAAGCCATAGGGAAGAGGATCACATCGGTCAGGGAAATAAGTGGTTATAGCTATTTTAGCAGAGTACAGGCAGACCATTTGATTTTTGTCAGAATTGGAAGGATCACCGAAGTGAACTGCAGAAGCCAATTAGGAGCAAGGGCCAGAAAGTGCTTACAATCTGATTGGTTGGTGCCTTAAGTGGTGCTTTGCTAGAGATGAATTTGGGTGAATGGTTTCAAATGGCGGTTTGTGAAGGTGCAACCCCCTGGGAGCTAGAGATTTTGCACTTTAGGTGTAGATGCCTCTGTAAGACTAATGATTATTAAAATATGCACAAATTAACCTGGGGTAAGGCCATTCATGGCTAAGGCCAGTCTCAGGGGAGTAAGCTATCAGCGGTTAGCGATTAGGAGCTGGGGAAACAGTTGAACGGTTCACACACACTTTGAGCATATACTGACTTGAAAGCATTAATACTTCGTAGGTAGCTTAGTTTCAGTAGTTTTATGTATTTTGTTCCACAAGGATGGAAACATGAAACTAAAGGCCATTCTGCAATAGCAGGTGGAAGCTTTAGGAATGCATAGGGAGATATAGAAGGCACTTCTTAAGTCGTACAGTCCCAACTCACTTAGAGGAAGACATTCAGAAATATAATGTGGGAACCTTTTTAAAATGGCTCTGTAGGTCCAAAGGACTGCATTTCTTTTGCTCTTGAAAGTAAGCGAGGATTATTCTACAGCTTTGTACAATAAGTACTTCGGAGTACTTCACTGCATAATGAGGAACGCAAAGTCCATTGAAACCAATGACCAATGACGTTGTGTGATGAGTAGAGATGGGAAGACTGGCAATGAACCTGATGGCCCTATGATAAAGCGTATCCAATTTGATAAGCGAGGATTTGGGGGAGTTACTATATAGGAAATCTCCATAGTTGATTAGGGAGAGAAAAGTAGTTTGGACTAATCGCAGTTTGGCATCTCGAGTGAGAAACTGGCTAATTCTATAGAATAGATCCAATCGCTGCCTTAACTTCTTTGCCAGGTCTTCAACATGCTCAGAAAATGAGAGGTTCTAGTCTAACCACACTCCTAAGTGTTTAAACTTTGGAATAAATTCCAATTTCTCTCCCAGAGTTGTGGAGATCAGAGCAGTGCACCAGAGCTGGCAGGGTTTGTCGCATGGCTATAGGGTGAGAACAGCATTGCCTTTGTCTTTTTTGCATTTAAAATAAGTTATTTTGTGGAGGAGTTGGGTCTGAAGCAGGTCAAATTCTTCCTGTAGGTCTGCACAGGCTGCTTCAGCAGTCAGACGACAAAGGTATAGAACTGTGTCATCAGTGAACGGGTGTATTTTTGCCTTGTTGATGCCCACATCAATATTGTTTACATAGATAGCGAAGAGCAGTGGACCAAGTATGGATCCTTGTGGCACTCCTCTCAGAAGAGGTTTGAGTGGGGACAACTCCCCCTCAGCTTTGATTTGTTGCTGACGCCCTACCAGGTACTCCGTGAGCCAGTGCAAGGATGCTGAGTCAAGACCTATGATCTTCAAAGTGGAGATTACCAGACTATGGTCCACAGTATCAAAAGCCTTACTAAGGTCTAGAAATACTACACAGACAAAGTTTCTGCTGTCTAGATCACTGTACCAGTCATTTGTTACTTTGGCAAGGGCTGAGATAGTGCTATGTTTAGACCTAAAGCCTGATTGCATAGGGTTTAGTAAATTATTAACTTCCAGATAGGCTCTAAGTTGATTGTTGACAACCTTTTCCAGGAGCTTTGACAAGATTGGCAGTAAGGAAATTGGTCTATAGTTGTTGAGGTCGCAGTTATCCCCAGATTTAAACAAGGAGATGACATGAGCAGTTTTCCAAATTATAGGAAAGGACCCTTGGGGCAGTGATAAATTAAATAGACGGGTGACAGGAACAACAAGGACATGATAATCAATTTTTATAAAGTAGGGATCCAATGAATCAGCTCCAGCACTCTTTGACATCCAACCAAAGTATCGGACCTTCAACCTCCTTCAATAATACAGGTTGGAAGGAGAAGCCGGGTACCTGGACAATAGTGTCTACATAAAGGACACTTAGCTGGGAGTGGACCAGAGCTGCAGGGGAACTGTCAAAGGCTAGACCAGCTGTGGCAAAATGATTGTTGAATGCTTCTAAGATCCCCTGTTTATCACATATAGTTTTCCCCCTTGGATGTGATTTTTGGTGGCAAGGAGTTACCTGAGGTATGACTGGACCTATCCTTGATTGTCCTCCAAAATCTAGAGAAGCACTTTGCAGCAGAATCCAGCTCCCTCAGATAGAATGATTCCTTGGCATCTCTGACCATTTTTGAACATGCATTGCGTGCCTTCCTAAAGTGGCACCAATCTGAGTCCAGCTTCATCTGCCTTGCCTTTTTCATAGCTTATCCCTACCTAGCAAGGTGGTTTTCAGTTCAGGTGTGAACCAGCGATACGTTTTGTTTTTTACTCAGATTTTTACTGCCGGGGCCTGTACATCTAGGGCTCCTACCAGAATTTCATTAAAGATATCGTACGCCATGTTGACTGGTGGATAGGTAGACGTCTTGCCAATGTGATGAGTGTCCCAGTTCATATTTGTAGGTGGCCACATCAAAGTTGCACCATGTCCTTTTAGTGATGAATTTAGCTGAAGGGTCTGTGTGATGTAGCGACCTAACTGCAGCAATGAAACAATTGTCACTGATGTTGGCGAAGAAGGTTCCAGCGTGTGTAAAAAGATGTGGCTTATCAACTAATATAACATCTAATAGTGAACTATTACAAGGGTTCTTTTTATTAGGACGTGTAGGTTCTTGAATTAGCTGCACTAACCCATGAGCATCACAAAAGGTGTTTGGTGCTACAGCTTATCGGGGAAGTACAGCCATAGGCATTCGTGTTCCCAATACAATTCCATATTGGTTATCTCACACCGTCGACACAGAATCAAGTTCTTGATCATCACGGTCACAAATGCAGTCACAAATCACGATTACATCATGAATCACAACATTAACTTTTTACTAGTTACTTGGATGTACTGTAAGTCTGTTTTGTAGTGTCTCTCCAGGCTTCACCACTCCACCACTGTACTCGTTAATAAGTGTTTTTAAGTTGAGGAGTTTTGTGCTACAGCTCATCTGGGAAGTAGAGCCGTAGGCATTCGCGTTCCCAGTACAATTCCATATTGGTTATCTCACACCTTCGACACCGAATCACATTCTTAATCATCACGGTCACAAATGCAGTCACAAATCACTATTCACGATCACGTCACGAATCACAAAATACATTTTTTTACTAGTTACTTGGATGTATTGCAAGCCTGTTTTGTAGTATCTCTCCAGGCTTCACCATCTCACCACTGTACTCATTAATAAGAGTTTTTAAATTTGGGAGTTTTATGATACAGGCTCAACTCATCAGGGATGTACAACCATAGGCATTCACATTCCTTCCTGTACAGCATACGTGTTACAGTACTGTAGTAGTTGTGGTCGAAGTGGCCCCAATTCGCTCTGTGAAGTGATTCATAGAGTAACGCGGAATCCACGGAGTACTCCACATTGTGAAGCAGAGTACTTCACTGCATAATGAGGAATGCGAAGTCCATTGAAACCAATGACCAATGATGCTGCGTTATTTCACCTTCCCCAAACCACTTTGCCACCAATTTTAAGGTGAAGTACATTGAAATCAATGTAACTCGCCTCACTTTGCCTTGTAATTGAGCTCCAAATGAAATTCTGCAGTGATTCATAGGATTGCAGGTCACATGGGCTCTAGATTGTTCTGCACAGCCTCAGTTCTGGCCTGGGTAGTGTGTTTGTAGTGGTAACTGGAGAAAGTTTGCTCTCAGAGCTCTGCGATTCAAAACCTCTAAAAACTGTTTAAAATGCCTTTTTGAGTCATTTTTTATTTTGCTTAAAATTTAGTACATTGATTGTAGGAAACCCTTCTGTGCTCATATCATCAAGTGTTTATTGTTGTGTGTGGATTTTGAATGTTAATTTAGAACAGTCAGTCTGTGTACTGTCAAGTGTGCTTTGGGGGAAGGGCGTATTTGTGGTGTAGGTACATTAACTTGGAGAAAAAGGCAGTCTTTCTGTTTTGGTTATATTTTTCTTGTATAACTGTGTTAATGTACACACAGTAATATTTTCTGCAATTCTTG
This sequence comes from Neoceratodus forsteri, assembly GCA_016271365.2. Lineage (NCBI taxonomy): Eukaryota > Metazoa > Chordata > Ceratodontiformes > Ceratodontidae > Neoceratodus > Neoceratodus forsteri. The sequence continues at coordinate 1,109,844,466 of CM028130.1, read as the reverse complement.
ACATTTTTTGGCTGATTGTTGTGGTGCAGCGTGTATAATTTGTCTGTTTAAAACATTTGGTTATATTACTAAAGGTTTTCAGTTTGCTATGCATTACTTGTAGTGTGTGTGTGTGTGTGTGTGTGCGCGCGAGCGATGTGTGCCGTTAAATCAGTCACCTTTTATTGTGCCACAGAGTAATTGCGGCAGTGTGAACCTGCTATCCACCGCACCTGCATTCATTTTTTATACTGCTTTGTGGTATCTTTACTGGTAGTGGATTGTTACTGCAGTGCACTAATCCCCCAATTGGCAAAAGGTATTCTTTTCCAGATTTGGATTTGTGACTTGTGAGCACTGGTTAGGTGTTATTGTGCCTTTTTGTATGCATCTCTTGAGTGCGCAGTGCAATCTTAATTTGTCTGTGCGTTTGCAGTGCACCATTAATTCTGGGAGACTGCATTTCTCGTTACACTCTGAATTAACTTCATTAGCACTGGGGAATTTTCTGGAAACAAGACAGTAGTATTTTGGGGATGCACATTAATTCTGGAGACTCTGTGTGTGACCACTGCATGCATGACTGAGTGCGCCATTAATTCTGGGAGAATTTGCATTTCTTGTTAATTTATTTTATTGATTTATTTAGGGATTCAGATCATATCTTTGAGCTGAGAGCTCTTTTACAAAGGTTACATGTCAAACAATGACAATAACAACAATAACAAACAGTTTATATACAATACTCGAATAGTAGGTAGCTAATATACAATAAGGTTACAATGTCATTCATAGTACCAATGGTGATAGTACAGTGTTAAGAGCATTCAAATAGGGTAAAGGACAGTGTTTATACATAGTCAAGGAGATAAAGAGGTGTGACACCTAGTGTGAGAGTCCGAGGAGGAGTCACAGTGAGGGGGAAGGGAGACTGGGGGGGAGTGGGTGGCCAAAAGAAGTGGCTTCGTCTAGGAGGTTGGTAGGTAGTGGTAGTAGGTTGGTTTTAAGGTTGATCCAGTGGGGAGAAAGGCACAGGGAGGAGAGGAAGACAGAGGGATAGGGCAAGGGGAAGAGTGGGGGTAAAAGGAAGGGGAAGGAGAGTGTGGCTGAGTGGGTATTATGGGTGTTAGAGTCCTAGTGGCAGTCACAAACAGTCCTAGTAAGAAGGTGTTGCCATAGGCCATTTTTGAATTGTGAGATGCATTGGGAGTTTAGAATGTGCACTGGGATTTCATTGAACCATTGGGGGGCCCTATAGCTGAAAGCCTGCTGTCCCTGCGCAGTTCAACAGAAAGGTGTTGATATGGCCCCCCTCATCCTGCCTCTGGTGGTATAGCCGGTAGCACTTGGTGTTAGGATGCTAGAAATGCATGGGGGGGGGGTTACCCATTAGCACCTTTTTTCCAAGGAGATATGTTTGGAATACAATCGTGCTCTTTAGTGGCAGCCAATTGGTCTCCTCGCATAGGAGCAGGTGTGGGTATTTCGATCTGCAGCCATTGTGAGCCTACATGCCTTGTTGAGGGCAATGTGAATCCTTTTTAGTGTAGTGTCTGTTGCTGTGCCATAGACCACCAATCCATAGTCAATGGTAGAAAGGATGGTTACGCTCTCATTTCACTTTGTCAGCACGGGGAGTTTTCTGGACACAAGACAGTAGCACTTAGGGGATGCACATTAATTCTGGTTACTGTGGGTGGGGTGCTGCCAGTATTGTTGTCACTCTGCCTTACTTTGTGTTTAAGGTGGAATGACAATGCGATGTAATAATAACAAGGCGAAGTGAGCCTTTCCTATGGGGGCACTCTGCGTAGTGAAGTGCCAGTGCGAGTGGGCACTTCACTGGTGGAATTTAAATTTGATGCATCTCTAATTGCCACAACACTCCCTTTGGTCAATTGATCCTGCCTCTACACACTGTACCCTTTGATGCATATATCAACATCTTTAGTTTTGTTACTTAACCATGTCTCTGATATAATAAAAGGATCAGGATTAGAATTATGTATCCAAGTGCGTACATAATCAGTCTTTGCTAACAAACTTCTCACAATAAGGTGCACCATTCCTAGGCCTGTACACTCACTAAATTCTTGTAAACTAAAGTGGGTTATCTATTGCAGGGCCGGGATTAGCATGCACATTACCAGAGGAGAGTAGCAACATTAATATAAACACCTCAAAGAAGCAAAGATTGCCGTTTATTTCTACCACAATAGTGGTCCCTTAGATTTCCTTTTAAAATTGTGTCCCCATGATACCAGCTTGTTATGCAACTCTTTGGGATTTACACTCAGATCTCCTGTTCCCAGATTAGCCAAAAAAACTAATATAAACATCAGGTCAAAATTCTCTGTTATGCACATTTTACTAGTAGCACTGCCAGTACATTCTATTGTAGACATATTACTAGCAGTGTTGCCACACTTTAAAAATAGGAGTAACATAGCCCCCCCCATATATCATTGCATAAAACATGTTTCCTACACAATGTATTAAATGGATAAATTAGTTCCTAATAACCAAACCTTTATAAATAAGCAATAACCAATGTTGCTATCCATTGCAAACCCTTTACAAAAATAACCCCAGATTTGTTCCAGCAAAATACAATAATTTACACATATTTTCCTTAGTTCATTTCAGGAATCTTGCAGGAGCAAAGCTTTCCCAATTGATTTCTCTACCGAATGGCACTTGCGCCACTCACGTTCGTGACCTCGCGTCTCCGCTGCCAGGCAGTGTGTGGTTGAATACTGCTTGCCCCTCCTCAGCCTCTGATGCTCAGCTACTGGCCCACCCCAGAGCCCCCTCGCCAGCTGAGCAAGATGTAATTAACAAAGTTCAGAGGAGAAAATAAGGAGCAGTCCTGATAGATGTTGTTTTTAGAACTCACAGCGTCTTGCTCAGTATGTTATCAGCAGCACCAAAGTCTCTCCTCAGCACGATGTTCAGCCTTGATGGAATGCAAGTTGTGTTACTGTGCTACTTTGTTACTATATTACTGTGTATAACTGGTCCCCCAGACTTCAGGTACTATGGACCTTTTACATGGAAGGGAAACTGGTCAGGGTTTTAGAAAGTGTCCGGGCACTGTGGTGCCAGACAGGGAGGTCCCCATTTGCATCACACTTCATATACAATAACATATACAAAGCAGAACAAATTTATTGTCCACATGCAACTTTATAGTCAAGCAGTATCAGGAACTGTATTGAGTTTTCCAGTGTGGTGCCTCCCTAGACAGACCACACTTGCATACAGAACAGGGATCTTTGCTTCAAGGGCACATACATTATGTCCCAAACTAGGGTATCTTCTTTCCAATACTTGTTCCCTTCACTCAAAGCATAACATAACATGTACATTTACATAAACATAATCTTTGTGGGCCTGGTGCTATAATGATACAGCCATCCACCCTACATACTGCATATGCAGAGGCTTCACTGCTTCCTTTACCCTAGAGGCATCATGTTAATTTACAAATCCACATCAGGCCACCTAGCTCCCAATTCTTCCTACCCTCTGTCCCAGCTCACAGTTGGGCAAACTTTCTTGGACCTCTCTTGGTATCAAAAATATACCTGACCAGCAGAGCTCAGCACAAATGTGAAACCTCCACAACTGGTGTAGCTCAATGGCTGTAGCAGAAAGATTTCTCCTGGACCCCTTTTCTTTTTTTTATATTATATTTTTATTGATTTTGTAAGCATAAATCTTACAATCTCTTACATAAGGAGGATAAGTAATAGCAATCATCAGAAAATACATTTCTCTTATGAAGGATACATAACTAGACACCTCCTCGAGAGTTACATCACAGGGGGAAGTACATATAGACTTATCCTACATTGATTGATTTAATGCATGCAGTCTAGGAAACTAACTGGGGATCAAACAGAGGATATTCCCCTTTTTTTATCCAAGGGACCACTGGTCCATATATCCCCATTACAACTTATAATAGATTTATCATAAACAGAAAAAATCATTCAGCCTCCCAGAACTATCAATCCAAGCGGTTTACATATTAGTATACTTAACCTCTAAACATTTAAATTTCTGTATATTACTCAGGTGTATTTTATTTTCACTTAAAATTTTTTCCCTCGATCTGTCTCAACATAATTAGACCCAAAGCCACTAGATCCAGACAGGCTAACAGTCGGCCGCATTACAGCATGCCCCGTGACTTACATAGTGAGCGATCAGGAACCGATTATTTACATGGATATAGAGACAAAAACAAAATATTCTCAATCTTATCAATAATTACCACCCCTTTCAAATTAAAAAGGTTGTCAGCTAAATCATACACTCTGAAGATTGAGTCATGCCAGTATATTAAGATCATGCAACATTTAAATGGCGGTATCCATGCCACTAATCTTATAAAGCATTTAAATCAGTTCAGACCAGTGTTTTTAATCATTTTCAGAGGATTCGGCTCCTTCTTCTCATTGCTCCATTTCAGTTTCTATGCGCCGTAACAGCTTGTGCGCATCCTTCGGATCTGAAAAGAGATATACTTGCCCATTCCAGTTCACACGTAACTTTGCTGGAAGTAGCAACTGGTGCTGCATTTTTATTTGTCTAAGCTGGCTACGAATTCCATCAAAAGCCTTCCTTCGCTGTCTTGTGCTGTATGATAGATCAGGAAACAATAAGACCGTGTCACTTCCTTATTTCAGAGATCACTTTCTTCGTGCAGCACTCAGAATTCTGTCATGATCTCCCACCCCCATGCAAACCAGCATGAAAGTTCATGGGTTAGACGTATCAGAAGTTGCACGACGGGGGGTAATACGAAATGCCTTCTCCAGAGAAATTGGGTGGTCCTCCTCAGAGAAACCCAACAGCTCAGGAACCAAAATTCTTGCAAAATTCAGGGGATCTTCACCTTCCGCCATTTCAGGTAGTCCAATCACCCTTACATTTCTCTCCCTAGTCTGATTTTCCACTTTCTCCAACCTCTGGTGCAGTAGGGTATTCTCTTTTATTAGGCGGGTTGTGGCATCAACAGACTTGGTCACTGAAGTGTCCGATCTCTGACACGATTGCTCTACCGTGTCCATCCTAGCCTCAAGAGAAGCCACCCTCGGGTGCAGCGCATCAAATTTACGATACAAGTCCTGAACTGTTTTTACCAATTGCCCCAGTGTAGCGTTAATGGTTAAGAGCGTCACCTCCCCAGTATGATTTTCAGCTGAGGCTTTATCCTGCTGCACAGGCCTCTCTTCCCGCTTCTGAGTTTTCGGTTTGAAAAACTCCTCTGAATAGGGCGCATTGCCACAAGACTTGCCCATTATGCTCTCAAGCTGTCCAGCTTACTATACTTCCAAGCTGCAGCCTGTTCTTCACCAGAATTAGGTTAAATTTTAAACTTTTAATCAAGTTTTCTGGGAGCCCAAAATTAAGTGCTGTTTCCTCTTAGACTGCTCAGCAGCGCCCCTGGACCCCTTTTCTTCTCAGACACCTCCTTTGTCTTCCACAGAACCTGGTGAGCAGATCTGCAAGGGCCTTAGCAGGTCCTTTGAGGGAACTAAACACTCCAGTTTTTTCTTTCTCTTAGTGTGTGGGACCATAAAAGCCCCTTCAGACAATCTTCTCTTCTATGTTTTAGATCTACTCCTCCCTGGGGAAAGCAGTGTCCCCCCCCCCAATGCTAAGGTCAGAGAGAGTCTGATTTTAAAAGCTTCTCTCTACTGTTGTCTATCTCTTTCTCTTTGAGTCACTCGTAAATGAAACTAGAACTAACTGCTATGCACTCTGTCTCACCCCTTTATAGGCAGAGGAATGACAGGCAGTATTTATGCTAATTACTCTTATTAGCATCTTCACAGATACAGCTACTTGTTACTGACTTATAGAAAGGCTGTGAGTCTAGAATCTTTTGACTCAGATTTTCTTTTAGGAATGTCTTTCTTAAAACTCCCTCCTCACCGCTCCTGATTGAGCTGCAAATGTTGATATATATATTTCTATTGTACTTCCAGTACAATAAACCTACATTCTTTGTCAGTACATTGCTCTTTGTACATATTGCCATCGATTGAGATTATTGCCTTATTCTTAATTTCACTGGGCTATTGTCTGTATTATCCTACTGTATATTTTGCTGTGGTAACACCTACTCGTATGTACATTGTTTTGTACACAATTGCTGCACTTTAGCATTGTATAGATTTGTCTCCCTGTACCCCTCCCCCCAAGTAACACTTAGAAATGATCCTCGGCTCACTGTGTCTTTACTGTTTATTAATTTTCAATAAATAAATAAACATAACTCTTTAGTAACCATATTCAAACCTGGGCTACTATGTGAGACCAGTTAAGTCACCTGAGTTATTATGTTAGTGTGTCATTGTGTAACTACGCTAATATGTTACTGTGTTACTATTGTACCACCCCTTCTCTACTTTGGTCCCCCCACTATTAGACTAGGTAGCAGGCAGTCCAGGGAACCCACACAGGTGTGGCTGCTGTTACTCTACATTTGGCTGAGGGCTGATGCTATATGATAATACTATCTTGGCATCCAGTAGAGACCTATGGGAGCAGGCCATAGCCTCCAGTGGTACCTATCACATCTAGGGGTAATTGGTAACTGCTCACCGGAGGCATCCCCTCAGCAAAAACAATTGTATTCTGAGCTTATTTGCAATATCCCGTTCACCATTGTCCTATTCAGTCCTTGGTGAACTTTTAATTTACTTAGTGCACATTCTGTTAGCCCAGAAAACAAATCACTTGGATACGCAATGGGGTTGTCATGTTTGCTAACATATTTACAATTACACACTTCAGGAAGACTTTCCAAAATGCTCTCCTTCTCAGCATTGCAAAAAAGAAACTAGATCCTGACCCTCAACATAAGTCAGAACTTCAGGGCCTCTTAAGACAGGTTGTACCCTTTATACATCTCTCACTGGACTTCCATGACTCTTCATATTCCATGCTCTCCACTAGTGGGTGACATCTGGAAAGAGCCTTCCTACTGTACTTTCAAAATCTTCTTCCTTGCTTTATGCTTTGCAATTACTCATTTTCTCACATACTGTTTGATGCCATGGTGTTGTTTCAGTTGGTGTGCAGGAGGTAGCACCACTGGAGGGACTTTCACTCAGGCATTCCTATATATTGGCCATCCATCTCTGGTGCCTCACATTAAACAGATTCTTACACTTTCTGGACAGTTCGCCTAAGCCGGTCCTCTTTTAACAGCTAGCAATTCCTCCAGGCCCTCTGCCAGAGGCTGAGGTCTGACATACATTACAGTGTGGGATTCCCCGGAGAAATAGTAGGCCCATCTCCTACCTATTTCAGAAGCTCAACTTCTGTCACTAGAGCTCTCACCATCTTCAGCACTACTGGAAGCATCTCTCAGGCACAGGACCACAATAGCCCCCCCCCCAAAGTGAAGAACACCCACTTCAGTGAGATCTTCTGTGTTCTGTATGATCACCAGGTACTTCTGTTGAAGGCAGCCCCTTAGGATACCGCCTCCCTTCCAGTGTCTGCCATACACTTCCACTGAAATAATGATGATCTAAAGTAAGGCCTTCAGACTCAGAATCCCCAGAATCATTGCCATTGTCCTGATGTCTATCCCTAGAGGCTACCAGATGACCATACAATGAGTTTTGCTGTTCTCAAACACTGCATTCACAGACAGCTGCTCACAGTGTCATTTGTGAAGATATTGAAGAAGATCAATCCCAGTATTGAGCCCTGTGGCACCCTGCTGGTCACTCTCCCATCTTGGAGTAACTACACCATTCTTGCTCCCTAAATCCATGAAAGTCTCCTGGACTGGATTTCTGCAAAACATTACCATCAGGTATCTGCATTTTCATTTTGAAATCAACTTTTTGGAATCTATTCCAAGCAAAACATAAGTTAATCAACCAGGTCTGTCAAACTCAGTGACTCTGGGTCCTGCTTGAATCCACATTTTCGTCTGATGTCCTAAAGGATCTGTGTGTGGGCGTTTCAACAACCTCTTTGAATTACAAAGGAAGAATACAAACAAAAGGATTTCACATCCTGCATATGTGCAGGCACAGTTCATCACCTTCATCACCTTCAGGAATTTTAACACTTTCTGTGATTCTGGACCTCAGCAGTTGATCATTTCTTTTGGCTTTTGACTTAACCACCAGGTATCAATATTTTCAATTGAGATCAACTTTTAATGTACTTTTCTCTAAGGGCTATTCTATCCAACAACCAAAGCTGACCTTCAAAAAACATCTAATACTACTGCTACTACTTTTGTCAGGAAACGTACACCCTAACCCTGGCCCTCCCCCACAAGTTGGTGCCAAAGAATATGTCAAGGCTGGGAGACTCTCCTTGGCAAGTATCAACATCTGTAGCCTCCTCAATAAACTCAAATCCCTCACAGCCTGGACAGCACATCACAACCCTGATATTCTGTCTGCAATTGAGACATGGCTTTCCCCAAAGATCCTGAACTCATCTTATGGATCCCAGGGTATACAGTCTTCAGGCAAGACAGGCTGTCCAAGAGAGGTGGATTCTGTGCCCTCTACCTAAAAGAATCTCTTAAGGATCATGTTTTCAGTGTGCCTTTCCATGATAATGACATCCAGGTCTTTGTCATGAAGATACTTCTTGGAGCACAAAACAAAAACCTGACAGTGGTATAATCTATATCTCCCCCAAGCTGACCAGCCAAGGGCTAAACCCCATACTAGACTTCATACACTCATTTAATCAAAATGCAGAGACAATCCTACTTGGTGACTTCAATGTGAACTGGTCCTCCCCCAGTGCAATCAAATATAAGGATACACTGACTGCTGCTAACTTCTCGCAAATGGTCCAATCACCTACAAGGGTGAACTACAGAACAGGTACTACCACCCTTCTGGACTGGGTTTTCATGAACCGCCCGGATTAAATCATGAAAACAGTAGTTCTCTCTGACAGTTTAAGTGACCACTCCCCAATCCTTTGTTCCTGGTCAAACAAATACATCACGCCTCCACCCAAGACTATTGACAGCAGGAGACTTATTCCTGGCCATCTTGGGTCTCTAAAAACCCTCCTATGAGACCATGATTGGTCTCTGATAGGCACAGCCTCTAACACTGACATTGCTCTTAAATATTTTATCCACAGCTTTAACAGCACCTATGATGTCCATGCCCTGTTCAAAAAATGCATAATTAAAGGCATCCACAACCCTTGGATTAACTCTGATCTTCTGGAGCAATTGAGGTCCCAGGATCATCTTTGGCATCTGGCCAACCTGACTGGCACCCAGGCTGATACCCAGGCTTACAAAGCAGCAAGAAATGCCAGCACTAGAGCAAATCAAAACAAAAAGGCAATATACTACAGGAGCACATTCGCAAACTCATGGAAAGATGGGAAGAAGTTTTGGGTGAATCTTTTGAAGTTACAAGGCATATCCCCAAAGTACCACCCTCTATGCTCAATGTAAATGGCAGCCTCACTCTGGACCAGGTCACCATGGCTAACGCTTTTAATGCGGCATTCACCAATCTTAGTCATGTGCTTCATCTAACCTTCTTTGACCCCCCACCGGACTCTCCAGGCTTGGACAAAGCAAGAATAACACAGGGCAATCCACCTTTCTACTTTAAAACTATCATGGAAACCCTAGCCAAAAAACAACTGCTCAAAGTGCTTGGGACGTCCAGATTCAGTGGTGACTCCCTAGACCTGAAACTCCTCGCCCTCACCATTGACAAAGTCCTGATCCTGCTCACCAAAATTCTCAACTGATCCCTAATGCTTTCTCAGTTTCCCCAAATATGGAAATCTACTTTTGCGATGCCAATTCACAAAAGTGGGGATAAGACCCTAACTTCTATCTACAGACCCATCGCCATTCTTCCCCCTCTCTCAAAAGCACTGGAGAGAATAGTTGCCGATTAACTTACAGAATACCTTGCAAACCACAATCTGCAATGTCAGGAGCAGCATGGTTTTCGAAAAGGACATACAACCGCCACAGCTGTCCTTGAATTCACCACTTATGTCCATAATGCTCTGGATCAAGGACATCTTGTCGTTACCACTGTCATCGATTTGACAAAGGCATTTGACACTGCCAACCACTCCCTGCTATTTAAACAATTATGTTGCCTTCACCTCTCAGATGACACTGCACGTTGGTTCCAAAGCTACCTTAGTGACCAAACCCAACAGGTCAGAGCTGGTGAGTCCCTCTCACCCTCCCGTCCGATTTGCTCTGGACCTCCCCAAGGGTCCATCTTGGGTTCTTTGCTTTTCAGTATTGTTCTGAACAATCTCCCTGCATCATGCCCTACTAGACTCCTGTTATATGCAGATGATGCAGTAATTTTCATCTCCCACCCTGATCCCTCCCTCCTACAACTGCAATTGCAAACAAGCTTTACGTAAGTGGAGACGTGGTTTAAATCGTAAAAACTCATATAAATCACAAAAAAACTAAAATAATGATGTTTCATAGCATCCATAACAAACATAAAAACAAATGTCTATCTATCACAAACAGTGAAGGGACATTGCTTGAACATGTTCACCTGTTTAAATACCTGGGGGTTACCCTCGACGGCACCTTGTCTTACTCTGAACACATTGAGAGCATTGCAAGATTGTGAACACCCGCATAGAACTTCTCTTTAAACATAGGAGCTGCCTCACCAATGAAGCCCTAAGCGCTGCCATTCAGAGCTCTGTTATATCAGTAATCAGCTATGGGCTTGTGATCTACGGATCTGCCACTGACACCACACTTCGATGAATAGCCATTGCCCTTAACAAGGCATGTCATCTACTGACCTCTGCTCCACACCTCTCACATACCTGTGACATCTACAAGCAAGTAAACTTGCTCCAACTCCCTGGCAGACTCAAGTACCAGACCTGTATGCTAGCAAAAAAGATTACCTTAAATCTCCTATCCTCAAGGGTTCAGTCCTTACTGGCCCCCCGCTGTAGCCCCTGCCTAACCAGGAGCTCAGAATATCTTCCTTTTTCTGTTCCATGCTGCCGCACTACCCCAAGAACAATGCTCCTTTACATACAGAGCCTCATCCTGGTACAACTCACTTCCACCTGCTGTTACCAGTGACTACCTTGGGCACTTTCAAGTGCAACCTGCATCAGTACCTTTCACAATGGCCTCCTGTGAATGTTTCTCCTAACTAAACTTACTCTCCTTCCCTCTAATTTCCCCTGTCTATGTCCTTCCACCTTTACCCCCTCACTTTCTCCTATCTCCTCACTTTTTATTTCCCCACTGTTATTTACATTCTCTCCCCATAGCTTCCTTTGCTTGTATCTACCATCTCTCCTAGCAGTTTCCAATTTATTCTAGTGAACCATATTACAACTGTGTTTTTTTATTGCACATATGTTCTTGAATAATATACACAAATTACTGTAACTTAACATACACTGTGAATTTACAGCGCATTACAGTAATTCCATATGAAAGCTTTAAAGTACCCGACAAAGCCTATGGATGCTTGAAAGTACTGTTCTTGTCATTGTCCTCATCATGTTTTGTATTGTTTCCCCAAAGTGGAACCTTTGTAAAAGAGCCTTGGCTCAAAGGTGTCTTCCAAAATAATAATAAATAAAAGTGAGGGACTCTTGTCTCCTCAGGTGGCCTGGCAAATGTCCTAAGGCAAGAGTACCCTGAAGGCACACATGTGCCCTCCTATTGCTCTGCCATCATCACCCAAAAACTGGCACTCTAGCTCCACCCACCAGCTATCAGACACTTTTCCAATCAGTGGGCTCCATGGTCTGGCATTCTAGTAAACAAGCCCTCTTCCCCTGCTGGCAGAAGTGGGTTGTTACACCATGTTACTGCATTAATGTATTACTATGTTATGTTAGTGCAGCGGTAGTGTTATCACTCCTTACGATGGCTGGCAACCTGGGTTTTAGAACAGACCTGAGTCACTTGGAGGCTGGCTGGAAGAGAGAGGATTAAGCATACTAAGGACAGCTCTTCTACTCAGGAGGGGAACGCTGTGTCTCACTACTTGACAGCCACCTGGCAGAGGGCATGTGGAAGCACAGCAAGTGCACGCCATAGTAAGGTAATCATAGTATCAAAGTAGAGTACAACTCATATTCCCAAGGGCCATGAGACTTGCCTATAAGTTAATGATATATAAATTTCCTATCTCCCATAAACTTATTGAGTGCTTCCTTTAATGAGGTCAAAGTTTCAGTCATTAACATTGTTTTGCGTAAATTGTTCCACAGAGACACAACTCTTTGGCTAAACCAATTTGCTCATCTTTCTGTTCTAAACGTTGTTCCTTTTAGTTGAAGGTTGTGCATCCTGTTAAATCTTACTGCATACTTCCTTTCTAGAACCACACACTCTATTAGCTTGCTATTATTAATAGCTCTGTATCCCATGCACAGGTCACCCCTCATTCTTCTGTACTCCAGTTAGTATAAATTGAGCTCCCTTAATGTTACTCCATACTCCTTGTAGGATATATTCCTAACACTCCTGGTGGCCTTTCTTTGCACTCTCTCCAGAAGACTAATACTCACCCTATGGTACGGAACCCAGTACTGCATGCAATACTCCAGATGTGGTCTTACAAGGGTGTTATATGATGGCACAATCACTTTGCTGTCCCTACTACTTACATTCTTCAATATGCATCCCATAACCTTATTTCTTTTGTTTACAGACTCTCTACACTGTTCTTTCTGTGACATAGTGTTCATACTTACTATACCCAGGTCTTTCTGTTAGATTCTAAAATGTCTTTTCCGTTCATGTAGTACCTGGCTTTTTTGTTTTTGGATCCTACCTGCATTATTCTGCATTTGCCTAGGCTGAACAGCAGTTTATTATGCATGGACCAATCACATATTTTATTTATTTCTTCTTGGAATAATCTAATAGCTTTTTTCTTTTCAACTATCACTCCCACTTTTAGCATCATCTGCACATTTGCAGTGCCAATATTCCCCTGATGTCTGTAGTGATTTTATGAATATATGAAACAGTACTGGCCCCAGTATAGATCCCTGAGGTATGTCATTGGATACCTCAGCCCAACTTGCCACATGGCCAGCCATGCTCACCCTCTGCTTCCTTCCACATAGCCAAGAACCTATCCAGCATACTAGGTTGTTGTTGAATTTCATATCTATGTTTCGTTATTAATATTCTGTGTGGCAAGCTGTCAAATGCTTTAGAAAAGTCCAAAAATACTATGTCAACTGGCAAGTTAACATCCATGGCGCCACTGATGGGTTCAAAGAAGTTTAATAGGTTAGTTAGGCAAAGTCTACCTGATCTTTAAAACCATGCTGATAAATGTCATCTAACCCTTCATTTTCAATGTGTTCTAAGATTTTATCCTTTATAATGCCTTCCAAAAGCTTTCTCACAGTGGAAGCTAAGCTAAATGGCCTGTAGTTTGTAATAATATATTTGAGTCCCTTTTTGTGTATTAGGATTACTGTGGCCTCTTTCCATACCTGTATGATTTTTCCCTCCTTTGATTGAATTAGAAAATATTTCAGTCAGTGGACCTGCAATCTCATCCACCAGTTTCAGTAACAGGCATGGGTGTAACTCATCAGGCCCAGAAGATTTGTTGACACCTCAGATGTCATGCAAGCATGCACCCTACCATCAGAACCCTCTGAGAGAAAATGAAGGAAAAAGATCTGGTTCACCCATGGGTTGATGCAGGCACCCCACGGCAGGCCCATGCATGAATGACACAGTAGGCTACCCACCACTGTTGTGGGCCTGAGTACTGTTGTGGGCCTGAGTAGATGGTGGCTAACTGCTAAGTCCATGAGTACGCCAGTGATGGGCTGGTTGAATGCCAAGGTTAGGCAGACCAGAGCTGAGACACAGAAAATACTGATTGTTGATATGTTACTATGCTACTGTGTTACTATCCTGGTCAGAAATACTGTAAATAGAAATAAAGCTGAGTAGCATTTGTGTATGCTGAGTAATTATATTGGAAGCATCCCATCTCCCCCATACTCTCATGATTACTAAATATTATGGTTAATTTGCAAGCTGTGCCTCAGAGGTCTAGATGACAGGAACCCCTCCAACCAGCTCAGTAATCTGTATGACCAAATGCCTTGCCAGGTGTCAGTACTGATGTAAATCTACAATATGTAACTACTTTATCTTCTTTAGAGCTGTAGAACTAGACAGCAGTCCCTACTCTTTTGGGGGCATTGAATAGTGCAAGAATGTATTTTTTCACACACAGAGAGTAGTATACAGGATCTCATTAACTGGGGAAAGGAATGGTTTCCAGAGGTGTCCAGTATTTTACATGACTACTGCAACTGTCTGAATGTCAGGAGACACACAAAGTGGACCCATAATCTTTTTTTATCAAGCGTTTCCTGTTCTCCTCCCTGTGCAAGCAGTAACACCTGAAAAGGTATCCAGTCATTCAGAGTATACAGATGCCTTAAGTGCATTATGAGGAACAAGGCCAAGTTGAGTGCCTTCAAACATACAGTATATTCGTAGGAACATAGAAAAAGTATAAAAGACCCAGCAGCTGATACAGTCTGCCCACCTTACCTCATTACCTTATGCAGGCCCTAGTGGCAATACTGTTCCCTTACCGCTGCCCTCTAGTACAATTGCCATGTGCCTGTCCTACCGTGACTTGAAAACCCACACTGTTTTGGCCATTACTACCTCTTCTGGAAGCTTGTTCTACTTGTTCACCACTCTTTTGGTGAAACAATTGCTCCTGAATCGTCCCCTCGCCAGTATTATTGAATTCACCTGCATTCCTATATTCCTACTTAGGACAAATATGTCTGCAAGCCACCCTGTTCACCCTGTGCTGGTATCTGTATATTTCTATCATGTCCCCCTCTCCCTTCTAGTCTTTAGGATGTACATGTCAAGGTCATGCAGCTTCTCATTGCTCGTCTTTTTCCCATATCCTGGATCATTTTGGTCACCTGTCGCTGCACCGTTTCCATCCAATTCATTTCAAACATTTGAGAAGTCCATATAATCTACATGACTGGACACTTTAAGGATATTATTATGCTGATCTAAAAGGATTTAGACTGCTAAAATGTACAAGGGATCTGTAAAGAGGCAACAAGGTCTGTGCAGTCTGCTGGTGCAAAATACCAGGACTGCATGTGGCCCAGGTCTGTGCATTCTGCTTGTACAAAATACCAGGACTGCATGTGGCCTAAATTGACCTATCACATTCCATGCTCAAACAGACCAGTTTGATACATGTACATACAAGATTATATTAATATGCTGCCAGTGATAGTATTTACTTGGAAATACTTAAACATCTTTAGTATTTTGCAAAAGACGCATTGATGGGGCAGAGGAACTGATGAAAAATCATTCTGGAAGAAGTGTACTGCCTGCTTCCATAAAAACAAATCAATGTATTCCTGCATAAATAAGCACTGTAAAGCCATGCACAAGTGCATTATTAAATGCCATATATAGCAGGTGAACCCTTAGGTAACTAATATCTCTACCATTCACATGGATAATCAGTGCTATTATGTCCTTCTCTTAGTGTTCCATCTGTCTATGAACATTTTAAAATGGAAGACATTGTTTTATCTTCCTTATCTCAGCTGAGGCTCTAGATATGACGCATGCATTGCAGCCTTCAGGGACTTACACAATACACTGTAGGACTTAACCAGTGATGTGTAAGTTACATAAAAAAATAATCTACTACAGTCAGTGTCTATTTTCAAATATTGTTTATATGTTATACTATAGTTACTAACTTTTGTTACTTTTTACATTTATTTGTCTTACCTTCCTGTGAGGGACATTTGTATTTAATAAAACCTGCTTTTAGGAGCAGTGTGTGGTCTGACTTTTTTATGCCCTCTGTTTTCAGAAGAAGGCTCAGATTTATAACCCCCCCCCCCAACTATGAACTACTGTATGTTCTCTGCCCTCCATTAGAGTACTATAATTTGTGGATCTCCAACACCCATTTTTCCTCAGCGGAACTTCACTTTTTTAGCATGTTAACATGCTTTCTTTGCTCCAGTCCTTGAAGCCACACAGGCGTCTCCTTCTGCTCACCAGAAGCACATCTTGGTGCTGTGCCCCACCTCCAGGCTCCCTGTGGCATGTCTTTATCTTTCAGATACCAACTTAATCCTGCCGGGGGCTCCAGTCTGCCATTTGAGAGGAAGCAGTTCTCATGTCAGGGGAACAGTTACGTTGGGGATGGCAGAGGTGGTGCTCTGCGGGGTTGGGTGACATTGTGGAAATGAAGAGATATCATCTAGCAAGCTAGAGACAGGCATTTTTGTGTTCTCTCCTCCTCCATGCACCTCTCACATGAACACGCACATTGCAACATCCTTGGAGCACACAGCATCTACTGGGTCACCACCAGGAGTCACTGTAAGAGTGATGCACATCACGTCCTGCCTCCTCAGGAGAACAGCAGCTGCATGGATGTTCCTCACCCTCACTGGCAGTCTCTACTCCAGTCATCCCAGGTTTGGGGCATGAACCCAGTTTGCTGACATGCTAATTGAGTACCTTACTGCTATGCACCAAAGAGCTGACATACCTTCTGTTTTGTATTCTGTTTTCAATTACAGTAAATGACACAATAATGGGGTTGACAGCACTTTCAACATGCCTATTGAATATTCAAAAGGGCAGGCAAGATTTTGTTGTGAAATTTCATTGATGCTAACTATTGGTTATTTTTTTTTTTTTTAGAGCCCCTAGTTCTCCATGGCACTTCAATCCTGATTTCTGCAGCAGGGCTCCTAGGCTTCTGCTGTGGCAGCATTCTTTCATTCCTGTGGCATGAGTTATTCATTTCTGTGGTGGTGTGCAATCCTGCCACTGGCTAAAATAGGATGTGATGTCATTAATTTCCTCACATACTGAACGTAAAGAAGGGGCTTCATGATAAAAATGGAGGGAAAGAAAGTCAGGCACTATGGAAAAACTTAATTTTAATGGAAATCACCAAGAATAATGAGGCACTATGTATGTTCTGCTGAAAATTCTGTGTGTGTGGAATTACAGTATTTCAGTGGCCTTGCCTATTGGTGTGTGTGTGTGTGTGTGTGTGTGTTTACAATAATCTGCCTTTATTTGAGCACTAGGGCTCCCCCCAACCCCACAATAATAGTATTTAACTTCAGTGAGTGTCCATAATTACCAGTATGGCAAAACCATTTCCAACATCATTTCCTGTGGGAAATTTTATTTGGAAATCTCTGCTGTCATTTTAAATGTAAGATATGCCCCAAATGGCAGACTAGACTAGACTAGTATACTGTATATGTGGATGGAGAATGACACCGACCCTTCTCATTCCACCTTGTCTGGCTGTCATTTGAATGGCAGGGAGCAAGCGCGTACTATAGAAATAGCTGTTTTTACCATACACATGCACTGGGTTCCTATCATTCAGACAGTGGCTGGCCCAGGTGGTGAGAGGATGATCTATGCCGGTTACAATTTCCATCTTTGCTCATGAACTTGGATTGTCTTTTTCTGTGTGAACTGGGGACAATGGAGAGTGAGGAGGTGTGTGCTGAGTGGGTGTGCTAGGAAGAGTGGATGGGAGGTTTATGAATAGCATAATGGGGATCAAGAAGGAGGGGAGAACCACAGGACTACCAGGGAAGATATTATTGTACTTGAGGAGGATATGGAACTGTGGTAAACAAAACATGAGAAGCCAGGTGTTTTGTGACTAACAGGGAGTGCGGTACTACAGGACTACCAGGGAAGATAGTATTGTTCTTTGGGGATGAGGCAGGCTGGGGGTCCAACTGGACTACCAGAGATGATATATTGTGCTCAGGGATGGAGTGGGAAGGGAAACCACTGAACTACCAGGGAAGATGTTGTCATTCTCAAGGATCAGGTGGGAGGGGGCAGGTGTCACCAGCACCAGTGCTGCTGTGGGGGGAGGGTCACACACCACTGTGTGCATTAATAAGAGCAGGACATCGGAAGTATTAAATGGTGCTGCCTCAGCAGTCTTTTAGTACTGCCCAAACCCTCTAAGTATACCACTATGTACATTAATAAGAACAGGACTTTGGAAACATTAAATAGGGCTACCTCAGCAGCTTTTTAGCACTGCCAAAATCCTCTATATATACCACCTTATGTGTAACTAAGAACAGAACTTTGGAAACATTAAATAGTGCTGCCTTGGTAGCCTGTTAGCACTGCCCAGATCCTCTAAATATACCACAGTGCCATGTATGCATGTGGTCCCCCTCATATGCCTGGGTGCAGTGGTGTGGTTAGCATGATTATGCTGTGCACTATGCACGGAACTGCAGGCCACTTTGAATATTGCCTACATCCACTTTGGTCATGCTATGTCCAGTTAGCGCAGCTCAGTAATTTATAGAAAAGAACACATCCACATTTATCAAATAGAAGATACATTTTAGGGTAATTTACACATAGAAGAAGTAACATCAATACTTGTCAAAAGGATACATAATCTCAGAGTAATTTGTACAGAGAAAAAGAAAAATCCTAATTTATCCAATGGATGATTATTTTCAGTGTGATTTAAACACAGAAATAGAAACATCTGGATTTATCAAATAGGTAATTAATCTCAGAGTAATGTATTCATAGAAAAGAAACATCCACAACTATCAAACAGATAATTAATTTAAGAGTGATTTATACATATAAAAAGTAACATCCATATTTTCAAACAGGTGATTAATCTCACAGTAATTTACACTTAGAAAAAGAAAATACATTTTTATCACATATATAAGTAATTAGTTCACCATTTCCTGTGGATTTGATTATTTTTATCATTTGACTCCTGGTACCTTGAACAAGATCACTATATCATATATCCCTGAACATAACTATCTGCATGGTTTAATATTACTACATCAAGAATACAACCTAACCCCATGTGTGAGCCAGGGTATACCGGGCTGAAGGGAAATGGCTTGAAACTTGCTACGATGAATATCTGCGGCCTAATTCCGAAGATGCCTCAACTGCAGGCGTGGGCTGCCCTACATAACCCTGATATACTTTGCCTGACTGAGACCTGGCTATCAACACGGGTCAGGGATAATGAGATAGTGCTCCCAGGTAACAATACTTTTAGATGTGATAGGAATGGGAAAAGAAGTGCTGGCTGTCTCATTTATTTATGGAACACCCTACAAGGCGTTGTGCTTCCCGTCACAACCTGCAGCATTGACCATGAGCTCCTTGCAGTTAGAATCATTTTTGGTGAACATAAAAAATCTCTGGTCATTGCATGCATCTACCTCCCACCAAAAATGGCCAAAGATGGTCTAATTAATCTATTAGGGTCCTTGGCTGGCATTCACAACAACTGTGAGCTCATCGTGACTTGGGACTTCAACATTAATTGGCTCAATAATGAATCAACCAACCAGAAGGATGCCATAGCCAGCTCCCTCCTCACGCAATTAGTCATGAAGCCCACTAGAATGAACCATAAGACTGGTAAGCACATTCTCCTGGACTGACTCTTTGCAAGCTCACCTGACAGGATTACCGATTTCTTGGTACTACCGGATTCACTAAGCGAGCACTCCCCTATCACCTGTCTGTGGTTCAATAAATTCAAAAAAGCACCACCTGTCTTTGTAAACAGCAGAATTCTCAAGAAAGGGCACCTCTCAGCTTTCAAGGAGGTGCTTTCTCAGATTGATTGGTTCCCCCTTAAGGTACTGCATGACCTTAACATAACACTCCAGTACTTTATTGATAACATTAATAGCATTTGTGACAGATTTGCTCCATTCTAAAAAAGGAAAAACACACAGCCATAACAATGGGTAGATTACTAGTGACCTTCTAGATAACATGAGGGCAAGGGACAACCTTTGGTATCAAGACAGGGCCTCCAGTAAGCCTAGGGACCTTCAAAGATGCAGGACAGCCAGAAACAAATGCACACATCTCATCAAGAATGCTAAGGCAAATTTCTACAAGGATCAATTGGAAAGAACCTGGGGTAATGGGAGGTGGCTTTGGGACAATATAAAGGCACTCACAGTGAAGGATGACAAAACACAGCCATCACTGCTAAACATTAATGGCACAAATACCAAGGACCCCCACACTACTGCCGAAGAGTTCAACTCCACCTTCACAGATCTTAACTCTGTTCTACTGGCTGAATACCTCAAGCCTATCAAAGTTAATAATAGACACCCACCGGACATCAACTCACATCTTCAATTTTACTTCAAGAGGGTAACTGTCAAAGAAGCACTGGGTCATGTTAAAAAGGTCCTGGGGGAAAACCAGAATGGGGTCTGACAACATTGACATGAAACTGCTAGCACTGGCAATCAACGAAGTCATTGCTTCCATCACTACGATTTTCAATAAATTCCTCCAGCTCACCAAATTCCCTTCTCCTTGGAAACAAACTCTAATGACCCCAGTGCATAAGGGAAGTGATAGGTCACTGATTGCAAACTACAGGCCCATTTCTATCCTCTTCTCCTTCTGTAAAGCACTGGAAAGGATTGTGGCAGACCAATTTACTGACTATATTCACAAATACCAGCTGCAATGTACCCAGCAGCACGGCTTTAGGAAACTCCACAGCATGGACATTGAACTGGTGGGTTTCACTGAGTATGTCCATAAGGCATTGGATGAGGGAAAACTGGTTGGGTCCATCTTCATTGACCTTGGGATGCAACACAGTCTGCCACCCACTCCTCTTGTCTCAACTGCATTCCCTTGGTGTTTCCCCAAATGCTGCTCTATGGTTACAGGACTACCTAACCTCCAGGTCTCAAAGGGTCAAAATAGGTCACTCCGTATCTGCATCCAAGGAAGTCTCACTAGGGTTGTCTCATGGGTCCATCCTGGGTCCACTGCTTTTCAGCATGTTCCTGAACAACCTACCCAATGCCTGCACTAGCAAAGTCATTCTATACGCCGATGATGCTGTCCTACTTACCTGTCACTCTCACATAGAGCACCTACAGATCGAGCTACAGTCATCCTTCCAGCAACTGAAGACCTCGTTCTACTCCCAAAGGTTGCTACTAAACTACAAAAATATCAAGATAATGCTCCTCTCTAGCCCCAACCAAAAAGGAGAAGTGCAGAACTAACAATCACAAATCACCTGACTGCCCCACTGGAACAGGTTCACTCCTTCAAGTACCTGGGTGTCATTGTGGATGATACCCTCTAGTATGTCCAGCACATTGACATGGTGGTGAAAGCTGTGAACACTAAATTAGGGATCCTGTTTAGGCATTAGAAAAGCTTAACTGCTGAAGCCCTCTGGCTCTCAATCTCCAGCTCTGTCCTCTCCCTGGTTGACTACGAGCTGGTGGTTTACAGCACTGCCACTGATACGGCCCTCAAAAGGGTTGCCACCGCCCTTAACAAGACTTGAAGACTATTGCTAAATGCTGACTGCTTCACGCACACTTGTACCCTATATGGTCTAGCCCACATACTACTGCTTCAGTCCAGAATCAGATACCAAACTTGCCTGCTAGGGAGAAAGGCCATGCTCTCCCTAACCCCTACCTGCATTGTAGACCTGGTAAAGGAAGCAAGCTCCAAATACAACACACAAAGAACAGTGACAACACAGCTTGATGTCCCATTTCATAGAACTTCCCTAGGACAAAGATCCTTCATGTACCGAGCTCCACTATGGCTAAGTAAGATCCCTGCTGCAGCTCTTAATACAACAAATGTTCGGTCCTTTAAAAGAGAACTGAAGCAATACCTGCTGAACTCAAATGCTTGTGACTCCCTTACCTGAATCCATATCTTCAACCTGGATACCCCCTCGTCTGTCTGAGCTTTCCTCCTGTTTTGCCTACTCTGGACCTCCACCTGCCATCCCTTGCCACCCCCCTCTAGCTCCCTCCAACTCCCTCCTCTCCATACTCCCCCAACACCTCCCATTTCCACCCACTCTCTCCCCTAAATATGCTCCTTCTCCTAATCCCTCTCTGCCTCTCTCTCCTCCTCCTCCTCTCTTTCTCTCTCTCCCTCTAATCCACCCCTTGTTCACGCTCTCCCCCCTTTCTTTATCCTACTCTTTATGATACTCTACCTTGACAGGCCCCCCTGGTTACCAAAGAATTAACAAAAAAAAGGAAACCTTGTATATTTATCAACTAGATGAGTAATCTCAGTGTAGTCAATTCAATTCACAGGCAAAGGAAACCTCTATATTTATTAACTAGATGAGTTAGTATTAATAAATGGACAAAAGAAACCTCTGTGCTTCTCAACAAGATTAGTAATTTCAGATAAGTTTAGATACAAGACAAAAGAAACCACAATATTGTATCTGAGGTGTGTGATGTATCAGTGCCTAGTGGCATCCCTGCCCTGCTGTACTGATCCTGGCTGTGATATCATTTAGCTTCCATTAGTTTGTGATCATGGTGCAGGACACAGATATCCACCCACCTCAAAGGAGAAGAGCTGTTCTAGGGATGCACAGTCCTTCTTCCCCTGGTCTACCCCCTGCAACCTGAGCTTGTTAATGAACTCAGGTCACTGCCATCATGACCTTTAGTGTTACCATTGGGACAACTGGCTGGCCTGTGCCCTGATTTTTTTGAGGAGCGTTTTGTGGATATTGTCTTTATGGCTGGAAAGGGCAAGGTGACAATGTATGTAGACTCCATGATATTTAAAGGAGGAGACTTTATCCTAGGGGTCTTGATGTTGGGGGGGGCAGGACTAGATTTTGACCATTTGCTACCTTGTATCAAAGGTCATTGATAACATATTTTGGGGGCATTTAGAGTGAGTTGGTATGCCCAGAACACATGCTGGGTGTTGTTAAGCACATGCTGCTGCATTGCCAACTCAAAGAAGAGATTTGCAATTAAACAGCACAATGTCATCCATGTACATTACATGTGGATGCTCAAGGAGACACAAACATTCCAGTGGTCATTCTGAAAGACTGAGGATAGGATGAAAATGGATCCCTGGAAGTTACATAAATACTGGTGAAGGGTGGGGGGAACAGGAAAATTAGAATGATTGCTTTGGACCTGTCCACCAGGTACAGTAGGAGCTAATCCACTTGATCATTAGATTAGTGAGACCAATCTTAGTGAGCCTGTCTAGTAGTAGAGGGTGGGTAATTATACTAAAAGCATTTATTTATTTTCAATTACCTATTGTATGTAAGCCCCCTTTGGGAGCTTACTAATTAATTCATCTGTAACCGAAAAGTCTGAAGCTTGGGCCCTGCCTGCCTGTGGGGGGCCTCAGTCCAAGGGTATAAATAGGGAGGTTTTGGTGGGAGAAGGAGGGAAGTCCCTGGGAGAGAGAGAAAGAGAGAGAAAAGAGAGAGAAGAGAGGAGGCAGCCCGAGTGTGTTTGGCCATAAGGCCGAGGTTGAGGGCTGGGGTGGGACGCTTGCCACCTCATCCCACCATTAGAGATGCAGCAAAGTTTTACTTCAAAGGCAAATTTTAGGCAAAGTCACCAGATTCGCCTCTGCGATTCACTTCACAGAGGTTTCCTCCTTTAATGAGAATTTGCTGTTTGTAATTTTGCCTTAGTTTTCGGGTATTTTAAGTGCAAATTGCTTTTGAAAAGCACCCAAAGCAAGGAGAAGTTATTAAAGGTGAATCCCCCAAATCCCTGGTGTCTAGTGGTCCCCTGCCCCACCAATCACCCATCTGACAGTCAAATAAATTGTAACATCCCTGGTCTCTTGTGGTTCCCCCCAGCCCCACTGATCACCTGCCAGTTGTGAAATTGTAAAGGACCCCCCCAATCGCCAGGTAACACAGAGAAGAGTTCCCTGGTGTCAAGTAGACCTCCCTCCCTATCCCCATCATCAAATGATCACTCCCTAGTGTCTAGTGGACCACCCACCTTACCACCCTTGCATGAGGTGCCCCCCCCACCTGGCCCCCGAGCAGGCCACCAGCACAACCCTCCACTCTCCTCCATGGCCAGCGGCCAGACTGGGCACTCAGTGAATGAGCTTGTGCTTGTACAGGCATGCACTCATTCATTGCCAGCTTGCAGTCATTCTATGATGTTATTGGGGTGCAGAGAAGAGTGAAGGGCTACTCTCATGGCTGGTAGATGGGACCATTCCCCCCATTCTGCCCCCCCGCCAGGGAACGGAGTCACCTTTCACCCTTTTCTGCACCCCAATAACATCAGAGAGCCTATGGGGACTGAAGAGATTGTTGAAAGGGTGGGCAATCAATGCTGAAACTAAAGACAATATGGAACACAGATATGATAGGGAGCTAGCCAGCTGTAGAGAATGTGGAGCGCTCATCCCATGGGCTACACTCTAGAGAGTGGGTCACTGCTCCTTCCGTGCTGAGCTCCAGGCACAGCTCATAGTTGCATGGCATGGGATATCCCTGTTGCATCCCCAGTTGAACTGAACTCCACATGCACTCCCTGCACCCCCTCCCCCCAAGAGGCCCAACTGTCAGGGGGTGTAGGATGGTGGCGTAGGAGAGGGGTGGCAAGGGCAAGCAAGACAGTGTACATCAATATCCCTCAATACCAAGTGAAAATGGTTTCATACCACTGGAGGGAGCACAGGTACTCTTCTGTGGGGGGGGGGCTTTCAGCTGGTTGGTAAGAAAGAGCTCACTGAGAATATGATCCCCAAGGGAAGCATGAAGAAGACACACCAAAAAATCCTAATAGTTGGGGAATCCTTGCTAAGGGGGGGGTAGTGGTGTGTGGAGGGAAGGGGAGGAGGTTGATGCCTACCAGGTGCATCAGCCATTCAGGATATGGATAGAACAGAGAGAATGGTTGGGCAGTTGGATGTGGAAGTTGGGATCCTGGAACAGTTAGGTACCAGTGATCCGGCAAATCAGATTCTGGAAGCAGTTGAATTAAAACTTCTCAAAGATAGGAGAGATGTGGCCTTACCCGTCTTTTCAGAGGACCTTCCCATGCTAGTCAAGGGGAAGGAAAGGGTGAAGAGACAGGAAATATGGGTTTTTAATAAATGGCTAAAGGGTTGGACAGGAAGAAGGGTGTCACTTTTTTGAAGACTGCAGGACTTCTTAACAGAAGGCTCTTTAAGGGTGATGGCCTTCACCTAGTAAGAGAGGGAATTGGTGCACTTGGGCAACAACAAGATGTCTATGTACAGTAGGTGTACATCTAGAACTAAGAAAAAATGAAGGCTGTTGCTTGTGGAATCCTCTAGTATAGGGTCAAAAGAGAAACCTAACAAAGACTCCACTTGAAAAGGGGACTTGGTGAAGACTCGCTAAGAATGGCCTGGTAGGGATCAAACTAGTTCAGGAGGTGGTGTTTATGGGAAGGGGTCACAATAAAAGTTTCAGGGAACAGGAAGCATTAGGAAGAAAAGGAATGGTGGGGAGGACAAGGGACAAAACACACACAGGAAGAAGGTGGGAAATGGTAGAGCTGGAAGGTGGTCTGCCTTAACACCACAAGTCGGGATAATAAAATCAGTGAGCTCTGGGTGATGGTGGTAGATACAGTTAGACCTGGTTGCCATTACTGAAACTTGGGCTGTTGGAAATAATGATTTGGACCTGGTTATACTTAGGTAGTTAAGGGTGGAAGTGCACCAAAGGCACTGGCTAATCATACCAGGGTATACCTTGTACAGGAGGGCTACGGATATGTGCAAGGTTAATGAGGGTGGAGAAGCCCTCTATGCTAAGGAAGGCATAGAGGCCACAGAGGATGGGTCCATTAAAAACTAATGATAATGATGGGAAAAATATAAGAATGGGGATGGCCTCTAAATCAGTGGTACAGGGAGTATAGGAAGATAAGAAACTCGAGCCTCCGGATTAGGACTCCCCAGAACACTTAATACCAGGATCTTTCCCTGTATTGCAGTAAGAGTTGCATTATCCCTTGGACTTTGTGCTCCAATTGGCATTCAGTGTGGTAGTTTGGAGGTTGGCTCAACTTGCCTTCCAGCTGCAATCCTTAGTCAGATCAACAGCCACACTGCCAGCATCATCCATTTTCCCCAGGAAACTCAGCAACAGGATCTTTCCCTGTAGTACAGTATGAGCCAGATTATCCCTTGGACTTTGTACTCCAGTCATCGATCTGTGAGGCATTGTGGGGGCAGGATCAGTCCCCTTCTTAGACTCTCCTGCTCCCAGTGGTGCCAGCATGAAAGGCACAGCAGGAATGGGAGTCCTAGAGGGGACTAACTACAGGAGGATGCCAGGAGGCTCTGCCCAACTTTCACTCTTCAGTCTGTAAGTGTAGATTTTCCACAAGGATATTCTCTCGCAGCAGGTATTACACTTGGGTCATCACCAGAGGGTGCTGTGCTGCACAGCAACTCTCTTCTAGCAGTCTTTTTCCAGGGGGCCACCCACACATGACATCATCATCCTGCTCCTATATAAGAGTGGGCAGTCCCTGGTATCCTGAGTTCATTTTCCCATCTTCAGCTCGTACGCAGCAGCTAGTGCATAGAGCAGCAGTCATCAACTAGAACGTGAGCTAGAAATGGACTTTCCCTCCATTTCTGATCTTCATCAACAAATGTCCAAAGAATCTACAAGCAAGTCAGCACTATTTCGATCATGTCGTTGAGATAAGAAGTTCTACCACTATGACACCACACCGTTTGTGTAAGCTGTCTGGGTCCCACGCATGACACCACCTCCTGCAAACACTGCCAGGAATTCAACCAGACAGTCCATCGATGATGGCTACAGGAGATTGAAACTCAACTTATGGAACAGAAACTGTCTCTTTTGGAGAAGGGGGCCCATCTCAAAGAGTCCCTACTACAGCTTCACACAAAAAGCATAAATGGGACAAGGATAAATCATCCTCATCCTCATCGGGCAGACGCTCGTTGGTGGCCACCATCACAGGAGCTGCACTGTCGATGATGCCCTCCAGAACTGCTTCCTCGTTGATGACAGTTTACACCCTCTCCTCGAAGGTGTTTTTTGGCACCCTTTCAGCAGTTTCTATGGAACCCTATGTAGGTTCCTTCGACATCCCATTGATGGGAACTCGTTTTCTGTCGATGACATCTTCTTTTAAGCATTCTAATGCCTCTTCCTTTGCTGCCCATTGATGGTGGGCCAGGTTTTCATGGGGAGAATCATTGGTTTTGCCATTTCTACTGCCCTTCCTCCTTCACAACCATTCTCTCACAGGGGCCAGTCAGAAAGGGACTGGGACCCTGATCTCTACCATTCAGGGGCTAGACCTGTTTATATTTCACATCCTATTTCCTCCACGATCCCTCTGGATTCTCAGAAACCCTCTACCACGCCCTCTACTACTACCTCATTTGACATAGCTTCAGTGGTACAACAGGTTCTAGAAGTGATAAGGCATTCTAAATCGCCCACCCCAGGGAGGCAGATCACCCTTCCTGTTCTCCTACCCCTCTGCCTAAATGCTTTCAAGGTGACAGGGAAGCCTCTCCACCCTGGTCCCCTTCCTCCTATGAGGAAGAGTATTTTTCAGATGAGGCAGAATTTCCGAAAGATTTTCCCTGAGATCTGGAGGACATTGACCTGTAGGACTTGGACTCTAGTTCCCCCATCCTCCCTTTCTACTATCTCCTCCCTACACGAGGATGCCTTTTGACATGCAGCTGCCTCTCCTCCTGTTGACCCATCCTTTCACGAGATGATGGTCCAAATTCAAAAAATCAAAAATTCAAAAAATCATGGGATTTTCAACTACGGAACATGATAAACAAAGAAAGAATATGGCAGATTATTTAGAACTGCCTGAACAGCCTGTAGTAGTGGTACCCCCACTTATACAAATGTACCAAAATGTGTTACTAGTGGCTTGGAACCAACATTCAGTCATTCTGGCCATCCCTAGAATGGCAAATTGCCTTTACCAGGCTCCTCTTGAGCATCCTTTTCCATCTACCTACCTACCCCAAAGTGGATTCAGTGGTGATCACTGCAGCTCATGATCATACTAAATGACCAAAACACATGAGCTCATTACTCCCTGATAAGGAGTCCTGCTGACTTGACTACCTCGAGAAGAAGGTATTCCAGGCGGGTACCATGAATCTTAGAATCCTAAATTATATGGAACACATGGTTAAATACCAATGTACCCTCTGGTCCTCAGCTATAGAATCAGTCAATAAACTCCCTCCATCTTAGGAGAAGGACCAATTATTGGCAACAATTTCCACTGGCAATTTAATCTCTTGACACCTGATCCACTCAGGATATGATGCGGTGGATACTTTTGCCCATGTGTAGACCATGGGAATTACTCTGAGACACCACACTTGGTTTACGTATAACAGGGTTTACACCAGATATACAACATAAAGTGGTAAATTCCCCTTTTAATGGATTTAAACTTTTCAGTCCAGGTACTGAAACACTCCTGGAAGATCTACAAGCCTCAGGTCAGACCTTACGTATGGTGCATGGCATGTATCATACCTTTCAGCCATTCTACCAGTACCACTCCCAGTCCTCTTTTCAATCAAAGAGAGGTGGTAAACATAGAGGCACCTACAGAGGTGGATTCCAAGGCCATTCCCAGCCTTCTTCCAGGACCACCACCCCTACTTCTAAGGGCTCCCGCTCCCACCCCCAAGGTGAAGCCAGTCAGTCCACTTCCAAGTGACCAACTGGGGCATTGCCTAGGCTTCCTCGACCGGGTCTCGGAAATCATGGGCAGTCATTTTGCTCTCTATTTAGAGGCCTGGCAGGCAATAACATCAGAAGAGTGGGTACTTCAGATCATAAGGAAGGGGCACACACTGGAAATCACCTCAGTGCCTCCCCCACATCCTCCCAACTCTGTCCATTACACACCCAACCATATTCCTATTCTTTAGGAGGAACTCCAAGCACATCTTCACAAGACTGAAGTCTATCCGTGTCCTCCTTTGGGGTACCATCAGTGATTTTACTCCTACTTTTTTCTGGTACCCAAACGCACTGGAGAACTCAGACCTATACTAGAACACAGACACATTCAGTACAAAAGGTTCTGGATGGTCACTTTAACATCCATTATGCTGATGTTAACAACAAGGGGACTGGCTATGCACATTAGACATGATAGATGCCTACCTCCATATCTCCAGCCACCCCACCCACCATCGGTTCCTTTGCTTTTACCTGCTAGGACAACATTACCAATTCTGGGCACTCCCATTCAGTCTCTCATCCACCCTGAGAGTATTTACCAAGAGCCTAGCAGTACTGGCAGTGACCCTGAGATGGATGGACATTTTGTCTTCACATATCTGGATGATTGGCTTATAAAAGCAGACTCCGAAATCTCTCTGCTTTTGTCTCTCCAGGTGACACTTACTCTGTTCCAGTCGCTGGGAATTATGGTTAACTGGCTCAAATCCAATCAAACTCCTACACAGTCACTCCAGTATATAGGATCTGTTCCAGACACTGCCTCCGCCAGGGCCTACCTCCCTGCCAACAGATGAGACAGACTTCTGTCTCTGGCTTCCCAGATACAAACTCAACAATTTATTACAGACAGACATCTTTTATGCCTTCTGGGGCATATGGCCGCAGCCATCCCTACAGTGGCCTTTGCCCATCTACATATGAGGCCAGTCCAATGGACTCTCCAGAATCAATGGTGGCAGAAAACAGGGGATTGAGAAAACAAAATCAGAGTCACTCCCACCCTACGCTCTGCCCTAAATTGGTGGATTCTTCATGCAAACCCATTTCAAGACATGCCCTTCCAGTCCCCTCTTCTACAACAGATGTTGACCATAGATGTGTCCCTCGACAGCTGGGGGGCACATCTGGGTCCCTACAGGACACAGGGCAGGTGGCCCGATTCTCCATTCCTCCTCATATAAATCTACTGGAAATGACAGCAATCCACCTCGCCATACAGGCTTTTAAATCCCACCTCTCCCCTGAGCCCTTACTGATCCAATCAGACAACACCTTAGTGGTGTACTACCTGAACAAACAAGGAGGTCCCAACTCCCATATTCTCTACTGAGAGAAGATGATGATTTGGCAGGAAGCCATACTTCAACATCTATCGTTGATAGCCATCCATCTACCGGGATGCCACAATATTCTGGCTGATGTTATCAGTCACTACTCCTCTGCGCACAAGTGGACACGCCATCACAAAGTCCTTCAGATGATCTTTTGATTGTGGGGGAACCCGCACCTCAACCTTTTTGCCTCCCCCAGCAATCACTGACTTCCCAGATACTATTCCATTATCCTGAACAGAAAGGGACTGTTTATTGATGCCCTATCCCAACCGTGGACAGGACTCTTCTTATATGCTTCCTCCCTGACCCACTCCTGCAACGGACTCTACTGAAACTACAACTCAAACCTGCTGCCATGATCCTCATAGCCCCTTTATGGCCCCGGCAGGTCTGGTTTCCCCTACTTCAACAGTTCTAAGTAGCAGACCCCATTCCATTGCCGATCAGGTAAGACCTGTTGACCCAAGATCACGGGACCCTTCTTCATCCCAACCTGAAGTCACTACATTTTCATGCTTGACTCCTGAGGATGCTTTCATAGACCATCTTTAAGTCTCCTCACCAGTGACCAATATTCTGTTCATTTTATGCAAACCATCTACCAGGGAAACATAATGCTGAATGGAAATGCTTTTCCATATGGGCCGCTTCCTGGTCCTTGGACCCTTATTCATGTCCATTGACTAAAGTATTGGACTACCTGACCTCGCTTGCTGAGACAGGCTTGCTCTATTCCTCTATTAAATTTCATTTGGCCTCTATCTCAGCCTTCCATGAGCACTTAGATGGGAGACTACTGTATCAACATCATCTTGCCAAAATGTTCATGAAAGGAATGCTACACATCAAACCCCCATTTGATGGACCACCCCTCCCTGGGACTTGAATTTCCTATTGGAAAAACTGACCCTTGAAACTTTTGAACTGGCAGCCACTTGCACTCTCTGCTTCCTTTCCTGGAAGACAGTATTTTTGGTAGCTGTCACTTCAGCTTGCCATATTTCTGAGCTTCATGCCCTAATGTGTAGAGAGCCTTGCCTAATCTTTCAGAAAGACAGAGTGGCTTTTCGAATCAGTCCTTCGTTGTTACCCAAGATGATCTTGGAACACAACTTAAATCAGTCTATAGAATTGCCAGTTTACTACCCTGAGCACTCTAATCAGGGCGAATACCTCCTATACACTTTAGATGTCCATCGTATTTTGAGATAATATATAAATTGTAGCAAATTGGTTAGAAAAACTCCTCAGCTTTTTGTTACCTTCGCCTCAACCAGGGAAGGTTCCCCGGTTGCAAAACAGACCCTCTCCAACTAGTTGGCACATTGTATAACCTTTTGTTATAAGAAATATAACAAGCCATGACCAGGACCATTCTAAGCCCATTCTATTTAAGCCATGGCCACTACAGTGGCCTGCTTCAAGGGTGCTTCTATCATAGATATCTGCAATGCAGCCATATGGTCCACAGTACATACTTTCACAAAGCACTACAACTTAGACATTGCTTCATGCAGTAGAACAGCCTTTGGCAATGCTGTTCTACAAGGCCTTCTGTCATAACTTTCCACCCTTCCTGGGTTTACTGCTTGGGTGTCATCCCAAGTGTATTACCTGCTGCAAGAAAATATCCCCATGGAAGATAGTACAGTTGTGTACTTACTGTAATGGTAGATCTTCGAGGGGTATCTCTTGCAGCAGGTACGATCCCTTCCTCCATCCCCTCCTTCTCCAAGAGGACAACTTCTGATCCAAATATATATGGCAAGGGATACCTATGGTAACTTGGCTCTCCCTTGGTCCTCGCTTAGCGAGCTGAACCCAGTGGGGGAACTGAGGATACCAGGAACTGCCCACTCTGCGTGGCTCAGTTGGTAGCACATCTGCCTCTGGACCAGAAGGTCATGGGTTCTTGTCCCACACCGGGATTGGACTTGCACCTAAAAATCATCGGCATCCAAATGCAGTATTGGGGGGTGCTGTACTGCTGGGGTGTGCCGTCCTTTGAATGAGACATTAAACCGAGGTCCCTTCTGCCCATCCTGGTGTTGTCCTGGTGGGTGTCCAGGTGGAAGTGAAAGAACCCAGGACACTCTTCGCAAAGAGCAGGGAACATTCCCGGTGTCCTGGCCAACATTCCTCTTCCCATAAACCAGTTCATGCAATTATCCAGGCTGTGTGTGGGTGATGATGAGCGATATGGCCACCACCACACATTCAGTCACTTCACTACCAGTCTAGCATTGCTTGTAAAGCGCTTTGGGATATTGTGTATGAAAAGCGCTATATAAATGCTGATTCTTCTTCTTCTTCTTATATAGGAGCAGTATGATGATGTCATGTGTGGGCTGCCCCTGGAAAAAGACTGCTAGAAGAGAGCTGCCGTGCACCACAGTGCCCTCTGGTGATGACCCAAGTGTATTACCTGCTGCAAGAGATACCCCTCGAACATCTACCATTATGGTAAGTAAGCAACTGTACTTTTTCTCTTGAGTCAACTGTGCTGCGTTGCACATTAGGAGGGTTATGTGGGGTCTTATTTATTGATTTAGCACTGCTTTCCCTTTGAACTGTTCCCAGTATAAGAGGGATCTGTTTACTTAATTTGTATTCTATAAACTGTTTAACCTCCTTCATAGCAGCAGGGTCCCACCTATTGTATACAGCCTTAACCCTTGCTGTGCTGCCTGCGTGTATACACGTCTTAAAACCCTATATGTTCTCAATCTTTGGCAGCCTAAGGGTTAAACTGCATTGCTTTATTATAAATGCTATATATATATATATGTGTGTATATATATATATATATATATATGCGTATATATATTCTACTATGTACACCTTGTTTTGTGTATCTGGCACTGTACCTGTATTACCTCTCCACTGTATGTTAGCCTAGCTTACAGTTGATCTAGTTACTGTTCATGTCTGTGCACTGTTGTGTGTCCTTACTGTATCACCCAATGTTTGTGCCAATTTCTGGCCCAGGCCATGCCTGAAAAAGGTCTTTGGATCAGTGCACCAACCCGGTTAACAAGTGAATAAATAAAATAAGAGGGGTTTAGTTTATTGATTATTATACTGCTCCTTAGCTACCCTACCTCCTAGTTTAGCTGAGCCCAATTATTTTGTACCTTGTCTCAACTGTACTGTGTCTAGTAGAAAGGGTCTATAAGAGGTCTACCTTATTTAATTTGTACAGCCTCTGAGCAGTCCTATGGCCACCAATTGCAACTGACCCTTTCCTTTCTCTAACTTTCAGCCTCCTCCTCCTGTCTCTGCCCCCTGTCCTTTTCTACCCAGTGTTTGGTGCCTGGGCTACTCCCTTAGTTCCTCCCCTATCTCAGTCTTCCCTCTCCCTCCACTATCAATCCACTTTTAAAGGCTTTGTGGCTCTGTCTTTCTCCCTCCATCCAACCCTGTTCAATCCAAACTTACATACAAACATGCCAGCAGATAAAGGCCTTACAGTCTATCTAGTCTGCTTGATTGTGCAGCTCCCTATGTGTTTATTATGGGAACTGCCACCACTTTTCCCTTTTTACTCTCCCTCTACTTCCTCCATTCCCCCACCACACGCTCCTTTTCTACCCCAAATTTTTCCTGTCACCCAGTCTCAAAGCCTCCTGAACTGTTCCACCATTTTTAGGGATACCACCTCCTCTGGCAGCTCATTCCAATTGCCCCCCACCCTCTTGGTGAAAAAGTGTCTCCTCCTCTTCCTGTTGAACCTTCCCCCCACCAGCTTTAGGCTGTGTCCCCTAGTGGTCTTGTTGCCACTAAGATCTTAGTCATGTGCCCCCTCTCCCTTCTTTCCTCAAAAGAGTACATGTTGAGCTCCTTGAACCTCTCACCATACGTGTTGCCCTGCTAGTCCTGGATCATCCTGGTTGCTGTCCTCTGGACTGTTTCCAGCAAGTTGACATCCTTCTTAAACTGCACAATGTACTCCAGGTGTGGTCGTACTAGTGACATGTACAGTGGCAGAATGACCTCCTCTTTCTTGGTAGTAATTCCCCTGGCTATGCATCCCAGCATCTGATTTGCCTTGGCTGCTGCTCTCTTGCTGTGTGCAGAGTGTTTCAGGTCACTTGTGATTATTACTTTCAGGTTGTTTTCTTCTTCTGACCTGGTTACCTGCAATTCTCTCAACCAGTGTTTGGTCCCCAGATTCTTTACCTCCAAGTGTATGACCTTCCATAATTTAGTATTGAACCCCAGTTGCCAAATGCCAGACCACTTCTGTAGCCTAGCTAAATCCTCTATGAGTTCCCATCTTCCCTCCTTCATGTCTACCACCCACAGAGCTTGGTGTCATCCACAAACAGGCAGATTTTACCATTGATCACTAGCATGATGTCTTTTATAACACCGGGCTGAGCACCAAGCCCTGTGAGACCCCACTGGTCACAGACCCCCCTTCAAAGAACTCTCCCTCAACTACCACCTCTGGCTTCAATCCTTCAACCAACTTCTGACTCACTTCATGAGATTAACCCCAACCCCAGGTCCTAAAGCTTCCTGACAAGTATCCTATTGGGCACCAAGATGAAGGCCTTGCTGAGGTCCAGATACAGGACATCAACTGCCTGGCCCTTGTCATATTTCACTGTAGTTTCACATACTGTATATACCTTTCTCTGCTGAAAATTGTATTTTGTATCCTAATATACTCTCTGTATACTACTATATATATTTTGTACCCAAATTCCCCTTCCCCAGGACTCATCTGGAAACAAGCTATTTGAGCTCAGTATGTTTTTTCCTGGTGAAATGCTTAAAATAAAATAAAATAAATGAATACATTTTCCACTGTCCTTGTGATCCAATTGAAGAAGTCAATTAGGTTACTTTGACAGGTCCTCCCCAACACAAACCCAAGCTGCCTCTCATCTTGGAGCCCATTTTCCTCCAGAAAGGGAATCAGTCTCTCTTTCAGGATGGTCTCCATCAGCTTGCCCGCTATAGAGTTCAGGCTGACTGATCTGTAGCTCCCAGGTTCATTCTTCAGCCTGCTGTTATGGACAGGCGCCACATGTGCTGTTCTCCACTCATGGGGCATGTTTCCAGATTCCAGAGAGGTGTTAAACAGCTCCGCCAGTGGACCCACCAGAACTTTAGCTGTTTCTCGAAGGACTCTTGGGTGCATGCCATCTGGTTCTAGTGATTTGTCCACCTTTAGGGCTCTTAAGTCCTTGAGTACCCTATCAACTTGAATTTCGCCATCTGTGACTTCCCCCTTCCCACCCCCTTATGGTACTGGTCCGCCCCTCTCCCGAATGAAGACTGAACAGAACTACCTGTTAAGCATCTTCACCTCTTCTTCACTGCCCTTTACCCAACCCCCTTCCTTTTTTAGCCTTACAGTCTTGTCTTTTATGTCCTTTACTCCCTTATATACCTGCAAAGGGTCTTCTCACATTCTTTAACCCCTGGACTAGCTGTACCTCTCTCATGGCCTTTGCCACCCTTACTGCCCTGCTTGCCTCTCTTGATTTAGTGGTGTAGTCCGCCCCATCCTTCTCCTGAGTACACTTGTACTTTCTAAAGGCTGCATCTTGTCGCCCACTGGTTTTGCCACCTCCTTGCTGAACTAGATTTTTTTTTTTTGGCATTAGCTTTCTTTCTTTTGTTTTTGACACACTCAGTAGTAGCCTCTATCAAACCCTTCTTTATTATGGCTCATTTCTGTTCCACATCCATCCCCCCTCTGACCCCAGTAACATGTTCTTTCAGAATGTCTCCCATCCTATCAGAGTCAGCCCTCTGAAAGTCTAGGACCCTCGTCTTAGTCCTGACCATCGCTCTGCCCATGTCCAGGTGAAACCACACCATGTGGTGATCACTTCCTGCTAATGGCACATCCACCTTCACCCTCTGAACATGTGTGCAGTTGTACTGGTTGAGATCCAGGACAGCCCTCTTCCTGGTGGGCTTCATGACACCTTGAATCAATAAAGCACTGTGGAAAGCATCCAGCAGTGCTTGTTCCCTAGTGCAGGAGGTAGCCGTGATTTTCCAGTCCTCCCCTGGTAGACTGAAGTCCCCCATTATTACTATTACCTCCTCCCTTCTGAACATATCTATGATCTTGGACCTAAATATCCTGTCTAATTCCTCATCCTGGAAATGGGGTCTATAGACCACCCCCATCCTTAGTTTCCTCCCTTCCATGGACTGAATCTGCACCCCCAATGCACTCAGTGTTGTGTGGTCCTTCTGCTTCTCCTTACAGGTAATGTTGACCACAACTTTGGATGTTCCCCCACCTTGCCTGTCCCCACTCTTCCTAAGGGACTTAGTATTTTCTACCTAAATGCAAGGAGCCTTCTACATAAGATTCACAAGCTGAGCCTCTGGTTCTCTGTCAGGATCAGTGATAGTGACATCTCATTTCCTGGCTATGCACCCCCAAAGCAGGGTCAAAGTAGGATGGGGTGTGGTGTACTTCATTATGTAATTCATTGCCTCTCCTGTGACGTTGTCTCTCGTGCCACTGTTACCTTCTCCCATAAACTTATACTGCATAAAGTATACTTCCCTCATTCTCTTCCTATATTCATCAGTAGGATTTACCTGTCCCTTCATGCCAAATCTGAATTTGTCATTCTTCTTCTTTCCTCCCTTCTTACTCTTGCCTTTTCTGGGAAACATATTCTACTTTGCGACTTCAAATTCAGCTGGTCCTCTGATGCACTCAAATCATTGTATCAAAAGGTTGAATCTCTTGATCTTTTCCAACTGGCACAACTTCCATTTTACCAAACAATCTCTCCTTGACTGGATCCTATCCTCACACCCACATGGAATTAATGCTGCCAGTACCCTTCTGGACTCCATCAGTGTCCACTGTATGGTTTACTGTGCCCAGAAAATTCATCATATTAAATCTCCCATGAAGTACAGCCAGACCCAGCTGTTCAGCTCACTAAACCTGAACAACCTCCTGGATGATTTGCGTACCTCTGACTGTGCTCCCCTGTACATTGTTTGGACATTGATGCTACCCCCACACACTTCACTTTTATGTTCATGTCTAAACTCAGAAAGTGGTGTGTAAAGCAGTGGAATGAAATGCTGATGCAAGGCTTCAACAGGCTGTAAGTGATGTTTATTGGGAGCTGAAAAAATTCAGGACATGCACAAATACAATATTTGTGCATCTCCTGACTTTTTTCAGCTCCCAATAAACAGCACTTACAGTTTATTGAAAACTTGCATCAGCGTTTAATTTCATTGCTTTGTGCACCATGTTTTGAGTTTGTTCCATGTAGATTTTTGATGTAGCATATTGTCTTTCCTTGAAGTGCCTGAGGGACTTTTCTTTGTTATATTCATGACTGCCTAAGACAAGAACACTCCCCTGGGAGGTCTCATGTACACGGTGTCCACCTTCCGAGGGTCACTTCTGAATACACCACTCTTCTTAGGGAATGTGATTCAGCCTGGTCCTTCCACAAGGCCTCAGGATCTCCAGAGGGTTAGTTGAGATAATATCAGCTACAGAATGCCAGCACAAAGTGTCTTAGACAGGAAATAGCTAATTACTTTGCCTCAAACCTTCAGAATAACCTTAATTCCCCAAATAGCTCTGGAGGGTTATCCACTCCATTTATAAGCCCCCCTTCTATGTATCCCCACCTACCCTGAAGTTCAATAGGCCCTCTGTGGTCTCAGTCGAGCCCTCTGAGGTGGCAACTGCTTTCAATGTGCGCTTCACCACTTGTGCCACCGCCACTACTTTTTCCTGTACCTCCACCCTCCCTGCTACTCCTCTGTCCCTCTCAACCACATTTGCTTTCTCTTCAGTCACTGCCTGTGATGCTCTATCCACCCATCTCTCCCTGAATCCTTCCAAAGAACATAGTCCTGATTGTCTTGATCCTATGCTCCTGCAGCTTTCTGCTCCTGCTATTGTGTTCCTCTTTCTCTACTTTTGAATCCCTCATTTCAACTTTGCTCAGTTCCAGCCTGCTGGAAACTTGCTTAAGTCCTCCATCTCCAAAAAGGGAGTGACACCTGCACCTCTGGGAACTGTTGACCTATCTCTCTCTCTCTTTCTCCTCCCCTTCGATGGATTTGCAGGAAAATTTGATTTTCTACCAGCCTTCCAATTTTCTTGACTCCTTCTCCTTCCTTTCCCCATTCTAGTCTGGCTTCCACAAAACCCATTCCACATTCTTGCCTCTTCTGCATGTCATTGATTTCATCCTGAAGGGGGATGATCAAGGACATGAATTGGCCACTATCTTTATTGACCTGGCTAAGACATTCAGCACCATAGCTCATCCCTTGACTAGATAAAAGCTGTTGGACTCTCAGACACCACCCTTGATTGGTTCTGATTCTACCTCTCCAGTTGGAACGAGTTGGTCCAGGTGGGGAACTTCTTCTCTACTCTCTGTCCTGTCAACTCCAGTGTGCCCAAAGGTTGTATCCTGGATCCAGTCCTTTTTTTCCATTTTCTTAAAAGACCTCCCCTCAGCCGGTATCTTGGCTGACATACATATGCATGAAGACATCACAGTTCTATTTGCCACTGGAAACTCCATTTCTCTGCTGAAATAGTCTCTACAGTGTGACTCTGACAATGTCCAGCTCTGGTTCTGTGTTAACCAGCTCTCTGTAAATACAAAAAAACAAAAACAAAACAAAAAAAAAGCACAGTAGCCATGCTATTTGATACCTACCAACATTTCAGTAGGCATAGCTCGGCTTCTGTGGGTCTATGTGAAGACGGCGACTGTGGAATCACAATGACTGAAAGAGCGCAGGCACCAGTACGAACCCACGACCGGCACACAGGACTACACAGCGAGTGTCAGAATGGTGAATCAGGGCATAAAAAACCCACTGGCACAACTATCATGAAACGCAGGATGGAGGGGGATGGGATGGACACCCGGTGACAGGGGGAGATGATGCATGCCGCAGGTCATGCCACACATGATGGTGGACAGTCAGCAAAGGGCCACACAAAAGCAGTGGCCACAGAGGTGGCCTGCACCATGGCAACCTGGCCGTGTGCGGGTAGGCGGGCACAGAGGAGACATAGATGGGCGTTCCTACAGTATGACGCAGCTGGACAGGGAATGGACAGGGCCAGGGGCCATTGGCAGGAGCAATGCCATGGGGGAGGGTGACAGGCAGTACCACCAACAGCAGCAGACAGTACACGTACCTGGCTACACCTGCAACTGGAAATTGTAGGCAAGGTCACACAGGTAGTCGGGTGTGGGGCATGTGCAATACCCGGCGATGAGGGACTCAATACACTGGTTGAGGTCCCAGTAGCACTTCTTCATAGCAACAGTGCTGGCACAGGACACTGGCTGGCACATGCAGAGTTCCGTCAAGTGCTGTTCCTTCATCAGGAAGTCCAGGAACCACCAGAGACTGGGGTGACTGGTACCCATCTGGGTGGAAAAGCCATGGTGCCAGCCCTCGACAGCATTATTTGACCTGGCCAGCCCATTCACGGTGGCCTGGTGCATGTTCCAGTCCGCAGGGTGGAATGGGGCTGCCTACGCCCAGACCGTCCAATGGGTCACCCAATCCACATCGCCTCAAAGTAGTCAAGCAGAGGCTGGAGGAGTTCCTCATTGTCTACATAAAACAGAATACCCAGGAGCTCCTGGTAGGCATCCACCACGGCAGGCACTGGCACATATGTGAGGGCTGTGAGCAGCCATAGATGGAGGGCAAAGTCCTCATCCCTGCCATACCTGCTGTGCAGCTCTGGTATCTGCTGGACTCTCCTCCACACAGCCTGGCAGAAGTGGAAGGAGCTGCCCCTTAGGGTTGTCCCCCCGAATGTGAGCCCCATGGCATGCCACACTACACGTTTGAAGTCTAGGAGGGCAGATTTGGGTTGCACCCCTCCTACCAGGGTGCGTATCTCCACCAGCATGACTGCATATGCCAGTTCGGTCCTGGCGGACATCAGTATGTAGACTGCGAGCAGTACTGTCCCCACATGCCCACTGTGCACAGTGTATAGTTGACCAAACAGTGGTGGCGCACAGCAGAAAGTCCCATTCATCATCCAGTCCTCGCAGCCAGCCAGGTACTGCAGGGACCGCTGGGTGGCAAACACGAGGGACCGGTCCTCTGCAGGACCACTGTCGAACTGCAGGAAGAGTGCCCTGTCCCCCATGATGGCATACCCTGGTGGGATCTGCAGCTCAGTCAGAGACCTGGGTGCCACAGAGCACCCCCTACTGGCCTGTTGTACCTGATGCACAGTGCGATGCAGCAGGGGCAGGGCTGGCATCTACCCGGTCATATCGTTGGATACACCCACAGTGCTGTGCACCAGTACCTGGCTGGTGCTCTCCAGGGTCATGTGCACCCTCCCATGGACCCTTGCCAGCACCTGACACACCTCAATGTCCCCAGCATCAGGGACATGGTTGTGCAGGTGGCCAATGTACACCACGCTGTTGGCTATGGTGTGGACACATGCTGGACAGCTGTTCCTGTGGTTCTGCATGCACCACCAATACACCTTGTCCTTTACTGCCTTGTAACGCCGGTAGGTGTACCCACTGTGTGAGAGTTGCGGTTTCCATCTCTGGCTCCCTATGAAGCTAATGGCTGTAGGCTCCATATCAACCATTCTTTGTTCCTGTGGAATGCTGGTGTTGCCAGCCGATGCCCCTTTAAAGGACTGTGTGGTCACGTGGGTTCTGGCCCGCTCACTGACACTCATGCGTGTGTGCTCAGGGCTCTCTCTCTCTCTGGCCAGCATAAAATGACTGCACTGGTGGTGCAACACACCTTATGGGTGTCTGTCAGCGGTCGGTGGCAGTGCTCTTGGCGGTATGAACCTGTTGTGTGCTGGCCAAGGCTGTGGTGGTTCGGAGGCTGGTGCTCCGGTGGAGGTGAGTACTGGTGCCACCGTGTTTTATGCCTGCCTTTGCAGTTCTCTGTGCTGTCTGCCTACCTTATTTCCCTAACCCCTGCCCTATGCCTGTGGTGCTGCACTTCTCGCACCTAACTGGTTTCAAACTCCACACCCACATGTCCACCCCACTCACACCGGCGGTGTGTGCATTTCCATTATGCTGTGATGGCGGTTCAGAGGTTTTCTCGCTGTGCAGGGCTTTCATGCACACACTGATTTTGTCCGGGTGGGTGGGCTGTGCTGTGGGTGGGATCCAACTGCTGTGCATGGTGGGGCTGTGCTGTGAGTGGGATCCAACTGCTGTGCATGGTGGGGCTGTGCTGTGGGTGGCAGGGGGGAGCCCCACTGCAGGCGGCATGCCTTTCCTGCCCCATCCGATCCCTGGGTGTGTGCATTTTGCTGCTGCAGGGTTTTTTCCTCCTTTGTCCAAGTGCGCATCATGATGCTCCTCCTCTCCCTAATTGCCAGTCGCCTCATTGTGCCTGTCGCCGTAATGACGCTAGCCATACATGCTGCCCACCCTGCTCCCCAACTCAGCACTGGTGTGCTCACGTTGTGGGGATGTGTCCACTTAGAGCTGCCCTAACCGACATCACTCCTATGCCATAGCCCAGATCGTGGGTTACTGGCTTCTGCCTTTAAAACCCTCAATGGCACCCCCCTTTAGTCAATACCTTATTTCAAATAACTTGGTGTGTGGCAAGACAGTTATCTCAACTTCTTGTTCCACACTGAAGCTCTCATCAAAAAATTAAGCCCCAAACTTAGTACGTAGTACAACAGCAGTACAATGACACATAAAATGGACTGATCCTGAAACTTCCTGAAGGAGATGAGGCTGGTTGGAAGCATCTCTGACCAAGCTGACCTGACCAGATTTGAGCAAGTGCTGAAAGGGGCCATACACTCACAGATGGCCATCTTTTTGCTTTGGGTGGAGGATCAGAAAGCCACACCCCCAACTTGAAACAGCTACTGGAACAGGTACAATAAGAGCCCCAGGCAGAGTGGAGAGAATCACTGAAAGTGTCTACAGGGAAAGTTACCCCCCAACATACACACTACAAGCTACTGCCGAAGAACCTCAGATGGATGCCACTGAGCTAGGAGTGCAAATGAAGCAACTGGTGAAGCAAGTACAAGCACTGGCTATAGCACATGAACAGTAGACAAGAGTTAACCCCAGGCTTCCAGGTAGAGGCAGTGCCCCTAGATTTTCAGCTGCCCCTTGGCTTGAAGCCAAGCCTAAC
This sequence comes from Neoceratodus forsteri, assembly GCA_016271365.2. NCBI lineage: Eukaryota > Metazoa > Chordata > Ceratodontiformes > Ceratodontidae > Neoceratodus > Neoceratodus forsteri. The sequence goes on along the minus strand of CM028130.1, from coordinate 1,109,802,321 downwards.
ATTTTGCTGCAGATGTAGGCATGATGGAAACATAGCCTGAAGTTGCACTCATCCAAAAAATCCACAGCTTGTAAACCAGAAGTTGGAAAGCCAACTGCCCCAGCAAGGAAATGACAGCAGAGCCCCATGAAGGAGCGACCTGGGTCTCTGACAGTGCATTGCTCCATAAAATGGACTGATCCTGGAATCTCCCAAGGGAATAAGCTCCCCTCAGGACTACTGGGCCCCAGATCTGACATTTCTGTCCTTATTGATAGAAACCATACAACACTTTACTCGATAGCGGGTCACAGGTTATCATCCACCATTCTTTCTACAACAGCCACTTAAAAAACTGCTTCTGATGCCTCTGAAAGGACTTTCTATGTGGGGCCTGAGCAATACCAGCTTCCCCTATGATGATTACAGCATCATAAAATTTGAATTCCCTTGAGCTGGTAAGGGAATGCCACACAGGACTGATGCCATAGCATTAATATGCATAGAATCCAAAAGTATGGATGACACTCCAGTGCTGATCAGTACCAATGCTGATATGTTTGGGAGGCTGGCCCAAAGGTGACAAGAGAGAGGAGGAATATAGTGCATGCCAACAGAGTCCATCCTTGCAAGCAATTGAAAAAACAGTGAGCCTGAGACTTGAAACCCCAAAGCAAGTGGTGCAAGAAGAGCCCATTGGGGTAATTGACTCTGCTGACAGTCGTGAAGTGGTCTTACCACCCAATGAGAGGTACCAAGTGAAGGGGACTGTAAAATTCAAGTGCCAGCTAACGGCACCTACTATCATCACTGATGCGCCAGCTGACAGCTACCCACCAGAAGGACTGATGGTCCAAAGAGGAGTTATGCACACTCTTCCCCACCTTGGGAAAGAAAGGTCCCAGTCAGGAGGAAAAATTAAACCAAGAAACCAATCATCTTGCAGACAGGATGACTGTTGGCAAATATCTTCCATGTAGTCAGTGTAACCAAAGTGGACCCTGAAGTTGCCACTACCACAGAAATTGACTCCAAACTACTTGAGTTTGGAGACTCACTAATATCTGACCACTCTCTGTGGAGTCTAAGTAAAAAGCTGGCAATGAAAGTATTCTCCTGAAAATAATAGGAAATGGGATGCGTCAAGAGATAACATCACACCTGCCTTTGGGATGATAGACCTTTCTGTGAGAGATTCTGATGAATGGCCTTTACTGACACAAATGACTTAAACTAAGCACTGAACTCACTTCTCCTGTGGACTGTATTGATGAGTTTACAGCACCAGTGCTGACACAGCAGTCCTTTGAATGTGAAGTGCTACTTACAGGAACTATTGGCTGCAGAAATCATCAAACAATCACAAAGTTAAAGAAAATACTGCATCAATCTGCCCGCTGGAGTTCTACCAGTATGAGAGGATGCCTCAAGTTTTGTCCTGGCACCCTGCCACTTTACAGAGGTTAATGGAGAAAGTGGTGGGAGATATGCATCTACTGGAGGTGTTGGTATACCTAGATGACCTGACAGTGTATAGCTGCACACTGTAGGAGCATAACACCCAACTCATTGAAGTGCTGGACAGATTGGAAGAGTTCTGTTTAAAAGTTTCCATCAACAAGTGCCAGTTTTGTCAGCCATCTGTTAAATATGTGGGGCACATAGTTTCAGAAAACTGAGAACAGAGCAACCCAGCAGATGTAGTGGAACTCACTCCTTGGCCTGGACCACACAACCTTAAGTCACTACAGTTATTCCATGGATTCTGCAGCTACTACAGGTGGTTTGTAAAATAATATTCAATTGATGTCCACCTTCTGAACAACCTCATACAGGGGTACTCACCTACCTGCAAATAGAAAGTCCACTCTGGGAGGGACAATTCCTACACAGAGCACTGGTAGGTAAACAAGCCTTTTGGTGCAAAGTGGAATGAACAATGTGAAGTGCCAATCTAAGAAATAATCAAGCATCTGAGTAAAGCACCTGTACTGGCATTCACTGACTCTGCCAAACCATACATCCTGCACACTGACATCAGCATAAGTGGTTTAGGGACCGGCTTGTACCACGAGCATCCTGAAGGATTTCATCCAGCTGCTTTTGCCAACTGGAGTTTGAATCCCTATGAAAAGTGCTATTCAGTGCACAAACTAGAATTTCTGGCACTTATATGATCTGTCACTAAAAAAATGACATGACTATTGTACCTGTAAGGAGCCCAGTCTACAATGAGAACAGACAATAATCCACTCATGTAAATACAACTGACAAGTTTTTCCCACAGATGCAGCAGAAGGGGAGCAGGTCAGTGGTCTTGCTGTCCACCCAGACTGGTGTGCTATAATTGGGTTTGCCTCTATTTCTTCTAGGGTTTTCTTTTAGATGCAGTGAGTTCAAGGAGCTGCAGCCCTAACAGACAGGGAATGGAACAGGAGACCTAAAAGAATGGGAAAGCAGCAGCAGGAGACATTGCTGGCTTCACAGTGGATAGAGTGATCAAAAAAGGAATCTGGTTATCAGAGGGTTTATTTTTGTTTGATTACTTTTACCCACAGGTTGTTTGATTTTAATACATCTGCCTGCACGGGGGGGGGGGGTCTGATGCAGAAACTGAGGCAGGGGTTTAAACTGGAAGGCTAGGTTAGCTGGCCAAGGCACCTAGCTTCACCTGAGCTCTTTCCTTCTAGCTTGCTTGAAAGGACAGAACTAAGAACCTTACCAGAGTAAAGGAAAGGATTAAGACTTTTGGCTAGGCAGATTTACTGTGTGTTGTTGTTTTTATCTTGTACTCACAGGGATTGTTACTGTTTGTTGCTAACATTTTATTACTTTATTTTTCTCTGATTCAAATTGCTGTTGCTGGGTATACCTTCTGCTGCATTATTACAAGGTGTGCCTACAGGTGTGTGCTAACAGATTACTGTTGTAATTTTCTGATTTAAATTGTCTTTTGCAAGGTATACCTTCTGTTACTGCTTTATTTTTCTCTGTAGCAAAGTGTTTCTTGCAGGGTATATCTTCTGTGAAATTATGACAGGTGGTGTTTACATTTATGTGTTTTTTTATCATTAGGCTAAGCAAAATTACTGTTTGCCCCATTTTATTTATTTCTTTTTTGCTGAAAAGGTTTCTTTTGTCTCAGAGGTGTTGCAGTCTCCTTCTCACATTGAAGACAGGGAAAGTGAGAAAGCAGCCACAGCTTCCTTGAATCAAGGAGGTTATTTTCTAGACTACCCTGAACTGAATTATTACTTTTTTGACCTGTGTAAGTAACTAGTATTGATTCTGTTTTTGAGGTGGACTTTTCTTAGTTTTAACTTTAATTTGCCTGGAAGGAACTGTAGCTGGGAGATATTTTCAGTCAGTTGTGACTAGACCTGTTACTTAACCTTTGTGAAATAGGTGTCTGAAAGGAAGGAAGGCATTTCCGGGGTGGAGGGTAAGAGCTGTAGGTGATTGTTTCTGGACAGCATAGGTTTACTCCCACCCATCCTCCCTCACACCCACCCCCCAAGCACATAACTTCCTTTATAGCAGGGGCTCTGACATCACTTCCTCAAAACTGCTAAACAACATACACCTGTTCATATCCTTAAAGGCACAGACAGTGAATAGGGGGTAGAGACACTCACATACTTGCACACACTAAAACAAGAACAAAAAACCAAAAAGCATCTGTAACTGGAAGGGACACAGACATGTGGGGAGTGGTGCAATGCACTGGCTGTGGAGCAGCAGTCTTCTGGGAGACATTCTGGAAACTGTGTTGCTGCCCTATTTGTAAGCACCTCTCTGGTCTGAGGGAGGAGGTTGTTGATCTCCATGCTGACCTGGCAAGGATTCAGGAAACCTGCTCTCCCACCCAGGGACAACCCAGGCCACTGCCACTACTTCAGAGGTTGCCAAGAAAGAGGAGTGGTTGGACCACAGTGGGCTCAGGGAGGGTGATGGTGGTGGAACAGAGGCGCACCCTTCCAGTAGTGCCTCTCCACAATTCATTCACCACTCTGGTGAAGCATAGTTCCTCTATGGAGGCACCTGCAGTGGATACCAAGGAGGATTCTGGGAACCTTCACAATGGAGACTCACAGGAGGGAGGCACAGGACCCCACAGGGGAAGGAAACAACTTCTGGTCAGGGACTCAATTGTTAGGGGGTTAGAACTTGGGGAGGGTAAAGGGAGGTAAGGTGTCTTCCCAGCACCAAGGCTTGGAGGGACAGGAAATGCATTCTTAGGATTGTGGGAGCAGCAGCAAGGGGGAGTGAGCTGGATGTCGTTATCCACCTAGGGATGAATGACCTGGCTGAGAATGGGATCAGAGCAGTGCAACAGAAGATTGTGGAGTTGGGATGGGGCTTTAGACAAGTAGCACACACGACAACTTTCTCAGAAGTGCTACCTGTCTATGGCATGGATGAGGCTAGGGCACTCCACATAATGGGATTCAATAACTGTATGAAAAGCTGGTGCAGAGCTCAGGGATTTGGCTTCATTGGGGACCTCGGCTCCACCTGGAGGGATGCAGGCCTATACAGGCATGATGGTCTGCATTTAACCTGGAGGGGAACTAGGATCCTAGGTGATAGGTTTAAATGCTTCAGTGGCAAGCATTTAAACTAGCCAAGGGGGGAAGCACAGAAGAGGAGAAGGGAAATTCTAGCCCCCCCAAAAATCATGGTAATTAGTGGGGTAAACACCAAAATAGAGCAGTCGATAGGGAGAAGGGCAAGGGTAAATGAAGAAAAAGACAAAGGCAATAGGGACAGGGATGGGGCAAAAGGAAATAAAGCCATAAAAAAATGGAGGGTAATGCCCACAGTCTAGGTAAAAAGCTCCCTGAAATGGTGGCCTTGATGGAAGAGGGATGCCTGGATATTGTGGCAGTCACAGAAACATGGTACACACAGAACCATGACTAGGATGTCAACATACCAGGGTACACAATCTACAGGAGGGACAGGGAGGGAAGGAGTGGAGGAGGAGTAGCTCTCTATGTAAGGGAAGGGATAAAAGCAACAGAACTAAAGGGTAAACAGGGTGGAGAGGAGGCACTGTGGGTCACCCTGGCAACTGGAAATGGCTCCACAATCTGCACAGGGGTTGTATACAGACCCCTGTCTCAGGGGGAGGAAATGGACAAAGAAATAATAGAAGGCTTCCTTGGGATGGCAGAGAAAAGGGAGATATTGCTGATGGGGGACGTGAATATGCCAGATGTTGATTTTAGCACCTTTGCTGCAGCCACATCCAAGAGCAGAGCCATTCTCGATGCCCTACAAGGGGCATGCCTCAGACAGCTAGTTTTGGAACCCACTCGGGAGAGATCAATCTTGGACCTGGTGTTCTCAAATGGGGATGGAGAGAGGATCTCTGATCTTGAAGTGGGTAGCCATCTGGGAACAAGTGCCCACCAAACAGTGGGGTTCACGGTAAACTTAGCTGTAGAGTCAAGCCACACAAAAATGAAGATACTGGACTTCAGGAGGGATGATTTTGTCAAAATGGGAGAGTGCCTCAGAAAAGCACTAGCAAACAGGCAAGAAGGTGGGGTGGAGCAACAGTGGGCAAACAAAACCACCATCACAGAGGCAACAAGTCTTTGTGTGAAACAAATAGACAAATCAAAATGAAAGAAAAAAACACTATGGTTCTCAAAAGAAGTGGTGGGGAAAGTAAGGGAAAAAATATAGCATTCAGGAAGTATAAGGAAACACAGAAGAAGCAGGACAGAGAACTGTACCAGTTAAAGCAGAAGGAAGCGGGTAAGGCAGTCAGAATAGCAAAGGCCCAAACTGAGGAAAAGATAGCCAACTCAGTCAAGAAGGGGGATAAAACCTTTTATAGCTACATTAGGGAGCAAAGAAAGACTAAGGCAGGGATACTGAGGCTGAACAAAGAGGAAGGTGGTTGGGCAGAAAGCGACAGTGAAAAAGCAGGGATACTGAACAAATACTTCTGCTCAGTATTCACAATGGAAAAGCAGGGGGAAATACCAAATCCAGTCAATAGAAGCACTCTGGATAGGGGGGTTGATATTAGTTCTTTCACAGAAGAAAGGGTTCTGAAAGAACTCTTAAAACTGAAGGTGGATAAAGCAATGGGGCCTGATGGGATTCACCCCAGAATTTTAAAAGAACTAAGGGAAGAACTAGTAACACCACTGACTACCCTTTTCAATAAATCATGGGAGGATGGGGTGGTACCTGAGGACTGGAGGAGGGTGGATGTGATTCCCCTTCATAAAGGTGGAGCAGGACAGAGGCAGGAAACTACAGACCTGTCAGCTTGACCTCAGTGGTAGGAAAAATGATGGAATCACTTCTGAAGGAAAGAATTGTTGAGTACCTAGAGGTCAGTGGGGCACAGGACCCAAGGCAGCATGGATTCACAGTGGGTAGGTCATGTCAGACAAATCTAATTGATTTCTTTGACTGGGTGGCCAAAGCAGTAGACCAGGGAGGGGCTGTGGACATGGCCTATCTAGACCTTATCAAGGCATTTGACACTGTCCCGCACAAAACATTAATAAAAAAATTAGCCATCCTGGGAGTGGGTCTCAGGGTGGTAGCCTGGGTAAAACACTGGTTGGACAACAGGACACAATGGGTAATAGTAAATGGAGTCCACAGTGAAGAAAGAAGGGTTACTAGTGGGGTACCACAGGGTTCAGTACTGGGTCTGGTCCTTGTTGATGTCTTTACAAGTGATATTGCAGAGGGACTGGAAGGGAAAGTATGTCTCTTTGGAGATGACACATAGATCTGCAACAGGGTTGATACACAAGGTGGGGGTGGAAAGCATGAAAAGGGACTTGGAAAGGTTGGAGGAATAGTCAAATGTATGGCAGCTTAGATTCAATGCAAAGAAGTGCAAAGTAATGCACTTGGGAAACAAAAACCCAGAGGAAGAGTACACAATGGGGGGTGAAATACTGACAACAACAAAAATGGAAAGGGACCTGGGGGTAGTCATATCAGATGACCAAAAGGTGGGTCAGCAATGTGAGAAGGCAGTAAGGAGGGCTGGAGAGATACTGGGATGCATGGGAAGAGGCATCACCAGTAGAAAACAGGAAGTTGTTGGCCCTCTGTACAGACAGTTGGTAAGACCACATCTGGAGTACTGTGTACAGTTCTGGAGACCCCATCTCTACAAAGACATAGACAGGGTGGAGGCTGTCCAGAGGAGGGCAACCAAAACAATGCAGGGTCTGCATCAGATGACATATGAAAAAAGACTAAAGGAACTAAAGATGTATAGCCTTGAGGAAAGGAGGGAGTGGTGGACATGATAGAAACTTTCAAATACCTCAAGGGAATCAACAAAGTCCAAGAGGGTAGCATCTTTCAGAAAAAATGTGTAAAAACAAGGGGGCACAATTTGAAGATAGAGGGGGGATGGCTCAGAGGTAATGTGAGGAAGTATTTCTTCACAGAGAAGGTTGTGGATACATGGAACAGCCTTCCTGAGGAGGTCATAGAGTCAAAAACAGTGGGGGAATTCAAGAATGCATGGGACAGACATAAGGCAATTCCAGTGGGGGTTAGGAGAAAGTAGGCTGTTGGTTAACTAGTATCTGCAGCTTATCCGTTAGGTAAGGAAATGGGCAGACTAGGTTGGCCAAGCGGTCCTTATCTGCCATCAAATTCTATGTTTCTATGTTTATTTAATATCCTGCAGCACTGTGCTGATTACTAGTTGTAACAGTGAGTGCTGGGGCTGATTTGAAGTAACCGTTATTCATTCGGGCTACCTGGTTAGGTGATTGTTTGTCTGGAGATTCAGACTGATTGTCCTCCACAGCAGAGGAGATTAGACCTGCCCTACCCTCCTCCATCCCACCCACACCAGGCTAGTCCACCTTTATAGGTGGACAGTCTGGATGCAGGTTACTACTTCCTGATTTGGGTCAGGGCAAAAGGGACTACAACCACATCACAAAGCTTCAGAACTATCAGTAGGGCAACCCCCATACAAAGGGTAGCACTGCCTTAAAACACAAAGTAAAACAGGGGAAAGGAGGGAGAGGAAAAAAACCTGATACAGGCAGGGAAAGGGAGGTGAAATACTGTGCTCAGGCATGATGCAAAGAGTGGTTCACTGCAGTGGGTGCGGGGCAGCAGTTTTCAGGAGAACATTCTGGGAACTGCGATGCTGCCCCATATGCAGTCACCTCTCTGGACTGAGGGCAGAAGTGGCCAGTCTCCAGGCTGAGCTGACAGGAATACTGGGGACCTTTGCCCCCACCCAGAGATCACCATGTTGTCAGCCAGCACCCCAAGGAATTCCTTGGCAGAGGGCTGGATGGACTACAGTGGGTTCAGGGAGGATGAGGAAAGGGGGTCCGAGACACATCCCCAATCCAGTCCAACTCAGGAACTCATATGATGTCCTACATGAGAGGGAGAATCATGAAAGGGAACCCAGAGTTTAGACTGTTGAGGATGAGCAGATCATCCAGGAGGGTGACCAGGGTGTGAGTAGAAGAGAACCTAAGAAGAGGAGGAAGCTACTCCTTTTTTTTTTTACCAGGAGATACACACTAAGCTGAAAGCTTGTTTACAGGTGTGAGCTAGGGGCACAAGGAAGTTATGTGACTTGCTCAGTGTCACACAGTGTGCAAGTGGGGGCTGTGGGATTCAAACCCAGTTCTCCAGGTTTGCAGATCAAAGCCTTAAACCACTGCACTACACTGCCTCCATTGCAGTCACCTCTCTGGTCTGAGTGTGGAAGTGGCCAGTCTCCAGGCTGAGCTGGCAGGAATACTCCAGGTGGGGGACTCAATTGTCTAGGCATGGAATTGGGTACAGGACCAGGGAAGGAGAAGAGGTCAAGTGCCTTCCAGGAAGCACTGCTAGATGGGAAGGGGAGCAGATCCTATGGATCACTAAAGCAGTGGCTAGGAGGGGAGACTGGAGGTTGTTGTCCACTTAGGGACAAATCACCTATCCAGTGAGAGGATAAACATCAGTGAAGTACAGGAAGACTTCAGGAGGTTGGGAGGAAGCTTTGGAGAGGTAGCATACTCCATAACTTTTTGGGAGGTGCTTCCGGTCCATGGCAGGGTAGAGACTAAGAATCTCCATATCAGAAGCTTCAACAAGTGGTTGGAGGGCTGTGCAGGGAGAAGGGATTTGACTTCATTGGGGACCCATCTTAAACGATGTGGCCCTGTACTCTGGTGATGGGCTGCATCTGTCCAGAAAGGGGAAATCAGTCCTAAAAGAACGGTTTAAGTACTACATTGCTGAGCATTTAAACTAGCCGTGGGGGGGCAGCAGGAAGACTCTAGCAGCTTACCCTCACAAGTTAGAGAAGCCAGAACTGAAGATCAGGAAGACAAGATGCAGAAAGTAACACCTGTAACAGACATAATGGGAGAGGCAGGAGAAAAAAGGAACAGAAGAAAGGAGATCAGGGTTGAGGGGAGGAAACAGGAGAGGAAAGGTTTAAATAGAGGGAAGATAGGCACCAAAACATGGAATGCCATGGTTACAAATGCTTGCAGCCTGGGAAATAAAATCCCAGACCTGGAGACGCTGCTAGTAGAGGCAGACCTGGACATAGCAGCAATAACAGAGACCTAGTACACTGCAAATCATGGTTGAGACATAAATGTACCAAGGTATTCTCTATTCAGAGGGATGGGGGAGTAAAAAGGAGGGGTGGTCATGTACGTCAGGGAAGGGGTAAAGGCAGTGTAGTTACAGGCTAGGTGGGGGGAAGCCAAGGCACTGTGGGTCACCCTTGAGTCAGACAAGGGCACAACAATCCACACAGGGGTGATCTACAGGCCTCCATCTCAGGGGGAGGAGGTAGGTAGGGACCTGGTGGAGGAAATACACAAGATGGCAGCGAAGGCGGAGGTGGTGCTGCTGCTGGGTGATTTCAGTTTGCCAGATGTGGGTTGGACCATCCCAACAGCTGCTTCAAACAGAAGCAGAGACATCTTGAATTCCCTTCAGGAGGCGGGCCTCAGGCTGCTAGCACTTGATCCCACCAGGGGCATGGCAACTCTAGACCTACTGCTGACAAATAGTGAACAATTCACAAAATTCTGGGTAGAAGGTCAACTGAGGACCAATGACCACAACATAGTGTGGTTTAGCTTGGGGACAGGGACACAGTCAAGTCACACAAAGTCAAGGGTTTTAGATTTCAGGAGGGCAGACTTTGATAAGATGGGGGTGTATCAAAGAAGCACTGGCAAGTAGAGAAGGAGGGGGGTGAAGGCACAGTTGGAAGACATAAAGGTAGCCATAGGGGAGATAACAAACCAGTGCAGTAGGGTGATAACCAAAGGCAAGAGACAGAGGAAAACACTATGGTTCTCTAAAGATGTTGCGGAGAAGGTAAGGGGCAGAACGGTGGGATTCAGGAAATATTAGGAGACTCAAAAGAAAGAGGACAGGGAGGTGTACCTAAAGTGTCTAAAGGAAGTAGAGAAGGCTGTTAGGAGCTCAAAGGAGCAGACTGAGGAAAAATGAGCACAGACAGTAATGAAAGGAGATGATACATTCTTTAGGTACATCAGTGAAAGAAGGAAAGCTGGGGAGGGATTGTTAGTGTCAGAGAGGATGAGGGGGAGTGTAAGGAGGGAGATCTGGAAAAGGAAAAAATACTGAATAAATACTTTTGCTCAGTATTCACTGAAGAAGAGAAGGGTCAGGGACCTCAGCTAGGCAACAGATATGGGGGGGATCAACATCAGCCCATTTACAGTGGCAAGATTCCTAGAGGAGCTCACGAAACTGAAGACACAACAAAAAAGGAAAGGGACCTGGGGGTAATCATATCAGATGACCTTAAGGTTAGCAAGCAATGTGAGAAGGCAGTAGCGAGGGCTGGGGGTATACTGGGATGTATAGGGAGAGGCATCAGCAGCAGAAAACAGGAAGTTGTTATCCCTCTGTACAGACAGTTGGTGAGACCCCATCTGGAGTACTGTGTCCAGTTCTGAAGGCCCCATCCACAAGGACATAGACAGGATAGAGGTAGTCCAGAGGAGGGCAACTAAAATGGTGCAGGGTCTGCAAGACAAGCCGTATGAGGAGAGAATAAAGGAGCTTAATATGTATACCCTTGAGGAAAGAAGGGAGAGGGGGGACATGATAGAAACTTTTAAGTACCTCAGTGGAATCAACAAAGTCCAAGAGGGTAGCATCTTTCAGAAAAAGAGACTTGCAAGAACAAGGGGACACAATTTAAAGATAGAAGGAGGGCGGTTCAGGGGCAATGTGAGGAAGTATTATTTCACAGAGAGGGTAGTGGATGCATGGAACAGCCTTCCTGAGGAGGTTGGGGTCTAAAACTGTGGGAGAATTCAAGAATGCATGGGACAGACATAAGGCAATTCTTGTGGGGGGTAGGAAGAAATAGGCTGCTGGTTAACTAGGATCTGCGGCCTATCCTGTAGGTAGGGAAATGGGCAGACTAGATGGGCCAAGTGGTCCTTATCTGCCGTCAAAGTCTATGTTAAGATAGACAAAGCAATGGGGTCAGATGGCATACATCTCAGAATATTAAAGGAGCTATGAAGGGAGCTAGAGTGCCTCTGGCAACCTTTTTCACAGAGTCACTCAACACAGGAGGAGTTCAAGAGGACTGGAGGAGGGCACATGTAGTCCCACTTCACAAAAACGGTAGCAGGGAGGTGGCAGGGAACTATAGGCTGGTCATCCTCACTTCAGTAGTGGGTAAAACCATGGAGGCACTGCCTGAAGAAAGAATGGTGGGGCACTTGGAATCTGATGGTGCCCAAGATCTGATGCAGCATGGATTCACAGCAGGCAGGTCATGTCAAACAAATCTAATAGATTTTTTTGACTGGGTTACAAATTAGGTGAATTGGGTGGGGGGGTGGACATGGCCTACCTCGATTTCAGCAAGGCTTTCAACACCATCCCACATAAAAGGCTGGTAAACAAAATGGATAGTCTGGGCATGGGCCACAAGGTGGTAAACTGGGTCAAAAGCTGGCTGACAGACAGGAGGCAGAGGGTGGTGGTAAATGGGATCCAATCTGTGGAGGGGTGTAACAAGTGTGGTACCTCAGGGTTCAGTCCTTGGCCCAGTACTGTTTAATGTCTACATTAGGGACTTGGCAGAAGGGCTAGAAGGATAGGTCTGCCAGTTTGTAGATGATACCAAAATCTGCAACAGGGTAGATACTCTGGAAGAGGTGGATAGAATGAATAGGGACCTAATAAAACTGGAAAACTGGTCAGTGGTGTGGCAGCTGAGGCTCAATTCCAAAAAGTGCAAAATAATGCACCTAGGATGCAGGAAACCAGAGGAGAGTTACAGTATGGTAGGAAAGTTGCTAACAGTGACCAAGGAGGAAGGGGATGCTAGGGTTGTCATTTCTGACAACCTAAAGACGTCAAAGCAGAGTACAAAGACTGCAGTGAAGGCCAGTGGCATGCTTGGGTGCATAGGCAGAGGTATCGCTTGCAGAAGGAGGGAGGTGGTGATTCTGCTGCATAAAACACTAGTGAGGCCTCACCTGGAATACCATGTGCAATTCTGGAGGTCGCATCTTCGAAAGGACATAGACAGGATGGAGGCAGTCCAGAGGAGGGCGACAAAGATGGTACAGAGCTTGGAGTAGAAATCATATGAGGAGAGACTAAAGGACCTCAATATGTGCTCACTAGAGAAAAGGAGAGAGCAGGGAGATGTGATAGAGACCTTCAAGTACCTTAGGGGCTTAAACAGGATGCAGGGCATGACATCTTTCAATATAGGGGAAATACAAGAATGAGGGGGCATGATATGAGATTGGGAGCAGGAGAAAGGGGAATGTGAGGAAGTTTTTCTTCACAGAAAGGGTTGTGGACACATGGAACAGTCTGTCACAGGAGGTGGTGGGAGCAAACACAGTGGTTGCATTCAAACATGCATGGGACAGGCATAAAGGAACCTTTAGGGTGGTAAATGAAGAAGAAAGCTGCTGACCAAGTAGTGTCAATGGAAGCAAACAAGGATAGGCTTATGGGCAGACTGGATGGGCCTAGCAGTCCTAATTGGCTGACAGCTTCTGTTTCTATGTTTCTAAGTTGGATGTGGCAAGACACCAGTGACTTTCAGCTGTATCCAGCTCCAGTCACAGTCTGGAATACTGCAGTGGCTGAAGCAACATTGACACTGACACTTTTTCCCAGTATCAACACTCTGATCAGCCAAATCAAAGTACAGTATTTCAGTTCTAATTGTAGCAGTAAAGGCCAAGTGTTTGAAATTTGAAACTACAGATAATGGGGGTTGAGGCCCAGAGAGAACACATAGGACAGGTAACAAACCAATGCACTAGCATGATATCCAAGGGCAAGAGAAGGAGAAAACCACTATGGTTCTCTAAAGATGTGGCAGAGAAAGTAAGGGCCAAAAGGGTGGGATTCAGGAAGTATAAGGGGACTCAAAAGGAAGAAGACAGAGAAGTGTACCTAAAGTGTCTAATGGAAGCAGGGAAGATGGTTAGGAGAGCAATGGCACAGATGAAGGAAAGATTGTTGCAGACTGTAAGGAAAGGGGATAAGACATTCTACAGGTACATCAGCTAAAGACGGAAGGCTAGGGGAGGGATTGTAGGGCTCAGAGGGAATGAGGGAGAGTGTAAAGAGGAAGACCTGGAAAAGGTAGAAATACTGAACAAATACTTCTGCTCAGTATTCACTGAAGAAGGGGAATGTCAGAGACCACAACTGAGCAACAGATATGGAGGGGGTGGGGGGAGAGATCAGCACTAGTCCATAAACAGCAGAGAGTCCTGGAAGAGCTTGCAAAACTGAAGGTGGACAAAGCGATGGGGCCTGATGGCATACACTCAAGAATTTTAAAGGAACTGTGAAGGGAACTGGCAGAGCCTCTGGCAACCCTGTTCACAGAGTCACTCAGCACAGGAGTGGTGCCACAGGACTGGGGGAGGGCACCTGCAGTCCCTCTTCACAACAGCGGTAGTAGGGGGGAGGAGGAAGAAAACTACAGGCCAGTCAGTCTCACCTCGGTGGTGGGTAAATCATGGAGGCTCTGCTTCAATTCCATTCCAGCCCCTACAATAAACACAAGCCCACTCCCCCTCAAAATCACCAATAATGCTGGTGAGCAGATTGAGCGGGTACAATCATTTAAGTACCTAGGGGTCACCATTGATGACTCTCACTTATATGAACCATATTGACTCTCTTGTCAGACCAGTCAACACAAAGATTAGGGTCCTCTATAGACATAAGAAATCCCTCACTCCGGAACCACTCCAAATCTCAGTCTTCAGCTCTGTACTCTCCACTATAGACTAAGAGCTAGTGGTCTATAGAGCTGCCACTGATACTGCACTCAACAGGGTCCAAATTGCATTAAATAAGGCATGCCGCCTGATCCTCAGCACAGACCTAGACTCACACTTGCACCCTATATGAGCGTACAAACTGGCTTAACCTAAAAGACAGGCTCAAATACCAAACCTGTCTACTGGGTAAGAAGGCACTCCTTGGAAAAAACCCTGCCCTACATAGAAAACCTGCTCGAGGCCTCTCTCTCAACCCACGTCACCTGAGGGAGGAAGAATGGAGCACTGTCCATCCCATTCCAGCGAACCTCACTTGGGCAGTGCACGTTCTCCTACTGAGCCCCCCCTCTGGCTAAATGAACTCCCGCAGAAACTACAAACACACAGCCTTCCACAGTTCAAAACAGGCCTCAAACAGTACCTAAAGTCTAGCTCACAATGCACCTGTTTCTCAGGCCATACTTGAAAGACTAACCAACACCTCCGGTTAAACCCAGCACATATACCTAGAAAAACCTGCCCTCATCCCAGCCTAGCCAGGAGCACTAGTAAGCTATTAATTCTCCTTACCACTCTGCATACTGCCCCCCCCAAACACCCCTTCTCCCACTTTCCCAACCATAGTCTATCAATGGACTTTTTGTGGTCTCCAGGTCTGAGCCACCCAGAGAATCATCCAAGACGTAACCTAAATCCTCTTATAATCATTTTGTTTTCCACTGTTTGTCTAAAATTCTCATGTACTACTCTTTAATTGCCTAATGTGCTGAACCCTGTAACAACTGTATTTGTTCTGAACCTGTAACTACTGTATTTGTGTCTTGTATTGTTTGTCCACCCTGACGTGGAACCTTTGCAAAAGAGCTCACGCTCAAAGGTCTTCTGATATTACAAATAAATAAATAAATAAAATAAAGAAAGAATAGTGGGGCACTTGGAATCCAACAGTTCCCAAGACCCAAGGCAGCATGGATTCACATCAGGGAGGTTGTGTTAAACAGATCTGATAGATTTGTTTGATTTGGTAACAAAGGAGGTGAATCAGAGGGAGCAGTGGATGTGGCCTTCCTCAATTTCAGCAAGGCCTTTGACACCATCCCACATAAAAGGCTGGTCAGCAAGATGGGTAGTCAGGGCATGGGCCACACAGTGGTCAAATGGGTTAGAAACTGGTTAGCAGACAGGAGGCAGAGGGTGGTGGTAAATGGGATCCAATCCGAGGAGAGGGGGATAACAAGTGGGGTACCTCAGGGATCAGTCCTTGGGCCAGTACTGTCTAATGTCTACATTACCGACATAGCAGAAGGGCTGGAGGGCAAAGTCTGTCTGCTTGCAGATGACACCAAAATTTGCAACAGGGTAGATATGCCAGTGGGGATGGAAAAAATGAGAAGTGACCTAAAGAAACTGGAAAAATGGTCCGAGGTGTGGCAACTGAGGTTCAGTTCTATGAAGTGCAAAATAATGCACCTGGGATGCAAGAACCCAGGGGAGAGCTACAAGATGGGGTGGGGGATTTAATGACAGTTACCAGGGAGGAAAGGGATCTCAGGGATATCATTTCTGATGACCTGAAGGTGTCAAAACAGAGTACTAAGGTGACAGCGAAGGCCAGTGGCATGCTAGGGTGCATAGGCAGAGGTTGCACTAGTAGAAGGAGAGAGGTGGTGATTCCTCTATATAAAACAGTGAGGCCTCACCTGAAGTATTATGTACAATTCTGGAGACCGCATCTTCATAAGGACATAGACAAAGTGGAAAAAGTCCAGAGAAGAGTGATAAGGATGATAATACACAGCGTGCACTTGAAAACGTATGAAGAGAGGTTGAAGAACCTCAGTATGTACTCACTGGAAGAGAGGAGGGAGCGGAGGGACATGACAGAAACCTTCAAGTACCTTAAAGGCATAAACAAGGAGCAGGGGGTGGCATCTTTCAATATCGGAGTAGTAGGAGAACAAGGGGGCATGATATGAGAATTGAGGGGGGGCAGGTCAAAGGGGAATGTGAAGAAGTTTTTCTTCACAGAAAGGGTGGTGGATACATGGAACAATCTGCTACAAGAGGTGGTGGGCACAAACAGAATGGGGGGCTTAAAGTGAGCTTGGGACAGACATAAGGGACCATCAGGGTGGGAAGGGAAGAAGATAGCTGTTGACCAAGTAGGGTCGAAGGCCACAAACAAGGATAGGCTTAAGGGCAAACTAGATGGGACTGGTGGTCCTTATCTGCTGACAATTTCTATGTTTCTATGTTTATGTTTTGATGCCACTCCCACCAATCTGCATTGAGCAATCAACATGGTGGGGGCCTCTCCAGATGCTATTCTGACTGCATATCTTAATTTCACTGGTTTGGACCTTTTGTCTTTGCCCCAGCCTACCAACAAACCCAATAGGAAGACTGTGTATTACATGGTGTTTTACATGCCCTAGAGAAGGTCAGGATGTAAGTCAGTTACAAAGAACTTGCAAATATATTTGCAGACCCATTGCCAGCTGGGATTTGCCAGGTTTAAATGAACTCTACTTTCATGAGCCTCCATTTTTCTTTTTTTTTTCTTTGTTTTACATTGTCTGAGTGTCTCCATTTAAATCCTGCCTGCTGCCAGCAACTGTAGTGGTGTGTGCATGGTTGCCCTGTGTCTCGCATCCTCCCCTGTTTTTCCAGTCTCCCCCCATCCCAGTCATGTGGAGGGCCCAGGGGGCCCTACGCTTCCACATCAGTGTGGATGTATGCATGTATGGAGGGATGGAAGCACAGGGCCAGGAGGGCACTGCACTTCCATAGGCAAATGGAAATGAAGGGACCTGCATGAATAAAGATACGATTATACTATCTCAAAAAGTAAAAAAATATGTTGCAAAAAAACTTCATAAATGCAGCTGTTAGGGTTCAGATTACACCGTCAAAAGTAGAGAAACCATTATGGCTTCACTTCTCTTAAGCCTTCACAAATCAGGCAAGGGTCTTCCTTTGGGTTCTCAACCCTAACGCTCACCCCAATTTGATACAGTCTGCACATCTGAGCTTATTTGCTAATGGAATGGGGTGAGTGTTATGGCTGAGAACCCAAAGGAAGACCCCAAGCCTAATCTGTGAAGACTCAGGAGAAGTGAAGTTGTAACAGTTTTCCCTTTTGCTGCCTGCAGGGTGGTGGTGATGGGGGGTTAGAGTTGAGAACCCTAACACCACATTTACTTACTTTTGTCGGTATAATCTGAAATGCAACCATTGCATTAATGAGTTTTGTTGCAATGAAAATATATATATATATATATATATATATATATATATAAGGAAAAAATCCATTTAATGCATCAGTTAGGGTTGTTCTACAGTGACAGAAGTGAGGAAATTCTGTCTTAGGGTTGAAACCCCCCCCCTTGCACCCCTTCAGCCTGCCCCACCCAACTGACATCGGGGTGTACGTTGCGGTCATTGGCCCTAACTTTCACCCCATGACATGTGTGAACAAGCAGAGGCATGGGAGAATGGGGTGAGAGTTAGGACCGACAACCACAATGCAAACCCCGATGACAGTTGGGGGGGGGTTCAGCCCTAACACTGAATTTCCTCATGTTTGTCATTGTGGAACAACACTAACTGATGCATTAAATGGAGTTTTTTGCCTCTAATTTCCCTTCTTTTTGAGAATGAGGACTAGAAATAGTGAATGGAATGTGGAGGTGGGCACGCGGGGCACAACATGATTTTTTTGTGACATAGTAATGGTAACAGCAATGCAAATGTAAGTAGTAATGGTTATGCACATGGTGATGCAAACATAAATTGTAAAGCAAGCATTAATAGAAATGCAGGTGCAAAGTGACGCCAAAGTGAAAAGAGACGCAAATGGAGACACAAGCGCATACAGAAAAGCAACTGGTAACGTGCACTGTCACAGTACCGCTATTGTAAACACAAATAAGTGTGACAGGAACAATAACATGAAAGGAAACAGAAACACAAACGCAAGTGTGTACGGAAACACAAACTGAAATGCGCACGGTCACGGTACTGCATTTCTAAATGGAAATGGTAACAGTAACAGCAACAATAACACCAAAGGAAACAGAAACACAAATGCAAACTCAAGCATGTATGGAAACGCAAATTGTAATGTGCATGGGCATTTAAACACAATTGGAAATGCAAATAGTAACTGAAAGAACAATGATAACGCAAAACAAAAGACAAACGCAAACAGAAGCAGAAGGGCGGCCGCCATCAGAAATAGTAATGCGCACGGTGATGCTAAGTGAAACACAAACAGTTGTGGAGACAGAAATAGTAACAGTAATGCAAATGCAAGCTCAAACGGAAACGCAATGTTTAATGCACACTGTGGCATACATGGGAACGCTAACACAAACGGGCATGGCAAGAGAAGTGTAAAGCCTATGTATAACAGTAAGTGGAACACACACCTTATTTGTCCGCAAAAGTTCAATTGAGAAACACAGTGAAAACAAAGAATGTTTGCATAGTAATGGGCCTCAGAGCAAAAAACGAACAGTTGTAATACTGAATTGCTAATATCTCAATAACCATATGACATAGAAAAAAAATTAAAATTTCACGTGATTCATGAGTTTCCTGGCTAGGTTTTCACTGCATGCATAGCTATGCATTTTTGCAATGAAAATTCTGTATCATGCACCGTTTCTGAGATACGAGCCCTGAAAGGTACGGCGGACGCCACCATGCTAGTCAATGGGAAAAAATGTCAACTTCGGAGTACTGTAACTTTACATCCGTGCAATATTTTTTCACCAAATCACAAAAAGGCACATCTGTGAGATGTTGGTTACCTTCCCTCCAAATTTCAGCCTAAAAGACCAAACCGTTCTTTTGCAGCAGGGTGGCAAAGAATGAATGTCATTTTGGCCATAGTCTAGAAAAGTAGTGTCGTGATTAAGTGTCACAAGTGCGATACTACTTTGCGACACTACTGTTCCCAAAAATTTGGAAAACATATTTATGTGGTGTTTAACCCCAAAATAAGACATGGCTAGCATCCTGAGGGTCTGACTAGGTGAACACAAAAATAATTGAGTTCCTAGAGAGTCCCAATTTTAAATGCCAAGCATTTTTCTGATCAGTAACTGAAAACAAAATGGCAGATTTGCGACACTACTAGGGTAATTTGCAACACTAAAAACAACATTTGTGACACTTTCTAACTTTTTAACTTTTCCCGTTGACTTATAATGGGAACTTGTTTTTTGAATAACTTTTGAACCGTTCAAATATTTTTTCATGAAATCTTCAAAAGGCACATTGGGGACCCTGTCCGCACATTCTCTGAAGTTTTTGGATCGATCACGTAAACCATGTGACCTGTAGGCACGAGCATTATAGGAGTGCTATATATTTATTTTATTTTATTTTTTATTTAGCTTTTATTGATATATGATATATGATATATATTATAGGAGCGCGGTTGCGACCCTATAATTAGGGTTGAGTAGGTACTTTAATGCTAAACCTGAACTTTGCACTTTAATAACTGCAACCATTCAATGGGTTTACACAAAATTTGGTATGCACTGTCCCAAGGAGTAGATCTTTTGACATTCTAAGTTTTGTGTTGGTTGGATTGGTGGATTTCATGCTGTGCATTGTAAATAATGCTGAAATTTGCATTTTGTGGCTGTTTTTTCCTCATCTCGCTGTGGCCAAACTGTTTTCAGAGAAGAAAGAGCTTGCCCCAAAGAACAGGCCAGCATTGGTTTGGTAAAAAAATATGAATCCGTTCAAAAGTTATTAAATTATGAAATTTTGGGTTCTGAGCATGCTCAGGTCAGTCTTTTGGATAGCTGTATGGAAAGAAAAAGGATTTTGGTCTGATGAAATGGGATTTTGATGACGCACAAAAAAGGATCCTCAAAATCCTTTTTCGTGAGAAAAAATTCCTTTTTCGTCAGCCGCCATTTTTTTTTTTAGCCCAAATAAACTGTTATAACTCTTCCCAGGGATGTATTCTGCAGACATCCAAGTATGTATCTTGTTCATCGTGACGTCCTTTATTGTTGTGTGTCATTACTTTCATTTTATGTGGCCTCAGAATGCTTATTTTTATGTCTTAAAATCCTTTTCCGTGACTCGTTTCCATTCCTTTTTCGTGGTGTCAAAATCTTTTCTCGCATCATGAAAAAGGATAAGAACATCTCATGAAAAAGGATGACTTTCTTAAATCCTTTTTCATGAGATGACCAAATCCTTTATCACCAGCAAATTCCTTATTTGTAAAGTGACATAATCCTTTTTCATAATGCAAAAAAGGATTAGGATTTTCCAACCAGATGGCCCTGCCAGTAATCCTTTTTCATGAGATGTCATAATCCTTTCTCATGATGTGAAAAAGGATGTTGACACCTCACAGAAAAGGAATTTGTCAGGTGAAAAAGGAATACTGGCAAGGCCATCTGGTCAGAGAAGTCCTAATCCTTTTTTGCATCATGAAAATGGATTAGAACATCTCATGAAAAAGGAATTTGCTGACGTAAAAGGATTAGGACATCTCATAAAAAAGGATGACTTTCTTACATCCTTTTTCGTGGGATGACTAAATTCTTTTTCACCAGCAAATTCCATTTTTTTTATGAGATGACATAATCCTTTTTCTTGATGCTAAAAAGGATTAGGACTTCTCTGACCAGATGGCCCTTCCAGTAATCCTTTTTCGTGAGATGTCATAGTCCTTTTTTATGATGTGAAAAAGGATTTTGACACCTCATGAAAAACAAATTCGTCTGGAAAAAAAGGATAACTTTGGTCCATAAAATTGCTGTCTTTTGGGATTTTGACCCCAAATCTTCAACATGGCCTTTTAGGGACCCTACTTTATGAACAAAACAGCTGTTGTTATGCAACTTTTACCCGAAAGGTGATTTTGTGGTTGGTTGGTGAATTCATCTTTCAGATGGGATTTGCATAATGATAGTCATATTGTTCATTAGGTGGGGTCCCCAAAAGGCCATGTTAAAAATGTGGGATCAAAATCTCAAAAAATGGCAGAGCTATGACGGTTTGTTGGAATTGTGCAACACACTCTCGTATCTTTGTCAATTTAAAATATTTTGACCTCAGATTTGGAACACAGAATTTTTATTACCCCACCAAATGCAGAAATGGTGTTGCAGTTGCACTGAATTACGTTTCAGTTGGGATTTGAATTTTTCCACCACTGGGTACATCAGGTGGGGTAATAACATGGCTATGATGACACTTGTATCACTCTTGGGCTATAAATGGTCCAGGCCCTGTGCTTCCACAGATTAGTACATACAGTATAAGCATCTATGGAGGAAATGGAGTGCAGGGCCCAGAGATCCCTGCGTGCCGACAAACACATTAGGATATGATTACACTGTTTCAAAAAAGTAAGAAACTAAACTGCAAAATACTTAACTAATGCATCAGTTAGGGTTAAAGCAACAAAAGTAGGGAAATGTGGCATTAGGGTTTCCAACCCTAACACCCCACCCTCCACCCTTCACAGACAAGAGGCATCAGGGGGCATTGGAATCATCATCCCCAATGCTCACCCCATTCTCCTATGCTGCACCAATCTAGTTTATTTTCTAATAGAATGAGGTGAACGTTAGGGCTGATGACCCAATGCCCCCCCCCGATGCCTCTTCATCTGTGAAGAGTGGGGGGTGTTAGAGTTGGAAACCCTGATATCACATTTCCCTACTTTTGTCACTTTAACCCTAACTCATGCATTAACAAAGTTCTTTGCAATATATATATATATATATTAGGGTAAACAGTTGTGCCCCATAGTTAGGGTTGAGTAGCATGTTTAATATTAAACCTCAGTTTTTTTCACTTTAATAACTTTGCAACTGATCAATGGATTTGCATAATATTTGGTATGCACTGTCCTGTGGGGTAGATCTCTTCACTTGATAAGTTTTATGTTGGTTGGATGTTGGGATTCTGAGATCTGGATAGTGAAAAAAGTAAAAAAATCTCCCCTTTTTGTAGTTTGTTCCTCCTCACCTTGTGGCCAGATGGTGTGGAATTTTAGGATGATTTTTGTAGATTAGAAAGAACTTTGGTAGCAGAACAGACAGTGAAAATGTGGTGCAAAAATATTGAACTGTTGCAAAGTTATTAAGTTTTTAAGTTTTCATTATATCCTATGGGAAGTTCGTTTTTCAGGATAGCTGTATTTTTTTCTGAAAAAGGATTTGAGCTCTTGAAAAAGGATTGAGTCTCATGATAGCATTTCTTTTTTTCCAAGACCTGAAATCCTTTTTCATGAAGAAAAATCCTTTTTTGCGAGCTTCCATCTTGTTTTTTTTTCCATTGAGTGAAAAACCTGTGAAATATGTACAAATGTTGTCATTTTAAAAAACTAACACCAGAATCTAGGTAAATGGGCCCCATGTAGCTAGATTCTGACCTTTGTTTTTTAAAATAATGGCTTGCTCACCCAAACTCCCGGGTGCCTAATTTAGCGAGAGGAGCCTTCAGCCCCATTTTCCCTGGTGTCTAGTAGCACCCCTCACTCCCTGATCACTATCCCAACCCATTCCCTGGTGTCTAGTGGGCCCCCACCCTCTGATCAATGTCCCCTATATGTTTTGGTATTTAATTTATATATTCTGACACCAGGATGCCCACCCATGGTGTCAGATAATCCCCATCCCCGCAGCCCTTTGCTTTATTGATGTGCCGACATTGGAGGCCCAATCCCCATGTTGGCATTTTACTCCTAACCCCCCAGTAGTTTTGGACACTGGGGAGCACACTCCCAATGTTCTGAAATCTTTATTTTGCACATGTTTCCCTGAAAAAAAAGAAAACAGTCTCCCGATGTCTTCTTTTTTTACCTGAAAAAAAAAGAAAATGGTCCCTCATCTTCCCTACCCCCATTCCGACTCTCCCACTGAGCACCACCACCCAGCCCACCCCCACCTTACCCTATACTTACTACCAGAGGTCGAAGGCTGTCACTGTCATCTCATTAGTTGGGCCTGGAAGGTGATTTTGCAGTCAGTGCATGAAAACACCTTTCAGGACTGATTAATGGAATGACAGTGCCAGTGTTCATGAGGTGGGATCCGAAAAAGCCCGTGTTGAAAATTTGGTGCAAAAATACCAAAAAATGCCTAAGATACATGTGTCCGTTGAATTTTTTCCTACACATTCTTATAACTTTGGTATTTTCTTAATATTTTGCTGACAAATTTTCAGCATAGCCATTTTTTCACATCACCTGATGAACAATAGAACTGTCATTTTTCACATCCTGCCTGAAATGTGTTTTCACACCTGTGACACGAAATGGCACATTTGCTGCACAGAATCACAATTTGGGACTGATTAATGAAATGACAGTGGTAGTATTCATGAGGTGGGGTCCCCAAAAACCCATGTTGAAAATTTGGTGAAAAAATTCCTGAAAAGGCCCAAGTCGTGTGTGTTTGTTGAATTTATTCTGTGTATACACATATCTTTGGTACTTTTGGATA
The DNA here is from genome assembly GCA_016271365.2 of Neoceratodus forsteri. Classification (NCBI taxonomy): domain Eukaryota; kingdom Metazoa; phylum Chordata; order Ceratodontiformes; family Ceratodontidae; genus Neoceratodus; species Neoceratodus forsteri. The sequence continues at coordinate 1,109,778,560 of CM028130.1, read as the reverse complement.
TTTTGCCACCAAATTTTCAACATAGCCATTTTTCCACACCATCTCATAAACAGTACAGCTGTTATTTTTCACATCCTGCTCAAAATGTGTTTCCACACCTGTGGTGCAAAATGGCGTTGCAGTTGCGCATAATTACATTTTGCTGTGCATTTCATAATTTCTCTGCACCAGGGTCCATGAGGTGGGGTAATAAGATGGCTATGCTGACAATTTGGTCACTGTTGACTGACACATAAAAGCGCAGGGCCCTCTGGGCCCTGCCCTTCTGCACCTACATAAATATACAAATCTACAGGGGGATTGGAGCGCAGGGTCCAAAGGACCCTGCATTCCCACAGTAAAATAAAGATACTATTATACTGACTCAAAAAGTAAGGAAATCAATTGCAAAAAACTGTGTTAATGCATCAGTTAGGGTTAAAGCAACAAAAGTAGGGAAATGTGCCATTTGGGTTTTCAACCCTATCACCCCATTCCCGACCTTGCACAGACCCACAGCTGGGGGGGAGCGGTCTTGGGCCTGAGAACTCTAATGCTCACCCCATTATCTTATACTGTAACCATGTCACCTTATTTTCAAATGGAATGGGGTGAGAGTTAGGGCTGTCAGCCCAAGATGGATCTCCCGGCTGTGGGTCTGTGCAGAGTGGGAAATGGGGTGTTAAGGTTGATAACCCTAATGCCACATGTCCTTGCATTTGTCACTTTAACCCTAACTGATACAGTAGCACAGTTTTTATCTATCTATCTATCTTATCTATCTATCTATCTATCTATCTATCTATCTATATGTATATATATATATTTATATGTACAGTTTGTATGTACTGTATTCAAGCTGCAGCCTGTAGCCTGCACCCAGCCAAATAGTAATAATTTTCCATGGAGCAAGGGGTGGAGGAGAGTGAGTTATTTAACTTAAAAAAACACACGCACAAAATGCACCACAGAGCATGCAGTACACCGGGGCTTCTGGGGGCCTTGTGACCCCTATACCCCTGGTGTATAAGCCAGTAGGCACAGCAGCAAGGTAGTGCAACACTCCCACCAATAACAGGTGTAGACTCTATGTCACAGGTACAGTATATGAATCTCTCTTGCCTCAGGTGCTAAATACATATATGTATTCACCCTGCAGCCAGTCAGATAATACCGGTAATAATAATTTTCCTTAGAGAAAGGGGAGGAGGTGAGCTCACATATAAGTTATTTAGCTTCTAAATAAGCAACACAATGTACCACAGAGTATCTAGGACCAAAGAGCTTCTGGGGCCTGGTGGCCCCCACACTCCACCATTTATGAAAAAGACACAAATTGCAAGAAAAGAAACCCCACTTGCAAAACTCCTGGCAATGGGCCTGACTGGTATTGTGAGAGTAGAACAAATTGTCTTTAAAAGATGGACTGCTCAGATGAACAAGTCACAACAGTGCACATCCTGAGTTCCCTCAACAACAGCTGGTGTTGCTATGGAAGTACTGACCATCAATCATTCGATCCCCACATGATAGCATGGGTCACTTGGGAGTTGGCTGCATTCTGGACTTGACGTGAGTCCATTTCTATTGACCCAAAATGCAACAGATGTGGAGCCCCATTGCAAAAACTGCAATGCATCAAGAGATAAATGTTGCCAAAAAGAGCAGCACCCTTAGTCAACATCAAAATCAGTGAGCCACTAGAATCAGTTTATATGGACTTCCTCTCATTAGAGCATGATGGCTAGAACATTGGCTAAATCCTAGTCCTAAGTGATCATTGCACATGATATGCTCAGACGCATCTGATGAAAGATCAAAAGGCCACTACTGTTGTCAAAGTATTGCAGCAATATGTCAATCATTATGGCATCCCTCAAAGTGTTAACTCTGACCAAGGGAAACTTTGAAAGTCAACTTGTGAAAGAGTTTCTGGCAGCCTGTAGAATCAAGAACCACTCCTTACCAGCCACAAGGGATCCTCAGTATATGAACACTTTAACACAACATGGCTTGACATGTTGGGCACCCTTGAGCCAGCCCAGAAACCAAATTGGAGCCAGAAAGTAAGTTCCCTGGTATATGCATACAACAGCACCCATAATGATGCCACCAAAAGGTCCCTATTCTACTTAATGATTGGCAGAGAAGCTTGCCTATCAGTGCATCTGTTTTAAGTCTGAGACGATGGTGTATCAGAAGAGAAATAATTAGAATACACCAGTCAATTATGTCTACAGAAGCAAAAAGTCTACCAACTTGCTTGTGAGGCTGCTGCTAAAAACAGTTTAAAAATGAAAATCATTACAACAAATGAGTTTGACACCAGGTGTTGCAGATTGGAGACTGCATGTTACTGTGAAATTTGGGCCTACAGGGAACAAATAAAATTCAGGACTGATGGGCACCAGAATCAAATGTCATAATTGAACAGATGCCTGTTCTTCCAGTATACAAAATTCAGCAAGAACAAGGTAGAAGCCTGGAAAAGACTGTACACAGAAACTACTTCCTACCCACTGCGGAGACAGTGGTTGAGTCAGCTCCCAAAAGCCCAGTGGTCAGGAGACCAAAAACTGGGAGTCCTACCAACTAGCAGGCAAATGGCATGTCTGCACCCGATACAAATATCACAAATACAGCGTCTGCACAAGAGCCGGCTGAAAATAGTTCTGAAGAAAGGGAAGATGGCATTGTGTGTTGCACAAGAGTACCTGGCAGACCCCAGAATGAGCTAGTTTGAACAATGGAATGGAGAAGTTTAGAACCATCAGCTACAGCATCTCCAACTGGGAAACTGTCAAAGAATTAATTTTCACCCAAGTTGAACCCAGATGTAGCTGGTTTTGTGCCACAGGAATTGGCAATTGAGCAACCTTAAATTCCAATTATGGACAGTGATGTGGAGTTTGACTTGGAGGAGCAAATCCTAGTAACTGATGCAATCCCTGTCATTCCTGACATTGCCCTTGTGGTGGACACAGAGCCAACAGAGGAAAGTGATTGCTCTATTTCCAAGGAAGAAACAGCAATGCTTCACAAGTCTGGACATGAGCATAAACCCATCATCAAGCTCTCGTATGACACACTTGGTGACTCCTTTGATATTCCCAGCCATATGGTTCATAGCCATATTGCTTCTGTGATATATCTCCAAGTGTGCTGCGCACAGGTTCAGGTGGGAAACAGTAATTGTATGCCAAATAATGCTATGGATAAAGAGGCATCATTTATCTTGTCAGAAATGTACATTGTGTAAATATGTATAAACACACTGAGTAGTTAGGCATCACGTATTAGACAGAACTGTGTATATTGTTAGAGTCACATGATGCGCTCACACTGATCAGCTGCTTTCTCTCTGAGCTCCCGGTACACCAACAAAAATGTGGCTTTACTCACATTAATACTGAACTAAAACCTATCAAAAAGAAAAATTCCTTTAGAAGAACATGAGCAGAAATTAATTCCAAAAATCCAGCGAGATTGAACAGAGACAACACAAATGAAATTTCAAGCCAGCCCCAACTCGCTCCAATCAAGTCAACCGTCCAAATGGCCAAAACAGGATTCAGCACTAGACTCTCCGCCAACTACTAACTTCAATGAGTTTTTTTTTTGAAATAATATGCTTTATTCAATTATTCTGGATACAAGATTAAGACATACAAAACTACAACACTATATCACCATAGCATGCACATATCACATACAGGCTTATAACATAGATGTGTTGAGACTTAAGTATTGAGTGTCGGAACAAGAGTTAGGTCAAAGTCCAGCAAAATCTGAGTGGTTGAAGTAGTGATTCCTTGGTGCTGTTGCCAAGTGGATGTTACAAGGCGTGTCCCACCTGTGTTCAGAGAGAGTCAGTTCTTCCTCCCTTTCCAAAAGGGGGTTGTACACAAATCGTAAATTGAAGGTGTCACCTATAAAAGAAATAGTGCTTCCACCACATTCCATCTACTCTTGAATTTGTGTAAGCAGTTTCGGAGTGAGCAAACCATCTTTTCGGTTTTTAGGGTGTTAAGGAAAACGCTATGCCATTCCTTGTAGGAGGGTGTAGTGTCATCTTACCCAGTGCCTTAGTATGGTCTGTTTGGCTGTGGCTGCAATGAGAGAGATGTGGAATTTCCTGTCTCCGAAGACCTGCTCCAGGCCATGTCCTAGTAAGCAGATCTCCCGGGGTAAAAGCCCAGTGCAGGCCCAGGAGAAGGTCTATTTTTTGCTGAATGGCTTGCCAGAGTGGAGCAGCTTTGGCGCAGTCCCATAAGATGTGCTTCAGGTCGCTGGGTTCTCAGCTAACCTTGAACAAAGGACACAGGGCAGGTGGCCCATCATATGTAGTTTCTGCGGGGTGAGGTACATGTTGTGCATAATTTTCAGTTGCATTAATTTGAAGGTATCTGCCTTGAGGTACCTGTGTATGCCCTTCCATATCTACCTCCTGCTCAAGGGCTGTTCGAGGTCGGAGAATATCTTAGACCAGTATGGGCAGCAGTTTGAGCTGTCTAATGCCGACAGCTCAAGGAGTTTCTTGTATAGTTTGGATGTGAAGTGGCACTGGCCTGCTAGAATGTTAAGGCCTTCCCAGGTAGATGGGTCATACAGGTGCCAGGGCTTGGGGGTATCACTGCTATGATTACATGACGGATTTGGAAAAAGGTAAATGGGGTTATGGATGTTCCAAGAGAAAGGTTGTGAGGTAGCCATCTTGGATTAGTTGTCCCAGCCTGATTGACTGAGTAGATGCAAAGAAATTCATTGGGATGGCCTTGTTTTGGATTTTGAAGTTGAGGTTGCCGCAGATGGGCTGGTTGGGGGCCATGTGGGGTTGAGTTTTTAAAATATTGTGCAATTGGCAGTTAATCTGGTAGGAGGTGTCCATTGGGGTGGTTTCAAGAGAGGCTGGAAGCTTGGAGTGAGTGATGTGGGTTAATGATTCAATGTTTATGTGGGCAGTTCGGCATAAGTTTCTCTCGATGTGTTCCATTGTGGGGTGTAACCTTCTGAGTGGGTCACTGAGTTAGTAGTGGTCCACCACAGGAATTTCCTGGCTTGGTTTCGCCAGATAGAGGAGGTAGAAATTTATGAGCCTGAGGTCCCCCAATTCTTTGGGGAGTGTTAGTTTTTTTATGCTCTGCAGGGCTTTTTGTTTGCCCAGAGGAAGGTACTAAGAACTGATTCCAGTTTCGTGATACAGTTCCTAGGGATGTACAGATCCAGCATTTCCAGCAGGTATAGTAGTCGCAGGAGCACATTAATTTTTATAGTATTGATTCGGTCCCATAGGGACAATGGTAGTGATGACCATCTTGCCAAGTCTTGCTTAATAGTTGTTAGGAGGTTATTAGTGTTCTTGGCATAGATGTGTCATCCGCTGGTGGTGATGTGTATACCTAGGTATTTAATGGAAGCTAGGCACTACAAGGTGCCCCAGTCTCATGCGTCCTGCTCAGTAAGTTGGTGGTTTAGGAGCATGGCACATGATTTGTCCAAATTTAGCTTGTACCCGGATATTGCACCATAGTCTTTAAGTAGAGAGGGCTTGGCTGGTATGGAGGAGATGGAGTCCTCCAGATACAGGAGTATGTCATTGGCATATGTGGAAAGTTTATATGTTCACCCTCCTATTTGTATTCCTTTTATTTCCTCATTTTGGCAAATTCTTCTAGTCAGGGGTTCAAGGTATAGATTAAACAGGTATGGTGAAAGAAGGCAGCCCTGTTGAGTTCCCCTGAAGAGGTTACATTTTGGGGAGTTGATGCCGTTACACCTTAGCCATGCCGAGGGGTGGGAGTATAGAAGATGGATGTTGTCTATAAATTCCCTTGGGAGTCCGAAGTGGTGGGGGGTAAGGAACAAGAAATGCCATGATACCCTGTCGAATGCTTTTTCTGCATCTCAAGATAGTAGTGCTGCTGGGAGCCTAGTGTCTTTGGTCGCCGCTGTCAGGTGTGCCAGTTTGTGAAGGTGATCAGCGGATCTCCTCCTCTTCATAAATTCTACCTGCTCTGCTCCTATGAGTAAGTCCCAGATGTTGCCCAGTCTAGCCGCTAGAATTTTGCCAAAAAGTTTCACGTCTGTGTTGAGAAGGGATATCGGTCTGTAGCTATCAAGGCGTTCGGGGTCTTTCCCTTTGTTTAGGGAGTAAAGTGATTACTGCTTCCTGTAGGGTGGGGTCCAGATGGTGAGTATCTACCACTGTTCTGAATAATGAGGTTAGAGGTGCTGTTAGTTGTTCCAGAAAGGTTTTATAAAAGTTGTTTGTGAATCTGTCTGGACCCAGAGCCTTGTCTCTAGGGAGTTCTTTGAGAGCCTGTTGAGTTTCCCTTGTTGAGATTTTGGCACAGAGTTCATTTGTCAACTCTGGGGGGAGCTGTGGGAGTTGGGTGTCATCCAGGAATTTGTGTACTATATCATCCAGGGGGGACCTGTTCTGCTGTGTAAAGTAACTGATAGTATTCGGTGAAGGCAGTGGCGATGTCCCTTGGGTTAGTGAGTAATGGGGCTAAGGGAGATTTGCATACCCCCTTTTATTTGTCTAGAGGTCTCTTGTTATTTTAGTCACTATGCTAGCAGTTTACCTGCTTTATCTCTCTGAGCTATGCATTTTGCATGTGATTTGAAGATGTCATGCTCAGCCTGCTCCTGGGGGGTCTCTCTGTATCGTGCTCTAAGAGAATTGAGGCATAGCCAATCCTCTTTAGGCGCAGTGCTTGAAAGGCATTTTCCTAATTTCCTGATCTCACCAAGGAGCTGCTTCAATTCAGCCTCCTGCTTCCTCCTTTTAGTTGTTGTCAGCCTAATGAGCTCCCCTCGAATTGTGCATTTGAACGTGTACCACATGGTCTGAAAGTCAGGAACCGTGCTTGTGTTTTCCTGAAGGAAGGTGTCCATACAGGCGGTGATTTTCTTTTTAATGTCTGTTTGTTGTAGTAATGAATTATTGATTTTCCACAGTCTGTTGCTTCCCTGTATTGCTGTTTTGGGGACTAACTATAGGAGCATGGGGGTATGGTCGGAGATCACCATAGGAAGAATCTCACACTTGAGCGTGTCAGGAAAGAGGGTCAGGGAGACCAGGAAATAGTCCAGTCTGGAGTGGGTCTTATGGACCAGTGATCTGAAAGTGTAGTCTTTTCCCCCCATGTGCAGAGCCTGCCAGGTCTCTATAAGCCCCAAGGAGTCTTGCATTTCCAAAAGTGCCCTTTGGTTAGGGTTCAATCGACCTCGCCGTTGTCCCGTCCTGTCTATGGCTGTGTCCTGGACAGTGTTCCAATCCCCAGCCATGATGATTGGGAGCTGTTTGAAGTTGAGCATATCTGTTAGGAGAGTGGTGAAGAACTGCAGGTAGTCTCCAATGGGGCTGTATACTGTCATCAGGACAATATCTAGTCTGTCCGGTGTCCCTTGTGTTATGATATAATGACCCTGGGGATCCTCCTTTATCAGGTGAACCTGGAATGAGGTGTTTCTATGTATCAAGATCAGAACTCACACTTTTTTGTTATTGTTCCCAGCCGCATAGACCTGTCCGACCCATTTCCTGCACCATAGATGGCTTGTGAGGTGAGAGTGTAGGTTTCTTGGAGTAGGGCTATACTTGCTTCTAGTCTTCTCAGGTGCCGGAGCGCTTCGTAGCACTTCTTTTGTTTTTGCACCCCTAATGTTGCAGCTTATATAGTTTACCATCATAGTAACCTAAATGTATGTGTGTGTGTGTGTGTGTGGGAACTATGTTTATTCTCATGTGGTTTGTTTTGGTTGGGTCATTCCAGAACTGCTTGTGGAGATGCAGATGTAGCTGCACCACGAGTAGTCATAAGACAGGTCCAGTCTTTCCCATGTTCCCATGGGGCAATGCCTTTTACTAGGTACATAGTTGCAAGCAGCTAATCATTCCGACATTGTGATAATCATGATAAAATATTACATACATACAGTCATATATATCTTCTTGCTAGATCTACATGCTACTACTATTGTTAAGATATCATATATTACATTTATGACACTGAGTGGTGTTTCTGCGCTCTGTCTGTGGCACCAAGAGTGGTGGTGGGCTCCGCTAGAGCCGGAGGCCCTATCCTCTTCCCAGGGCAAGGATATCCAGTGGGGGGGGGTTTTGCCCTCAAGACTTTGGTCCGCTGTGGGCTCTTGTACAGGTGTTTCTGGTCCATGAGATTGTCCAGTGTGTGAGGTGAGGGATGCTGGTACTGTCCTATGGCACCAGGTAGTAGCCGTTAGTCGATTAGTGTCCAATAGTTTAGTCTAGCGCCCAGTTGTAGGTGGGGGTGGGTGGTTCAGGCATGGAGGGGACAGCACCTCGTGAGGTGCCTGTGCATGGGGTAGGAAATCGCTCCAATTGCTTCCTCAAGTTGAGTACCGGGACCTTGCTGTCTAGTGGTTCTCATCGCGGTAGGTGAGGGTGGGGGTGCTGTGTCCTGTGGTCCTGGGTCAGCCTCCGCGACCCTGCAGAAGTTTCATTATTGTATTTTTTCCCCTTTCCTGTGGCTCCCTTTGCCTCAAGACAGTTTCCGCTCTGTACTTGGGGAAGTGGTGAGGCCTGCGCAGGTTCTCCTCACTCTATTGGGTTGTTCTATCATTCCCCGTTCCATGTGGGGCCTTTGGGGGGGCTGCTTTGTCTGCACCGCCCATCGTTCCGTTGGTGGCCAAAACTTGGCCTTGCATTCTGTATGCCTGCAGTAGAGCATCAAGGACTGGATGGTGTTATAGCCTCCTCCACTTTTCCTTCTCCCCCGGTTGTTGGCAGTACCATATGTCTCTGTGGCCTGGGTCCCTACCTGCCTCGTGTCGCTGCATGGATCTGACATGGGGTGTTTGACCCATGGAAGGTCATGGCGGAGCATACAGCTTGCCTTGAGTTTGTCTGCAGTGGGATGCTGGGCCCTATACCCCTGTCGCCAGTTGCTCTGGTGTTTAGGAGTAGTTTTTGTACAGATAACCATTGGCTCCCCTTGGAGTCCATGTATTCTTCCCTCCGAACCAGGTCCCTCATCCACCCCCATTATATGTTAGATGTTGATCGCTGATCGCTGCCGTGGCTGGTCACCAGGCCCACTCTCCCTGTCCCTTCCCCTTGTGGCGGAGAGTTGAAGCCCCGTCTGTGTGCTCCCCTCCTCCTGGTCTCCGCCCATTTATATCTGGGATCCCTAAGTTTATGCCCCCCTCCCGGACCTGGGGGGGGCTTTCCCACCCAGTCCTCATCACTTCCCGAGTAGAGGGCATGGACTGGGCCGGTACCCCAGCCCTGGTAGCTTAGTTGCTCGATCATCTGAGGCAAGACACTGTTGTGTGTCACTACATTTCCCCTTTTGCGCTATTTCAGGTGGGCAAGGAGGGATGCCAGATAACCAGTCACAGCATCGGAATTTGAAGCATCCAAATTTTCATAGCATATGCGTTTCCTTGCTAGGCAACATATTCAATGAAATTTAATAGTAGTTCGAGAGCCTAAGTGAGACAAACAAGGCTAGTCATGGTTAATTAATACTGCTTCAGCTCTGTTCTATTGAGGGGAGTGGGGTTAGTTGGTTTGGCTGTTTGCCCCCTTGTCACCAATGGAGTCAAAGTTCAGGCAGGGGCGCCCCTGTTGGGGCTTCCACGTGGTATCTCGACCCTTACACATGCTTGTCTGCATGTAGTCAAGTCAAGTCAAGTCAAATTTTTTTAAAGACGCCCAATCCCGGAGGCTCTGGGCGCCGTACAAATTTTAAAAGAACATAATACATAAAAATAAATAAAATTACAAATTATGAATAGATCATAGTCTAATGTAGTCTAAACATCAAATGCCTGAGAAAATACAAATGTTTTCAGGTGGACCTTAAAGATATTTACAGTCGAGGCCTCTCTGACCAAAGTTGGTAATAGGTTCCATAGGCCGGGGCACGCAGCAGCTCCGTCACGGCTGACTTCAGCCTCGCTCTAGGAACGGTCAGGAGGCCACTGCTGGAGGATCAAGAGGCGGACAGATGGAACAGGTGTCAGGAGGACTGACAGGTAACCAGGGCCCTGCCCGTGTAGGGCCTTAAAGGTGAGAAGACCCACCTTAAGAGGACTCTCCACCTGACCGGCAGCCAGTGCAATTCACGCAGTACCGGTGTAATATGGCAAAACTTTTTCTGCCCAGTCAGTAACCGGGCAGCTGCATTTTGCACCAGCTGCAGTCTGCGGAGAAGTCCTCCTGTGACCCCGAGATAGAGCGCATTACAGTAGTCCAGCCTAGATGTGACTATGTCATGTATCAAGGTAGGGAGGTCCAGAGACGGAACAAGGGGCAACATATGTAGGTCATATTGCAAGGCTGTAGGCCGTGGGGGGGGTGCAGCTGGGATACCACAGGCAGCTATCTTATTTCGGCCAGTCTGGGCTGTTGTGCTCTGGATTAACCACGTGCTGCACTTCTAGATTCTGTCTGTGGCTGTCCCAGTCTAGGTTAGTTAGTAAAATCCTGTATACATATTTAGCCAACAAGAGCCAAGCAAGTGGGTCAACACGGAGAATAAAAGGCAAGGGGAAGAGAGAAAAGGCAAATGGGGGGGGGAGCACAAGTTCTGCCTGACCTTGCCCATATACCCAGGTACTTATCTTGCTTGTTTGTGTATCGGATGAAGGCAGCAAGCGATGATGCGCTGAATGCTGGAGACGTGCTGAATTGAGTTTGGCAGCACAGCTGCAGTGTCCTCTGGCAGTTGCTGTTTGCAAGAAAGGTGAATTTCTCTGCTCCTACTGGGGTTGCTGATTCCAGATGGTGCACTGGCTCATGCTGTAGGTGAGATGTGCTCCACTGCTCATGCTCTGTTCATGAAATCCTCCCTGGATCATACTTCAGGTGTTGGATTCTGTTTGATGTTGGTCCCGTTGCCGGTGACGTATTCTGTGTAGCTGGGTAGTCTCTCCTGTCTTGCAAGGGGATGTTCTGGCATACATTTCAGTGCCATTTGCCACTGAAATATATGCCAGTTCACTGAGCTACAGGATGTTAGTTTTTGTTGGGATGCGCCATGGTGTTGCATTTCGGTCTGGGGGAGGGGAGGATGCTGTGTGTGTAGGGAGTGCCTCAGAAAAATCCAGTGGCTGTCCCAGGACATCAGCTGAGTAATGTATGGCCATTCTGTGGTGGAAGATAACAAGGACTTGGGAAGAAGAAGAAGGGCAGCCAAACAAAGGAAAAAAGGTAAGAGATGTTTATGCCAGCTTGCTAGCCATTTTGTTTGCTTTAATAAAGCTGCTGGGGTACTGTGTTGATCGGTTCTGACCCGACTATTCCCTCCCCATTGAGTAGAATGAGATGTGTGCATCCTCCTTGCTGGCCCCACCTTTACATCAAAACCCTGGGCAGACTGTGTTTCCCAAGAGCAATAAGGTTCTGCTGTGGGCAGTGTCAGTTAAGTGATGGAAAAAAAAAAGGTTTGACATACCTGTTGTGCCACGGTGTCAGTGGGTGCAGTCCATTATTTGGTGAGGGCCTTTATGTGAGTCTCTGTTAAAAATTCTGAGGCATACACTCGGTTTGCATGGGCTGAGATGCTGCTCCTCCGTGGGGTTTGAAGATCGCAGGGAGGTATTTAGGTAGTTCTTTCCTGGCCATCTCTGCATTCTGGAATTCAAAGTTGCCCCATTCCATGGTAACTATTAATAGAGCAGGATGTATCATTTTAAAGGGGATCTTGGCTTGGTGCAGGGTTGCCTTGATGGGCTAGTATGCCTGTTGCATGTCCCATGCTGTCGATGTTACATCATTAAATATGTAGAACCTCTGGTTATTCCAGAGCAGGGTGCCCCTCTTCCGTGCCTGGGACAAGATGAGTGATTTGTCTTGCAAGCTCTGGCAATATACAATAATAACCCTTGGTCTAGTGTTGCTGGCTAGTATATGTTTGGATCTGGTAGAGTGGTGTGCCAAATCCAGTCCTGGAGCAGGGCTGCTGGCTGGTGACCCGGTCACTTCTGCCAGAAGTTCTTGGACGAAAAGTAGTAGGTTGTTGTTCTGTTTGCTCTGGAATACTGACAATTACAAGGCTATTCCTCCTATATCAACTTTCCTGCTCCTCTACGCGGTCCTTGAGTTTGGAAAGTTTTTTCTTTATGTTGGCCTCTGTATTGCCAATCCTCGACAGAGCTGACCCTTGTCTCCACATTGGCCATTCATGTGGTTAGGGATTCGAGCATGGGTCTCATTGTTTTGATGTCTGCAGCTGCGTCTCCGATTGTAATTTTGACTTTTTCAAAGTCTAGAAGAAAATGCTCTTGCCTGTCCACAAAGGAGCCACTTTCTGCTGCCAAGTTTAGCTCCTGCCTGCTTGCTGTGTCCTGCTTCGGGTGCTTTGTAGCTTGTGCATGAGTTGCCTCAGGTGGTGGATTTGCATCCATTTCAAGCTGCTTTAGGGTGGTCATAGCGTGTTCTCCATTTAGAATTCATTTTGTTGCATTGTTCCCAAACTAAGTCTGGTAACTTAATGAAGTTTATAGCTTTTTTAGGACAGTTTGCCATGGGTTTCTTGTAGGCAACCCACGAAGCCAAAGGAAACTTGACTGATCACTCTGAGCTCATCATGTGACTCCTGACCTCAATGAGTTACTTTTGGACAAATTACTAAAATTAAACAAACTGAATCAATTAAACTTTTTTTGGAACTGGCTAATATGAAACTGGCATTGTACGAAGTAGCCGGGGATCTTAAAACCGTCAAACCAGTTGGAAATACTACAAACAAGGGTGGGGGATGCAGAAGTTAGAATAAGCTCCACTGAGGACCAGCGGGCAAGAGAACACACAGAACTAATTAATGTAAAGAAAAAAATGAACAAGTTGGAGGACAGGCTTGAGGACCAAGAAAGCTGCATCAGCAAAAACAACATTGTGACAGTGGGCATTCCAAAGCGATCAGAGGGAGCAGACCTAATGGACTTCACACAGAAACTTTTGTCCTATGTTGCAGGTCCGCTACCCCAGAACTCCACATACCTCCTGGACTTTGTGCATAGATCGTATCGTGCACCCTCCAAACATACCGACAAACCGAGGGTGATAATTGCAAAATGCCAAACCTTTCAACTGAAGCAGCACATACAATCCCAGGCTAGACAAAAAGGAGCACTATCCTAGAAGGGGCATAAATTTCATATATAGAGCGACGTTACACCTGTGGTGCAAGAGAAACAAGTGGCATATCAGAACATAAAAAAGGCACTGCATAAAGCCCAAATCCCCTTCTGGATGCTCTATTCAGCACGGCTAACACTAACCACCTCTAAAGGTACACATGAATTCCCCAATGCCAAAATAGCCCGTAAAGAGCTCCCAGACCTCCTTCCAATGCTTTTTGCTCCAGCACCAACACCTGGGAAGAGCTTACAAAACCAGAAGATCTAAAATCTCTTAAGTACCGAAACTCAACAAGCTGAACACACACGACTCCATACTCATTGGACACAACAACCAATAACCCCCCCCCCCAAACTGCCTCTACTCCAACACCACGGCAGGATCGACAGATGGAACACACAAAATATTCCTGCACAAAAACGGACATACCTAACTCGAAATGCACGGAGACCAGAGATGTAGACAACAATGGACTTACTTCAGATTAATGGGATTAGAGAGCTCCTAAAGTTTCCTGAAGCCCTGTGTGCCCTGGACTCTGGAAGATAACTTAAATCCAAAATGGTGATCAGCGCACAGCCCCTGAGAGCAAAGGATCTACGGCCAGTACCACACCCTTTCTTCCTCCCAAAAGACATCCTGCCGAAGATACTCTTCTCATTTTTCACCAGGCACACTCAACATTCCCCTGCCAAATACATGTTGCAATTGGTGGATGTCCCACAGCTGCTGTCACTGGCTCTCCTGCTCCCTACAATCAAGTGCCACCTGCTGGGATGTCCAATCCTTGACCATCTAGTGGACTGGACACTCTCTGCACGATCCCTCAGCTCATCCCAACTTGACATCTCCACAGAACAAGCCACCAAGAGAGAGCTGGCAGAACAACATTCCTTCACCCATCCCAGCAGAAGATGCTGATCTTGGACACCTCCAAGCTACAACGAACGCAACTCCAAAAACATCCATAGAAATAGAGCTTGGGCACACAAGCTCTATTATACAGTGACCCCCCCATCCCCACTGACTTGAACTGACCGGAAGCCCCTCTCATACCCTCCAGAAATAACGGCCATCCCTGAACTTATCATGCACACAGATAAAGCAGATACAAATACCAACACCCAAACTGCTCTCTTAGGAAGACCAGATGTACAACAATAAGCTTAAAACACCCAGAGGGAGTGAGTGGCAACAGGCGACCCTGGAAACTGTGAGGAGCTGAGGGTCATGAGAGCACAATCAGGAGATGGAACCCTCCAAAGGTAAAAAGGGAAAAATAATAATACACAGAGGTGATGGGCCAAGGGAGTGGGAGGGGAGCAGTAATAGAGCACCAAGGTATCCACCACACTCCACTCACCACTCCCCGGATTACCTCACCCCCAGAGGAAAGGTCCAGGGACTCAGAGGGAGGGGAGAGGTTATGAAAAAAGGGCAAAAATACTGAGTGCCTACTAGCTTCCACAAGATGAACCCCCCTAATGAGCCCACTACCAACCCTTCATTGCTCAGCGGGTTGCAATCCCAGGAAGGTGAGTCCTTATCACTTAAAGGACAGCAGAACTAAAACTTACAAAATGGAGATTACAGATCGCTCTCATGGGGGAGTGCTCCTGCTGAGTAAAACCCAATTTCTCACACCCCTGGGCCTGCAAATGGAGGCAGAGTGCTGGGCCCCCGTCCACACAGGGGGACATGCCCCACAACAGCTGCACTCTGCACTTAGCATTGTGGCTCCCATACTGGGAGCAGACAAGGCTACACATGAGCAGTCTGATGTTCACAGCATCAACAGATGACACCAGTTAAGAAGTCCAAGGTGGGGTATGCATTCTGGAACCCTGTCTTATAACAGGTATTAAGGTATTCTCAACTATCGCAATAGATCTGCTTAACCCAGGTCTGAATGTTGCAGTTACTAGCAATCTACAGTATTTCATATTATAGTAACCTACCCTAGCTGAGTCATTTCACTGTTATACAGCACTGAGAAGAAAGGCAGGAGATATCCTCTCCAGTGTAATATCAGCTCAGATATAACTTGTTAAACTTGATCCCAAAACTCAACTAACTAATCTGGGACTCCCAGCAGAAATCGGGACAGGTGGGAACACCAACAATGCCACCACTGTCATCTTAGAATAGACACATTGCAGTGGATGCATGCTGCAGATCTGCAATGGGCAGACATGATCCCACCTCGTCCCCCCCCAACAAAGGGCAGCCAGCACAACGGAGATCAACCTGGGTGGGGACGCTAGGGGTGGGGTGGCAGGCTAACATTGATTGCTGGCCCCACTTGCCAAACCTCGACCAGCAACCATAGGTTAGATGCAGAGGGTGGCTCCAGAAGGAGAGCAGAAGCAGCTCCAGCACACGTTCTGCACAATGCACAGTTTGGATGCAAGGAAATATATCACAGGGCTCCCAGATTGATTTAGCAGTTTTCTAGGTACCACAATTTCCTGCGCTTCCCTATAAAGAACAATACATCCCAGTAAAGCCAAATGTATGAGCTTCCAGATTGATTGGGAAGTTTCCATATACCTCCTGGGCACTTTTCCTACGGTGTCCTGTAGATTATGTTACTTCTTATGGAATACAAACTGCTCTGTTTTTCTATATAACCAATGCAAATCCAAAGGAAGAATTTTCCATTAGATGGCCTCAAATTCCTGTACAAAACAGGAGCCCATATAGATCTGGGAGCCTTGCAAGCAAGCTGCTCTATCTTCTATTTGAAGCAACTAGGCAGGCTGATGGAGGGCATTTCCCTGTAGGTGGCATCAAACCCCTGCAGAATGCAGGAACCTCATTAACCCAGACTGACTTGCCACTAACAAACTCCCAAATACTCTGACAGAAATGCCACCCACAAAGCTGACCATAGGGGACTACACATAGCACAGACATGGGGAGATTGGATAAGGGGAGAAATGCCGGGGAAAAGATGGCACTATGCCAGAAACGGGCCCACAGACTGCCTTGTACTCAGAGCAGCTGCACATCGACCTGCCTGAGAGAAGTCTCATGGATAGAAATGGGAGATATCATATGCGGGGGCCGGGGGAGCATACGAGCAAATAGGTACAACGATAATAAATGCACCTCCTATATAAAGGGCCCACTCATGACACCAGGCACAGGACACCCAGAAGACCAATAGGGGGAGGATAAAATTGCACAGGGGGAAGGAGGGGGGGGAAGAGATCCCCCCTCCAAAAGCTGAGCAAATGAATCACCCAACAATGAACCATAGTATTAGCTAACATGAAGTCAGGTGTGTGCCATGGACAGAGGGGATGACCATCATGAGAGCCCCTCACGGGCCAACCGACTCAAGGTGACGTCGACCCTGACAATACCCTCGACATCCAGGGCATGGGGAGGTGGGGCTGACCAAGCCTCTCTTTGTGAATTATTGTACATGGTAGTTAGTAGTTTACTTAGTTTAGTAATGTATAAACTGTACTGTAGTAGTTCAAACTGTCTATTGTTGTTCTATCTGTTTTTGACTGATGCAGCTGACCTGATGCTGGGTGACCAGGAAGCTCTAAATGGCATGGTACCATAACTCACTACCCCACAAAGCCCCCAGTACACAAGCGTACACTCTCACCCTTCACAAGACATAACCCACCCCTCCTGAAACCCCTCAACCCTAACTCATGATGCTGGTGTAAACCCATATAGCTCGCTAATAGCTAACCAATATACCTGCACAACATGGAACATCAAAGGGGCCCAAACCAAAGAAAAAAGGCACTAGGTGCTTCGACACCTGAAATACCTCAAAACTCAAACTGCCTTCCTCCAAGAAACACACACACCTGCCAAACAGGTCCTACTATGGAGAAGGGAATCGGTGGGGGAGACTTTTGGGGCAGGAAACAACAACAGAAGGACAGGTGTGGCAATCTTCATCCATAGGATCACTCATTTTAAGCTAATCAAAGAAATAGCAGTCCCAGAGGGGAGGTATATAGTAGTGAGAGGCCAACTTGATGGACAAGAGCTCACCCTAGCAGCAGTCTATGGCCCGAACACTGACAATTCCTGATTCTTCATTGCACCCCTCCCCACCCTAGGTGCCCTACCACCCCTCCCAAGCATTGTTGCCGGGGACTGGAACCATGATCTGGACAACAACCTGGACAAGTCTAGGTCCAAATGAATGGGCCTCAAGGCAGCCCAGTGGGCCTTAAGGGAGCTGACAAACTGACAAGCTGACTAGAGTTGCCTTGCTGATTTCATCTTAAAGCCAGATATACCAAGCAGCTAATATAGATCAGACTTGTTTAATATGGTGGTATTTGGAGCTAATTGCTGATTACATCTTAAAGCCAGATATACCAAGCAGCTAATATAGATCAGACTTGTTTAATATGGTGGTATTGAGCTAATTGTGCTTGTAACTGAAGGCATTAGGTTAGCTGGGTCCTAGTGTGACCTCATTTTGGAATAGCCCTGTTTGCTTAGATTGGAGCTCCTTTGTGTAAGTCACAACATATTCTCCCGCTGCATAGTAATGAGAGGCTTTGTTTTCTCCACTACATAGGCAGCTCCCCCCCAAGCTAGGCACTCGGACAATCAAGCAACTGAAGCAACAAGCAGCTCACCTGAGTAGCTGAGGAAGCCAAATCTCCAGCCTGATAACTTTCGAGGTAAAGAGAGCCTCTTCTCTTCGTCTGAGCGCCTGCAGAGGGTGCTAGCCTCAGCGCCGCGCCTGCCGCCCGCCCGCCAACCACCTTCCACCCAGGGGCGGCTGTCAATTAAGGATCCACCCTGTGACATCACATCCGGTGACATCACGTCCTGTTGCCCAGAACCTATCTCCCCCTTTCCCATTTGCAGGTTATACCTGCTGGCACTAGAGGGACCTATGCCCCTCACTACTCTACTCCTACCTGTACAGCACTACTTCCCTGGGATCTTGCTCACCACAATGTATTGGCCTGCCTCACGCTCTGCCTGTGCCTATCCCCACTAGCAGTGCACTTACCCACTTACCCATCTGCTAGTCCACACTGTGCCCTGGCACCCCTCCCTCCCCTTGCTCCTGAACCTCCTCTCCTGCCCCTTGGGACCTCTGTGTGTCCCCGTCCTCCCTGCCCTCCCCTAGCTTTCTCTTCACCTCAGGCACATCTGGGTGTCTTCTTATTCTTGCTTTCCCCTCCTGTACCTCCCTGCCCACCCCCTGCTCCCTTAGCCTCCCTCCCCCATGTCAATCGTAGGAAAACCTCTCACCATCTCCCAGCCAGGGTGTTAGTCATGCTACTACTCCTGTCAGGGAACATTCATCCAAACCCTGGCCGGTTCCCAGGAGCTCCCCAACTCGCACACAGGCCTATGCATGGTCTCCATGAATATCTGTAGCCTCCTAAAAAGTCTGACTCACTACAATGCCTGGTCACATCAATTAACCCTGATGTCATCACCCTGGTTGAGACTTGGCTGTCGAAATCCTCCGTGACTCCTAGTCTCCTTCCTGGTTTCACCCTTCTCCGTCCAACCGTGTTGGGGAGACGCATGGCGGCTCACTATTTATGTCAAGGAATCCTCCGCATAGCCCTGCCCACCCCATCCTGACCCAGGGCCCAGGTGCTACGCTGAAACTAACCCTGACCCTTTAAAGGGACCCTTTATCTGACTACTGCTTACGTGCCCCTAGGGACCAACGCAGGCCATCGCCTCTCTTACAGAATACCTTACCTCTACCTCCTTCCGCTGATCAAATTCTGGTGGGTGACTTAAATGTCAACTGGCTCAGCCCCTCCTCCTCCTCTACCGAGACTCCTTTTCTGCAATAGACCTAACGAACTAGTTACCCACCCTACCAGGACTAACCCCAAGAGAGGCTCCAGTACCCTGCTTGATGTGGTACTCACCAACCGCCCTAATCGGATCCTCAATGTACAAGTCCTCCCAGACTCTCTCAGTGATCACTCCCCCATTCTATTCCACTGGTCAACCTCAGTCCCAAAACCCATAGCACAGTCCACATGCCAGCGGCGTCTAATACCTGGTGGACTGATAAAACTTAAGGAACTTCTGTCCCAAATTGACTGGTCTCCTAGACAGGCAACTCCTGACATCGACACAGCTCTCTCCTTCTTTACCCAAACTTTTAATAATGCCTGTAATATCTTTGCCCCAGTGTTGACCCGCCGTTCTAAAAGGAAGAATGCCCCTGGGTTACCCCAGCTTTGATCCACCAGCTCAAACATAGGACAACCTATGGTGCACCGTACATTGAGACTGGCCGCCCAATGACATGGTTATATGCCGGTCTCAAACAAGTGCACTCGGCCATCAGAAAGGCCAAGTCTGAGCACCATCGGTCCTCACTCACTGCCTCATGGGGAATCCCAGAACCTTCTGGATAATATTAAACAGTTAAATGGGAGTGCACCTCCCCACCCACCCAGATCAACACAATGGTGTGATCTCCTCAGACCCAGCCTCATAGCCAACCACCTCAACACCTCATTCACTGACCTAGCCCTATCCTCCCTACAAATTTGTTTGACCCTCCTCCCCAGCACCTGCCGAAATCTTTTCTAGCTTTTATTTTATCCTCCGCCGTGTTTCTGCCCAAGAACTTAGGCCGCACCTTGTCACTGCCCTCAAGAGTAATAGTACAGGCAGTGACACCCTGGATCCGTGTATCCTACGGCTGGTCTTAGACACAGTCCTTACCCCGATCACATGCCTCATCAACCACTCTCTTTGCCTGGGGAAGGTTCCAACTGCCTGGAAAGTCACCACTGTCACCCCTATCTTTAAAGGTGGTGATAGGACTGTGGCTGGAAACTATCGACCGATCTTCATTCTCTCTCCTCTCTCCAAGGTCTTGGAAAAAGTGGTGGCCTCTCAAATCTCTGACTACCTCTCCACCTACAATGTCCTTTGTCCTGAGCAGCATGGCTTCCGAGCGGGCCACAGTTCCAACACAGCCCTCCTAGAGTTCTCCAACTTTCTCCACTCCTCCTTAGACACTGGTTCTCTGGCTGGTGCTGTCTTCATTGACCTCTCGAAAGCTTTCGACACTGTCTCCCACCCCCTCCTTCTTGATGCCCTTAGTCTCTGGTTTTGCTGCTGGGCCTATCTCCTGGTGCACCAGTTATCTGTCTGACCGCTCATAAGGTGTAAAAATTAATGGGACCTACTCAGACATCTGTCCCATCTTTTCTGGGGTTCCCAGGACTCCATTCTGGGCCCTTTACTATTCTCCTTTACCTTAACACCTTCCACGCTCTTGCTCGGGAACATTCTATTGCACGCTGATGATGCAGTCATCTTTGCCTCAAGTCGTAACCCTATTGCCCTCCAGGACTCACTGCAGAAGTCCTTCACTGAAGCCGAGGGCTGGTTCAAGGAACATAGATTGGTGATAAATCTCAAAAACAAAAGCCAGTTCTTCACTCATCCCCAAACAAGTCCTGCAACTTCAAACTCTTCATTCACTCTGGGTCCTCATTCCCACTGAACAAGTTTGCTCCTATAAATACCTAGGGATCCATTTGACCCCTCCTCTCCTTCCATGGACACATCGCTGCCCTAGCCGCTGCCACTAATATCCGATTGGGCATCTTGCATCGGTATAAACACTGCCTCCCCGGAGGCTCTTGACTCGCAGTCACCTCCTCTATCCTGTCCCTAGTGGACTATGGACTGCGGTGTATGGTGCTGCTGATCAGACCGCACTCCATAAAATTATACTACTCTGAATAAGGCCTGCAGGTTAGTTACTGGAGCACTTAGGATGACACACACCTGTCTACTGTATGCTAAAGCACTGGTACTTGATCTCAACGAGCGCCTCAAATATCTTACCTGTACCCTTACAAAAAAGACCCTCCTTGGGCTTTCCCCACCAGGATTGACCTCCACCATACGCCACTCTGTCCCACTAGTTCATACTCAGACCTCTGGGAAAACCTCTCTTGTTATCCCTAGAGCTAGGACCTCTCACGGCCAAAGAGCCTTCAGCTTTAGGGCCCCCTCCTGGTTCAACACACTGCCCCCTTCCATCTCCGAAGCTCCAACTATATCGTGCTTCAAAACTTCCTTACGTAACCACCTTATTAACACCCGATGCTGTAACTGCCGCTAGTCAAAGCCGTACTCAATACTTATGACAAAGCTTATTACTAAGCTGCTAAGGACAACATAACTCTGGTATTGTTTGCATCCATCCTACCTGTACCAGCTTGTTTGTATCTATGTCTTAAGTTACTGTTATACTTATGTGTTGTACTGCTATACTGTGTATTTTGGTTTGTCTTACTGTGACAAGGTACCTTTGTAAATGAGCCTATGGCTCAAAGGTTTTCCAAACTGCTGTTTAAATAAAATAAAAAAAAAAAACTCCATCGGCCTAGAAGACATACGAAGAGTCCTGCACCCCAACTCTAAGGAATTCACTTTCAAATCTATCCTACATACTGTAACTCCCAAACAAGGCACGATTATATCTTGGTCAGTTGAGGGATTCTGAAGGTGGCATCCTCCTGTGAAATTAAGGCAAAAACCATCTCCAACCATAACCCAGTGACTCTAACCTTCATGCCACCACACAGCTTAGAGCACAACAGAGTTTGGAGAATAAATAACTCCCTGTAAAAATACCAGAACTGCCTAGACAAGATAAAAGATGTGACAAAGACATTCTTTGAAGGGAACAACAACTTGGTCCCCACCCAAAACTTACTCTGGGGGGCATTTAAGTGCAGCCTAAGAGGGGAATTACTCCTGCTAGCCTCTGCCAAAAAAAAAAAAGAAAAGAGAGGCAGAGTGCCTCGCACTTCTTGATGAGATCAAAAACCTCAAGAAGGTGGTGCTGGGTGCCCCCTCCTCGAAAATCCAAAACTCCAACTCAATGCAGCCAGGGCCAAATATGGTGAGCTTCTGAGGGAACAAGCCTAGTTTGCCATATTCAGGGTCAAAACCACATATGTAGACCATTGATATAAGCTATCTACATATGCAGACAACATACTCCTACAACTAGAAAACCCCCACCATTTCCATACTCCCAACACTTAGCCTGCTGGAGGACTTCAGCAGAATAGCAGGATACGAGATAAATAAGTCCTGCATCATGCTCCTTAACTGCCTTACCTTCAAACCAGTGGCTAAACAGTGTGTGTGTGTGTGGGGGGGGAGTGGAATCCAAATAGTGTGAGTTACTTGGGAATCCCCCTTTCCCAAAATGCCAAACTCATGCATGACAAGATCCTGGAAGATCTGAGTAAACAATTAAACATGACTTAGTACGATGGTCATCCCTTCCCCTCACATTATGGGCCTGCATTAATGTAATCAAAATAAACATCTTCCCCAGAGTCCTATATCCCATGCATGAACATGACAGGCAGACCACTAGCTACAGCTTGTTTCATGCAGCTGCATACGGCCCTCACCCAGTACCGCAAAGAGCCTACAGTAAGCTCACACACAGCAAAAGTCTGGGAGGTTTGCAACTCCCAGACTTCAGACTTTACTACTTAGCAGCACATACTGACAAATTTCTCTGGTGGAGAAGACAGGAGAACCCAGTAAGAGACAGCGACCACACACCCAAGTGGAGATGGCACTTGGTCAGAATAGTGCCGACCACAATGCCATCAGCAACAATAGCCTGGCAGTAATGCAATCAGTTTATTTTTGCAGGGAGTTCTGCCCCCAGCACCCTCCGGACTGAAGGATTCTCACTCCGGTGGGGGGGAGCTAATCACAGGGAATGTTAAAATATGTGGGGCCATGGAATACTTTATCCATGGCCCCATGTCAAAGAAACAGAGTCCTGAGTGCACAAAAATGTTGGAGACCAGGAATAGGACCTTGATCTCCACTACCGCTGGCCAAGCTGCTCTATGCCCTAGCCCTCCAAGCTACGGGAGCAGCTCAGCCAGCATCCTGGATCCTGGTGCTCTTGTTTGTGGTGATCACCACAGACAGAGACCTGGGGAGCACTTACTGAAAGAGCTGTAGATCCGCTCTCACTGTCCGTGCTAGCGCTACATGAACAAGCGCTCTCTATACTGGCGCTATTCGTGTAGTGCTATTCTAACCGGTTACCAGTGGGGACAAATGGAATTAGACCTGTGCAGAAAAGCAGGGCTTAATTTGAAGGCTCTAACCTGCATCCCCCCTTGCACTTTCCCAGCGGACCTAAGGAATTCACCGATTGGGGTCGCCAATAAAATAAATAAGTTACTCCATCTCTTACTAGGCACTAACCCACGCCACAACCCACAGCAACCACTGTCTGGCAAACTCAACTTCATAATTCACAAAACTCCAGTCCCCCCAACTTCCTATGACACGACAAAATGCAAAATCTACAGCACCTCATAGATGCAACACCCTCATCTCCAATCGGAAACTAGAACAAAAAAAGTGCCATCTAACATTTCAATCTTTCCCTTTTTACAACTGCAACATGTTTACTGTGACTCTGGGCCCCAAATATTGGAACTTTGAAAACTTCCAAAAATAGGAACGAACTATGCAATCTAGCCAAAAAAGGCATGCTTTCTCACTCATATACAAAAAACTAGTAACCTTCTCAACGAACCCAAACTCAGATAAATGCTCATTCTGGCAATCAGAATTTTAGGACTTAGACTCCCCAGATAGCAGGAAAATGCTATGGAAAAACACATTCACACTACAGAAATTTGATGGTATCCACCTAATGCAACTCAAAATCAACCACAATCTGCACTACACACCAGCCAAACTTCACAAAATGGGAAAACTAGAGTGAGATACCTGCACTCAGTGTAAACAAATTAGAGGCACACTTGGGACTGTCCTAAATCCAAGCCCCTATGGGAGTCAGTTTTCAGAAATTTCAATCCAGTGTTGGGTTTAGAGCCATCTTTCACCCCAAGGAGCTGCCTACTAGGACTGGGCCGTGACACTCTCATAGGGGTCAGGAAATTCCATATTACCCTCATTGTTTCAATGTCCAAAAAACCCATATTAAAGCACTGGATAGATGACATAATACCTTCATACATGGAGTGGCACAACACAACCCTAGAAGCACTGCACATGGAGAAAATGATCCACCACATATGACACCCACCCACAATATATAAATCTAGATGGGCCACACTAAAGGCCCTCCTAATAGCTGCCCAACCCATCCGTACCTGCATGTTCCACATACCTGGCATCAAGAAGGATGTGGCCTCTCCCTCAGGGCCTAACCATGCTAACAAACAGTAAATAAATTAAGACAATCTGGTATAAGGATAGCATCATTTGCCTAAACAAGCTGTACCCACACCCTTCTGTGTAAGGGGCAGACAGCAACCTGCAATATTGAACTTCTGTCACTGCCGTTTTTCTGTAGTGTTTTAGTTGTAGATGTAGTAACTAACCTTGTAATACCTCAATAAGGTATACTATTTTCAAAAAAAAAAAGAACCATATGCATTGTTATTATGAATGTTCAAGCAACTGCCATTTGGATTTTAGACAGTATGGACATGGTCTTGGCGAGGGCACCAAGAGTCTGGCAGTGAGAATGTGTAAGTCTCCCCCAGATATGGGCTTACCTGTGGCTGTTTCTTCTCTCCTCTGTGCCCCCTCCTCCAGACTTTGCCCTCCAGTCCCCCAAGACTGCCAATGGGGGGCGGTCAGGGCAACAGTAGCAGCATCTAGGAGTGGGAGCCGAGTCAGGGCTCCTCTCTGACTCTTTGCGGCTGGTGCCATCCAGCAGTATCTGTGATCTCGGCCCCGGGATTTCCGTGTGGAGGCCAAGACTGGGTGGAATATCACCGTACAGGTGCAGTAATTGATTCCTCTACCAGATTGCCTGCCTTAGGTCAGGGAACGGGAAATGCCTTGCCGGCACAGCAAGCACTGCTGCACATGTGTGGCTGTAACCTGAATGGAGTCGAAGCTCCATCTCAGTAACCAGCCTGTGTTCCCACATTTGTCATGGGTCACAGCTCCAGGGAAAGCTGCAGAGCCAGGACCAAAGTTAGTTGGCACCATCGGGTGCATCTACCAAGGATGCCTGGCCCTAGAGCAGGCAGCAGGGCCAGGAAGGGAATAGGCACAGTGCGCATGCATACATGACTCAGAAGAGCAGCTCAAAGGTTGCTTTCCATACTGGAACCCCCAATATCAAAATGGGCTAAGTGCCCAGGCAAACACACACCTTCCTGGCCCCAGGACAGGTGGCGGGGCTAGGGCAAAAGAAAAGCAGCCTATCTGAATTTAAAGTAAAACAGCAGCAAGTTGCTCAGGCACTGCATCAGTATGCAAACAAATATGGTGTCCTCCATGTCTCCCCAACCCTCTGACTCCAACAAAGACTTCTGGGAAGGGGTCAGAGCTTGGCACAAGATGCATCCATGAATGTTGGTTAGTCAAAGCCTGCAGTTCATTACAGCCTGATTGCTATCCCAGAATGACTGGGCCAAAATTTCAGACTATTTGCCTGGGAAATGGCAATAGGGTGTTGAGTTTCATCCCTTAAAAAGGGGTTGTTTCCATGGATCTGTGTCAGTTCTTGCTGTGGAACACAGAGGAAGGAGCTGTGAGCAGGTGAGTCACTCTCTGCTAGGCACTGCAGGCCTGGCAGAGCTAAGGATGTCTGGGGTCACAACAACTGATTCTTGTGAAAAAAATACCAGTTTTATCAAAGCTAATAGATTAAAGGGGAAAATTGGAGATAGGGTTTTTCTTGCCCCACCAGTGACTTTTCCCCTCTGTGGGATGAGCTCCTTCAACTACTGATCGACTGAGAAGGTCACTGTCTCTTCAGGTTACTTGGACCTCCTACACCTGCAACCTGAGACAGATCTTGAGAGAAAACCAAGACCAGTGAGCGAACACCAAACAACACTGGGGGAGCCTGCTTTCCAGCCAGAAGAATATTCAGTTATTGTGCTAGTTCCATCATCAGACACCTGAGGTAACTGTCAGAACAAGAGAAAAGAAAGGAGCAGAGCACTCTCAGAAGTTGCTTATAAATATTTGCCATGAACTCACATATTAGACAAAGACGTGGTGCAGAAACAGCCTTATATAGCACCCTTACATATGGGGTTTCATCCCCCTAATGAAGCTCCATATGTAAGGGTGCTATATAGGGCAGTTTTTGCACTGCATCTTTGTGTAGTATGTGAGTTCAAAATGAATATTTATCAGAAACTTTGGTGAGTGCTCTGCTCTTTTCTCTTTTCTTGTTTTGGAAAGTGCAGCTCGTTGTACAATTCAGCATTACAGCAAAAGACCTCCAGGGCCATCCAGCCTCCATTTTTTGGATTACAAATAGGGGCCCTTTTTCAACAGTGGAACTTTTACTTGCTCAGCAACAGTTTGCTTTTGAAGCTTGTTTACCTGCAACCGTTCAAAGTGCACCACCAAGCTCCCACCATGCTAGTAACAATTGAATCACCAGTGTGGTACCCACTGAACATCAAAGGAGATCTCACAGCTGGCCCAGTGGTGCAAAGGGCTAAGGCAGCGATGCATCAACTGCCACCATGCTGGCAACCCTGGTTCAGAACAAGCTTGGGCTGCTCAGAGGTCAGCCAAGTGGAGGAGGATTGAGCATCCCAGTGGAAACTGTCATCCACAGTAGGGAGGGCAGCCTGCTCCACTGCAACACCACCATCTAGGTGACCATGAGTGGTGATGCAGCCAGAGAGCAGCACTTGTGATCAGATTTGGATCTGAGGGCTGCATTAGGAACCGATTGCTGAAGTTAGCCTTTGTTACCAAGAGGATGTCCAATCTATAATACCTTGTGAAAGTGTGGATGGATAGATGACCAAGTTGCAGCTGCACATATTTCATCTGCTGATGCTGGATTCCTTTTGCTTCATGAAGCAGCCACTGCCCTGGTGGAATGTGCTTGTATATTTTCAGGAGGTGTCACCAATATCGACTAGTGGGCCTCTTAAATGGCTTTCTTTAGCCTGGTGGTGATAGTCAACTTGGATGCCAGTGCTCCTTTCTTGTTTCCCTGTACAATAATGAACAGTCTGTCCAATTTCAGAAGTCCTTTGTTCTGTTTATGTAAGTTGTTAAAACCCTTTTCAAACCTAGCATATGGTGTTATGGAGTGGCATGTTATTTGCAATCTCACTTTAGGTGAGCTGGTAGCTCTATCAATTGGTATGTATGGAACTCAGGCCACTTTAGTAATAAACAATGGTATGGTCCAAAGTGTCACTCCGTTCTTGTGAAAAATCAGAAATGGTTACTTACATGAGAGAGCATGTAGTTCTCAGGCCCTCCTTGCTGAACATATTGCCACCAGAAAAAACTGTCTTGAGATTCATCTGTTTCAGTTTCATCAAGCTCAGTGGCTCAAATGGTGCTGTGGATATGGCCTTGAGTTCAGATCCCAAGGAGCAGCGGCTTGTCTAGTTCTCGGTCTTGCATTAGAAGTTGCTTTTAAAAAACATAGGATATCATTGTGGTGACCCAGGGCAGAATGGCCGATTTGTCCTCTGGCTGCTCGAATAGCACACAGTTGGACTCTTAGAGGGGCAGGAGACAAACTCTCATCAAAACCTTCTTGTAGGAACAGTAAAATATCTGGAATAGAGGCTTAGTCCACAAATATGGACTTATGTTGGCACCTCCTGGAGCATATTGCCCATTGTCTTTTGTAGGTGGAAGTTGTTGATGACTGTTGTGATTGGATCATACTGTCAACCACTGATGGATGGTATCCTGCTTTTAAGAGCCAGGCCATCAGTTTTAGGTTCTGTGGGCTGGGATGCCTGATTGGTCCTTGTTGCAGAATGTCTGGTCTGTTGAGAAGTCTCCAAGGGTGGTCGAGAGGCATCGCTATCACTGTGGTGAATCAGGATCTGTGTGGCCAGTAGGTTGTTATTAGAATCACTC
This sequence comes from Neoceratodus forsteri, assembly GCA_016271365.2. NCBI lineage: Eukaryota > Metazoa > Chordata > Ceratodontiformes > Ceratodontidae > Neoceratodus > Neoceratodus forsteri. The sequence continues at coordinate 1,109,750,557 of CM028130.1, read as the reverse complement.
ATGCTCTGGATTGTCATATCTTGCACAGTATTTGCAATATTAGTGTAAATGGGGGGACAATGTATGCCACTTCAAAGAACAAATCCAAAGAGAGGATATCTATGATACCAGGGAAGTGTTCCCCAAGGATTTTGACCTGAACAATGCTCAGCAAGGGTAAGCACTGCAGGGGTAAGCTAAAAATGGAAAATTACGGACATTGATAAGCTCTAAAGATTTACAAAGACAAACTGCACACAGCCAGAGGAAGTCTGTCTGGCTAGTTCTAATCACTTTTACTGTGTTTTATTTAGGCTCCAACAACCACATGAGTGTTATTTCCCTTTTACCCTTCAATAACCACTAACCTATTTTATTATGTTTTATTCGACCACTATCAACCATGTGGTTGCTGTTGTCTTTTGCTTTCCAACAACCATGTGGATATTTTACTATGTTTTATTTAGCCTCCAACAATCATGTGGTGGTTGTTTCCCTTTTGCCCTGTTGTTTCCTTAAGCAAGCTCCTCCAAGAAGAATATAAAAATCACAAACCTTTGGTAGTTAAGAGAACTGTAGAAGAAGACTTGCAGGAAGACGACTGCTTACTGCTGGTCTTAGGCTGGTACTGGCTACAAGCTGCTGACAGGATCACAGAAAGGTAAGAATATGGTCACTCTTGCTTCATGCATTGATCACCACTCATGCAACTTTAAATTAGTAGACAGGACTATAGGTCCATAGGACTACAGCCTTAGTGACTTCTTAATAACAAGACTGCTAATATTATTAAACTGCTTAGCTAAGTTAGCTTGCTTTTTCTCTTTGTAACTTAGATTGATGGTCAGGGCTATAAGCCCATGAGACTGTCAGGTTAAGAAATGGTAATTTTGGGATATAGCTTTTGCTGGGTTAGGAAACAATAGCTTTCATCACATAATTTCTGGTAAATCTTCCTGATCTGAGATTCTAAGTATGTGCTCTTATTTATTTCAGTGTTAAGAACATGCAATAGTGATAAAAAACACTTGAAATATGCCAGCACACTGTGTGTGTCTTCTATACCTACAAAATAGAGTACTCATACTGTCATATTTGAACCAGTAACATCTATTCCTTGTGACTGGCTCTTCTTGAATCTGCAGTAAAACCTGGATACTTGTGTGTTTTTGTTGGTGGCCATTAAGTCTGTTTGAATTGGACCCCATCTCCTGTTTATGGCTGAGATTTGATGGTGCAGTTGACACTTGCCTGAATGAATCTGTTGCCTGCTTAACTCGTCTGCCATGGTGTTGAGTTTTCCAGCCTAATGTATTGCCCTAATGTAGGCTACATTGTTTTATGTCCAGTTTTGCGCCTTTATTTTATTTAGTTTTTGTTTACCTGGTAGGTACCAAAGCCAAGACATGACAATTTTCAGATACGACCTGGGAGATTACAATAGGTAGGGATAGAACAGGGAAAAATTAATTGTGGGTATAGGAAAAAAAAAGAACAAAACCAGATAATACAGAGCAAATCAAGATGTCACCAATACATGAGATTTAACAAGATATGACAGAGTTCAATAAACAGTCACAGAATACAGGGCAAACAATCACATGTTACAGCCGCTGGGTTTAGAGCAGCTGAAACAAACATAAATGAGACATAAGTGCCTAAGTAAGCTGACTGAAAAAGGTAGGATTGGTCGAGATCAGTTTGCAGAAGTGGGGAGGTGGGACAAGAGCAGAAAGCAGGTTTATGGGGTTTGAAACAGACACAGGAGACCTGGCTGAAGAGGAGAGAGCGATAGCTGTTTTTAAACTGGACATGGTTGGGGGCAAGGCGAACATCAAGAGGCAGAGTTCCAGAGTTTAGCCGCAGAGTGAGAGAAAGCTAAGGTATCTTTGTTGGATTTGTGCCTGGGTATTTGTAGTAGAGATTTATCAGATGAACGGAGGTGGTGGGAGGAGGGCAGTGGAGTAAGCAGGGAGGCCAGTGAGACAGAGATGCCTGTTCTAATTATATTGTCCATCAGGAGCCAAGGGCAAGAGTTCTAGTGAGAGAAGGGGGTAACCAATTTAGGTCAGCATAAAGATGACAATGGTATGTTGACCAAGGAGAGGCCGAAGCATATCTGCATATGTTGTTGTAGGTAGTATCCCACTTCTTGAGGAGAGTTGTAGGTGCATAAAGATAAGTGATTACCCCATAGGCTAGTGATGGGATCAAGATCCCATGGGCAATGGCAAATCTAGCCGACTGCGTATGGATATAGCTGGTTCGGTATGCTGCTCCAATTTTAGCATTCACTGATTTACAGGTAGTCGTAATATGTTTGCCAAAGTTTAGATTTTCATCAAGGAGAACTCAAAGATACTTGAACAAGCATACTGGCTCGAGGACCAGTCCACCCTGACCAGTAACTTTGAATAGGTTCTGGTTGCTTTTTAATTTGACTGCAGAACCAAACAACATAGTATGTGTTTTACTAGTATTAAGGATTAGCTTATGGTGGAAAAGCCAGGATTGAACAGACTTAAAAGCAATGGTAAGGGTCAGGTTTATGCGGTGAATATTGCGATCACTACAGTACAGAATCAGGTCACCTGCATAGAGGATAGATGAGCAATCAGGGATATTTGCTGTAATGTTGTTAATAAAAATAGAGAAGAGAAGTGGTCCTAATATTGATTCCTGGGGAACACCTTGGTTAATAGCCATAAGGCTAGACACCGCGGAGTTGAATCTGACAAGCTGAGTTCTATTTGATACATAACTATTAAACCATGAGACCAAGTCCTGGGACAAACCAAGGGCTAGGAGACTATTAAGAAGAAGATAGTGATCAACCAGGTCAAATGCTTTTGTCAGGTCAATAAAAACTGCCCCCGTGAGGCGACCATTGTCCATAGCAGTAAGAGTATCATTGATAAGTTGGAGCAGGGCTGTAGAGGTGCTATGACCTTTGCAGAAACCATTTTGAATTGGTTAGAGGAGGTTGTATCTAGTCATGAATTTGGCAACTTGGATTGATACTAGTTTTTCCAATATTTTGCATAAAACTGGTAGTATAGCTATCGGCTGATAGTTTACCATATCTTTATTATCCCCTTTCTTTAGTACCAGCATGACTTAAGCCATTTTCCAGGTGTCAGGGATGACTCCATTACAAAGGGACAGGGTAAAAATACTTGATAAAGGCTGGGCAATAAATGGTGCAGCCAGTTTTAGAAGTTTGGGTTCAATGTCATCGGAGCCCACACTAGTATTTTCAGAAATGGTGTTCAGCAGACCCAGGACATCAGATTTGGAGACCGCCTTAAAGTAAAAAGGAGGGGGAAGTACAGTGGGGGAAGATGGGGTGGGTGGAGGTAGAGGTTGACCTTGGAGGAAGACAGATGTAAAGCCTGACAGGTCAATAAATTGTTTATTAAACGCCTCTGCAATAGTCCTAGGGTTGTCACAGTGGACATCATTAATGATCATTTCATCAGCCAAGTGGATCTTCTTTGTGCCTAGGAATGATTTCACATGTGCCAAGAATTTTCTAGGGTCACCTGACGCTTCCATCAGAAGCCCCTTACAGTAAGCGCTTTTTGCTAGTCTGATCTGCCTTTTGCAAACACTTTGCTGAGCCCTGTAGGTGTGGTAGTCAGCAATAAGGCCAGAGTTTCTGAAATGCCTCCAGCTCTTATCCCGAGTGCGTAGTGTGGACAGGAGATCTTTGTGTAAGCATTTTGTGGGTGTCGCACGAACAAGCCGAGTCACAAGTGGAGTGTGCCTATTTTGAACTGTGTGAAATTGGTCTAGGAAATAGTCAAGAGCTAGTTGTGCATCCTGGAGCTGATAGAGATGAGACCAGTCAATAGATAAGACATCATGTAGGAACTGTAACTGATCCAGTTTAGCATAGTTCCTAAAGGTGATATAGTGTGGGGGCAGAAACTGAGAGCTAGAGTGTTTCCATACACAGAAGATTGGGGAGTGATCTGATATAGTATCAGGCAGAGTGCCTGCATCCACAAATTTTGTCAACCCAGTTAGTTAACACCCAATCTAGTAGAGTGCTTCACGTTACTTTAGGGGATATCCTAGTAGGCACTGTTATAACTTGATGCAGGTTGTAGCTTTGGACTACAGATAGAAGTGAGCCATGGGTTTGTCCAAGCCAGTTCTGATTCATGTTACCAAGGATAACCAGTTCATTATGACCTGCTAATTTTACTGTGTCCTCCAGCAAATTAGTAAAAGCAGATAGTCCACCCTGGGGCAGGTTATAGGCAAGGGCACTGTTTTTCGGGTTTTACCAGAAAACCTGGTAAAATTCCAGAATTAGGACTGCCTGAAAACCGGTAAAAACAAAGATTTCATGGAATCTGCCATTTTATATCAGATCAGTAAATCTTCAAAACTTGTATTTTTCTTATAATTCCTTCCTGTACTAGTTTCAGTTTGCTTTATTTAATGCTCTGCATATTAAGCCTTCTTTAATTCTGATTATTTATGCACATACTAAAAGAATGATAGCAAAATCCCGGTAAAATCTGGAAATTAGAGTAATGATCAATGGTACAATTCCGGAATCTGAAGTCTTGAAAATGGAATTTCATTTTTTTTTCATCACTGTAAATCAGTGGCCTTGGTTATAGGCAACAACTATGTGTAGATTTTTAGCACCCAAGTGGAGGAGCACATGGAGGGATTCCCAAAAGGAAGACTGAGGTTTGATATTCTGTGAGACATTAAGATGAGCCTTGTAAAATAGCGCGACTCCCCCACCTCGTTTGGAAAATATCCTGTCATTCCTAATGATATTATAGTTTTGTAACAAGAAGTTAGAATCAGGGATAGATGGCTTAAGCCACGTCTCAGATAGGCACAGTATATCTGGGTTATGGGTGGAGACCCAGGCCTCCAGTTCTATGAAATTACGCATTAGGCTCCTGATGTTTAGATGGGCTATGTGTAACCCTGAAACTGTAGCCCAGGAGGTATCAGTGCATGGCTGATGATGTGAAGGACCTGGGTTTAGTTCCACATCACCTGCCAACAGGATGGAAAGCAACAAAAGATACCAAAGCTTGTGATGGATAAAAGGAGTAATAATTATAGTTTTGGGACAGAGTTTACAATCTAGGTAGGTGGTAACAATATAATTGATAAATCTTGGGAGCAATAGTGGAGTGAGATCAAAGCTGTCAGCAGGTCTAGCCAGCAAGATAGAGAATTTAAAATTTCTATTAGGGTTGTGTTGCCAGGTACAACTGTGGGAACATGGAATCAGGAAAAGAGTAGCAAGAAGACAGAGCACCAGGCTGGTAACAAGAGACACAAGAATTATCTGTGCCATAATAAGCAGTAGCAGCATAGTTTCAAAATGTGGGGAGCAGTCAAAAAGCAGCCTACAGGCAGAAATATAAACAACTTGAAATGCTTATATGCAGTAGAGCTTAGCTAATGCCACTAGTGTTGGAAAATGATAAGGAGCAAATGGCAAAGTGCACTGTTAGACGTCGGCTGAAACTAACAAAAATATCTTATATAACTAATTGCCCAGATAGGGCGGGTGGGTGGGGGTGGGTGGGGAGCCGGGCGCAGAGTGCCGGCGGGGCTTAAGCTGTAGTAAGTACAGAACAGTTAAAGTTTAGTTGCAGTGTCCTCAGCAGTATCTAGAAGGGACTGACAACAGCACAGCTCAAGTTCCAACAGTTGCGCTGAGAAAAAGGTGGCAAAACAAATTCGAAATAGTCTTCAACTTGCTGGTAGTGCACACAAAAAAGCTGGGCTGTCGGCAATAGTCCTCGCTGCCTTAGTTACCTTAAGTTTTAAATCTAGTGGCGGGTGGTCTCCTGTAGCCAGGACCACAGTGGAGAAGTGGGCTAGGGCTTGTCCGGAGCCGTGGAGGTTCAAGTCGTGCCCGAGCGGGTGGGTGAGTCCTAGGAAGATAGGAAAGTCTTGTAGCTTCCCTTTGCATTGCTCTACTTTTTGTGCCTCTTTATTTGACTATATACACTACTGTGATTCTGTTGTCAGAGCATATTAGTATGTTCTTTTGTTTGTTCTTGACCTGGAGGTGGATTAAGACATTTTATACTGCCCTCATCTCTAGGATGCAGATGGGATGTTTCAGCTCTATCCTTGTCCATTTTTCCCAGGCTGTGAGACAGTTTTTTGATGCTCCCCATCCCATTAGGCTGGCATAGGTATCTACTATGATATCATGCTGAACATCCAATGCCACTTCTTTAGTGATGTTTGATTTTATCATTGACCTTTTTAGCGAATTGCAAACTTGTTGGGAGATCAATATCCTGGCTGAGAGCTCATAATCTACTTGAGTGCCTTGTTGTATGGACATATGCAGGAGTGGCCGCATGTTCCATCTTGCCCATGAGGTAGATGCATGATGCCATGGTTCCCAATACTTGAGTCAAGTGTTTTAATGTTGGTGATTAGTTGTGTTGCAGGTTTGATGCTTACAATACTGTGTTCCAAACTCTTATTGGATGGGAGTGCCAGGTTGGAGGCTGTATCTATTAGCTCCTCAAGGTGCTGTATTTGCTAACTGGGTGTAAAAGTGCTCTTTTGCATATTGACCACCCATCTGTGACTTTCCAAACACTGAAGGACAGTATGTGGTTCCCTGTTAGATTGTGCTGGTGATCTGATTGAGATCAGCCAGTTGTCCAGGTAGGGTATTATCTGGATACCATGTTCCCTCATTTTTGGCTGCCAGTACCACTGACACCTTTTTAAGTACCTGCGGGGCTGATACTAGGCCAAACAGAAGGGCCTTGTCTTGGTAGTGTTGTCCCATTATGTGAAACCATAAGTATCTGTGGTGAGAGAGTCTGATTGCAATGTATAGCTATGCATCCTTCATAACTATTTATGTCATGCAGTCTCCTGGGTGAATTGCCTTGAGCTTTGTCCAGATTGTTACCATCTTGAACTTCCTATGCTTGATGAATTGATTTAAGAATTTTCGGTCTAACACAGGATGTACCTTTTTTGTTTTGTACCGTAAAGAACATTAAATATAGTCCTTGGCCTTTCTCTTGTTCTGGTACCTCGGTAATGGCCTTGGTGGATATTAGGGAGTCTAGAATGTGTTTTATTTGTGCTGGGTTTGTCCATTTTGATATAGGCAAGGCAATTTTATTTGTAGGGCACTCATTCCCGGGGGCTCTGAGTGGCTTAACAATATTCAATACAAAGAAAACACATTAAGATAGAATAAAAATCCACATAAATAAACAATATAATAATAAATTCAGCAGCTTTAAAAACTTCGGTTTACAAATAAATAGACTGGACAAGACTGCTAGAATACATCAGTCTACCAAAGCCAGACTAAAAAGGTGGGCCTTCAGCATATGCTTGAATACCTCAATTGAAAGGGTCTCCCGGACAGCTGGTGGAAGCAAGTTTCACAGGATCAGCCCAGAGACACTAAAAGCATGATCTCCCAAGGTCCTGAGCTGAAGCCTGGTAATGTCCAGGAGGCCCCTTAGAAGAGAGCAGAGGGAGCGAGCAGACGTCGCCAATGACAGGAGCTCTGATAGGTAACCAGGACCCAGTCTGTATAAGTCATGTTATTGTTGTGATTTCTGAACCTTCTTATTGTTGCTTGATAAAGAGGAATGAGAATTGCCACCTCTGCCACCACTGAAATGCTGTCGGCTATCACAAAAATGTCTGTTCTTTAAAAATCTTCTGCGGACTGATGACAGGTAAGTGTTCCTCCTGCTCTTGTCTTTGACCAGGCTTTTGTCCATCCTCTTTGTCGGTAGCCCGTGACAATAGTAACCGCGATTGAGTGCTTTCAAAAAGGGTGACTCAATCGTGGCACCTGTCCACAGGGATACCGGGCAGGGAGGGTGACCAAATGGGGGTGTTCACAAACATAGTGTCAGGATGTCGCTATATGTACATGTGCGCGGGGTGGGGGAGTAAGCACACTGAGCAACAGGTGGAAGAGGAGGGAAGGTTTGTGAGGCACAGTGCATCAGTGGGCTGCCAAGCTGACCCTATGGCATGGTGGGTGGGTGGGTGGCAATATGGTTATGAGGGTGCGGTTGGGTCACTGAATGCGTGTTCGTTTTAATTGCAGTCGTGAAATTTTTCTTTTCAGTATTGCACCCCCCCTGACATGCCCCCCTGGAGTAGAGACTCCTTTAATGAGGGTGCAGGGGAAGTGCAAGAGGCATAACCCCCATAAAAAGAAAGAGTTCTGGCACCCTTGCTGTGCGCCAGGAGTGTACATCGCCGAAACTGATTTTCAGCGATGTACACTTGCCCTAACAGCAATCACATTTCTGCGATTACCGTTATCACATGGAACCTCTTTGTCTTTTAAGAACTTCTTATACACATTTTCTAAATAATTGTACTCCTTTGAATGCTAGTTTTTGTAACATTATTTTTGATTCTGAGTCTGCCTCCCACAGTTTAAGCCATAGGGTTTTTCTTGCTGTATTAGATATGACTGCCACTTTTGTGTTTATCTTTAGAGAGCCCACAGCCATGTCTGCCAAATATTTAGTAGACTGGATTGATTACTTCATAAGTTGAGCTTCCATGGATTCCGGAGTAAGTGTTTTGTGTACATCCTGCGTGCATGCTAGTTGTGCTTTTGTAGCGTAGATGACCATGGTGGCAGCTCTAGCCCTTAGTCCAGCTAGTTCATATCTATTTTTGAGCATTTCCTCTACCTTTTGGTCAGCAGGATCTTTGAGGCTGGTGACTCCCTCAAAGGGAAGAGTCATCTTATTGCTTAGAACGAAAATCTGAGGGTTGACCAGAGGTGCTCTGCATCACATCTTGAGTTTAGCTTCTTGGACACTTCTTGGACAAGGTACATCTTATCCCAGGATCTTTTCTCTGGAATTCTGGAAGGGTCCACCACCTCCTGCTTCTTTTACATAAACTCATCAATCAACTTACAGACTGGAAATGTGTTGGTGGTCTTAGCTTTAGGATGAATTGAGGGTACCAGCTTAGTTTCTGGTGGTGGTGGGCCTCAAACCCCACCATAGTTTTGATGTTTCTGACTAGGCTGGACACCAGGTCCCGGAACCTTGTCTTAACCATGAGAGTTTGTGGGTCTTGCTCCATGTCAACTTCACTCCTCACTCCTTTTAGACTCTTCTCCTGAGTCTTGCCTGCCATTCTCCTTGCATGATTTGCTAGGTGGGGGTGCTCTAGGTGGAGGTGTCAGGATTGGCTATGAGGGCGGAGCATTGAGTGAATTTGCTGTTTCTGCTAGTTTCTCCATCATAGAATCATATCATAGAAGCTTGATGGCAGAAAATGACCACACTGGCCCATTGAGTCTGCCCTATCATGGCCAATATACATTGTTGCTGGGCCTAGTGAGGGCTGTGGTAGCCTGCTGGCTCTGGAGTAGAAGGGAAATTGTAAACAGAATCTCTATCAGACCCTCCTTTCTGGGCTGTTGATTGGTCTGGTTGTTTTATCTGTTAGTCATACCCATGGTTTCTAGGGAAGAGCCACTGTGTCCTTTATTGGTGTATATTGGATCGGATAAGTCTGAAGCGTCAACCGTGGAATATGCGAGGCACAGCTGTTCAGGCTGTGATGGTAGCAGTGGGATGCTGCAAGTGTGGCATGTCTTAGCCTTCACCATAATGCCTGCATATAGGGAGGCAATGGGAGAGGGAGGTAAAAATTAGCATCATTGCTCTGGTCATGAATTTCAAAGTAAGCACTTTTAGAAGACGTTACAGATGAATGAATTCTAGGCTCCATTAAGACGGTTAACATACTTAATGTATACAATGTGGTGAGGGTGGAACTAATTGATTGTCACCATAAGTATTAAGTGGTTAAATCTGTGGTACTTATATTGTAAGGGAAAGTGACTCATGCCTGAATCACTTTCTCCTTAAATGTTCAGTCTATGCCTCAGTAATATGATGCTGAAAGTGATGCAAAATGGGTCAGTTCCGATGACTGGAAAGCATATGAGAGTTATTTGGGCATCAGTGCTGACCCAGATAAAATGATCGGAGGAAGGCCACTGGAAGGGGTGTGAGTCAGGTCACTTCAGGAGGCTGAATCTTGTAGAGTTCCCATGCAGAGCAAGAATTAGACCCATGTAAGATGGCTACCAGAAGTGATGCAAATCGGGTCACTTCTGGCAGTGAGACACAGTCTGGCCTATTGCTATTCTTATGGGTAGGTCTATGCAGACCATGGGCAATATGGCTGTCAGAAGTGACATTAGGTGGAGCATTTTTCGACAGTGGGGTGAGGTAGTGTGAAGCCAGAACTGCAGGAGGAGCATGGCACTGAGTACTCCTCAGCCCGCAGTGAGCAGTTAGCTATGGTGCATGATTGAGGGAGGATGGGGATGAGCTGACACAAGTGTTGTGAGTAACTGGTGCCTCTAGATTGCTGGCAGGTCTCTGCTAACACCTCTGTATGAAGGTAACCTTCTCAAAATGGTACCCATGTCTAGGTACATCAGTCTCCCATCTGTGGTGTGACCAAGGCTAGAGCCTAGGGAGTCAGGAAGAAGAAGATGTACTCCTGGAGGACAACAATGCAATCCTACCCCTGCCAAGTGCCATATATTTGTGGCACCACAGAGATCAGTGCCTTTAGGGAATGCCTGCCTGTTTACATCTCCCTGCCCACTGTAAGCACTTGCCGGGAGGACATGCATTAATTTTTTTTTTTTATTCTTTGGTAACCAGGTAAGGCCCACTTAGTAAAAGGCTAGTTTTCAGGGGTGGCCCAGGAGTACTGCAGTGGTTAAGTGTCTTGCTCAGGGTCACACAGTATGCAACTGGAGGTTGCCAGAATCAAAGACAGGTCTGCTGGACATCCCAAGCTCATTTGCAGTTCATTACTCTAACCTCTAAGCTGTACTGCCAGCTCCATGGTGTCCTGGAGCGACTAGCAGGGCCTCCAGGTACTCCTCAGATCATGCCTCTGTTACTCGGGCACAAAGAGGGCCCCGCTTCCAGGGGGGAGCAGTCCAAAGTGCTGGAATGCACTGCACAGCATGTGACTGCTACAGGAAGAATCAACATGCGCGCAAGCATGCACCTGGCTCCACTAGAAGAAAGTCGGGTGGGCATGATTAAAAATTCTCTGTGGTGCTGACAAACATATTTAAAGGGGCAGAGTGAAAAAAGTTGTGAAAGCAAAGCATGTGCCTGCATTTAAAGGCACACCAACCCTTACATTACCAGCCTAACACAGTCTCAATGGCCAAATGCAATTCTGGCCCTGGACAGATGCATGAGCCAGCCAAAGGAAAGGTCAAGATTTTTGTAGTTTTAATGTTTAAGATGAGTAAATGCCTTTTCTTAAATAAAGGTTAATCACAAGCCAAGTAGATAAACAGAATGACCTTAAGTTCTGCTAAATATTTTTCAAATGAAATGCTGACAGGCAGGAGCTTTGCTCCTTGATGAAACCTGGTTAGATGTACATATAAAACTGAGGTCCTGAGAAAGGGCAGAGCATAAGGTGGGTTGGATTTCACCTTTCAAGTCACATGTACATCAGCAGTCTATCAAGAGGACATAACCCCACTCTGTAAGGTTTGTGGAGTGCCTCAGAGATTACATCCCACAGTATGCTTCCAACTGCCTTAAACTAGGCGGCAGTTGTAAAATTGAGCGTAGGTGCATTTGACAGATATTATATCCAGCTACATCTCAATATCTAAGCTGGTATGTCCAAGGATGTGAGGAAAAATCAGTAAAAATGACTTACAAGTATATGCAAAGGACATCCTTAAATGGTAATGTCAGTGGTGCATGTCTTTAGGAAGTCATTGTGAATAAACATCTTCCATCCTGATGTAATCAGGGGGTGGGAGTTATCTTAGAAAACATCTTGGGTGCTGGCCTTGTCATTTATGTGATGAGCCTTGCTTTTATATTTTATCTTTTCTTTTTGGTGTCATTGATAAAATATGTAATGATTGCTTTTCCTGTTCTGAAAACATTCTTATTCAGCCTCTAGGATGTTCTTGGAACAAGATCACACTACAGTTTTAATTTTCTAAGAGAGACCGTGCTGATGACTTTTGAGGCCAACAGATTAATTCCTTTTCAGATTTAGGATCAGGGTCGGGCTGATAACGTTGACAAATGTGGATTGTGGGAAGCTATTGAATGTAAAATTGACTGTCACAAGGTACAAGCAATTAATTTCAAAATCAAATCATAGCACTGTACTTCAACAAGAATGAATGGACTTATACCAAGTGTTTTCTGTCCTGAATTGTCAATGATGTGTGCAAAAAGAATGAGTTTGGTTTGCTTGAACAAAAAGATAGTATTAGTTGCTCTTAAAGTGGGATCCTCAACATATTGCAGACTGAAAAAATTTAACAAAAATCCTAGATCTTGAATCAGTGCCTGTGTTGGTATTTCCTTTTATGATGATGCTCCTTATTAAAAGTACAGTATTTGAGTTTAGAAAACAACTTTCTCCCTCACAGTTCACTAACTGGTAACTGGGCATTTAGTGAATTCAAATTGTTTTGTTGGTGGCATTACAGTCATTTCCATGGCAACAGATTAAGATGTCAGAATCACAGACTTGCCACTTCACTGCATGCCCATTGGAGTAGGTGAGTTAGGAGGGTGGTAGTTTGGCCTAGTGGTTAAAGGGCTGAGCTGTATATGTGGAGACCCAGTTTAGAATCTCACAATCACCACTGACTCATTATATGGCCTTGAGCATGTCACTTTATTTCCCTGAGCCTAACCTCCATTTAATTTCTCAATAATCTGTTTCTGTGCTGTACTTCAAAAGAACTCTAACCAATCAGAATGCAGAGCCACTATATAGTTATTTCCCTATTATGTAAAGCAGCCCCGATCAGTAGTTAAGCAATAACGACTGAAAATCTGGTAATTTATGAGGGATTAATGACCAGTTGGGTTGATGAGTGTTAATCCAAGGAAATGACTGGCTTCAAGAGTGTTATTGCGATTATAAGTCTAATTGCAATAACAATTTTCTTTTTTCCTGTTTGTTTTTAACTTAATTAGGCTTTTCAGAAGAGTGGCATGAACTGTGTGTGCTGCTCAACATCAGATGGCAACTGTATCGGTCATTTCTAAGACTTTCATGATCGATACAGTAACCAATCAGGAGCCTCACTAAGCTCTTGAATAATTAATTAGCCTTATAGTACTGTACTGTTTGTACATTTGGTGATATTCTAAGCACAGACGGTGCAAGGTGGGGTTATGTAAAAGCAATAAATAACATCTAGACACATGGCATCAAACCTGATAAATAATAACTTTCTAGCCTAAAATATAATGTAGCCTGTGCCCAGGGCATGCCAACTATGGGCCAGAAGTCTTCATAGCCAGAGTACCTTAATGTAGGAGATAACTCAAGAGATTTAGCAAAGAGGAGAGGCTCCACGTGCCAGGGGACCCTCGTTGGCCTTGTTGTGTCTGTGCTGCGGTCCTCTCTCCCACACAGTAAAATGCATGGTGCCTGACTTTTTAGAGAAAAACAGAAATGGAGACACACTGAGGTGAGCCGGATCCTGCAGCCTCTGCATTTATTGAAAATAAACAGCACCTTTCAGGTAGACCTGGCAATGAGATGTTAACATTAGCAGTGTGAAAAGCAGTCAAAGGGACATTCTGTAAATTATGGAACATGGAACAGATAGAAACGATAAAAAACTTGAGAAGGACCTTGTTCCGAAGCTCCTTGAGCGGGAATAGTCCTGAATTCTTAGAGTCCCAACAGATAACATTTTGCATAAAGCATGTCCATTAGTGTTCAGTCTCAACCACAAGAGGGCAATGATGGTACCTGAGGAAGAAGAGAGCTCCAAGCACTAGCATTCTGTTCCGTGGTTCCAGCTTTATGGCTGGTCTCACACAAACACAATTTGAGGTGCATTTCTTTAGGGCCTGCTTAAGCTGTTAAGGAATCAGGGTAAATCATGTTGAACAAATATGTACAACAGACTTTGTAGTACCTTGTGGCTTCACCCTAGAATGGTGAATGATAAATGTGATACCCTCCATGCTTGTAGGTTAAGTGTCAGTTACTGATCCCTAGACATGGGGATGTCTGCCTTAATGGTCAGGGTGTCTGTGTCAGAATGGCAAGTTGGCTGGTGTGGCATTAAGGTAGGCCATCTTGGAGCCAGCTACCAACCCACTGGAGTTCCATGCCTATCCCAGGGCCAATAGTGCATGACCTCAGCAACACTGCTGATTGCAGCTTGGTATAGACCATCCCTCTCCCTAACAGTGGCTACTCTTTAACTTGAGGTTGTAGCCAACTTAGGACACATTCATGCTCCATAGCTCCGGAAAGCAGAGTCCTGGGCATTTATATACCTTTTGACTTCCTTTCACTTCCTGCGCCAGGGGGTGAACATGGTCAGGAACTCATTCTTAAGACAGCACCCCATCTTAAGGTGGGTTATATATACATTAAGAACAGAAACAGAAGACCAGATTCTATAAATAGTAGATTTGCTTTGTTTAAACTACTGAAGGTACTGTAGGTAGTCACACAGATTTCAGATGGCAATGCATGCCATTGTTTTAGTGCTATGACTGTAAAAGTTGCAAACTCAAGCAAATGCCAGTTTAGATGTAGGTACACACAACAACCATAGCCCCAGATGGCTCTCCCAGGAACACAGTGATTGGGAGGTCCCACAGTTAGAGAGGACCCAGTAAGTTGAGAACTTTGGGCCCTATGCACAAAAGTGCGAGAAGCACATAGAAAACTGTCATAAAAGCAGTGCACAGCTATGCACTGTGCAAGGTGACCACGGTACATGGTATTCACGAATGTGCATGTAGGATCCATGGACCATGGAGGCAGGACCACAGGGGGTGCATAGCAGCCTGCACAACACACCTCGGGCAGGCCATGGATATGTGGACCCCCCTTGACCACACCATAAATAGGCACGCGGACCACCCCATGTAGAGTTGCGGAAGTGAATAGCATGCTGGATCCAAATGTGGATGCAATGGTGGATAGTACTGCAATCATGGAGGACCACACATTGCAAACAACAATGCCCACAGGGGCATCACAGAGAGGGGAACATCACCACAGATGTGTCCACACCCGTGGCAGCACATGATCTAACTTCACCGGTGGCCAGGTGGCAGCAGTGGTCACCGACATAAGGACACAATATGCCAGACTATATGGGGCACAGTCCCTGTCCACAACCCCGGAGGTCAAAGCCCACCTGTGGTATGATATACAGGCCAGTGTGAATACCGCTGAGCCAGGAGGCAAGTACACTCAAACATAAGTGTTGCGGCCTGCAAGCAGTGGTGAAGAGAAAGCTCACTGTGGGTGCATGGGCATGCAAGGGCTTGGGTAGCGGCCCACCCAACCTCGCATATACCCTGACTCCAGTGTAGAGGATGGTCACAGACAAGCTCACAGAGGTATGCCTCCATGGGGAGGTGGAAAGTTTAAACACACTAGCAGGTACGTAGACACAGGCTGGGCAGGACACCCAAGGGAATGTACCCTATTTATACGGAACAACTATTTGTCCCACACCACAGACTCCAGTGCAGAGGGACAAAATTAACACAGATGCACTGATGCCCAGCCGGGGCCAAATGGTACAGAGTGAAGGACACTGTGAAGACATGGAGGAAGATTATGGTACAGGTGGGACACCACTGTGCATGTACCACAACCTCGGTCACCAGCAATGGGCATGGCATATCTAGAGTAACATCCCCATATCTACCACAGGAACTGGCCAGGAGGCAGAGACACAGATGGAGATGGAGATGGACCTTTAAAGGGTTATATGTGATAATAGTGACTGCCGAAAGGTGATCCCTATTATCGCTACCTGCATTATCGCCGAAAATGGTTTTGGCGATGTGCAGTAAAAAGTGACTGGGAAACTGTGAATGTGGGGGGCTTTGGCCCTGCACCCCCTAACTAAAGATTCTCAACTCCAGGGGGGTGCATGTCAGGGAGGGGGTATAACCAGGTTTTAAAAAAAAATTAAGTCCTGCAGCTGTGGGATGCAACAAAACTGTACCTACCCCCAGTCCCGAACCCAGGACCTGCTCTGTCAGAGCTAACCACCCTAACCCACCACACCACACAGTTGGCTCAGCAGAATCTGGCACACTACAGGGTTACCCCCTGTTCCCCATCCCTCCACGTCCTGTCCCCCAACCTCCCTTCCTGTTGCCCACCCTACCCTCATGGTCGCAACATTCACCATCCCACTACCATTGTCCACAATGATAGGGCCATCCTAAGGGTTGCCGTTTTGACAGTCACCCATATGTGGTCACTATCATCATGGTATACCCCTTGAAAGCACACAGGCAGGGCTGGATGAAGTGACAGAGATGCTGGATGAGGAGGTGGACTGAGGGAGCCTTGGATATGTGAGGCAGCACACCCCCCCACGACAGGCACAGCCCACTGAGGACAGGCTGATAGCCATGACCAAAAGAGGTGGCATAGACTGGCCATGCCACAGCACCATGACCACAAGCCACAACAGAAAGCCCCATGGACAGCGGTGATGAAGGCCCATCAACACTGGCAGTGGGCTATCAATGGACTGCACACGTCCAAATGGTCATGGACAGATATTATGCAGAGGTGCAGCAGCTGGAATAGGAAAGGCTTGCAGCCCAGAATCACAGTACAGATGCACTACTTTACCTGACCAAGGAGGTAGAGGTTATGGTTTGTGGGATAAACAGGTTGGGAGACCTGATGGAGAGGCTCATAGACCACCTGGTGCTAGAAGCGGCACCACCTGACCTGTCACCCAACCCTTACGCCGTGTGGCCGGAGACCAAACACAAGTCACAGGTGGACCATTGCCCAATGACAGGGAACAGAACAGCCAATAGCAGAATGCACACAGCACCAAGGAGGTATTGGACAAAGATGGATGCACAGAACACAGCCACACACCGACACCACAAATACATAGGAATGGCACAGGGCCCCTCACTCTGCCATGGAAACCCAGGACAGTTACAGCATAGCACCCATGGAAGGGACAGAAGACCAGCGGATGATGATCACACCTGCTGCTGTATGTAGGTGGCTCGATGGGCATGCACAAGCACCAGCCCACACACAAAGCACATGGTCCTTCGCATGCCTATGGAATAGACCCAATGACAGAACAGAGTGGTGACAAACAACACACACGTAATACAACACATGTAAAGCACATGCACTGTGACACTACCCTGCACACCACACATGTCCCACAGCCCACCACCACACAGCACACCGAATGTACACGCACATATATGGACACGATACCATGCAATAACAGCTCCGCACATACCACCACAGTATGCTATGCCCCCTACACAGGCATATCAATGAACTGCCCCCTGGCTGCACCACCCCAATGCAGCGCAGTGTCACACAACCCTATGGCAGAACCCCCACCTGGGTTATGCCCCCAACATCCCACCCCATAGCCCCACCCCAAACATTGAGACCGGCACCCCACAATAGAAAGTCCCCTATGGATGGGTGCACTCAGTGTGTGACATCATCATTGTGCGCCCATCACCCACGCAGTCCACTGGCCACACACACACCATGCCACCAAGATGTCTACACCTGGCATGCATAGCACTGTCCCCATGCTGAGGTTCTGCACACACCAGAGGATGATGTACATGTCCAACCAGTACTATCAGGCACTCTGTCAGTGGACATCCCTAATGGCAGAATGTCCTTGTACAAGGGCATCATGTGCTGCAAGACCATTCAGTGTCTCTTGTCCTGTGCAATGCTGGCCATCATACACCTCTGGAAATGGACACAACCATGTGTCCATCGGCATAGGTACCAAGCGTCACATGGCAATGTTGTAGAGCATGGTACATGCAGTGAATACCTCACACACCTTTTCTGGTAACAGCAGCATCATTCTACCTGTATGACCCAAGCTCTGAAACCTCATCTTCAGTAGTCCACTGTCTTCTCAGTTATGGTCTGTGTCTTCTTGTTGGCATGGTTGAATGCCTCCACCACTGCACCCTTTGCCTCCAGGTAAGGTGTCATTGGGTATGGCCATAGCTGGTATTCACTGTCACCTGTGCAGAGGATGACAGAACAAACAATTAGGTGCATGAGCCAGGTGTATACATGGTATCATACATGATGCCCACATATACTCACCCAAAAGGCACCCCTCCATCTGACCAGACCATAGCAGAAGTCCTAGTTGTGATCTGTCCAAGATGTATGCATTGTAGCAGGAGCCAAGGTACTTGGCACACATGTTGGTGAATATGCCATCCATATTACACACAACCGGACAGTTCACACTGTGGAATCCTTTCCTTTTACTGTATTCCTCCTCATTCTCGGACAGTGCCTCTATTGCTATATGGATGCCTTCAATAGCATCGATTACATTGGGTATGCCATACATTGCATAGTATGCCTATTTAGTGGGATGTAGATCGGCCTCAGATGTAGGGGACCTGATGTGCTTCTGCACATGTGCCAGCACATCATTGGTCACCTGCACCAGTGTCCGTGACACAGAAGACTGACTGATGCAGATGGCATTCCCAGACACCCTCTGGCATGACCCTATTGCATAGTATGACAGAGTGCATAACAGCTTGGTCTCCACAGTCATTGCCATTGACCGCAGTGTCTGTGGTGCAACGTAGTTGTAGACCATGTTGCACACCTTTGTCATCGTGCTCCAGTCAAACCTGAAACGTTCAATGCAGTGTGTGTCCTACATCAAGTGTGAATCCAGCCAAGGTCTGAAGTGATTTGGCTGTCAGCCCCTGTGCCTCCACCACTCTTTCTCTAACTCAGACAGCAGCACATTCATCATGTAGCCAGGACACATCTACTCCTACCACTGTGGTTACCTGCCTACCTGTATGTGTATGGATACCTGCCCTTCATTTGGGCCAGGAACCCTGTGTATGCTTTTAAGAGTGCATAATGGAGCCCCCTGTGCATGTTGTAGGTAGCTGTGCGGGTTTAACATGCACATACCACAGGGTGTGAGGTAGGAAATAGCTGCAGCAGTGGGTAGCACCTTCATGTCTACACCATAGTTCAGCCACATTGGGATGTACCCACAGAAACTTTGGCATGTGTCCGAGGACACTTACCTTGACTGCCCCAATGGGGGGCAACATCTAGAGACAGGAGATCCCAATATGGGTATGTACCTGGCCTGCTGTGTGGTATGGAGCATTGGGGTATGTTTGAGTTCCATGGTGCTAATGTTCATTTCATATTCCCTTCCCTACAGAACCACCAAGGCATATCAAACAAGATGGTCCTCAACAGATGGAGCAGCATGATGGAGCCACCTGCATCACTGAGTCACTACCACGGTGGTGGAGATGGCAGCAAGCGAGTCCATTCTTCTTGGCCCTGAGTGTGGATACCAACAACATTTGGTATAAGGACAAGAATGGGGAGAAGTGGAGAGTGGAGGCATCATCCAAGGTAGATGCAGCATCATGTGGCATGCATGTGCCATCACATGTATACTTTATTGTCTCACATGATGTAACCTGCTATGCCTTCACTCATGGTATGGTTTTCCATTGCAGTGCTACAGGTGACCACTCTGGAGGCTTGTTCTCCTCCCACACCCATGGATGGCCACACCACCACCCTGTGACAGTGGAGACTCAAAGAAGGAGGAGGAGGAATGGGCGTGACCATCAAGCTGACCATGCACACATATGGAACACTGCCATGTGCCATGTTCAGGCACTCCATTTTACCATTGGCTGTGGAGTGTTCTTCACTATTTTGTATGTGGACTTTTAGTTGTTTTGTTTTTTTTAACTGTTTCTTCACCCTTACCCATTGGACTGTCTCCAGCTGAGTCATTCAGTGATCAGGCTCATCCTGTCTTCCTGAAGTCTGGATGTCACCCCAGGGAGGGGAACCTCTCCAACTCATCTCAAACACTGAGCCCTTCTAGATCTAAGTCCCCCAGGAGCAGGGACTGCCATCTCCTTACAGGCACTCTAGTTAGAGTTTCTCGATGGGCGATGGATTGAGAGGAGAGCCTGGAGGACGTCTCAGGCCCGGACGTGGATATATTGCCTGGTGCCCCTAGACCAGCCTTCACCTACCAATGGGAAGGGGGTATTTATATTTTGATCTTCTCTCTCGAGGAGCACAGCATGCAAAGACTACCTGCACAGCGTGGGCACGCTCCCGCACTTATCTGCAGAATGTCTTGCTGCAGCTCCAAATCCCCCAATCCCAAGCCTTGCGAGCCACTTCACCTGGTCATCACTAGGAGCCGCCAAAGCTGCACAAAGTCTTTGCACCCTCCCCGGGAAAGGAGAGCTGCCAGCCAGCAGCTCAATCCAAGTCCAAGCTCTCCCCCCCTCTGACCCCTGGCATCCTGATCTCATTCCCGGACCTGGATCACCAGCGTGGCGTGAGGTGTGGCATCCAACACCTCAACCCTCAGCGCCACTGGGCAAGACTTTTAGTTGTTTGATAGAATACTGGTATGTGTTGCTGCAATGTACCTGTGTGTCTTTCATCTGCCATCATCATGTGGTCCTGTTGCCATGTACCATAATAAAGATGTTTGTCACATTCCCTGTGTGGTCATTGTCTCTGTATTAGAGGGACTCCAGCTTGGGTGGGTAGGAAGGGGTCAAGAGGAGCATGGGACATTAGAGGGTCATGGGGAGGTTTGCAACCATATAGAGGGTCAGGGGCATTGTGGGTAGGGTGGTGTGTGCGCCATGTGGGGGGCATGTGGGTTTGATCTGCATGTGTGTCATGCATGGGGTGGGCGGTGTTCCCATGCTGGTGACTCTTGTTGGTGGTGGATCAGCATAGCACCGTTGCAACATGGCTGGGGTGTGCAGGGTTCTGTGCCCCCTAAATGCTATGCATCACACAGGTTTGTGTGGCTTCTGTGGGTCATGCAGCGCATCTGTTCCAATGGATGTTGGGTGTACTGGCTTGAGTGTCTGTGGGGGCTTGATATCATACCTCTCTCTGACTGTGCATTTCAGGGATGCCCTGTTTTGTCTTGTGCATTCCCTCTGTACATTGCTTACCTCTCTACCTGTGCCAGGGCTGTGGGGTAGGTTGCAGGCTATATTGTTGCACATTCCAGGTTCAGCAGTCCTGTTCAACATATACTGCATCTTTTGCCCCCCTTCCTACTGGCTTTCCTCTGCCCCACTTGATACAGTGTGTCCCTGGTTATGACCATTCAACCCTGTGTTACTCTGCTGTCTTCCTGCTCCAGTTGTGGACTGTTGGGAGGTGTGATAGCCCTGGGTTTACAGTGTACTGCCATGGGCAGGTGAGGTGCCCAGCACTCCACCCTCAGTGCCACTGGGCCAGCTTGTAGAATGCTTTCAGATCAATGATTAGATGAAAGTCTATGTTAGCATTCTCATATTGACTGGTTCAAGAAAGAGGGCTGTTTGGCAATGCAGTGCTTTACAGATGATAGATGCAGCCCTTGACTACAGCTAATACCAAATATGAAAGTGTCATCTGTTGTCCATGACTATTCCAATGCTGTGAACCAGAAAGCAGCCTGAAATTGCTCTCTGATGGTATCAGATTCAAAGTGCTCACCCATTTACTCTGCAGCCACTCTTTTAAATCTCAGCTTAATCTGATTCAAAGTCAGTTGGCATTCATCTGTATCCCCCTCCCCGGGTCATGCCCAAAAATAGGCAGGATTTGTCTAGGGCACTTACCCAGTCTACAAAAACGAAATAAAGAAATAAAAAAAATAAAAATAAATGGGAGGTTGGAGATTGGTCTATGATCATCTAAGTCATCTGGCTCTAAAGAATGCTTTTTTTTCCCCATCTAGCTGTTTGGTGCCCACTCGCCAACTATGCCTTTCATCAATCATCCCCCAGTGTCCCTAAGTAAACCACCACTACCCCTGCTGTCATACTAGCGGGAATCAATGTAGGACAGAAGTCTGAGGGATCTGTGCCACCATCATGCACAGTGACTAAGGCACATATTTTTTCCCCGTTTTCTTGTTCTCCAGTTCCAGGCCAGCACATGTGCCACATCACAGGCATGCACCAAGATGCCACCCACACTCAGCGCCTGTACCCAGTCAGTCACGAGGCTGTCACTGCTTTGCCATCCAGCCTCCGCTAGGTGGTAATCATGTAGCAACATGTGCTGTCCTCCCGCCCCAAAGGAGAGATGGACACTCAATCCTCCTCCTCCCGGCCGGCCCCCAAGTGACCCTAGTGCATTCCTGAACCAAGTTGCCAGTGTGGCAGCAGGTGAGGTACCCAGTGCCCTACTGTCAGTGCTACTGGGCCAGCCTGAAGTATGCTTTCAGATCATTGGCCTCACCACAGTTCATTTTAGTGCCATGGGGTGATAACCCTCACCCAAAGAAGTAATAATGATATCTGCAAAGACACCTGTCTGTGTGTTTACTTCAGCCTAAACAAGCTGGGCTCAGGGATGATCTAGCCTCAGAGTGGTGCAGTGCATGCCAGCAAGCACCCAGAGAACATCATAGGCATCCAACTGGCAGAACTCTGTCCAGAGCAATGGGAGTTTTCATACTCAGTCTGCTACTTTCCTAGCACCACATGTATCAGACAGCATAGAGACACAGTCCCAGATCCTGGAAACATTGGCCTTGAAGAAGATTTTTCAGCATCAGCCTCACCACAATTCTTCTCAGGGCTGTGGGTAGGTAACTCTCACCCATCAAAGTGTCTAGATTATGCCTGTTTGTCTCAGCTGTAATGATCCTGGAAAGACATTTAGCCTTCTACTCTTATTGCTGCTTGATAGTGCTAATAATGCGCCATCAAGACAAGCTTGTGAGCTCTGCCAGCTGCACTCTAATCACTGACCTAGTACTTTCAAATGCCAAGATTTATCAGGCTTTGGGGCCACTATGGGTATAAGGATAAAATATGGCTGCGTTGTGTTTTCTATATTCAAATAATTCAAGACACACCGAATGAATGTTTCCCTTTGGTTTATTTTGTTCTTGAGAGTTTCATCAACTTCAATACATATATTCTTGTTTCAGGTTTGGTGCTATTCATTCAGTTCACATGCAGTGCTTATATATAAAACTGTTATCTTGAAAAAGTCAACACCCCAGTGTAAACGAATCATAAAACAACGAACATGTCTATTTTAAGCTGTGATGTACCTTTTTCTACAAAACAAGTTATTTATAGACTGTGTGGCTTGAAAACATGTTATTCATAAATGTGCTGGAAAACATGTTATTCATAAACATTATCCTGATAAAGTGTACTACAGGACATTTAATTTTGACGTCACAAGACTAAAGCATCACAAAGCATTTAACTAGATCTTGTGAGAAACTGTATTACAAGATAGCTACTCAAATATTGTGAAAGGTTATACTTGAGTAAAAAAAAAAACATTTGCATAGACATTTTATATGCTACACTTAAGTATATTTCAGCAAAATGTTACACTACAATCCCCCCTCATGTGACTTTCTATAATTGGATCTCACACAATACAGTGTTGCCATTGTAACATTTGTATCTGTCGAATCATGCATTTTATTTTATGGTACAATAACATTTGCACAATAATAAGAACACGAATCACTGCAATACCGCATACTACCACTATCAGGGTTGGACTAGTACCCAAGACAGCCGAACCCCAATCCCACCAGGATATAATGGGGATATACAAAGACTGTCTTTTCACCTCTGTAACAGAGGCTTTCTGTGAAAAAATAAGTCCTTCTGTTTGCTGACGATACAACAGGGCACCAATTGTCAGTTTATCGATTTTGGGTAATTCAAAATGAGGTGGAGTTGCCAAATCAGTGAGTAAATCCAAGGCCATACTGGAACCATTGATATGGGTAACATTTGTTAGGTTATAGGCAGGACGTTCTTGGAGGGTCCAGTTTGCAACCCACCAAGTTTTGTCACTACACCCCCATGCATTCCAAGGTTGACCTGCAATCACACTCCATGATTGATTCCATGTCATAGCTTAGCGGTATTCATGTGCTTTGCTAGGGTTCATTTGTGCTTTGCTAGGGTTCATTCTTAACCCTCATTTACCTAAGACTGGTAGCAACTCATTCAGTATACTAACATGCTCTTGGTATGTATCAGTCTGCAATAAAATGTCATCAACGTATATTGTATTATTGCTTCTAGTACTGAAAAACCCAATATTTCTGCCAAACATCGATGAAATAATGTGGGCAATGAGTTAAAACCTTGTGGTAAACACTGGAATGTGTATTGCTTATCCTAAAAGGTAAAATCAAACTTATACTGACTATCTGGAGGTACAGGGATAGACCAAAATCCATTTGACACATCTAGTACAGTATAGATGGTTGCAGTGGGAGACAACCTAGATATTAAGTCCGGTAGTCTAGATACCACTAGGATGACTAAACATGTTACCTTATTCAAGGCTCTATAGTCTATAGTCAATCTCCAAGTACCGTTCGCTTTATGAACCAGCCAAAGAGGGGAATTAACAGTTGAACATATCGAGTGAATTACCTTTTGTAATTGTAACTGTTTCAAAATAATTCCTACCTCTTCCAGTGCTTCTTTTGGAAATGCATATTGCTTTTGTGGTGGTGGGTCTGGTCCCTCTATTTGAACCTCCATATTAGACACTCATCCACACCCTGTAGCATTTTTAGGCCAAATTGATTCATGCCTTTGTACAAAGGAGTTTATCCATTGAGGCACCTGCTTCCATAAATCACTCATGTGATAAATCTTTAAAGACTTTATTGTGTACATACTATGTGAGTCATCCATATTTGGTCCTAGGTTAGTAGTGCTTCATTTCCATAAAATCATGTTACTAAGATCTACTACTAAACCATGTTGTGCTAGAATGTCCATACCAATGATGGTACCTTCATGTGTATTACATTTCCACACATACATTTCAATTGTTGTTCACCTATCTGAACCTATACTGGTTTAATCAAATATGCTGTCAACACACCCCCTGAGAAACCTTGCAAATTAATTTGTCATTTCCCATGGATCCATTCACAAATCTGGACTGTGTAGTATGGTACGGGCTGCACGCCCATTGGCTCACACTGTGGACAAATGGGTGTACAACCCTACTATACACTGTCAGTCAGCGGGTGGTGGGGTGGCAGGTGGGTGGGGTGCTGCTGCCAGCTGCTGGCGGAGAGGGCGGGGTGGGGGCTCAGTGGTCAGGTGGGGAGGGGGTACCGCTGGACTACCAGGATATTGGACATTGATTTCAATCAACTTATGCCCATGATCGGGCATGAAGTGGTCCACTGTACCACCAGGGATATTGGACATTGATTTCAATCAACTTATGCCCACAATCGGGCGTAAAGTGGTCCACTGGACCGCCAGGGATATTGGATGTTTATTTGTGCTATGGATGCCCATGATCGGGCATAGGGGGGCACCGTCACGAAGGTGCAGCTGGAGCGTGGCAGCTGCCGTGTTGCACCCTGCAAAATGGCAGCTTACCTGTGGGTGGCCAGCTGTTGTTCCTTTTTTTGGGGCTCACCCGTGTGCAGCACATGTAGGGGTTGTGCATGCATGGGATCAGCACATCCCGGGCTGAATATCGGGATGTGCGGAGTATGCATGGGCACGCCCCCCCCACCTGCACCGCATACATTACTGATGCACTCCGGTGCATCAGGATTTGTGCCAAGAACAATCCACATTTGAATATCATGCTGGGGTGAATCAGTGGGTTGAGCATGACGCAACACTGTTACACCATGCGCAACCCTTCTGAATATCTGGGCCACTGTCTTTAGTTTTTGTGATATATTTGGCTATATTTAAGTAATGAGCATCATCTTTTTCTAACATTTCTTTCTTCAACTGACAAATCCTAGCAGTTATGTCTAACTGATACTGTATGTACATTTGACATATGTTAGCTAACTTGGTTTTATCTGATTTACTTTTCTCATTACGGTCTGTACATTGTTTAATTAAACATAAGGACGCATCTTCCTGCTGTTCAGGAGAGCTATACAGACCTTCTTTAAGGTTCATCTCTAAAAATTTACATAATTTGGCATCCATACTTACGTCAGTAGGTTCACTAGCAAATCACGTCCTGAATGAAAAGTGGGGGGTGGGAGGGTACAGGGAGGGAAGATTATGTTTGTTTTTTGTTTTTTTCACCATTAATATTCTAATTGCATTATAACTTATTCCCTTTCAATATGTTATATCTATGATCCCTATTTGTAATAATGGTATATTGGATCTAAGTTGTTGGATTACTGTCTCTAAACACTCCTATGTAATGGCGTTTTGTGTATAATTTTGTTAAATGGAAAACATAATAAAGCTTATTAAATTTGAAAAAAAATCATGTCTGACTTCATCTCAGCTTCCTGATGTGTCTTCCGACCTCCCTCTGTACATGAGTGATCAGTTCAGGTATGGTAGGCATTCCTCGCATGGCTTCCTTCTCGGTTTGTTTGATGTCGTCGGTAACCATATACTGTAGGCTGTCTTCAGACATCCGAGTCACGGCACCAATTGTAAGGCTAAAAGATGGCTGCATTGTGTTTTCTGTCTTCAAATTAAATTCAAGACACACCAAATTAATGTTTCCCTTTGGTTTATTTTCTTTTTGTGAGTTTCATCAACTTCAGTACATATATTCTTGCTTCAGGTTTGGTGCTATTCATTCAGTTCACATGCAGTGCTTATATAAAAAAATTGCTATCATGAAAAAGCCAACACCCCAGTATAAACCAATCATAAAGCAATGAACATGTCTATTTTAAGCTGTGATGTACCTTTTTCTACAAAACAAGTTATTTATAGACTGTGTGGCTTGAAAACATGTTATTCATAAATGTGCTGGAAAACATGTTATTCATAAACATTATCCTGATAAAGTGTACTACAGGACATTTAATGTTGACATCACAAGACTAAAGCATCACAAAGCATTTAACTAGATCTTGTGAGAAACTATTACAAGACAGCTACTCAAATATTATGAAAGGTTATACTTGAGTAAAAATAAAAAACATTTGCCTTGACATTTTGTATGTTACATTTAAGTATATTTCAGTAAAATGTTACACTACAATGGGGCACTTTGGCAGGAAGTAACAAGATGAGACTTGCCTGCTGATAGGACATCCACTCTGACATGACTTGGACCTGTGTGTTCTGATTCCCAAGTCTGCACTCTAGCCACTAAACCACGTTGCCTCCTGTCTTCAGTAATTAGTGCTGGATTTACACATAGGCAAACTTGCCTGTGCTTAGGGACCAAGTTTAATTGGAAGCCCACTTCAAAGACAGGGGGCCCATACATCATCACAAGGCACTGTCATGATGTAGTGAAATGGCTGCATAGTGCAAGTCCCTCAGTTGTGACCCCATTGTGTCATGTATAATGGGACTGCAAGCTCTTTTCTACATGGTCACTATTGACATTGTGACTATATGAAGAAAGGGGTGGGGGAGATGGAGATGACCACCACCAGTCAGTCTTCAACAAACTGCAGTACAGGAAACCTTGTGTGGCAGATAATTTATATGGAAGGTCCTGGAAGGGCCTGGTCTAACAGTGTAGCAAATAAGATTCATATGCTGTGAAATGGCCAGTGTAATTGACCCTTGAGAGTACCACCATAGCTCCCTGAAGAAGTGGTGCAAGAGCCATGAAATGGTAATACCAATGTGGTGGATGTAATAAATATTGAAGTCCTCATTTGTTTAAGGGGCTGATTCTTCCTTTTTCATTTTGAGTTTATGCACTGCAATAGATTTTACATCCTCTGACTTAGCATACAAGATTACTTATAAAGGAACAGGAGATCCCTGAATAGTCTTGAGTGAAAGGGATTGGCATTGCCATGCAAATGGCTTGCAGAGCCATACACAAAGTATGGTGCCTATCATGGTGCTGGGCACCGAGATCTCTGACACCCTGTGTCAATAGAATCAATACAGGAAACAGGTATGGGTACTGGAACACTGCACTCGGCCATCAAGGAGCAAGTGAAAGATGGATATCCATGAGGGAGGAAACAATAACAAGCAGTGCACAGGGGGAAAGGGCTAGGGATGGGGGATCAGATTGATGCCAAGGACTTTTTCAGGTCTGGAGTTAAGAAGGGGAGGAGGCACTGGAGACTTTTGCTGTTGTCACTGGCTGAATTGCAGTGCTCTGAACAAGCTTCAACCCTACCACCCTTAATCTACCTCTAGAATTGCTCAACTCACAGTCAAATAACCCTCAACTCAAAAAAAGAGATACCTGCAACCATAGGGAAAACTTCCAAGAACAAGGATCAGGCAGAGTAAATGCATGACAAGGGATCGGAGGCTGATGACACTCTGATTCAGCTCTCTCACAGGCCTCAAGCATGGCAGCGGCACAGATGGTATCTCCCACAAAATCTATAGGATACTGAAGAAAGATCGCAAGTTTGATATAATCTTATGCTAACTGCAAGTGGTCTCGTTGGAACACAAGGAGTTCAAGGACACTAAACAAACAGTCTATTAACTGGTTATAAAGGCAGAGGAGATGAACTGGCATATCAACAAGACTGACAGGCTAGAAGCCACAATGGAGCAGGTGATGAAAATGCAAGAGGTCGTCCAAGACAGGCAGGAATATTCTAAAGCCCTAACCCACTATAAAAAGCTCATGCTATATGGGCAGCCTGAATCAAAGGAGAGCTGCAGCATCAATGCATTTCTCATGAACTTCCTCAAAGAACAACTAGATTTAGATCTGGGGTTTGATTTAAGTATAGAGAGGGCCCATAGAACACTTGGGCCAAAATGATCATCACCGAAACAGTGCCCCAACTGCATTGTTGTGCAGTTTCTTTGCTGTGTCATGAAGAAAGAGTTACAACAAGTCTGGTAAAAGAAACCCTTTTAGTGGCAAGACTATCAGATTCTGATCAATAATAATTGCTCAGCAAAGACAATGAAACTGCAAAGGGCATATATAGTATTCCTCTGCTCCAGACTCTTCACAAAGCCCAAATTCACTTTAAAACCCCATATCCTGCTAAACATTCTAAACTCCAGTTGGCCATGTACCTAAGACTCAGGCAGGAAGCTCACCAGGACATGCAGGTGAGAAGACTGACAGTTCCACAGCTCGCTGACTGCTGAGACCCTTAACATCCCTTCTTCAGTGCACAGTGGCAGTGCCAGCAATCCACAGCAGACAGAAAGAAGCAGTCAGACAAAGCCATATTGGAGATCAAAGCCAAGTTACAATAATTCACTACAGCAGCAACCTGAAACTCCATTTTCCCATTTCAAAGACTCTCATTGATCAGGAGCAAGTATCAGGGGGGCAGTGGGCATGGAGAGATGGTAACTGAATGTTCATTAAGTTTGGGGAGGTGGAATGGGAGGGGGGAGATGACCAAGAGAGTTAAAAGAGATGCTGATGGCTGGGAGTCCCACTCAGCTACATGGCTAGAGTGTTATTACTTGTGACCCCAAACATTTTATACTACTAATGCAGCAGAAGAGTAACAGGCAACCTAATTAGTCAGGATGCCTGTCTGCCACTCAACGTAAAAGCCTATGGCACTAGCTTTTTGGATGTCTGTAAGGCAGCCTCATTTACACAGCTGGATCAGACTTTGCATACCTACAGACTGGGAGAGAGTCTCAGCTGCAAAGCCCCTACTGGCACAGTTGTAAGCAGCATTACAATATCTTCACCCCCACAAAGCCTCCTTTCTCAGTAACACAGGCATAGTGGAGCACATTTTTTTCACTCCCACCCCCTAATATGATACTTATGGCTGCACCTCTCAGTTAGTAGCTGTGCTTCTAACCTCCTTTCTGCCATGCTCTACCCCAAGGCTGTTATACCACATCAGGATTCTCCTAATTCTCTATTAAGACAGCTGGATACAATGTGTTTGCCTTCACATTGAAAGACCCCATGCACTCTACCCCAGCAAGCACCTCCGCATATCAAGGCACAGACTAGTGCACCTCCTCTAGCTGATGGACATATTATTTCCCACCCCGCTACCACATATTTTATTTTGCTGCCCCTTTTTTATTTCCTACTGTTCTGCCTTGATACCTCCCTCTGGTTAGAGACCCATTTGTGGTCCCTGGAGCACTAAAGACCAATAATCCTTAGCTTTCTCTCAGATGTCCTGGTAAGGACATATCCAAGGAGGGTAACTTTACCCTCCTCAGCCTTGCAAGTGCCCATCCTCTTCATAATTTTGCCTCCCAATGAGGTACTGTTATAGTCCCCCTAGGAGGGAAATTGATCTTCCTTAAGGGAACAATGTTAGGGTCTGTGTAGGGAACCCTTGTTTTATTTCCCCTCGCAATACCCTCCAGCTGGCTTGGGAGGCTGTTCTCCCAGTTGACAAGTTCACCGCCTGTTTTTTCCAGTTTAGTTCTTGTTGATTATAACTATTTTTATATCTTCAGCCATATATAAGTGCCCCAGGAATGCAGGTTCACTGTGATGCTCAGGAATATAAACAGTTTAAGGCTGCAGTCCACTTATGTCAGGTTTGTATTTCCATAAGGCAGATGATCAGGAATCTTTCAAAGTGGGAAGCTTGTCCAGAACCTAGGTGGCATCCTCAGATCTCCCACCCCAGCTGGTTATGACATCTCATTTTAAAATTCTTTCCCAGAATGTCAATGGGCTCTCCAATACAGTTGAGAGCACAAACTTTCTCTAGACATTGAAGAGACATGTACTCCAGTTACAGGAGACACATTTAAGTTCCCTATAGCATTTATTGAATCAGCATACTGCAATGGGAGGTGGTGAGGTACAGCCATGTTGATCCCCAAACTGTCACTATTAAAATTAACCTCTGCCTAATCTGGCAAGGAAGGGAAACTGGCATTGGCCTCAAGTACCATCAATGAGCCCATCATGGTCGGGAATCTTTTTTCTACCCCCAGGCACTGATGCATCCTTGAACCATCTGACAGACCTTATTTTAGAATATCAGCAAGGAACCTTACCACTGGGATAGGATTTTAATTTTTTATTGAACCCCTCATTAGATATCAGCAGACCATCACCATCCTCAGCAGAACAGAAACACTTAAGCCATCTACTGTAGGACCTTGGCTTCACAGATGCCTGGCATTTCCTGTGTGGTGAGCCACCCCACTGCTAGTCCTTATTTGTAGATATAATTCTGTCGTATACATGTTTTTTATGTAATTCTGTGTCTATTTACATGCCACCAAATGCCAGTGTTAAATCAAGGGGGCACAGAGAAAAGACTGGATTTTTAAAAAAGAGGTTTTGACCTTCCTTTGACCTGCAGAACAACTTGCTTGCCAGGAATCTGACAAGTTATCATCAAAGACTTTGGGGATAACTGGTCAAAGGGGTATTTCCCATAGTTAACTGACCAGGGGAAACAGAGAGGACTACAGTGTTAATGAGATAGCCCTTTTAACTTCAAAAAGCAGGATGCTGTGTTCCAAGGTATTGTCTTTGATGAAATGAAATGAAAAACAGGAAACTTCCTTCTAACAAATCTGTGTGCGATTGTAATGTCAGGTGTCATAAATGTAGGCTGGGTAATATCATCAGGTGGCAGAACATTGTGTTGGGAAAGCGTAAGAGTGACACCCGGTGGCCTAAAATGAAAGGGCCAGCCTCTATTCTCAGACAGGTATAAATAGCCCCAGCTCAGGGCATTTGGACACACACATTTTCATTTGGACACTATGCTTGACACTCACCAGAAGCCCAACTGCTGAAACTCATTGTGGCTACAAGGACTAAAGGAACTGAACATTTTCATTTAGTTTTCTGGACTTCAATTCACTGCAGATATAAAGTATACTTTTTAGCTAACAGTTTCAGTGCATTTCACTGTACATTTTCCATTCATGTTTGTGTATATTGTAACCCAAATTAGTGCATGTTCTTTTTAGTTATAAATATTTATTGTAGTAAAAAACATTTGTTTTTCTAAAACAAAAGCGGCCTGTGTGAGATTTCTATTTTTTGTGTGTGACTGTAGAAGGTTTATTAATAGTCTATGACAACTGTTAATTGCTATGGGGCCACCATAAGCAACCAAATTGAGAAAAGGGTCTATAAGGGATCTGTAAGGATAGGGAGAATACTGAAGTCTCAGGGATGAGTCTGCAGGGATTTTGAACCTAGCTGTTGTATGCCTTGTAGGGAGAAGGTCAAATCAGGCTTACACTGTTACCCCAAAGAGAGTGTGGTGCCTGGGTCTTCCTCCTTTGTGTAATAGCCAAGGAAGTGTTCATATTTGGCCACAAGACTCAAAACTGGTATTGTGCCCTTATTCAGAGTTAGGGTGATGCTCTGGGTCCTCATGGCAGAAGGGCAGTGGTGACCTCAGTGAGAATTCTAAAAGCATGAGGAGGATATCCCTGTCCCGCCCATCACAGATTGCACTTAAGGGTGGGCACTGTGGGCTCAGTGGGCCTGCCCCCTAAGATTGGGTCTGTGACATCCTGCATCAATGGGACAGACAATATACTTTTTATTCCCATTACCAATACAGCCACTCTGGGCTGGAATATTTCTTCATAATAGCAGAGGATATAGAATGGGTGGTGAACATGAAAACTGACTCTGTCCTGTTATCTGACCATGCCCCAATCTCCTTAATTTTGTTGATCCCCTAAGAGAAGAAAAATGCTCTGTGACTCTTTAATCTCTCATTACTGAGAGACCTCTGAGTTCATGACATTAATGGACACCCGTGTATCGCAAATGCTAGGTGAAAGCAACAGCCCTGGCACCTTCTAGGTGACACTCTGGGACACAATAAAAGCTGTTCTATGGGGTGATTTACTTTCATTAGTAGCCCAGAAGAAATGAATGACAGACATTAGGTTCTTAGAATTACAGGAGGAATTAAAATTCCTTCAACATGCATACATATAAGGAAGTCAATTATTAGGAAAACAAACTATCACAAAATAAAATACAAGAACTTCTGAAGTACAAGACAGAGCAAGTCTTACTATGGGAATGCCAGTCCTTCTTTGAGGGTGGCATGGGGGTGTCCAAACCCTTAGCATATAAACTCAGGCACAAATGAAAGGCAACAACTTTAACTAAATTAATGGATTCAGTTACGTGACTCCATTCCATCTGAAATAGAGACATATTACAAAGCTTAATGTATTTTTAATATCCAGCTGTACACAGCAGAACTGTCATCAGAACAAAGCTTAGAAGATTTCTATAAGGACATTCCCTCTTCCACAGTTCTCACAGGAACATAGGCACAGCTTAACACAACCAACAGCATCCACTGAATTAACAATTAGAATTAAGGAATTAAAAATGGGAAAAGCCCTGGTCCCAATGGGTATGGGGCAGAATTTTATAAGACCCTAATAGAACCCGTTCATGGGCTGCTCCTTAAAAGTTTTCAAGAGCCATTAACTACATTAAAGTGCCAGGACACCTGGAGATATGTTACTATTTCCTCAATACTAAAACGTCAGAAGGATACCATGAACTGTGAAACATACCACTTGATATCAGTCTGCAGTATGGACTGCAAGCTATTTACCAGTATTATGGCTCTCAGATAGTGTTGGGCGTAGTGGGCTCAATCCGCTCCGCGAAGTGATTCACAGAGCAAAGGCGGATTCACAGAGTGCTCTGCAATGCGAAGCAGAGTACTTTGCATTATAATGAGTAACGCGAAGTTCATTGAAAATGATGACTCACATTAGTCCACCTTCCCAGACCACTACTCCACCAAATTTTAAGGCGAAGTGCATTGACAGCAATGCATTTCGCCTCATTTCACCTGGTTTTTAAGCTCCGAAGGTGAATTTTGCAGTGATTCATGGGATTTCAGGTCACATGGGCTCTATATTGATCTGCACAGCCTCAGTTCAGGGTAGTGTGTGTAGGAAGGAATAGGAGGCAGTGTGCTCTGAGAGCTGTCTGTGATTGAAACCTTCTAAAAGCTATTAAAAAAGTGATTTTGTGTTTTTTGGGGGGCTCCAACTTTAGTTCATCGATTGTAGGAAGCCCTCCTGTGCTCATATCATCAAGCATTTTTGTTTTTGTGTGGATTTTGAATGTTAATGTACAACATTGAGTGTGTGTAGTGAAAGACAGTGAAAGTGTGCTTTGGGGGAGGGGCGTATCTGTAGTGTAGGTAGATTTAAGTTGGAGAAATAATGATTTCTTAGTTTCTTTGTTATATTTGTGTTATATAACTGACTGTGTTAATGTACACACAGAAATATTGTCAGCAATTGTTGAAATTTTCTTGCTGATTGTGTGTTGTGTGGATCGGGTGCAGCAGTTCATAATTTCAGGTTGTTTACATTACAGTACATGGCATATTACTGAACTTTCCAATTTGCTATGCATTACTCGCTCACCATTGTAGACAAACTGTTCTGTGCTTGTGTGAATGTGTGTGTGTGTGGTGTTGTGTGACATCAAATAATACATCATTTATTGTGCCACAGACTAGTGTAATTGCAGGCGTAGCAGTATGAATCTGATATCCACTGCAGCTTCCTGATATTGTACTGCCATCGTGGTATCTGTTCTTTGTTTTGCTGCTTGTACTGATGTAAAAATCTGTAGTCAGTGCTCCCCCCCAGCCCCACTGGCAAAACTAATTTTTTTACCAGATTGGATTGTTTTTGTGACCTCATCAGCACCACTGGTTACTGAAGTTTTTTTCATTGCGTGACAGACTAGACTCTTATCTGTTGCTGAAGCTACAGTTGTTTTTTTGGCTTCACATCCAGTGTCCCCACAATCAGAGAGTGAATGTATCAAAATCTAAATTTGGTTATAATATTGTGGTTGATTCCCCCAAAATGCCTGCAAAGAGACATGCAAGCAAAGCTGGTTCTCGCCATGGCAATGCTGGCAGCAAAATAATCTGTGGGTGTGGTAGTATGTAGATGCAGAAGTGCATTGCTGATGTCAGGAAAGGTATTTCTCCTGCAATTTTTTTACAGCCCAATCAGTAGCTTCACTCATAGGTAGATGAAATGATGTTTTCCCAGCCGGTGGTGTTAGTGGTAGTGGTAGTATTCATATTGGTACATCAAGTTCGAATTCCAACCAGTGTACTGTATCCAAAAATATTGAGTGTGAAGCAGTGCAAGTGAGTTGCAGCATAGATGATGTCATACTTCCCAGTAACTGAACCTGAGGATTCTGATAATCATGTCAATGATAGCATACAATGTGATATTCCGTCCACCGTGGCAGTCAATGTCACGCATTTTCCATGCAGTGATTCACAGTGTGGTGAAAAAATATCATGTGATGATTGTGTAGATGCTGATGATGAAGGTGATGATAATGATGATGTTGCTATTGTTGCAACATGCAGTCCACATGTTAGCATCCTAGCAGAAGATGTGGATGTGTGTGATGTTGATGAATATGATGATGAAGTAATTGACCCCAGTTGGGAACCGGAGAAAAATAAATTCAAAGTGGCTGTGTCTGAGTCTGTTTGCAGGAATCCCTCCCCCCATAAAAACTTGTGATTTACCAGTTTTAGTTGATGATGGTGACCCAGTAAAAAATATGATACGTAGTTGTGGTGGTCAGTTGCAGTCCAGGTGTGCAGTGCCTGAACCATCACGTGCCCCCACCACTTCATTGCTTAAAATAACGGACTTAAATAACCCATATCATGGACATGTTAAAAGCAGAGCATCACAATCCCTTGTTTGGGATTTTTTTGTTCAAGATGCAAATGATGAGTTAGTTCCAATCTTCCAGGTTTGCCATGTGTGTGTGAGTCGAGGTAAAAAAGGGAGCCATCTGGGCACAGGAGGACAGCATATGCATCTTAAGAATAGGCACATGGCACTGTGGACCCAGCACAAGCTGGCAGCTAATACCACAGTGGGGCATTCACCCTCGTTACTGGCAACCATAGTGAGCATGTTATCCCCTTCCATGACTGTTAAGTCCAGTAGTAAATTAAATGTGTGCAGTACTGAGGTAATAAGAGCAGAGGATTACTACAGGCATGATGAGGTGGAGGACAATAATGACTTTGAAATGTTGTCCAGTGCTGGTGAGAGTGTCAGGTTTGGTGGTGGTGGTGGTGGTGAATGCAGTATATCTAGTGCAAGTGGTACATCAACCCTGGTTGGCAAATCTGGCAAAATAACTGCATTTTTGGGTTTGTCATCATCACCTGTGCAACCGTCTTTATCAAACGTCCACACTCCACCCCCTGCCAATGCCATTCATCACAGAGCACAACCATTTGTGATCACACCCTGTGTAAAACGTTTAAGTCAGCCCATGTTACAGAGTGTTTTTGCACATAAGCTAAAGTACCCTCAAATCATACAGTGTCACATGAACTTAATGCTGCTGTAGCGCAAATGCTGGCAATTAATCTTTTGCCCTTCTTCTTTGTGGAGAATTCTGGGTTCCGGTGGTTTGCGGCATGTGCCTGTCCAAAATGAAAAGTTCCCTCCAGGACATACTTTTCTACCTGCGCTGTGCCCAAGTTGTTCCGCACTGTGTCCGACTCAGTAAGACATGCCCTTCAATATTCCTCCTCTCCATTCATCCATTTAAGTATGGATATGAGGACAAGTGACAAAACAGCGGGGAGTTCATATTTATGTATAACTGCACACTGGGCGCAGGTGCCGGGGGTTGTTTGTGATGTTGGTACTTTAATTAATCAGTGCAGTAAGGTGGATTGTCACGGTAGTAATCTTCCAGGAATTCAACAGCATGCAATGATTGCTATGTGCAATGTGACCTGTTCGCACACTGGTGAGAACATGTTGGATGTGGTGCTGACTGAAACTGACAAATAGCTAAACCCTCTGTCCCTGAGAGCTGGGTTCATAGCAAGTGACAATGGGTCAAATGTGGTGAAATGCATCACAAATAGTGTTTTTTTTTCATGTTCCATGCATGGCCCACTGTTTAAATCTTGTGGTGCAGAAGTTTCTGCAGCACCCTGATGTAAAGGAAATGCTAACCATTGCATGACATATCTGCTCTCACTTTTCAAGATCTGGAAAGGCCCGTGACCAGCTGCGGCAGTTGCAGATACAAAACAGCCTGCCTCAACACCGCTTGAAGATGGAAGTTGTCACCCACTGGAACTCCACTTTATACATGGCAGAGAGGTTGTATGAACAATACAAAGCCATCTCAGAATATCTTGTGATGCACTCTAGCCGTGACAGTTCTGGGGCCTCCATGTCTATGATGACTGAACAGTGGTGCCTCATAGACTCTGTAATAACAATTTTGCGACCTTTTGAACATGCCACACAGGCAGTGAGTGTCAAGTCTGCCTCTATTAGCGAATCAATTCCACTGCTGCAGGTGCTGAGGCAGACATTGGTGAATGTACAGCATGGCCTTGATGTTGCCGGAGACGGTGATAGCAGTATGTTGCTGCAACACATGCTGACAGTATTCTACCAGAATCGTCACATTGTGAGCATTCAGTGTAGTGACAACTTTGCCATAGCAACAATGTTGGACGGACCCACGATACAAACAAGGAATTGCATCAGTACTGGAGGGAGGGCCTGAACAGGTAAAAAATATCAGTGGTAAACTGGTGCGCTTGATTCATGGGGCACAGAAGTCATATGTCAAGGTCAGCAAACCTCAGCAACATAATCCGGCTGAAGGTGTACCTGTAGGACTATCAAGCATATCCTGCAAGGGTAAGGGGACAGCAGTTCAAGGTGGTCTGTCATCCAAAGTGGCTGGCATCAACCCGCTTTGGGAGGCTTTGTCCCAAGTGGGTATTTATGAAATAAATGGTTTGGGAGAACAGGATGATGCATCAACAACTGGACTTAGAGAATGGTTGAGTCATATTTGTCTGAAAACAGGCATCTGACAATAACTGAAGAGCCTCTTTTTTACTGGAGTGGAAAGGTCAGTGAATGGCCAGAGCTGACTGCAGTGACATTGAAGTACCTCACATGCCCACCCACATGCCCACCCTCCAGTGTAAGTGTTGAGAGGGTATTCAGCTCAGCAGGTGCAATAGTCAGGGATCATAGGACAAACTTGTCTCCTGCAAATGTTAGTTTGCTAACATTCATTAAAATAAATGAGAGGCACATACCAGCACAGACTGCAACCTCGGTATTCATACCCCAGCCTACTCATGGTGGTTTTGGTGATGTGGAAATGGACTGTCTTGGTGGCACTGGCAGTGGCTGCCTGAAATGGACCACCACTGACGTAGATGATGACACAATGGAGAAAGAATTTCCCAGTGGTCTTACTTCAGACATAGATGACTGTGAGGAAAGCTTTCTTTATGAGTATGATAATGTGGTTAATGTTGGCAGGTTTTAACTGAAGTTGTTAAAAGGCAATATGCCACCCAGGACCACCACCACTGGGACTGATGTTAGCCACTGCCACCACTTAGCATGAGCCTGTCTGACCCCTGGACCACCACCACCGGGACTGATGTTAGCCATTGCCACCACTGAGCATGAGTGTGTCTGACCCCTGGACCACTACCACTGGGACTGATGTTAGCCACTGCCACCACTGAGCATGAGTCTGTCTGACCCTCGGACCACCACCACTGGGACTGATGTTAGTCACTGCCACCACTGAGCATGAGTCTGTCCGGACCACCACATCCATCAGCCACAGACACAAAACTTCTTAATATTTAAACCATAAAGTGAGTATGTGTACTCATGTTTGTTATGCTGTTTCACTTCCTTTAGTTGTATGTTTTGTTTTCTGTAGCTTTTCAGAGCCGCAATGGTAAAACACATAAGGTACACTTATTTTTTTTTTTTTTTTTACAGGTTAACAAAAGTAGTCTACATCGCTAAAACTCAATAGGAATGGTACTGCAGCTGTACCATACAGAGAAAAACTAATTGAATATCCATGTGAAATCCATTCTGGTAAGTATGAAGATTTTATTTCATCCATTTCATTGTTTTGGAAAGACTGCTGCAAATATTGCACAGAGGTTGTGTTAGTTGACTTGATGTAGGTTTGAAATGTAACTTGACTTGAGATTGAGAACCAGGGAGGGACAAATAACAATTAAGTTGTAAGAAGTCATTCAATTCTTTTTTTAGGAAACTTCCAGATGTTTTGTTGTTCTGTCAAAGTGGCCTTATCCAAAAAGTTCTTCAACATCGGGCACACCCCTCCCCCAGGCTTGGGCACACATGCAACACGCAGAAGTCATTTCATTAGATGACCTTGACCATCATTAACAACTGGACTCCAGAAGGATGATGATGAAATCTGTGAAGAAGTAACAAAATAAGAAACCATTACAGCCAAACCTGCAAATATGCTTCCCCCCAACCCCCAAAATAAATACTTACCTTCATGTGCTTGAGAGTTATCCATTTCTAATTTCAATGCAAAAAATTCTCACTGAGCACTGAAATGTGCACACCAACAGTTTCTGTGACCTGTGATACAGAACAATACCATGAGTACATGTCCATGTCAACCCCCCTCTTCACCTACAAAATACACAAACATATATCTATATATATCTACTCACCAAGGCAACTGTTTGTGTACAGACAAAGAGCACCCTTCCATCCAGTTGAGATGATCACATTGCATTTGCTCGAATCACCTCGCAGAACACATTGGACCAGCAACAGGACTCTCACAGTCATCATTTTATTCTGGGGGACTTTGTATGTGCTGAAACACTCCCATTTCATTGTGTTACCATTGTCAATTTTCTGCACACAAGGAGGATGCATTTTGGGCATGCAGAAAAAATCTGGGGACTCTGTGCCACCACTGGCGCGCATGACTGAGTGTGCCATTAATTCTGGGGGACTTTGTATGTGCTGAAACACTCCCATTTCACTGTGTTACCACTTGTCAATTTTCTGCACATAAGGATGATGCATTTTGGGCATGCAGAAAAAATCTGGGGACTCTGTGCCACCACTACGCACAAGACTGAGTGCACCATTAATTCTGGGAGACTTTGTATGTGCTGAAACAATCTCATTTCACTGTGTTACCACTTGTCAATTTTCTGCACACAAGGCATGACTGAGTGTACCATTATTTCTGGGGATGCATTTTGTGTGTTGCATGATTGTTGTGAGCTCATGATGTCATACTGACATTATCAATTAAAGCAGCTTTTCAAGAATGTCGTGACAATTTTGAACTGTACTTTTTTATGTTACTTCACATTCCCACAGACACTAGTTACCTCTGAGTCGTGACTTGAATGATATGCTTCTTTTTCACAATTTCTGTCTGTTTTATATAGTTGACTACTGTTTTTCATGTATGAAAAAAAAATGTACATGCCTTTCAAAATTGTTCTGACCTGGTTTGTATTTATTTGCAGCTGCTTTTCAATAAATATTGTTCAGTGGTGTCATAAAACACCGCCTGCTGCATAACTGTTAATTTACAGCAGAAGTGATATATAACAACTAACTGATGTGATGGAGAAAAGCAGAGGAAAACAATGACAAAGACCTAGTCAGCACCAGTTTAAAAGGAATGCTACTTTCATTATTTCACACGTGAAAAAAGGTAGTACAGCAGACTCAACTACTGGAAGTTCTCATATCATTCCAGTCAGGATGTAAGTAAAGGAAGTTGTAACACAGCATTAAAAAATATAGGTCAGAGTTCTCAACAGATTGTTGCGCTGCTGCTTTACAGAGATTCACCACGTTACTTAGTTATGGTGATGCACATAACCTAATGTGTGGGCACCTTACTTCCAGGGGAATATTTCTTGCTCCACATAGTGCAATGCATTTCTGAGAAAACCGCCCGTAATTCCATTACAGTGTGTCACGTGAAGGAGGAATTCCTGTTCAGAAAAGCCGTTCACATTCTGCCTCCCTTTCTCAGCAACGTTAGGATGTGATGCCAGGGGGAGCGCAAGTGCATGCTCCACTGTAGTGAATGTCTGGCAGCTATCCCAATGTTTCATTACGTTATAAGGTTCACTTTGTGGTGAAATGTGGGAACGTTTCCACTAACAAGGCTCTTCTTACTGGAAACATGCCCACATGTCTCACCACAAACTGACAATTATAACATAAAGAAACATTCGGAAAGCTGCTGGACAATCGGACATTCACTGTAATGGAGCACGCAACCACACTCTCCCTGGCATCATGTCCTAACGTTGCTGAGAAAGGGGGTCAGAATGTGGGTGGCTTTTCTGAAAGGGAATTCCTCAGTCACGTGACACACTTTAATGACATTATGGGCGATTTTCACAGAAATGTATTGTACTATGTGGAGCAAGAAAGATTCCCCTTGAAGGGAAAATGTGTATTATTAAACAACAACAAAAAAGGAACACACAAAAACAGTACAGCACAGTAGTGGGGTGGAGGGTCCAGAAACAATCCCTTAATGTGGCCATGGGTTGCCGTGGTGGTCCAGCAGCAGGTGCAGCATTGTATTTTCTGCTGCTGTTGTTGGATTGTGTCATCCTGCTGCTGCACAGCACCTACCCTCTTATTATTCTCCTCCAGGGCAACCCACACCAGGGCAATTTCAGCCTCTGTTGCAGGGACTGTGGCGGGGTCCACTGCAGGTGAAAACTCAGGTAGTGGTGGTGGTGCAGAGGGTGGTGCAGGTGGCTGTGGTGGCATTGGTGGTGGTGCATCTGCTGTACTGGCCCCCCTCCTGCTGCTGCAGCAGTGAGGCACAACTTCAACCCCAGCAGCACCCTCAGCCGCTGCCACAGAAGGGCCAGCAGGTGGATGCCTGGCCTCTTCTATGGCAGCCTGCCACTCCGCCTTGTGGTGGTTCAACATGTGGGTGCGCTGGCCACCAGTCCCCAAATGTGTCCCCCAGGGGCCACAGCACACCAGCACACCACACCACACAGATGGCACACCATGACTGTGCTGTCTCCCCACAAAGAGTTAAAAAAACTCCCATACTGGGGAGCTGTGGGGGGGGACCAGATACAGTCCTCGCACCACCTATGTTTTCATGGGGAACCTTCTGTGGCTGTGGAGGTGGTGGAGGGGGTGTTTCTGGAGCCCCTACAGCTTCTACCAGTGGGGGTGGTAGTGGCAGAGTAGGTGGATGCACAGCAGCCACCAGTGGCACTGGTGCTGCTGCTGCTGTTGCTTCCACGGGGGGAGGAAGCAACATCCAAGAGTCAGGAGTGGTCCAACATCACACAACCGCCCCCACATGTCAGCACTCCCCTCCTCTGACCACGCCCACGGGCCAGCGACTCTCCTTCTCCAGGGTCCCTCCTTCCCATACAAGTTCCCGACCCCGACTATAAAAAAGTCCAACCACAGTAGACACCTAGCCTTCACCTGGTGGCTGCACTCACTGTCACACTCCCAGACACACACACACTGACACACACAGCCACACACACACATACACACAAAACAAAACTTATAAAAAAAAAATTCACTACCAAAATAAAATCACAAACACAATACAAAAACTAAATAAAGACATAGCTTTTAAAAAAGTTGTTGTTTTCTTCAGACACAAAGGCAATAAAGCACTTTCTGAGTGACTCAAAACTGCTCTCCTCTCCACAAAGCTTTCTCCCTCTACAACTGCAAAAGAGAAAGTGAAACTGCTTCTCTGACTCACTTCCTTCCTGCCTGGCTCAAGCATGTGACTTACAGTACTGTAAGCCATGTGATGTGTGAGGGGCTGCCTATTTACTTGTCACTTTGCCTTACTTCCGCTAAGGCATAATGACAATGCGGTTAATAATGAGAATACGAATTGAGCACTTTGCAGTGGCCACTTCGCATTGTGCTCCACCAACGCGAAGTGGCCACTTTGCATTCACTTCACCAGCGGATAAAAAATTCACTGCATCTCTACTCGCAGATCAGATTCTGTCCTCCCACATATTATAGACCCAAATCAGTCAGGTTTTATTACAAATAAATCACAGATAATATTACGTGGACCCTCCTAATTATCAAACAAGTGAACAAACTTAAATGGCCAACTTTAATTTCAAGTTTAGATGCACAAAAAGCATTGGACAGGGTGGCTTGGCTTTTCTATATTATATATTATGCCATTTTGGCTTCCCACCCACTTTCTCCAATTGATTCATAGCCTATATTCTTCTCCACAACCACAGTGAAAGCTAATGGTTAATTTTCCCTCTCCAGGGGCACACATCA
This sequence comes from Neoceratodus forsteri, assembly GCA_016271365.2. NCBI lineage: Eukaryota > Metazoa > Chordata > Ceratodontiformes > Ceratodontidae > Neoceratodus > Neoceratodus forsteri. Next base: position 1,109,707,412 of record CM028130.1, on the reverse strand, counting down.
GGGCTGTTTCCATCTCCCTATCTATCTGCCCTTTATCTAGAGCTGTTGACAAAATATTTGCTTCAGTTGACAGCTCTCCAGGGCACCAGACTAGGTGGACATCTGCATAAAGTGGCATATTATGCAGATGATCTGTTTTTATATCTTTCTGAGCCAGCACTATTTCTGCCAGCCCTGAAAACCTACCTTCAGACCATGGAACAAATAGAAGGCTATAAAATAAACAGAGGCAAAACAGAAGTTTTACAACTACATTATTTCGCCCACAACACATTAAGGAACAGTCATCAAATATCCAAGAGTCCGTATAGGACCGTAAACAACAGCCTTATATCAACTTCATTATTCTCTAATATGGCAAATAATTTAGGCAGACCTCCAATGATTGGTTCCCCTTCCTCATACTTTTTTTCAAAGGATAGACTCAATTTGCAAAAATATTTTAGCCCAGTTCCTTTATTTATTTCACACCCTGCCAGTAATCCCTGACCATTTACTCAAAAACACCCTCGGTATATATACTGGAATGGGAGGAGAATAGCAGACTGAGGGACACGTAGCTGTCCAAGAGAAATGAAGGAACCGAATAGAAAAATAAATTGGTTGCCTCTCCCAAGGGACATCACATTTGTGGATGGAGTAAATTCTGTATTGTAATCTGTAAAGATAAGTCTGTTATAACTCTTAACACTGGTAAATGATTTTATGTTAACCATTTTTTTCAACTATGAAATTGAGAATATTGTATACTTGGTGAAATGCAATAGCAGTAGTATGTACCTGGGTAAAACCACTAGGACATTTAAACTACATATAGAACACAGGCAGGACATCAAGAAAGGGAATTTAGACAATCCTGTAGTCAAACATGACCAGGAAAATGATGTCACATATAAACTTAGTTTTATGGCAGAGATCATGCCAAAGAGAGGTGGAAATTTAAAGAATATGCTACTGAGATGTGAATCTCTATGGATATTTAAGCTAGATACTATGAATAGCGTGTTTGGATTAAGTGACAAATTTGACATTATACTACAAATCACTTAAGGTTCTGTCTTGTTTGCTGTTTTCAGCTCTTTCAATGTGTATGTGAATTTCTGAATGAAAGCACGACAGAAGCCATCCTGAGTGTCCCTGTCAATTACAGTCCCATGTGATTGAGAAACTATGCCAGGAAATAAATTAAAGGCAATAGCTTACAAATAGGGACTGTTATTGTATATTGCAAACAATATGTATGTGTTTTAGTATAAAAACATACTTAAAGTGACACTGTCAACCTTTTTTGCATCATATTATTTCTAGGTGAAAACCCACGTTTTATGATTGCTTACCTTCTTTAAAATTCATTGATGGTGCTGGTTGTTTAATCTGCCTCCTTGCTTATTAGAACTGTAATGCATGTGAATGTATAGTTATACACAGCCTTGTTTTGCTCCACATTGTTTACCTAAGCTTACTGCATACCTCCTGAACATTAGAAGCACCCTCAAGCAGTGCAGCCACCCGTGAGGCAAAAGTCTCATCAACTCCCACTGCATAACGAGTAGCTAGATAGTGTTGGGGGTGTTCCTGAGTCCAGGAAAGATGCAGTTGTAGTTGGTCAAGAAATGTAAACAAACATGTTTTGATGTGGTAACACCTGTATGACACTCATTTGTTTTACATTTTAAAAGAAAAAAGGAGTCTGAATCAAACAACCAGCTACATCAGCAGTGTCTGTAGAATGAGAACAATCATAAAATGTGTTTTTATGTTGGCTCACGCATGCCCAGCCAATGTATTGCAGTAGTAGCAGATTTGGAGGCGTGGTTACTGTTGGGCGAATGCAGGGCATGCATCAGTAGGTGCGTCTCTCATTCCCCAATCAGCCAGCAGCAGGCACTGCATCATGCATCCCTAATGTGGCCACCAGATCTAAGAAAAGGTCTGCTGCAATGAGAGCGAAACTGTCATGCAGCAGGACCACAACACACCTCCCGACATGCACGCAACATGGCAGCAGTGACTGCTGCTGCCTCCTGTCACAATGAAGATGGGTGAGCCCACTCCCCATCAGCATAATGATCCCCCCTCCCATTTAAAATGTATGCCGAGGGGGTACCCAATCCCCTCAGCATCATGCGCCCCACCAATGGTGTTTCTTTGCTGATGGGGGGCCCAATCCCTGTCGGCATTTATCCCCCATCCGCACTTATTTTGCAGATGGGGGAGCCCACTCCCCATCGGCATAATGTCTCCCCCCTTTTGTTGTGTGCTGAAAGGGGGTACCCAATCCTCCGTCAGTTATAGCATCCCCCCAAAACATTTAGATGGCACGCTGGGAGCCCTCTGCAGCGTACCAAATCCCCAGCAAAAGAAAAACCATCCCGCGATGTTTTTTTTTTAAACCTGTAAAAAAGAAAATGGTCCCTTGCAGTCTGTCCAGCTCCCTGCCCCAACCTACACCCACCCTCTGTGCACCATGCCTCCCCACACCCCTCTCACCCCATACTTACCTCCGGAGTCTGGCGCAACAATCTTCGGTGGACCAGGAACACGTCTGCACTCTTCAAAGCCGACCACGAACTGAAGAAATGCCAGTAAGCTGTATAATGGCATAAATAGTGTTTTTTCAATTTTGGTGCATATCTCAGCCATTTTGGGGAATTTTGGCACCAAAGTTTCAAAATGGGGTTATTGGGCCCCCTCCTCATGAGTTCAGTCACTGTCATGGCGTTATTCAGTCCCGAAAGTTGATTTCGTGGTCACTGCAAGGAATCACCTTTCAGGACCGATTAATGAAACAACAGTGCCACTGTTCATGGGGCTCTCAAAAAGCCTATGTTGCAAATTTTGTGGAAAAAATCAAAATAATGGCTGTTTTACAAGCGTGTATTGCACAGTTTCCAGGCACGCTTGCAACTTCATGAATTTGTAATATTTTCACTCCAGATTTTCAAAACTGGCATTTTTCCACACCTCCTTATGAACAGTACAGCTGTCATTTTACATATCCTGGCCAAAATGTGTTTTCGCACATCTGGTGCCGAATAGCATGGTCATTGTGCGAAAACAGTTTTCGAGATAGTTTGAGGAAATGACGGTGACACTGTTCATGAGCAGAAGTCCTAAAATGCCCATGTTGAAAATTTGGTGACAAAATTCCATAAAATGACTGTTACAAGCTTGCATTGCGTAGTTTCCACACACCCTTGTACCTTGGCAAATTTGCAATATTTTCATGCCAGATTTTCAACACTGGCATTTTTTTCACACCTCCTTATGAACAGTACAGCTGTCATTTTTCACATACTGCCCTAAATGTGTTTTTGTGCCTGGTCACTGTGAGAAATCAATGTTTCAGACAAATTTAACAAAATCACAGTGCCACTGTTCATGAGGGGAGGTCCCAAAATGCCCATGTTAAACATGTGGTTAAAAATAATTGGGATATGGACGTGTGTTGCCCAGTTTCTATGCATGCTCATAACTTCACCAATATTTAATATTTTCACTCCAGATTTTCAGCGTTGCCATTTTTTTACATTTCCTCATGAACAATACAGTTGTCATTTTCCACATACTGCCCAAAAATGTATTTTCATCCCTGTATCGCCAAATGGCATAGCCGCTGTGCAAAACCACCCTTCAGCTAACAAACAGTCCATGTTGAAAATTTGGAGTGAAAATACCAATACACGCCTACGGTGATAGGGTTTCCAACTGTAGCACCCCACCCTGTAGAGACTGACAGGCATCAGGGGTGTAACTTGGGATCATCGGCTGTAATGCTCATGCCATTCCACCCCCACCCTGCAGCCAGTGACAGGCATCATGGTGTGCCTTGCACTGTGTGGCCACACAGTTCACCCTATTCTTCTATACTGCACCCACCTCAACATATTTTCTTATGGAATGGGGTAAGTATAATGCCTAAAGACCCCAAAGCACACCACACACTTGTCAGTGTCTACAGGGTAGGGTGAGATACAATGGCACGACCATTATAGCTGACGACCCAAAGGCACACCTCAATGCCTGTCGGTCTCTACAGGGTGGAGGTGGGGTTGGCATCACTTCAATACTTCACTGCCATTCCTATTATGCATCTCTAACTCCAGCACTACCAATGCCAATGCCAGTGAGACAACATTCGGCATTGACAAAGGCTTGTTTAAACTAGGGACACTTTGAGGCCAAATGGGGTTGACAGTGTCCCTTTAAGGAATAGCATTCCATGTTGTGCAATATATGTGGATCAATTTAATAGGTTATCTATATTGTTTTTAATTTGATACATAGACACGGTTGGCAGATAAGGGCCTAAGGCCCACCCAGTCTGCCCATTTAAGCTTATAAGTTCACTTTATGTTTTTCTAGAAGTCTGTTGCCCCTTACCCCAGACCTTCAGAATTCCCTTATATCTATCCCATGCATTCTTAAATCCCATGATTGTTTCAGCCCCCACCACTTCCTCTGGCAGGGTGTTCCACTTGTCCACCACTCTTTCTGTGAAGAAATTCTTCCTCACTTTTCCTCTAAATCGCCCTTCCTCCAACTTCATCCCATGCCCTCTAGTCCTGGAACATCTTTTTCACTGGAAAATAGTGTATTCCTGCACCCTGTTCCTCCCTGTAAGGTACTTGTATGTCTCTATCATATCCCCTCTCTCCCTCCTCTCCTCCAGGGAGTACATGTTCAGTTCCTTCAACCTGTCTTCATAGGACTTGTGATGCAATCCCCGTACCATCTTTGTTGCCCTCCTCTGAACCCTCTCTACCCTGTCTATGTCCTTACATGGGTAAGGTCTCCAGAACTGTACGCTGTACTCCAGGTTGGGCCTCACTAGTGTCTTGTATAGTGGAATTATGACTTCCCTTTTCCTGCTGGTGATGCCCCCGTCTATGCATCCCAGCATCCTATTTGCTTTACCTGCTGCCTTGTCACACTATTTCCCTACCTTGAGGTCATCAGAAATGATAACTCCAAGGTCACTTTCCTGCTTGGTGCATGCTATATCCTCACCCCCCAACTGATATGTTGTTCCAGGGTTTTAGTGCCCCATATGCATTATCTTGCACTTCTTTGCATTCAATTTCAACTGCCAAACTCTTGACCATTCTTCAAGCTTCTGCAGGTCCCTCTTCATTCTGTCTATATCCTCTGGCATGTCCACTCTGTTACAGAGCTTTGTGTCATCAGCGAACATGGAAATTCTGCCATCTAGGTCCTGTACAATGTCACTGATGAAGACATTGAGTAGGACTGGTCCCATCACTGATCCCTTTGATACCCTACTCATCACTCTTCCCTCTGTGTAGTGACTGCAATTTACCACCACCCTCTGTGGACTGCCAACCAGCCAATTACCTACCCACTGCACTACTGTCCTGCCCACTCCCATATTCCCCATTTTGTTTAATAGCCTTCTATGTGTGCACACTGTCAAAGACCTTGCTGAAGTCCAGATATGCCACATCCACTGCCCTCCCCTGATCCACCTCCCTTGTCACCCAGTCGAAAAATTCAATGAGGCTGGTCTGGCATGACCTCCCCCAGGTAAAACCATGCTGCCTTGGGTCCTGTAGTCCATTGGCAACCAGATGTTCCACCAATCTCTCCTTCAGTAGTGCTTCCATGCTCTTCCCCACTACTGAAGTCAGGCTAACTGTTCTGTAGTTCCCCACTTCCTCTTTGTTCCTGCCTTTGTATAAGGGGACTACATCTGCCTTTCCAAATTGCATGAGTCACTTATGTCATGCCAACATTAGTTCTGTATAACGCTGGTCTGTTAGCAGTGCAAACTAATGCTTTAATTAAGTACTTTACTGTATATGAAACATTGTTGGCTGTTTTATGGCAGGTATGCTGCTGTCTGCTGTAGTAAGTAATGCTCTTCAGCACCTGTATTGGACTTATTTGTAATAAACTGAATTGTTTCTGAGCTCTCATGTGGGGAGTTGTTCTGAGCTTCAATTATGTGGTAGAAAAGATCAAGGATAGCCTTTGGAAAATTATGATTACCTAAAAACAAGGGGGGGGCACTGGCCCTACCCAACTTGGCCCAATATATGCAAGTAACATTACTCAGACATATATTGAAATGGAATGCACCATCCCCACAGCCCAGATGGATGAAATAGAATTGGACCTGTTAGGCATACTGTCTGACCTCCTACTATTTGGTACACCCAATAACTCAGTCCCAAATGGGATATGGGATCACAGCCCTAACCACAAGATCAGCAACGAACATATAAACAAAGATCTCATTGGCTCAGTATACATGTATACTGCACTAAATTTACCCCAGTTAAATTAGATGATAAATTTCGACACTGGATGAATTGTGGCCTGACACACACCTTTAATTTCTATGTTGGTGGCTGACTAAGATCATTTGCACAATTAGTGGGGGACTATGGATTACACACAAGAGATCACTATCTGTATTTACAACTTCACTATCTCACCTCCACATTAGACTTACACTAGCTGAGTCAACAGTCCCCCCCACCGATGGTTTCCATCTGCACAATAAGACAAGGGACTTGGCCAGACCATTGTATTTCTATCTGCTACAAGATGCTTTTGAGCGCTCAGACCATAGATATCTCCCAGACAACGAATAACTGGGAAGCAGAATTTTCAATTACCTCAGGCATTTGTCTGGACATCCATCTGGATGCAGCAACACAAGGTCACAGGCTCCCAACAATGATGGGAGTTCAGCTGGAGAACAACAATCCGCTTCCACACATCTGAAATCATGACCAAGTTCCATTTATCTCATGACTCCTCTTGTTGGAGAGGATGTGGATGTGAAGTAGCCACAGACACACACGTCCTATGGCCCTGCCCAGTCCTTACCACATTCTGGAAGAAAGTAGTAAGATAGGTGAATGTTATTATCCAAGATGATGATACCCTGATGCTTGAAGCGGCCCTGCTAATACACTATCTTCACCATATCAAAAATAAAGTACATATATACTTATTGGGCATCTTCTTAGTGGTGGGAAAAAAGTAATCATGAGATTATGTCTCAAAAAGGAACCCCCGACACTTACACAGCTGGAAGATATGGTGTGGGACATTTATAAGATGGAGACACTCACTGTACAACTGCAAAAGCTAGACTCACAGTATCAAAATCAATGGAACATGTCACTGCTCCACATCATGGCTGCAAGGCTGAATATTTTCCCCTGAAAATTTAGACTGTTCGTATCCTACCTTTTAATGAACGGGGAAGAGACAATGGCTGAGGCTAATCTGGAGAATCTTACCGGTGTAGGGGATGCCACCAGGACTAGTTAAAAGCAATTAATTACCTGCTATGTACTGCAACATATGGGTTCCCAAAGTGGACCTTCCCACACTATTGTGTGTTAAACTGACTTTAACTTGCATATGAATATATATATATATATATATATATATATATATATATACACATACATACATACACTGCTGTACACCGCATCCTGTGGACCACACATTTAAAAAAAAGTAGGGGGGACACTGAACTACCAAGAGAGGACCACAGGACCAATGAAAGTAAGTCTCAGTGGACCAAAAGCAGGCTTTAAGATGATGGTAGGGGGAGCATTATGGTCGTTGAGTGGGGTCCCTGGAGCTTGGATCATGACATAACACTATATGACTGGTGCCATTTCATGTCCAGACCTAGGTGAGTTGCACATGTTAGTGAGCACAAACCCTGATTGCCCCCACAACATGAGAATGGTCATATCGCATTGTACCCTGATCACCAAGGTGATTCCCCCACAAATAATAAGTAATTCTGACCCTGTCAGTAATGCAGAATTGGATATTGTATTGACTTTACGCAATCAGAGAACAGTAAAAATACAGACATGTTATCCTGGCTGGGACTACTTGTCCATGGAGTTATAGCTCTTATCAGTATCTTAGAAGAAATAAAAAAAAAAAACTATAAGATCTGTACCATACATAACAGTGTTGCTAGTCTAGGCCATATGCCTAGACTGTACATATCTAAACATGCAACATTGATATGAATAAACAAGTGAGCTTCATCTTTTCCCTGTTAAAGAGTATTTGTACCAGTATTCTGGTACATCAGGCCTGAGACATGATCTCTGGCTATAGCAGCTGCTAATGCATTATGGCAGTGTGACCAGTTTGTGTTTGGGGGGGGAGGGATTGTAGGACCCGTATAGGGGTTAAGCCTGAGGTGCTATCATTCCCCTTGGGGATGTATCACAGGGCACTATCCAGGAAGATACAGACTGTGTGAATTTAAACCAGTTTAGATGGTTGTAAATAAACCTGTGGTAAGGTGGCAGCTCAGGGGGATAGAGTAATATGTGGAATTCAGGTATGCTTCTCCAGATTTTAGCATAGGCTGCTAATTTGTTTTAATTAATTTATTTGTTTATTGATGATTGAGTAAGTCTCAAAATAAGTAAATAATCAAAACAGATTGGCGGACTTTGCTAAAATCTGGGGGCATACCTGAATTATACATATTATTAATGTTATATAGGACTGTCGCATAGCTGGCCATTTTCCCTGCCTGCAGTAGCCATTCTTACATGGAGGGAGAGAGGGAGGGGTCTGCTCCATCCAATGTCTCAAGAGGATCCTTTTGTCTGTAACTAGAACTCCTAGTAGCCACCTCTTTTAACTGGGGGGGGGGGTGCAGAGCTGGTGGCTGTGGTGGATATATGCCTAGCATTACCAGTTGGGCAGCAAGGCTCAGCATAGTAGATAAAATCATGCAGCAAACTGACGAGACTTCCCTCCAGTAGTCTGTTAACTTTGCGCAGAACCACAGAATGTGTGTGATTGTACCCTTTGTTGTTTCACATCTCCAACATTCATCTGTTGGTGTTAACCCCCTGTCATGAACCTTAGGTGGGGTTCTATGCCATGTCTGGATTATTATGAGTTATGTGAATCTACCCTTGCATCCTTGATTGCATTATGAACCTCTTTCCAGCATTGATTTCAAGCTAGTGGGGTGATCTATTGTCCTAGTTCCTCTGTCCAATGCTGTCTGACACCTGTTGAGGGGTCCAGGGATAGGTCGATAGGTCCAGCAAATGCTTACATATGTTAGTGCTATGCAGTTTACTTGCTTTCCTGGGCCATAGAATGCGGTCATGGGGGTTGGGATCCAAATCCTTGTAGCTTGGTCCCAGGACAGGCCCCAGGGTGTAACTCAGCTGGAGGTATCTCCTGTGTTGTTATACATACGAACATATGTATTTTGCCAGTAGATAAAGGCCTTATGGTCTATTGAGTCTGCTTGAGTGTGCAGCTAGCAACCCTTATACTGCAGCTACCCCTCACTCCCCTCCCCTTCCCTTCACTGACCCTCCCTTTTACCCTATCCCATCCTCCTTTAAAGCAGTCCACTGTTCAACAGGATACCACTTCCACAGGCAACACGTTCCACCCAGACACCACCATCTCTATAAAAAAGTGTCTTCTCATTTCCCTCCTGAACTTCCCCCTACAATCTGAGATTGTGACCATGAGTGTCCTTACCCCACCCCTTAACTTGAATAGTCCCTCCATGCCTGTCTTGTTTATTCCCTTCATGTACTTGAAGGTTTCAATCATATCCCAGTCTGTCCTCCAGTGAGTACTTGTTCAACTACCTCAGCCTGCTCACGTAGGGTATGTCCCTTAATCCCCGGATCATCTTTGTTGCCCTGCACTGCACCCCCTCCAGTAACTTAATGTACCTCTTCAGGTATGGGCACTAGTACTGCATGCAGTACTCCAGGTGTGACCTAACCAATGACCTATAAAATGGCAGGATCACCTCCCTCTCCATGAAGATATACCCTTGGCAATACAACCCAACATTTTGTTGGCCTTTGCAGCTACCTTCCTGCATTGTGCTGAGTTGTTCATTGAGCCCGTTATAATCACCCCCAGGTCCTTCTCCTCCTCTGTCATGGCTAGCTGCCCCCAGATCATCTTGCAACCCATGCCACCCTCCTAGGTTATCCGCTACTGTTCCCATCTTGGTGTCATCTGCAAACTAACTGATCTTGCTCTTGATGCCCATTGAGGTGTCTGATATAAACAACCCAAACAACACTGGTCCCAGCACTGAGCTCTGAGGTGCTTCACTTGTCACTGCCCTCGGAGATGAGAGCTCTCCTCCCACCACCACCTTCTTCTGCCTTCCCTGTAACCAGTTTACTACCCATACTACTATTTTTGCCCCTGCACCTGTACCTACCAGCTTACTACCCAGCCTCCCATGTGGCACTGAGTCGAATGCCTTACTGAAATCAAGAAATAGGACATCCACTGCATGACCCTTGTCCAAATGTCTAGTTACCCAGTCATAGTAATCCACCAGGTTGGTCTGACAGGATCTGCCCATGACAAACCCATGCTGCCTAACATCCTGCAGCCAATTGGTCTCCAGAAGGGACACCAGGCTCTCCCTCAGAATTGTCTCCATCAGTTTTCCCATGTTGGATATGAAGCTTAACGGCCTGTTTGAACAGGTCTGCCAAGGGCCCCACCAGGATTTCTGCCAGCTCTCTCAGTACCCTGGTATGCATGCCATCTGGCCATGGTGCCTTGTCCACACTCAGTACCCTCACGCCCTTCAGTATCCTGCCCTCTGTGATTCTCCCATCTGTCACCTCCTCCCCACCTCGAGCCTGACCTCCCACCCCCCCTTGGTAGTGCCCCTCCTTTCTTCTTAGTAAACACCAACCAGAAGTACTCATTAAGAGCTTCTGTCTGCTCTACCCTGTTTCAACCCACCTCCCATCCCTCTTAATCCTTACTATTTTGTCCCTACAACTCCTTTTCTCCCTGATGTACCTGAAGAATTCCTTCTTCCCTTTCTTGATGCCTTGCACCAGCCTAAGCTCCTTAGATGCCCTGGATGCCCTTACTGCCTTCATCACTTTGATTTCTTCAGGTAATCCTCTATGTCCTCCCCTCTCCCTGTTTTTTTGAAAATCCTAAAGGTGGTTCTTTTATTTCTTACTTTCTCCATGACTCCTTTGCTCAACCAGCTGGGTTTCTTGGCCCTAGCTCTCTTACTCTGGAACCTGATGCAGGTTTTGGTTGCCTCCTCAATCACCAGTTTTATGACCTCCCACCTCTGGTTAGTGTTCATATTAGTTTGGAGTCTGGCTATATACCCTTTAACTACTTCCCCCATCCTCCTGAAGTTGGCCTTCCTGAAGTCCAACACTCTTGTACCTCTTTCTACTCCCTCCTTACCCATTTTCGATGTGAACCACACTGAGTGGTGATTGCTCCCTTCTAGTGGTTCTTCCACCTGCAGCTCCCTCACAAACTCCCCATTTGCCAGCATGAGGTGTAGGATGTTCCCTAACCTGGTTGGCTCACTGACCATTTGCATTAGGAAGCTATCCTGGAATGTGTCCAGAAGTATCTACTCCCTTCTATTGGTGGTGGCTGGTGTACTCCAATCCACTCCCGGCAGGTTGAAGTCCCCCACAATCACCGTACTACCCTTTCCACAAGCCCTTTTGATCTGTCCTGCTTGTTCCCTGTCTAACTCCTCTGTCTGAGATGGTGGCCTGTACACTACTCCCATCCTGAGAATCCTGTTCTTTAAGTCCTGCTGTTGCTTGGGAAGCAGGAAAATTCCTGTTGCCTGTTGTAGTTAGGAGAAGGACTTTAGTGTTTCATTGGAAGGGTGGATTATGTCTGCAGGACTTTAATCCCAGCACAAGCCATTCCTGGCTCTGAGCAGGCTTCCCTCCAAGACACAAAGGAGATTCTCCCAGAGTGGAAAGTGTCAGGCCCTGTAGGATGCCCAGTGACTGAGTCACTCGTATCTCTTCCAAACCTTCATAGTGTGGACTAGAGTGGGATGTGAGGTGAGATTTGTTGGCAAGCAGATGAATTGTATCACCTTGGCTATTTGTCCACCCACAATTGATGCCTCAAAATCAGCCCAGCTGGGCTTATACTCCTGTGAGTTCAAGGGGACTGTTTGCAAATGTTGTAGCAGGGCCTACACTTAGGGAAATGTCAGATGCTTTAGCCCACCTTTCCTGAATTGTATTACAAATTTGGACCACCCCACATGTCTACGCTCCTTGCCTCAGAAGAAGTTCTGTAATTTGTTGTGCATTGATTTAATTATTTTGAAGTCTATTCACAGTGGGAGATTGTCTAGTATGTATTGTATTTAGTGTTGCTCAGATAGTGCTTTTGTGGATCTGACTATCCTTCATTGGATAGTGATGGTATCCAACCTAGGATCCAGCCAAGGGATCAAAGATAAAATCCCTCAGATCCAACCTCAGATAGATGGATCCAACCTTTGGATCCCCAGATCCGGCAACTGGATCCATCACATCCAACCATGGATCTCTGGATCCGACCATCAGATCCATTGGATCCAGTTCAGGTCCACCAGATTCATTGAATCTAGGTCAGATTCATTGGATACTTACAGTGAATCCTAGGAGGTTGGATCCTTGGTCGGATATCTATGTCATTCAAGGCTCTCTGATATACGAAAAAAATTATGGTATCAGACCTGGTAGAATACTATCCAAGCAACACTAATCGTATTTGGGAGGCTGCCATCATTTTGAAGGCTTGCGCCTTTCCCCACTATAATATGTCAAACCTTTGTCATCTCTTGTACTCCTTATCAAGCTCTTCTGTTAGTGGGTTCAGGTTTTCTTTCCCCCGCAGTTCCAGTTCCCAGTGGAACTTGATTCCCAGGTCTTACAGGTGCCTTGGTGTATGCTAGAGACCCCATGGGTATTGGAGAAGGCTTGATACTAGTGAGGTGGATCGGAGGAATTTTGACTTAGCAATATTTAGCTTATAGTCAGAGACCTGATTTTACCTGCTGATCATGCTTAGAAGGTTTAGGATGGATTCGCTGGGATTGGTAAGGGTCATCATAATATCATCCCCATAAGCTAGAATCTTCTGTTCCCCACCTATGTTTACCCCTTTATGTCTGGTGCTAGTCAGATGGCCTATATCTAGGGTACCAGTGCCAGGACAAGCAGTAGCCGTAATGGGAGGGCAGACCTGCCTGGTACCTTTGCTCTATGGGAAGGTGTGAGATGCCCTACTATTGGTGATTAACTCTGCTGAAGCATAATTTTTCCACCTAGTTCCTAAGATTTGGGATTAACCTGAAGGTGGATAGGGCTTTGAATAAGAATCTGCACTTCACACAGTCAAAAGCTTTTTCAGCATCCAGGGAGAGGAGGATTGGGGGAGGATGTTCACCATATAACATTAAGTAGGCATCTCGTAGCATCTGTGGCTCTATGGCCTGGGACAAACCCTACTTGATCCTTATCAATCATGTGGCCATGACCTTGGTGAAGGCCTTGCAGTCTGCCATAATTACTGAAACTGGTCTATAGCTGCTGCAAAGGGTTGTGTCTTTGCCAGGTGTAGGAAACAGGGAGATCTGCACTATGTGCATGGAGGCTGGCAAAATGCATTTTTTACAGGGTTCAATGAAAGCATCCTAAAGCACCATGAAATCACATCCTTAAAGGCCATCACCACCCCAGGGATTTCCCCAAGGGCATGCTTCATAAGGCTGTCTCAAGTTCTGTCTATGTTAAGGACCTCTCCTACAGAACCCTCATGACACTTTCCAAGGTAAGCAGCCATTTTTTTGAGAAAAACCCTTCCATCTTTTGTTCAGAAGGCTGGGCTTCACCGGTATACAGAGTTCTGTAAAAGGCATGGAATTCGTCACTGGATGTTTTTCTCATCTTGGGTATGTTCTCCATCCCTCTTCTTGATGCTGATGATTCTGGAGCATTCCTGCCTCTTCTTTAGCTGATAGGCTAAGAGATGTCCAGAGTTCTCTCTTGACTCCCAGAATGACTGCCATAGCCACAAGAGGGCATACTCCATGTTCTGGTGCTGGTATTGATTTTGTACCTGGCCTCTATTATTTTGGTTAGTAAGGTTCCCTTTTCTGCTGAGTTGTCACTGATTTTTTTCTTAAGGTATTTCAGCCATAGCTGTTGTGCTGTAAGTGAGATGTACAACTGATGCATTCCCCTTTAATAAAGGCCTTTAGAGAATCCCACTTTGTTGCAGCTGAGGTATCATCTGGCCTGTTTGTTAGCAGGAATCTCTTAATGTCCTCTCTAAGGCCTGAGCAAAACATGGAATCCACAAGGGTAGATGTGTTGAAACACTACCTACCCCTCACTTGCTCAGCTGCATTTGAGGGTAGTCAGGTAAAGCACATAGGTGCGTGGTCAGATATCACCACTACCCCTGTCTTGGCTTCTATCACATTTGATGTCCAGGCCCCTGGTGTCAGCCACAGGTCTATCCTGGAGAAAGACTTGTGGGAGGTTGAGAAACATTAGTAGTCCTTCCCCGTGGGGTGGACTGTTCTCCAGATATCGACCAAGCTCAGCTTTCTGGCTAGGTCTTGGAGTGGTTCTGTAGCTGGGGTCCTACATGACCCCAGCTACAGAATGGAGCTGATGACCTCTGATTGTGTGCGAAACCTGGGCATTATTTTGACGAGGGGTTGATGCTTAGATCTCAGATGTCATCTGTCGCCAAGACCTCATTTTACCATCTGAGGAATACTGTCTAGATTAAGTACCTGGCCCCGCCTGATGACCTTCCAACACTGGTCCATGCCTTTGTGACCTCCCGCCTTGACTATTACAACTCCCTGTACCTAGAGCTTCTGGGGGTTGATATCCACTGCTTGCAACTGGTGCAGAGTGTGACTGCCAGGCTGTTGACTGATTTACCTTGGTCATGCCATGTCACACCTCTGCTCCGCAGCCTGCATTGGCTTCCTATTCAGTGGCGGATTACCTTCAAGGTCGGTTTGCTGACCTATAAAACCCTACATGGACAGGGACCATGTTACCTGCAAGATCTTCTTTGCCCCTACTGCCCCCCCCACCCACTCCGCTTCACTGATGAGGTATTGCTCGAGGTTCCCAGGGTTCATTTGAAAACCTCAGATGCCAGGGCATTTGCGTTTGTGGCCCCTACCCTGTGGAATGCTATACCTCGGTGGATAAGGGAGTGCCTGACTGTGGAGAGTTTTAGATCTGTACTAAAGACATAACTTTATAACCTTGCTTTCCCTTAGTTTGGATAAATTGTGGATGTAGATATGTATTTTATTATTTACTGACATTTTAACTTTAGAATTTTAAATTACTGTACAAGCACTTTGATACTTTGGTGAATTGCACTTTTTATAAATAAATAGAGTTGAGTTGAGTACACCCCTTGGGAGGTTTACTCCAGTCAAGAAAGTCATCTAGGAAAGTGTTAATTTCTCCCACTATTACCAGCTGCCTCTGCTGGAGTTCCAGAGGTGTTTGTGTGTGTCCAAAAACAGGTGGCTTCTACATTGTTAGGACCATACATATTGCAGAAGGTAACCTCATGGTTTGTGAGGTTGTCCTGGACAATAACATATCACCTCTCTGGGTAAGTGGTGACCTTACCTGCCTGGAAGGATTTTTTTTTAATTCTTTAGTAACTGGGCAGGGACCATTATACACAAGGGCTTGTTTTCAGGGGGGACCCTGCAGCACTGTGGAGAGTAAGTGACTTGCTCAGAGTCACACAGTACGCAAGTGGGGGTTGTGGGAATCAAACCCAGGTCTGCGTGTACCAAACTCATTCCCAGCTCATAACTTCAACCTCTAGGATATCTTGCCAGTGGAGTGTTTTTGTGACTTAGGACAGTCACACTCCAGCTCTTGGTATTCTAGGAGCTATTAAATACATGGGAAACTAACCTGTTTTAAGTTTGTTGTACTCGGTATGCCTGAGGTGGACTTCCTGCAAGAAAGCCACTCCCACTACCTCCTTAAGAAATCTAAGATGTTCTGCCTTTTTATTGGGCAGTGAATATCTTTCACAGTCCAGGATACTCATTTTAGGTGGGGATTAGCCATGGTTTCTTAATAAGGGATACCAAGGGCTGATGATCACTTTACTACTGTGGCATTAGATTGTTCCATATATCTATGTGGTATGTGGCAGTAGGGGGCATACTTCTTGGCTGACCACCCATGGTGCAAGATGCAGCATGTTGCCCTCCTGTGAAGGTTGGAGGCAGGGGGTGGCCTTTTTGGTGTGGGAGGTGGCAGCTTCCATGCACCCCTATAGGGCGTAGCTCTCCACACCCAGTATGTGGACCTTCTGTTGCCTATAATGTGAGTGGGTCCTGTATGTGAATCAGGAAAGGGACTCTGTTGCGGAGTCAATGTGTCCTTAGGAAGGGTTGTTGGATGTCTTTCCCTGGAGTTGCTGTCTGGTAATTAAATATTGCAAGCATAAATTTAATGAAGTAATAAGTCATCAAGACATAATTAATTTACTGAACTTGAAAGCTCTTTTTGAAGCACAGCATGAAAGCACTACAGACAATGATTCCAATGTGAATATAGTGAATACTGATTCTATTTATTCTTCCCTATATGGATCCTGGCTTTTCTTGTCCATGTATATCCCCTTACCTGGAATGGGAAGAGGGGCGATCACATGGTTGTGGCTGGGATATTTCTCTCTGAGCAATCAGTTTCTCTGGACAAGCAAAATATTTTTGCTTCTGTCTGTTCAGCTTTTTGACCTCCACAAAGAACAGCTTGTTAATAGTTTCTATTGCAACAATGCAGAATTAATTCAGAAACTAGCAACAGCCTGTTTAAATTTGTAAATTAAAGTTTGTACTTATTTTTATTTGTATTTTTTTACATTGAGTGTGTGGGGGCTGGTCACTCTTAATTATCTGCCATTACAACAGTGCTAGACTATTGATATTCAAATGCTGTGAGATGCCTCTTCTTAGTCAAGCCCCCAATCAAGACTGGTAAAAGCTGAATCACTGAGGCTAAGACTTATGTATTGTAGGAACTGGATCTATTTAGCAGTAGGATGTTGTTACTTTATGCACAGTTTGTATTAAGCACTGAAAATATTTTGAATTCACAGGTGACTGACTTAGCCTTAATGTAAGGCACAGGTAGCGCTGTAACAAAACACAGCTTCAGCGTATGCGTTGTCTTGCCTGCTTTATGCCTTGTGAGTGCAAATAACTGTGGACTTTGCTTGTTTCTGTGTGGGGTCTGGCCACCCCTGTTATTTGCACAGACCCTGCACCATGGTTTGTGGCATCATTTCCTGGGAGCAGTCTAGTCAAGATCACCAGTGACTGGTTCTCTTCCTTAGACAATAAAATTACTAACACTGCAATTTTCTTAGACCTCAGCAAAACCTTAAACACAGTTGGTAATTTTCTCTTGCTATACAAATTTGCAGATATTGGAATAGGTGTCCCTGCTGTGTCATGGTTCAAAAATGACTTAACGGCGCAGCAACAGCAGCTAAAACTTAAAGTGTTCTCTTCCTTCTGCCCTTTAATGTGCTAAAGAGTCTCCCAAGGGTCTGTCCTGGGTCTGGTCTTATTTTCCATTTATACAAATAACCTTGTGGACAAAATAGGAGATGCCAGTTCACATTGTTGTGCTGATGACACTGTTTTATATGTGGCCAGACTAAACCTATCTTCTGCACAAAAGGATTGCCAAATGGCATCTGATGTACTTTAGTTCAATCTGATTGCTTCCAAATGCCTCCTCATTGCAACTCCCCCCACAAATTGTATGGTATTCACTTCCATCTGCAAGCAATCTTCAAGCGCCATTCACCCCTGCATCCCCAGCCTAATGGGTGATCGATTAGAGCAGATAGGCTCCTTTAAATACCTGGGTCACTTGGCTATACAGTAAACCCTCCTTGTAGCACTCACATACAGAAGCTTTAAAAAGCTAAGGACAAGGCAGTGGCCCAGTGGCGTGGAGGGCTGAGGCGCCATGCATCTTACCTTCTGCCACACTGGTAACCCTAGTTCTGGAACAGACATGAGTCATTGGGGGGCTGGCCAGGAGAGGGAGGGCTGAGCGTAAGTGGAGAGGGGATTTGGATGGCTCACCACAGGGCTGTCACCCAGCAGAAGCTGGGAGACAGCACATGTGATGCCACAAGTTGGGAAGGGAATCCAAGTTTGGAACACAGTGGGGCATCTGCATGGAGGTGAAGCTCACCCCATCATGGCCTTTACACATTCGTGGGACCCCAGGGTGAAAAACCATGTGGAAAACTCCCAGCTGCAGGGTGATGACCAACCCCCCAGAGGCCCTGCACTGGTAACTGGGCACTCTCCACAGCCCTCCGATAGAAGACATTAGTGGAAGGTAAGTCCCTGAGAAGCTAGGTGATGGGGGGGGGGGTTGGTCAGAAGGGGGTAGCCAGATGAAAGAGAATAAACAGAGAATAGACAAACATTTGTCAATGCCAGATGTTTGCCACTGGTATGGACGATCTAGGGTTATAGATGCTTTGCATGACTGTGCGATGTGAATGGTGGTAAAGGACATGCTGGCAGAGGGTTAAAATAAGGCATCTTGTGTTGGAAAAAGTATGCAAATTACCTTTTTTAACTTAAGATTATTTAGATATCTGTAAAGGAAGCCACAAACTATAGAGAGAGGAGAATGAGTGAGTTCATTTGTTGCAGTGTAGTGCAACCAAGCGGTGTTAAAGGACGTGCTGCCAGAGGTTTAAAATCAACCATCCTCTGTTAAAAAAGTACTGTAGAACTAATATATTTCACTATCATTTTATTTTTGCTATATTCACTGACTGGCAACAATAAGTGAAAACAATATTGTAACCCCCCTATGGAGCGTACCTTAATTGCCCCATTCTCCCATTGTCTCCCTTATAACTCCTGACGTTCTTCTCATTCTCTTCCATCTGGCACCACCACAGCCAGAGTCTAACTGTGCCCCAAGGTGTGCCTAAAGGGTCTCCGTCTGGCCACTGCATGTCTGCAGGTCTCAGGAGTGGTTGAAGGAACTGAAGCATGGGCCACTGATTCACAGTCTGCTCTATGGAGCAGTTGGTGGTCACGCATACACAAGAAATGCCCCTTTGTTTTCTGATCATGATTGTGGTCAAACGGGTGGCTGTCCAGTGGTCCTGGTCCCTGTTTGGCACTGGTCAGGTGCAGGTTACCTGACCAGGGTCAGAGAGAAGCCACAGAATATTTTGAATAAAAAGCACCATTCGCGCTGTGTGTGTGTGTGTGTGTCTAGGCCTAGCTTCATGAATATTAATGAGCCCTGCATTGATATTCATGAGCAAGCCTTCTGCTGCAAGGGGAATGCATATTTTGGCAGCAGAGCCAGGTGCAGGACTGAAACTAAATGTTAAATAAAGTAAGTGCTTGAAAGAGCACAAGGGGGGCTATTGAACTGTTGGGCAATAATATAAATAACAAATGTACTGGCTGCACCAGAGCTTTATTTTTGTGACTGCAAAGGACTGCATGAGGACTGTGTTTTGAGCAGCCATGTTTGCAGCTTGCAAGCCAATCTGAAAGCCAGGATTACGAACAGAGACTTTTGGGACATTGCCAAGCTTTATTGGGGAAAAAGCAGGGACATTACTTGGCACCTAAACAAGGAACCAATTAGGTGTTGAGAAGGCATAATGAATATTCATTTTCAAGAGAGACAGTTCAGCCATTCAGGAGCCTCAGAGAGATCCCAAAACCCAGGAGACTTTTCAGGCTAAGTCAGTTCGGCACGAGTCCCTCCACAAGGAGGGGGGCTCTGGCCCTTGCCAAACAGAATGGGTCTAGCCAGTTCAGTGGGAGTCCCTCTGCAGGGGAGTGGGGCTTTGGCCTCTGCCAAGAGAAATGTGTGTTGTAGGGTGTGGGATTTCACACAAACAGGCAGACAAAATGTTAGGTGCATAAAAAAACGCATAAAAGCATTTAGCATTTTATTTTTGTAGAAAATTGAAATAATAAAATAAATCTTTACAGAAAAGAAAATATGGTGTTAATTCAGCATACCTATGTAGCCCGGTTATAGCTTTCTTCAGCCATATCACTTCTTAAAGACTCCTCTCTGGTCTTAACAGAGTTTTAAACTCAGTACAGTGTGGTAACACACACCTTCTCTCTCTCTCTGAGGACAGCAACAGACTAAATTATTGGTCTGCTTGGTTTGTTATCCTGTCTATCCCAACCCCGCTACAATTGGTGTCAGAAGTGACATACTGGCTGAGCGTCTGAGGAATACCAGGGAGAACTCAGTCAGGGTGCCAGACCTGGTACCATAGGTGCCGGAACAGGGGGGGCCACTAGGGCCATGGCCTTACCACTTTCATAAGTGGCCCTATCACTTTTTGCAATGATGTTAATGTATTTAATAGGGGAGAATATATCCCTTACATCCTTGGCCCTACCACTTTTCAAACCGTTCCGGCACCAATGCCTGGTACCAAAGAGGGTAACTGCAGAGAGTGTATGGCACTAGAGATGAGCCTTGGAAGTGAGACAGGAGAGTATACAATGAGGTAGACTGTGGGAGTTAAGTAAAGTAAATACAGAAGTAAGTAGACCGTAGCCATTCTGCTGTCCTAGACTGTATATTGGAAACTGCAAGAAACCACTGAGGGATGAAGTGGTCATTGGTATTGCATCTTACTTTTCTTTATTTTTGATTATTATTGGTTTTCTGATTTCTTGGTTTTATGGTTTCTGCAAATAAATGTCATATTCCTGTGTGTTTTTAATCTTGAAAAATTGCCTCATCTAAATTATTTCCCACATCCTGTGACAATATGACTATGAGGAATTGGAGTCGCTGGCCTTGGGGTTGCCAGATGTTGTCCCCCATGGCTAACATTTGCCTTTCCACATTCTGGAAAATGTGGGAAAGAAACCTGAATTATCTTCAGCTGTGTGAGAGCTGCACAAAGTCTGCTTACAGTTGTGAGAGGGCTACAAGAATATTTTTGCCTCAGCAGTGAGAGAGCTGTGGCTTCAGACAATAGAAAGCTGCATTTAATTCTGAGTGAGTAAACTTCTACCAAGTGTACAAGTAACTCATTTGTCTGCACCCTGCGTTTGATCAGCGCCTAAGATAGGGTGGACATTTGATGCAAGAGTGACCATGGATGGTCCAGTCTTTAAGAAATGCTTGATGTGACTGTTTAAGAGTGCTTACAGGAATAGAAGGGGAGTATCCTGAGGTCAGAACTTTTCCTCACATTGCCTGTGAGGACTGTGAATGTCCAATTGGAACTGCAACCACCAGCCTGGCCAAGAGGGACTTTGATATTGTGATTTAAGCTTGTGAGAAGCTATGGTGAACAAGATTTGCTGGTAAGTAAAGTGCTTAAAGTGTTTGGGAGCCATGCCTTAAGCTCCACTTGCTAACTTGGTGAGGAGTCATGCCTTAAAGAGCTGGTGACATGTTCAGGAGAACTTTAACAAACCATAATATTTAGGCACTGTCCAGCTTGTATTTCCCATTAGTTCTGTATTCCTCATTCCTCCTCCCCATTATTTAGTAGTGAGGTCATTTGCATGAAAAGAGGATCTTTGCTCCTGAAGAGTTCATCTGTTCCTGCTGCTTTTTCCCTACCTGAATTCATAGAGCACTGCTTGTGACCTCTCAGTTACTCCCATGACGACAGACTGTGATGTCACAACAGAGTATTATGACTTGAAGTAGGAAGTAAGCAATAGAGGCAAATGAACTCAAAATAAGCTCTAAGGGACAACAATCATATCTTCAGACAAATTTGTTTAGTAATAAATTATGGGGAGGAAAAATATATAAAACATAAATGGAATGTAAGCAGAATTGTACCTAATTATTAAGTTTTTTCAAGTTTTCTTTGAGGCGTCAGTAGCTCTTTAAGCTCCTGTTTGTTTGAAAGGAGAAAAAGATTTGCCTTAAAGACTGAGCCTTCTGAAAAGCCACAGCAGTTGTGCTAATCATCAGGCTGGAAGAGCCAAGTTAAGTGAATGTACTGTAATATGTGAAAGAGAAAGAGACTGTGCAGGATCTGAGTCTTCCCTAGCCCAGGGGGATGCACCCATGTTTGAGACTGCATCCTTATTGTTGAAAGGACCATGTCTGCCACACTGGCTGAATGATTGAAATTCCTGAGATGGTTAAAGAACCTGAATGCCTAACTTTGAACAAGAGACTGTTTTCCAGATTGGCCTGGAAGTCAGTCTGGTAGTGTGCCAGCTATGCACTGCCATAGGTGCTTTCCCTTGAGGGGCATAGCCTAGATGTGGGGGTTTGAAGCATGCTGGCCCTGGTCCTAGCCTGGTCTGTTTCCAGAAGGAAAACTTGAATGTGATTTCAAGTGCAGAGAAAGGGGCATTTGCCAAAAGCTGAGAGAATTCCAGCCTGCAAGCTGCTGGAGCCTTCCTAGGAAAATGGGCCAGCACAAGCTTTTGCCTGCACTTTTACACCTGATGATGATGTCCAAACCATGAGTAGGTAGAGCCATCTCTGCCTCCCTGTGAGCAACTGTGAATAGTTAGTCCTGGTTCTGCCAAGTACAGAGGTCAAGTCTAGAATGGTAAAGATTAAAGTTTGCTTTTTTCAAGACCATACAGAATTATTTAAAGATAATCGAAAGAAAGGATTTTAACCTGATTTTCCTTTAAGTGCCCCAATGCTGGCCAACTCAGCTGCAACTGCATCAAACCTGCAACTTACATTTAGTACTGGGTACCCAGAAGTATAGGATTGTGGGGTCCTTATCTGGACTGGGGACTGGTACCAGTGTGGGCATTTAATGTGTATTTGCCATTAAATGCAGCTAGCTAGTTAGAGAGGAAAACCTGAATACATCAGAAGGTTGGTGGGTGGCCACTGTGATTAATTTCTAGATCTAAAAATGTCTAGATCTAAGAATGCAAAATGATTACTCTGATGCCAATTGCAGTGCCAAGAATGCCAATCAATCTGTCACTTAACCTTTGATTTCAATTTACCCTTTCTAACCCTCACTCTTTGTAAATAAATGTTGGTTAACCTTTTTTTTTAATAAATCTTGTGTCATGAACATATTATTAGAGTAAGCCTTTAATTTTTGAAATATTGAAATGTGGGGTATTGGTTTTTAATGCATGTGTGAGGTGACCATATGGTATTGTGGGTGGGTACAGCCTCCCAGGGGGTTGTGCCAGGTTTTATTCTAGCCCATGCAAAAGTATACTCTGGGTGGAGGGACTGCACAGTAATGTTATTTATGGGAAATAACCAGTTTAATTTTTAATTTATTTAAAACATTTGGTAATCAGGAAAGGACTGCTGAGCCGAGGCTTGTTTCCAGGTGTGACCTGGGGAAGTAGGGGGAGTGGGGTACAAATCATAAACAATTTCTGAAACAATAAAGTTACAGTTACAAAGTATAAAACAGTTACAGAAGCAATAAAGTCACGGTGTACAGGATCAGACAGTATACAATAAAATCTTACAGCCGTTGTATATTACAAGGCAGTATGAGCAAGTAATTAAGTAAGTACATACAGAGCATCAAAACTGCATGTCAGATTTACATTTACAGTATAAAATTTGCAGTGTATAAGTGCGGTCAGTTTATATGAGAGCAGGTAGAAGGGGGTAGGAGGCGCAGCTGAGATCTGACAGAGGGGTGAGAGGGGGAGTTACGAAGGGCAGGAGGTAGAGTTCCAAAGTGAGGGGAGACGATAGGTTTAAGCAGATTTGCCCATGCTTGTGGATGGCTTGGGTAGGGAAAATGAGCGGGCATCCCTGTAATGGAGGGAGTAGGATGTGGAGGGAGCGGGGGTGAGGTGGTCAGAGAGGTAGGAGAGGAGAAGGTTGAACCAGTATTTGGAGATGAAGGAGTCAGAGTGGATATAACATCAATGGGATAGGGGAGGGAGTTCCAGAGTAGACAGAAGGGAGCAGTGGTGGGTCCAACTGGGAGAGTTTAAGACAAAGTGACAAAAGGCATGAAAGAGAGATTCGAGTCTAGCAAGTGAGGAGATTGGGGCAGTGCTGTAAACTGTGTCAGCATAGTCAAGAATAGGCAATATCATCTTAGTAAGAAGTTCCCATCAGACAGGAAGGGAGAGAGAGTCCTTGTGCTGGTAAAGGATGCAGAGCTTAGGGTGACGTTTTGATGATATATAGTCAATATGGTGAGAGAAGTTTAGTTGAGGGTCCAGTCAGACTCCAAGATTTTGTAGGATGAGACTTCACTGAGTGGAGTGCCTTCCAGGGTGATGAATGGAGGGGAGGGATTTTGCCAGTTTTTGAGAGGTTCCAAAGGTCATAAAGACATAATAGAATAGGAACCTAGGCCCCTCAACCTTGGTTTGGCCTGCAAGGCAGCAGTAGTAGCCCATTTGGGACATGGCGTTCGGGTTACAATATGATAGTGAAATATTTCATAAGGGAAATATTTCAAAAAGGGGATATATTGTTACACTTGAGAGGTCGATCACAAGAGTTTGCATTTTTTTTGCAACAACCAAAACTAGATGGAGAAATTTACTTTTGTAACACTTTCTTAACAGAAGTGTCTGTTTTTGGGAAATGTTTAAATTGTCTGTCAGCTTGTAAAAGACTGGAAAACACAGCCCATTTCTGATAACCATGCCCCCACCCCAATCCACGATCACTGATTCCCGATGCCATTTCAGAGGACTCCCAGCTTACAGAAGGAGTTTGTAGTTGGTGAAATCTGTGTGCTGTAAATGAGGAAGCAGACAGAAAATTGAAGGACACAGCAGGCTGCAGAATTCCCCCCAACCCCTGATCCGATCCCCAGTTCCTTATTTTTGGGAAATGCTTAAATTGTCTGTCAGCTCTATGTGCTCTAAATGAGGAAGCAGACATAAAATTGAAGGACACAGACTAGAAAACATAGCCCATTTCTGGTCATCATGCTCACTCCCCTGATCCTCGATGCCACTTAGCTGACAGCAGCTCCAGCTCATACAGTACTGCTCCAAACTACAAGCTAAAAGACTAGAGACTTACTGTAAATTAAAACCTGCTCCATTTCTTTATTTAGAACAGATCATACTATCATCAGATTATACAAACCTTTGAGTCAGAGACTCCTTTGCAAAGGCTCCACGTCATGGTATAAAACAGTGTGCAAAGATAATACAACATAGAATTAGAACAATACATCCCATACTAAACAAGAAAACAATACTAATCAAGTAACACAGTTGTAGCACAAAGTAGTCATAGTATGTCCACACAGGGTACAATTGTCAAAAACAGTTGAGACAGCAGTAAAATATACACAGGAATGTACAGTGTAAATAGGTAGCCCAGGGTCAGACTGAGCAAGGAGTATAACAAAGATAAATATAATTTAATTTGGTGGAGCAGGTCACACCAATCTCTACGACAAAATAATAATGAGTGTTCGGAGTGAGAGAGAGAGAATTGCAGAATCGGTGGCGCTGTCAGAGGTGATATTGTTCTAAAGGAAAGGACTGAAATAGGTTGGTGGAAGGCAGTGTCAGGTGCAGTCACAGACAGAGGAGGAAAGGGGTAGGTCTTTGAGCTTGGCTTTGAAAGGGACCAGTTTAAGTTTAGCAGAGATGTCAGTGGGCAATTCATTTAGCCAGAGTGGGGCCCTACAGTAGAAAGCACATTGACCCAATGAACCATTTGCATAACCATTGCTGTTTGAATAGTCTGTCACCTTGTCACCCCCAATCTGTGATGCCATTTCAAATCCACTCAGCTGACAATATTTTCCTAACCTCACATTTTAGATCTGTAAATGCTGCAAACAATTTGATGCCATGTGGTAGCGCCTGAAGGCTTTAGGAGTCTTGCTCTCATTCTTACTGCCGGCTCACATCCAATTATTTACAGGGGCTTGACTTTTTAGTTTTCTAATCCACAGGCTGCCAGCAGAGTTCCAAAACTGAAGGAAACAGCAGACTGCAAAATCCCCCATCCCCAAGTGTCTGTTAGTCCATCAGAAAGCAATCCCTTTCAAATGATGTTATGCTGTCAGATGTCAAACTGGAAATCCATGAAAATATAAGATGTCACTACCGACCAATACCAAAAATTAGTTTAAGCGAATATGTCAACTCTGCAGTTTCCACAAAATATTTTAAATGCTGAAATTATTAGTTATACAGCATACAAACTCCTTTTTCAAGTTAAGATTAGTTAGATATCTGTAACAGAAGCCGCCGACTGTAGACCAGTGCTTCTGTAGCCATGGATACACATGCATACTTACACACCACTTGGGAATTATAGTAATAAATTCCCATAGGATCACATTGTAAATTGTAAGTAAGGAATAACACATGACTGGGTGTGCTGCAATGCTAAATTACCGCACTCTCTAGCTGGGTTGTGAGGCGTGAGGCACATCCGAGTGCCTTCAGCCACCTGTGAAGTTCAATACAAAATTTTCATAGGATCACATTGTAAATTGTAAGTAAGCAACAACACATGACAGGGTGTATGGTAATACTAAATTACTGCATGCCACAGGTGGGTTGTGAGGCATGAGGCACAGTTGAGTGGCTTCAAACACCTGGAAAATGCAGATGTCTTCACTCAGGTGCCCAAGGCATTTACGCTGCCATGGAAACACAGGCTAAGGACATGGGAGAGACAGCTGGTGGATTCTCTGAGGAGCACCAGGCCCCTGGTTCCTTTGCCAGAAAACAGAGGTGACATTTCCAATTAAATGGCACCCAGCTGAATGACACACAAAATGAAACAAAAAAGGGAATTGGAAGCAGAGTGAGATTTAGCTCTGGGTAGTATGAAGAAAGCAGTTTTCATGTGCACTGACTAAATGCAAGGAAGAAAAGGAAGTGTCGGTGGGTGGCTGCGTGAGAATTGCAGCGTGCTCATTTATCACTTTGCCTGATAACGCAAAGTGCATATATGAGAATCTGTGGCTCACACTGTCATGGCCAGGCAGCACTGACAGAGCAGGGGAAAACTGAAATGGAAACATTAAGCATACAACAGTTTTGCACCCCTATCCCCTGTCTGGAAGGCAGGAGGTGGGAGCTATTTGAAAAGCAACTTGCAATTTTGGTTAATCAGAGGAGAGGGCTCCTCAGATAGGCTATACACCAAAGAGAGACAGAGAAGCAGAGAAAAGAAGAGACACAGCAACAGGAGCTGCAGAGAAGAGATGCAGCAATGGCTGGATGCCTTGCAAGCTATGAAAGATGGAGATTCTGTAACAGGTCCAGCAAAGCAAAAAAACTCAAACCATTTTATAGACATTAAAATTACAAAGTTGAGTCCCTTGGATGATATTGAAGCATACCTGCAATGTTTGAAAGAGTTTCCAAAGCCTGTCAGTGGCCAAAGCAAAACCTCACAAATAAGATCTAGCCAGAGCAGATAGGGCTGTGAAGAGCTACCAAGCGACCAAAGTTATTTTCTTGTAGGTGCCATATAGTGCTGTTTAGTCATCAT
The DNA here is from genome assembly GCA_016271365.2 of Neoceratodus forsteri. Lineage (NCBI taxonomy): Eukaryota > Metazoa > Chordata > Ceratodontiformes > Ceratodontidae > Neoceratodus > Neoceratodus forsteri. The sequence continues at coordinate 1,109,680,104 of CM028130.1, read as the reverse complement.
TCTCATGCTGCTGGTGTGTGTGTGTGTGTGTGTGTGTGTGTGTGTGTGTGCGTGTGTGTGTGTGTGCCCATAGGAATCAGATAGCTAACATAGGCTGCAAACTACACTGTCTGCAATCTGACACTGCAGTCTGAGGTTCAGAAGTTCAGTAAACTCCAGACAACTTATAATGAGTTAACCCTTAGGTTGCTGAAAGAAATATAATAAATCTATTAGACTGAGTTGGACAGATGATAGAAATATCAGTTTAAAAAGGGTTTTTTTGTTAATATCCTGTGAAGTTCTGAGGTACAATACAGTAGCATCCCCCCTCCTTTCAGATGCCTTTAACATAGAGCAGCAAATAGCAAAAATCAGAGGGGTAGTGCACTATTTTGCAGCTGTGAAGGAATACATCCAAATGTCAAAGAGGGAGTTCCAAGAGCAGCCATTTTAGAGCTACAGTCCCAGTAGTGCTGTAGGCTCTGCCCACAGCCCTAAAAACAGGAACCCCCTCCACCACTCCTGCCCTACCTCCCCCAATGAAGGCAAGTTTGCAGCTCAGTGTATTGGCCAGTGTCTCCAGATGCAAGCAGTTATTACTGCAAGGAAGGAACCATTTCTTAAGTAACACAACTCAGAATTTGGCAAACAACATTCCAGGTGGTGGGTGGTGTCTCTCAAGAACCCCAAGGCCACTGGGCTTTCTCTATATAGCAACATACCCAGTGTTGGTGTGGGTTTTGTGCACTCTCCCAACAACACACCTTGTGGTTACTTTGAAAGCATTCTTCAAGACACAACAACACACACACACACACACACACACACATACAGCGACAAACAAAACAGGAGCAGAAAGTGCACTTTACCTTGGACAACGGCAATCAGATGGGGACGGTAAGCCCTGGTAGTGTGGAGAGAGGGTTTTCCTTGGGGATCGTGGGTTTTTATTATTCTCCACGTGCTGTTCTATGCACCATGCTACCTGCACGTACCTCTCAACCTCCCAACTTGCCAGTGTGTGATAGAGGGCTGCAAAATGTGTGACAAATGATCAAAATGTGGTATAAGCAATTTCTCACACAGTGGTGCAGCGCATTTTGTCAAAATGAACAACTGTATTCACCTCAATAAAGGTTATGATTGTATGTTGGCATGCGACTTGTAGTCTTTATTCAAATAAATAGACTGTCAGGACAGGTAAAAGAGAGAGAGATAGGGAGCTTGAGTAAGAACTAGTGAGAGGAGGGATGTGATGAGGTGACCCTCATCCCCTAAGTTTGAAGGATAGTATTGTTTTCTCTTGAAGGTATGAAAATGGTAGCTGTCCCTTTAAAAAAATAAGGTACCCTATGATACAGTGTTACAAGGACTTGTAGCAAAAACCTTAAGAATGGAAATCCTGCTTTTTATGTTTATGTTAACCAGCTACTGATTCATAAATGAAAAGGAAGAAAAAATTGTTGACTTCACTCCAAAATCTCTGTTTAAGTTATGAGGTCTCTCCCTTCTACTTCTAATGTGTGCACTCTCTTTGTTTAAGCTATTCTGTTACACTTTGCTGTCCTTTATTGTCTCCTTTTCTTACGTTGGCCTGTTTTGCTTGCAGAGTTGTGGAGGTTTTAAATTAGGTTCACATGCGAGCAGGTGCTGTGCCATGGAGTGCTTCTGTAACTTACAGCTCTCTTTGACTTCATGCCAGAAGCTGTGGCTTTTAAGACTGTTTGCTTCCTAAGACAAGATGAAAGGCAAAGATTGGGAGCAGAGCTCTTGTCAGTCAACTCCTGTGGAACGGAGTTTGGATAACACTTCAGTTTTCAGGTTTACACTTTTAGTGCTGACTCACACTGATCAATATTTATATGATTGCAAGTGTCATAGCTCGTATTATTGTTTTTGGGGCATGAATGCTGCGAAAAATACCTTACCTCCTGTTTAGACCCCTCGAGCTAGATTCACAAAAAATCACAAAGGCAACGCAAAATCTTGCATTGCATTTTGCAACTGCTCAGGTGTTAAAAAATGCTATTCACAGATGAATAGTGTACTGCACTTTCCAACTGTGAATAGGGATAGGTAGAGTCAGCGGTAATCCTATTACTGCTAGCTCTAACCCCACTAGTGCCGTATCAACCTGCATCCTGGAGAATGGCCCCGCTATGAATGGCACAGGTGAGTTATTTGGTATTCACAAAATCAGCCCTGCAAATCAGCCCAGTGGGCATAGAAGATGCTAAAGGGCCATTAGCATGCCCATTATGGGTACATTTGCATAGTGCGCAAGGCCTTTTGCACGAAAAAGTGCCTGGACCCGGAGCTACCCCTGCTGCTAGTGGCACCCCCCCCCAATCCCACAGCTGTAACCAGCAAGACATGTACATGGTGTCTAGTGGTCCATCCCCTCACCTGATGCCCATCCAGACATTTCACAACACTATCACTGGTGGCTAATGGCCCTCCCCCCACCTGACCACTATGCCTGACAATGTGTTCAGCAATACCTGGTGGCTAGTTGTCCCTACCCCCACCCACCACCATGCCTGACTATGGGGAAACAATCTAACTGGTGGCTAGCAGTCCCTCTCCCCTACCCTCACACATGCATGACTATGTGGAAACAATCTCGCTGGTGTCCAGTGGTCCCCCCTGCAACTGATCACCCACTCGATAAGTAAAATCCCCTTCCCTGGTGTCCAGTGGTCCCTCCACCCACCTGATCAACTCCCTGATAAGTAAAACCAGATTCCCTGGTGTCCAGTAGTCCCTCCTCTCACCCAATCACCCATGCGATAAGAAAAACCCTAGTCCCTGGTGTCCACTGGTCCCTCCCCCCACCTTAGCTTGTGCTTATAAATAAGCCATGTAGAGTGTGGTGTGCTGTGCCACTTACCATCACTGAGACCACAGCACCAAAATGAAGGTATGGGGGACTGGGGAGTGGGTGTCAGTGCTGCGGGGGGGGGGCACTGCCACCAATGAGCGGACAGCTGGCGGGGCACAGAGCACTTTCCTGGTACAGGGCCAGAGCACTGTATTTGGGGAATAATTCTGTGCAGCAGTGGCAGGTGCTGTGTGTGGGGCTCTTGACACACTGGGGATGGGGGGAAGGACCACCGGACAACAGGGCACACCACCTCTATTGATGGGCATGTGTGTGGGTGGAGGGAAGGACTGCTAGCCACCAGGAAGATTTTTCCACATTGTGGGCATGGCAGCAGAAGGGGGGGGAGGGACCACTGAACACCAGGACTAGAGCTTTACTTATCAGGTGGGTGATTGGGTGGGGGGAGGGACTGCTGGACACCAGGCAAGAGGTTTTTACTTATGGGGTGGGTGAGCGGATGGAGGAAGGGACCACTGGATACCAGGGAGATTATTTCCACATTTTCAGGCATGTGTGTGGGAGAGCGGAGGGACTGCTTTCCACCATGAAAATTTTTTCCACATAGTTGGACATGGTGGCAGGTGGGGGAAAGGACCACTGAACACCCGGGAATAGAGTTTTACTTATCGAGTGGGTGATTGGGTGGGGGGAAGGACCACTGGACACCAGGGAGATTGTTTCCACATAGTTGGGCATGGCGGCAGTTGGGGGAGGGACCGCTTGACCCCAGGCATTGTTTCACATATTGTTGGGCATGATGGCTGGTGGGGGGGGACAGCTAACCACCAGGGATAGTGTCATGAAATGTCGGGATGGGCATCAGGTGGGGGAAGGGACCACTGGATGGTATTTGGTCAATACAGCATGAGCAAATAGCATCAGGAAAAATCACAAATGGGGTACAACAGCATTGGGATGTTATCACGCTCCCCTGACTATCACCATTCAGGGGTTACTATACTAAATTGCCCCCTTTAAGTTCCACCCCCCCAGGAGTTTGTATCCCCCCACTGACTTTCTCACCCCCCCCCCACAGATGCATGGTCATTGGACGGTACTGTGTTGCCGTGTGCGATTTCCCCAGTCATTGTTTTGTTGGTGCGATTATTGACTGTGCATTTCTGCTCCTGCTATTTTGACCAAGACCCCACACTGGACTGCTAGGGTGATGTTTTTATTTATCAACAGGTCAGCAATTGGTGACTGGGGAATGGAAGGGACCACTGCCACCAGGGAGATGTTTTGATGTATCAATGAGATAGCAATCGTGGAAGGGGATGAACCACTGGACCACCAGGGACATATTTTAAATGTTCCACAGGATAGAGATCAGTGATCAGGATAGGGGAAGGACCACTGGACCACCAGGATGATGTTTTTATTTATCAAATATCAATGGGATGGCAATCGGTGGTCGCAAAGTGGCACCGCAGTACCTCTGCCAGCCACTAGGGTTGCACAGGATACTGCCAGGTCTTGATTAACAGTATTTGCTCCATGCAAGGGGCCCAATTAAGAGACCTTGCACAGGGTAAAGGCTTTGTAAATAGGGCAGCACTGATATTGACTCCCCCCCCTTTGCATTGTGGCCACCTCCACACTTTGCCCTGGTACAAACCCAGTTTGTGGGCACAAACTGGGAGTTTGTGAATACCAACTCGACACAAAACTCGGTTTATGGCGCACAAGCCAGGCTTGCACAGGGCAACGTTTTGTGAATCTGGCCCCTGACCTCTCCACTGCTCTGCTGAACTGATAGTTCAAGGTCAGCTGTTCTGATAGTAGTGGGTGAACACTGACTCAGCAGTGCGGTGTGAGCTGGAGATTTCTCTCTCTCTGTTTAACCCCATCTCTTTGGCTTTCTTTCATTAGCTACTGCTCTGTTTCAGACCTCACACCCCCTTTTTGAGCTACAAAGGAGTTTAAACATTCAAATAATCAATGCCAACTGAATTCAAAAATCATTGTCAGTTAAGAAATGTATGTGTAGATAAGGTACCTGAGCACTGGGATGCCAGTGCTTGGTTTTAATGTACTTAAAGTTGAACACCTATTTTATTTTGTCTGCTGCCAGTGGCTCTCTCTAGCTTCCTCATCACATGGACTTCATAGGGAAAGGCTGGCCATTTCTCCTACCTTTTGTGTGGTTAGTTGGAGGAGGTCTTAGCAAAAATAAGATTCCCTAAGAAATAAACTTACTGACTGGCATTTATGTAAAATGGAAACATTTTTGTTTCATATATTTTTTAGCTGTTAAGATAATCTGTTGTCATGTATATAAAAATATATATTTTTGTGTGAGATGTCAGTAGATAGACATCCGGGGGAGCCAAGTATGATCCAGACAGAGCTATAAAGTGGGAAGGTCTGTAATGTGAAATAATTCTAGTCCAGGGCTCTGGAGAGGGCAGAGTACTGCGTCAGTGTCTCCTGCCTGTTCATGGGATATTCCAACTGGAGAAGTTTTGGGATGGTTATAGGCATACTAGGCTCATTCTGGGAAGAAGAATATCCAGGGTGGTAAGAATCTATACATTTCCTTTGAATTTCCCCTTGTGACTGGCTCCCAGAAGTAATTTGAATTGATTGAATAGTTTCCAGACAAAAACTACCTGCAAGTTCATTAAAGTTGGACTGTACATATTGTAAATAAATTCACCTGAGCACTTCCAATCTTTGAGTGGCATCCTTTCCTATTATGCACTACAAGTGGCAAAAAGGGATGTGGTGGTGGTGGTTGTGGTAGTGGTGGAGGGTGACCTGAACCTGCTGGACATTGACTGGGAGGTTCAGGTGTTTAGGAGTACCAGACATCAGGCCTTGCTGGATGCAGTCCAGGACTGTCTACTGGTGCAGCTGATTAGAGAGCCCACCAGGCAGGGTGCTATCCTCAATGTGGTCTTCACCAACTCAGAGATGGTTGGAGCGATGTGGGTAGGTGAGCCACTAGGGAACAGCAATCATAACTCTGTCTGGTTTGAGCTAGCCCTGAGGACTGGTAAACCCCAGTCAAAAGCTGAGGTCATCAATTTTAGAAGGGCAGACTTCAACAGGATGAGGAGTTGGTTCAGGATACATTAGATGGGATTGACAGCATAGGAGGGGTAGTGGAGAGATGGGAGGCACTAAAGGAGGCCATTCTCAAGGCATCAAGGATATGCCTGAAGACAGTAACCAAGAGAAACAGGTAGAAGCGACCAATGTGATTCTCAGAAATGGTCATAGTAGCAGTGAGAGCTAAAAAAGGGCCTTCATAAAGTACAAAGAAAAGTAGGGAGATGAAGAAGGGGACGAATACCAGCTGAGAACTAGGAAAGCAAGGAGGGTAGTTAAGGAAGCTATGGCAGACACCGAACTGTATATTGCTGAAGGGTTTGAGAATGGAGAGAAGAAATTCTTCAGGTAAATTAGGGAAAAAAAGAAAGAAGTGGGGAATTGCTAGGCCATAGGCGAGAAGTAGAGTAATAAAGGAGGGCAAGCAGAAGGCAGCTATCCTAAATGACTACTTTTGCTGTCTTCAACAGTAAAAAAATGGGCCCTTACCAGACAGTGGCATCAAGGCAGCCACTATTGGGATCCTGGAGATAAGACAGCCAGTATTTACCAGCAAAAAGGTCCAGAAAGGGTTAGCAGCCTATAAGATAGATAAGGCCAAGGGACCGGATGGGATGTATCCAAGGGTGTTCAGACAGCTGACAGCAGAACAAGATGAACCCCTGGTAGGGCTGTTCAATAGCTCACTATAGACAGGAGTAGTTCTCCACAAAGGGGGGGGGCAGGGAGCAGGAGAGGAACTACAGACCTGTCAACCTAATCTCAATTGTAAGGAAGCTGATAGAGCCATTAGACAAAAAGGACCTTGTGGACTACCTGGAGAGCAATGGCCTCCAGAATAGTAAACAGCATAAGTTCATAATGGGGAGGCCTTGTCAAATGAACCTAATAGTTTTCTGTGACTGGGTGACAAGGACACTGGATGGGGGACATGCTGTGGATCTTGGCTCAATGCCTTACAGGTGACTGCTGAAAAAATGGAAGATGTGGGGGAAGCAAGGTACATAGTAAGATATGTAGGAAATTGGCTGAGTGAGGTAGCAAGAGTCAGTGGTTATATGGGATCAAATCAGAAGACAAGGCGGTCACAAGTGGGGTGCCACAGGTATCTGTCCTGGGCCTGGTCCTCTTCAATATGTTCATTAGTGACACTGGAGAAGGAATCCAGGGCAGGTTGTATCTCTTTGCAGAATACACAAAGCTCTGGGGGAAGGGGGAATGGAAAGTGATGAGGGAATTAGGGAGATGCAGTGACCTGGTCTAAGGTCTGGCAGTTGAAATGCAATGCCAAAAAGTGCAAAGTGGTTCACCTAGGGAGCAAGTACCTAGGACAGAATACTGGATGGGAGGGATTAAGCAGAGCAATATATCTGCAGAAAGGGACCTAGGAGTCATCATTAGTGACACCCCCAAACAATTAAGTCAATGCAATAAGGCCATTAATAAGGCAAATAGGGTGTTGGAATGTACTGAAAGGGGTATAGACAGTAGAAGGAAAGAGGTAATATCACCTCTTTATAGGTCAATGGCAAGGCTGCACCTGTAGTTCTGTGCCCAGTTCTGCAGTCCCCACCTCAGGAAGGAGAGGGACAGGCTAGAGGTGGTGCAATGAAGGGTGACCAGGATGATACAGGGCCAGCAAGGCAGATCTTATGAAGAACAGCTCAAGGCACTAAACATGTGCTCACTTCAGAGCAGATGAGAGTGGGGCAATATAGCAGAGACCTTCAAATTCCTGAAAGGAATAAATAAGGTGAACTGTGAGGAGTTATTTAGCATAAGCACACATTTGAGGTCATGAGGGCATGGCAGGTGGAAACCTCAAAGGGGGAAGGTTTAGGAGGCATGTGAAGAAGTATTACTTTACTGAGAGAGTGGTGGAACATTGAAACAGTCTGCCAGCCAAGGCAGTAGAGGCCAAAACCATAAATGGTTTCAAGCATGGCTAGGACAAAGTGAAGGCTATTGTGGCTACTCATGGTGATAGTAGGAGTGTGGAGATTAGAGGGGATGATAGGGTAGTCTAGTGCCCTGGATGACAGTTAGGTCCCAGGGATAGATAGGGAACCATGGGAAGACTGACAAACCATTGGCCTTTTTTTACTGACATTGTCTGTGCTTCTATGACAAATATGTGTTAATTGTGTTCTCAACTGAAATAAAGAGAAATGCAACATTGCCCTTTGTGGGGGGGATAGTATGTTGTTCTGTCTCCTCTTACTTGGGTGGGTTCTATAGATGATGAATCATCTATTAAGTCCTACACAAGTACAAGGGCATAGAACAACATACTGCCAAAGCCCCTGAAGCCAAACAAAGCTTGTGTAGGAACAAGAGGAACATTCATCATTATGGAGTCACACACAAGTTAGAGGGCATGGGAGTAGACTGCAGCAGCATTTAGTTATTTCAGTGTGGGATTAAATACCTTTGAGCCAAAGGCTCATTTACAAAGGTTCCAAGTCAGACAAAGTACAAGACAGATAAAACAACAATAACAGTAAATACATGAGTAAAACTAGGTACAATTAATGTGCAAAATAATATTTGCATACAAATAATTCCTTAAGTTACAAGGTTGTAGAGGTTATTAGGTAAGTTACACTTTTGTTACCATCTGTTCAGAAATTTGCAAGGAGATTTCACCATCAGTTCAACAGGTAGGCAAGTATGATAGACTGCTTACTGGGGTAGGCTGCCCTGTGTTAAATGAATAAATTAGCAGGGTATTTCAGGAGCCCGTACTTAGGAAGAGTAAGGCAGCCAGAGAGAGGCTTGGGTCAGGTTGTGTAAGAGTGGCAGCCTGAGGAGGCTTTGTCCAGGGAGGTCAAAGTGAAGAAAGATAGGAAGAAATGGGATAGGGTGGTCGAGGGGGTAGGAGGTGAAGGGGGAGGATACAGAGGAGGTGGGCGAGAGGGAGGTTAGAGGAGTGGGGAGGGAAGGTGGTAAGTGATAGGTATAGAATAAAGGAGACGACTGTAAAATGGAGGGTATGTTAGGAGACAGTGAGAAAGTAGAGAGGGGTGGTGAGTACAGTGGGGTGAGGATAAGCCTATGTGAGTCTTACATAGTGAGGCTGGAAGAGGTGGTTAAGGGATTTTCCTAGTGTTAGTGGTTAGGGCATGCATGATCTTTCGAGTGTTTGCAATAAGGTTAGGTTATGTGGGGGCATTCACATATACAGGAGAGAGTTAGATGTGCTCACAGACCAGTTTTGAAGTTGCAGACCTTATAGCAGTCAATAAGGTCAGGGGTAGATCATTTATCCACTTGGGTCCTCTAAATGACAGGGACCTTTGAGCTATTGGGGTATGCTTGTGTAACCCCTAGATGGCGCTATCCCAGGGGCTACTACCCCTGCCTGATTTGCCACTAACAGGTTGAGGGGCCTGGATCCAATGGCGGGTGCCTCCACCCAGAGGTCAGGGTTTGCAATAGTTAAACTAACTTGGTCACAGCCCTCTGGGACACTGCAACCCCTTTCTTCCCACTAGTGGCCCACACAATATATCAGAATTACCTTCACAGTATACACTTACCCCAGGTCTGGTTCCAGCACTGGGACCCTCCTGTGAAATGAGATACAGTGCAACAATCACAGTACAGTACTTTAACATAGACAAATACGCAGTATAACTTTGCTGAAACAAAGGCTCTGATTTATTTAGGGGGATATAACAAGGACAGGGGAAATCAGGTTAATTAGCTTATCACCTAATAATCTATTTATGGCTCTGTGCACAGGCCTATCCTATCAGTTACTGTCCCTGGGTACCCAAGCCCTAGTGGCTAGTCCAAACCGTGGCAGCTGGTAGGGCCCTTTCACACAGAGAAAGGAGAATTAAACAGTCAGCAGTACAGTAATTCCATTTGGACTTAATGTGGCAATTCAACGGAGCGACCCTGAATTAGTACTCACGACCTCCAAATAAGATAGGGTCCTTCAATGTCAGCAGGGCTCACTTGAGGTACACAAACCTCTTCACACATCCATATAAAAGAAAGCACTATACCAGGCAGGCTGCATCTGTATCCCGATCGCAATTACTGCACAATACCCGGAGAACACACAGCAGATTCAGTTCCTGACAGACCGAGTGCAATTTTCTAGCAATCCTCCAGTCTTCTACAGGGTGAGCCTGGTTTCTACTCTTCAGAGATCCTTTGATTCTTTTCACAGGACGGATTCAGTCCTAACAAGCTGCAGACCGAACTCTGGGCCTTATACACGCTTTTTGACTAAAACTGCACACTGAAAAGCACAGGGCTCCTTCCTTCTTCACTGCCAAAGCTCAACTGAAACTCCAACCCGACAAAACCGGCACTTCCTTTGAGTTCTTCCCAGTTCTTGACTGGATTGGCTGTCACTCACAATAGACTGCTGCTGTTGGTCCAAAAAGGCACTGAAGTCTAAACTACATCTCCCAGAGTCACTGCCCATACAATCCTCTTGTGGCTGGCTCAGATTATGAGTCCAAGTTCTGATTCGTCAAGGCACCATTTTAGAGCTAGCTTACCCCACACTGATTGGTCCAGTTCAGCAGTTCAAAACTAGAATGGGAACTAGCAGACACAGTTCTGACTGCAAAGAAAGCAGGTTAGACAAACTGTAATTTCATTATTACTCTAAATAATTTCTGGCAAGCAGTTACATCTTTCAGATAGGTTCCTTTACACTCCTAGTGACTGCAAAATGAAGTGAATTGGCAGCAGCTTGAGTGGTACTCAATCAAAGAAACACAAGTCCCCATACAACTAATTATGTCTGCAAGCAGACAGCTCTTAAAGAGACAGTACCAGAGGTTCTAAAACACTCACTGATAAATGGCTTAAATGCCAAACACCATTCAGGCTTGGAGCATTCAAGCAAGCTCCTGGAAGTCTTTTGGGAACCCCATTTGCAGGGGTTACACCTTCCTGGCCTGGGAAAGCTTGACGTCCGTCAAGCAATACCTATAAGTTTCAACTGTAACCATATACATTTGCATTAGGCTCGCACATGTAATCATCAGTCAATATATCATTTTACCAAGAACACATTTCTGAAACATTGCAGTACGTCACTCTTTACACAGTATTACATACACATTGTACCATAACTCAAGTTATTACCTCTTGTACATGAAACCTGAAGAGAGGGGCCCTTCTCTATCAGTTACCTTGGGGCTGGATGGGGCAAGGGCACCATACTTAGAGGGCAACACAAGTAACTTGGAGTTAGCACTCTGATGCTCAGTTTGGGCAATGAGCTCGGGACACATACACTCCTTTATGGACAACATTGAGAGGCAAGTCCACAGGCCTCCCAAGTGAATCATAACTGAGGTGCACCACAGGCTTTACAGCTCTACCAGTCTTTCTAGGGGAACTGTTATAGTCTCTGCACTCTGAGCCTCATTTTCAGCATTGTCCTCACTTGTCAGGGAGTCTCCATGGGGTAGAGGCTAGAACTTGGGGAACTTTCAGCTCCAGGAGTTACAGTTTCTGAGTCCACAACATTTGGCTTGCATGGAGAGCTTTCGGACACTGGCAGTGGACTGTCAGGGCACTCAAAATACTCTTCTTGTTCGGTGTATCACCAGTCTGCCCCAATCTATCATTTTCCTCCCTGAAAGCTCAAACAGTTCAACCATGCACAATGATTCCATTTCATCTGATCTGATGCTTTGCACTTCACTTTCTGGGAGCATTGGCTCAGGGATGAAGCTGGGGGCTTAGACAGTCCAGAAGGCCCAGCTTCATCTCCAGTATTGACTAGGGATTGCCTCGAAACAATTGACTCAGTTCGTAAGAAGGATAGTATTCAAAGTCACTCTCACTTTCTTCCGATATGGACTGACAGTCATGCTCAACTGGGACTTGTGGAGGGAACACTTTAACTTTGCTTCTGTAGGTGCAGACTTTCTTGATCTTTTCTTAGCAGCAGCTCTAGTCACTGGTCCAGAGGGGGCATCTTCTAGGGGCTCAGACTCAATTAAGATTTGTCCAATGGGCAGTAAATGATTTCTATGCATTGTTTTTACATCTTTTGAATTATTCTCAGGCCTTACTTTGTACACTGGCAGATCATCTGGTTTGCCCACTACAATGTGAGGGAGATGGTGCCATCTGTCAGCAATCTTGTGCTTGCCATGCAGTCCCAGATTTCTTAGCAATACCCGATCTCCCTCCTGGAGTTCCTGTGCTTTCACCTTTTTATCATACCTTTCTTTGTTGGCCAGATTTCTTTTGGCAGCCATGGTTTGAGCCAGTTGGTACGCATGAGTTTGCTGGGCCTTTAACTTTTGCACATACTGTAAATAGTTGTCAGCTTGAACCCCATCAGGAGAGACCCCAAAACACACATCTACTGGTAGTCGAGCTTCTCTTCCAAACATCAGGCGGTAGGGGGAGAATCCAGTGGCATCACTTTTGGTGCAGTTATAAGCATGTACCAGGGTGCTAATTTGTTGGCTCCATCTAGGCTTGTCCTTTGGGTGCAGGGTGCCTAGCATATCTAGCAAAGTGCGGTTGAAACGTTCAGGCTGTGGGTCCCCCTGGGGGTGGTAAGGAGTGGTTCTGGACTTTCGCAATCCCCACAGAGAAAGCATCTCTTTGATCAGACGACTCTCAAAGTCTCTCCCTTGATCAGAATGGATTCTTTGTGGAGCCCCATAGTGAACAAAAAAGTTTTCTACAAGTACTTTGGCCACAGTGGATGCTTTCTGGTCTTTGGTGGGGAAAGCTTGGGCATATCTCGTGAAATGGTCAGTGACCACCAGCACATTACTGATATTTCTTTGATCTGACTCCAAACTCAGAAAATCAATACAGACCAGCTCCATGGGTGCACTGGTGGTGATGTTAACAAGGGGCAGCCTCTGGGGCAAAGTTTCCTCTGTAAGCAGCGACTACAAGTTCAATGTGTTGCTCCACATCAGCCCCCATCTTAGGCCAATAGAATCTGGATCTCACCAAGTCAAGTGTTCTGTCTATACCAAGGTGCCCCATGTGGTTGTGCAAGGACCTCAGTACTGAGTCTCGAAGGCAGTGGGCAGCACTAGTTGTTGTTTGTCTACTTGTCCCCTCTGTCTACTGTTTTTCTGTATAACAGTTTATTGATCAGTTTCAACTTAGGACCTTCTTTGTATAACAGTGCAGTTCTCAAATCAGTGGAGCGTAATTTGGACACATCTTTTCCTGCATAGAGGGCTTCTAAAGCTGCTTTGATCATGGGATCGCGGGATTGAGCCCGCCGAATACTGTCATTGTCCAGCTGAGGCAGTGCACCAATGTCTATTGCAGAAAAGTGGCAATAAGCAGCAGGTATGCAATTCTCAGAGGCTCCCAAGCAATCCACCATGCAGTCCACTGCGTCGTGGACATTTGTTCCTCCCTGTCAAACTTCCGGCAGAGTGCCCGAATGTCAGGTTCTGCCAATCGGACCCAATCATTCTGGGGAACAGGCCTCCGGGAGAGAGCATCAGCATCTATGTGGTTCAGACCTGCTTGGTATTCGAGAGCATAGTCATATGTAGATAATGCAGAAAGCCACCTATGGCCAGTGGCATCCAACTTAGCTGAGGTCTGCACATAGGTCAAAGGATTATTGTCAGTTTTTACTAGTATTTTAGCCCCATACAAGTACTCATGGAATTGGTCAACAATAGCCCACTTCAAAGCTAGGAACTCTAACTTATGTACAGGATAGTTCTTTTCGGATGGGGTCAGGCTTCTACTGGCAAAGGTCACTGGTCTCAGGCCATTCTCGTGCTCTTGGTACAACACAGCCCCAACCCTTGCAAGCTAGCATCAGTGTGCAGGACGTAAGGTTTTCTTGGATCGGCATAGGCCAGCACTGGAGCATGGGTAAGTTGATATATGATCTCATGAAAGCAGTCTCACAATCAGGAGTCCAGCGGGCCCCAAATACTTCACCGGATGAAAATACACTCTTTCAGTCTTGAGGAACGCTGACTTTGGTATTTTTGTGGGTTGGGGATACCCTTAGTAAGGTTAAGTAAAGGCGGATCACTCTTGAATAGTCCTTGATGAGCGCCGATAATAACCACAGAATCCCAGGAATCTTTGCAGTTCTTTTAGATTTTTGGGCTGTGGCCAGGTGGTCAAGGCCTCAACTTTACTTGGGTGGGTCTCTATTCCTCGGTGGATACTATGTGTCCCACATACTTTACTGATGTTTGAAAGAATTGACACTTATCAATGGACAGTTTAAGGCCAAAGTCCTCCAGTCGGTCCAATACCTTAAATAATCTGCTCTCATGTTCCTCCAGTGAGCTGCCAAACACAATAACATCATCTAGGTATACCAGGCACTCTAGTAAGTTCATGTCCCCACTCGCCCATCAATCGTTGAAAAGTGGCTGGGGCACCTGAAATCCTTGAGGCATCCTCATGAATTCATAGAAGCCAGCGGACAGATAAAGGCCCGTCTTCTCACGGTCCTCTGGGGCCATCGGATCTAGTAGTACCCACTGCGGAGATCCAGCACAAGAATCACTTGTCTCGTTTAGGCAGTCCAAAGCATCCTGAATGCGGGCATTGTGTACTGATCAGGATAGTCCGCCGGTTTAAGGTGCGATAATCCACACACATCCTTACTGTTCCATTCTTTTCCTCACTACCACAATGGGGAAGCATAAGGGCTTCTGGATTCTTGTATTACACCAGCAGCTAACATCTCTTGCAGATGCTGTCTCACATCATCTATGTCAGCAGGTGCCAGGCGTCGAGACCTCTCACGAAATGGTCTTCGTCATGCAGCCGGATATTGTGCTCAGCTCCTTGCATGCATCCTACATCCCATTCCTTTAAAGAAAACACCTGGTCTCTCTGGGCAAGCTTCTCACTGATCCTCACTTTCCATTCAGCTGGCAGCGGAGTCGCCAAATCAAACAAGTCAGGCGTTACTCTGTCATTCTTCCTTGAACTCTTGCTGCTGGGTAGCACTGCAGTGTCTGCACAATGCACATTAGCCAGGATGCAACCTCTGTTTACTCGAATGTCTCTTTCAGACACATTATGAACTTGGACCATTACCCTTCTGGCATAAGCATGGGCTCTAGCGGGCAAAATACTAGGAACGACCAGCAGTCCCTCTGGCAATTTTCCATCGCCTGGTGCATCCAACATTAATATTTTATTCTTAACATCCTTTCTGATACGGACCTCTCCCTGTAAGGTACACTGGGCATTTGACGCCAGGATCAGAGACTCAGGATCCTTCTTCCATACAATTCCGACCGGTTCCTCTGGTTCTAGTTTTTCAGCATCTCTCTGTGCCTCATAGGCCTTCTTAATTAAAGCCGAACTCTTAAAGCTCTACTAGTCTTTGACCCTGTTTTTCATAACACAACTCCAGCCTTCCGAACATATGAGCATTTGTTCCAATCAACAAAGGGACACCATCATACAGTCCAGTGGGGGACACACTAAGGCTAGGGTCTCTACTTGTTCGGCCACTCCAGCCACGGAGGTGGGGAAAGACAGCCAAATTGGATATACCCGGAATAGGGGTAGGCCTTCTCACTTAACCCCATACATGCAGTCCTTCTAATGGTTGTAAGGCCGCTTGACAAATGCTTCTGATACCAATCCTGGAACATAATTGTCACTTGGGAGCCACTGTCTAATACAGCTCTTGTAGACACTCCATTCACCTTTACAGTGGTCTCCATGGAGGGACCCACTATTCTGGACCAGTCTGGAGAGGCGGTAGTGGGGGCCTGGGCAACTGACCTTGCCACAAAAGGACGTGAATTAGCATTTTTGGTGCCCTCACTGGGATCATGTCGTGCACCTCTTAACCACTGATTTCTTCTCCGAAGCTCTCCTTGCAACTTTGTCAGTGTCTTTTGGGGACTGGCATTCCCTTTTCATGTGCCCATCTTTCCCACAATTATAGCAAAACATACTTTCTGGAGTTTGAGCTGGCCGAGGCGCCACACTGGGAGCCAGGGCGGGGGTATTACTAACTGGAAACCTGGGTGCCATCTCTGTCTGCGCGTGATAAGCATTTGGAGACATCTCGTCAGTTTCTCCACTTCCATGGTCAAGGAATTGAGTTTGGAGCTGTTATCAGCAGGAGATACATGGTGGTACCCACCCCGTAGCAGATGCAGTCGGATATAGGTCAGGGCCTGTACTTGCAGGCGTGGCCTTCATAAAGGGACTGTTTTGAATTCCCGGATCTCTCTCAACAGTTCGCCCCATTGTGGCATATCTTTTTCCTTGTCAGAGCACTCATTGACTGTCAACCTCTGCCCCTGAACTTCACTTGATGGGTCATCCTCAGTCACTCGGTCAGCCACAGCTGTTGGTGCAGGTACCTCCCGAGGTCGCCTTTTCTCAACTCCTCGAATTTCTCTCATTAACTCATCATAGGAGGGTGGGGATTCCAGTCGATTTGCCAGGCGAATTGAAGCAACAGCAGTTCTGAGAAGGGGGCAGACTTAGGATTCTGTCCAGTCTGGTTCGGTCCAGTTCAATCGCTGGCAAACTACCCTTTCTGAGGCATTCTTGCAACAATTTTTCCAGCCGAGAGACATACACGACAACAACTCCCTTGGTACTGTTGTGCATTTCTTACTCTCCACCATAGGTCCTCATCAGAATCTGGGCTCCCATACACATTCTCCAAGGCCTCAAGATAGGCCGTGCAGTTGCTTCAGGGTTACTGGCCGTCTGCTAGCACGGATGGTAGCCAGGGCAGGACCTCGGAGGCTCTCACTAACCCTCTTTTGCTTTTTGCCTTCCGAGCATTGCCATTCTAGCACTTGGGGCAACATAGTCTATCCAGGTCTCCCAGTCTCCCTTGGGGGTGGGAGGTGCCAGAGAAGATCCTCAACCTTCGTAAGAGTCGTGACTAATGGCAGGTGCAGAAATAGGAGTCTGCATTGGTTCAGCCACCATTACGGGCACTGGAGCAGGAGAGGGTGTTGGGGGAGGAACACCCCTAGGTGGCAAGAATAGTTTCTTCAAGTCCTCCATAGTTTTCCCCTCTCCCAGCAACCATTCAGCAAATTTCTCCTCAAAAGTTTCAGATAGTGGTGGGGGCTGATTCTCCCCCTGGTCTTTACTGTCCTTAGTTATCATTCTCCAAGCAGTGAGGGCTCCCTCTTGGGTAATGGTCTGTGGCACTTTGGAGCTATCTATGGGATCCTTAAACTCTACTAGGGCCAGGAAAGTGTGGGTGAGCAGATTAGCATGCCGACCCACCACCACAGGGTTTTGTAAACCTTCCACCTTGGAAAGTACTCCTGCACAGTGTCCGTATTGATACCCAGGGGATGTCCAGGATAAGCATAGCATTTTGGGGTCGATCTCCTCCCAGTACACCACTCCACCAGCCGGTGCACAGCCACTTGTCGGGTACCCATTTTTTCTTAACAGTGGTTCGTAAATATGGCCACTAGAGGACACACAATCCCAGCGGTGAGCCTCCAAGATGTAACCCTCATGGCGCTATCCCAGGGCTACTACCCTGCCTGATTTGCCACTAACAGGTTGAGGGGCCTGGATCCAATGGCGGGTGCCTCCACCCAGAGGTCAGGGTTTGCAATAGTTAAACTAACTTGGTCACAGCCCTCTGGGACACTGCAACCCCTTTCTTCCCACTAGTGGCCCACACAATATATCAGAATTACCTTCACAGTATACACTTACCCCAGGTCTGGTTCCGCACTGGGACCTCCTGTGAAATGAGATACAGTGCAACAATCACAGTACAGTACTTTAACATAGACAAATACCTCAGGCAGTATAACTTTGCTGAAACAAGCAGCTCTGATTTATTTAGGGGGATATAACAAGGACAGGGAAATCAGGTTAATTAGCTTATCACTCTAATAATCTACCTATGGCTCTGTGCACAGGCCTATCCTATCAGTTACTGTCCCTGGGTACCCAAGCCCTAGTGGCTAGTCCAAACCGTGGCAGCTGGGGGGGCCCTTTCACACAGAGAAAAGGAGAATTAAACAGTCAGCAGTACAGTAATTCCATTTGGATTTAATGTGGCAATTCAACAGGAGCGACCCTGAATTAGTACTCACGACCTCCAAATAAGATAGGGTCCTTCAATGTCAGCAGGGCTCACTTGAGGTACACAAACCTCTTCACACATCCATATAAAAGAAAGCACTATACCAGGCAGGCTGCATCTGTATCCCGATCGCAATTACTGCACAATACCGGAGAACACACAGCAGATTCAGTTCCTGACAGACCGAGTGCAATTTTCAGCAATTCCTCCAGTCTTCTACAGGGTGAGCCTGGTTTCTACTCTTCAGAGATCCTTTGATTCTTTTCACAGGACGGATTCAGTCCTAACAAGCTGCAGACCGGAACTCTGGGCCTTACACACGTTTTTTGACTAAAACTGCACACTGAAAAAGCACAGGACTCCTTCCTTCTTCACTGCCAAAGCTCAACTGAAACTCCAACCGACAAAACCGGGCACTTCCTTTGAGTTCCTCCTAGTTCTTGACTGGATTGGCTGTCACTCACAATAGACTGCTGCTGTTGGTCCAAAAAGGCACTGAAGTCTAAACTACATCTCCCAGAGTCACTGCCCATACAATCCTCTTGTGGCTGGCTCAGATTATGAGTCCAAGTTCTGATTCGTCCAAGGCACCATTTTAGAGCTAGCTTACCCCACACTGATTGGTCCAGTTCAGCAGTTCAAAACTAGAATGGGAACTAGCAGACACAGTTCTGACTGCAAAGAAAGCAGGTTAGACAAACTGTAATTTCATTATTACTCTAAATAATTTCTGGCAAACAGTTACATCTTTCAGATAGGTTCCTTTGCACTCCTAGTGACTGCAAAATGAAGTGAATTGCAGCAGCTTGAGTAGTACTCAATCAAAGAAACACACAGTCCCCCATACAAACTAATTATGTCTGCAAGCAGACAGCTCTTAAAGAGACAGTACCAGAGGTTCTAAAAACACTCACTGATAAATGGCTTAAATGCCAAACACCATTCAGGCTTGGAGCATTCAAGCAAGCTCCTGGAAGTCTTTTGGGAACCCCCATTTGCAGGGGGGTTACACTTGAATGGTACCACAAGCACGCTCCTGGAGAACCTCCGTGTACTGATTGTTGATTGGTCTATTTTGAACAGACACGAGGTGTATTCAGGAGCTAGCCCAAGTATGGATTTCTTATCCAATAGACAGGCCTGGTATTCGGCCCTGAGGAGAAGGGGTAGCCATCCAGTAGCTTTATAGAGGTCACAAGTATGTGTGTAGCAACCTGCTCCCAGTACCAGTTAAAGCAGAAGGAAGCAGGGAAGGTAGTCAGAATAGAAAAGGCCCAAACCAAGGAAAAGATAGCCAACGCAGTTAAGAAGGGGGATAAAAGCTTTCATAGGTACATTAGGGAGAGAAGAAAGACTAAGGCAGGGATACCGAGGCTGAATAAGGAGGAAGGTGGTTGGGAAGACAGGGACAGTGAAAAAGCAGGGGTATTGAATGAATACTTCTGCTCAGTATTTACAAAGGAAGAGGAGGGGAAGGTACCTATGCAGTCAATAGAAGCACTCTGGATAGAGGGGTTTATATCAGCCATTTCACAGAAGAAAGGGTTCTGAAAGAACTCCTAAAACTGAAGATGGATAAAGCAATGGGGCTTGATGGGATTCACCCAAGAATTCTAAAATAACTAAGGGGAGAACTAGTAACACCACTGACTACACTTTTTAAGAAATCATGGGAGGATGGTGTGGTACATGAGGACTGGAGTAGGGTGGATGTGATTCCTTTTCACAAAAGTGGAAGCAAAGCAGAGGTAGGAAACTACAGACCTGTCAGTTTGACCTCAGTGCTAGGGAAAATGATGGAATCACTTCTGAAGAAAAGAATTGTTGAGTACCTAGAGGTCAATGGGGCACAGGACCGAAGGCAGCATGGATTCACAGCAGGAAGGTCATGTCAGATGAATCTAACAGATTTCTTTGACTGGGTGACCAAAGTAGTAGACTAGGGAGGGGCTGTGGACATGGCCTACTTAGACTTTGGCAAGGCATTTGACACAGTCCTGCACATAAGATTAATAAACAAATTAGCCAGCCTGGGAGTGGGTCCCAGGGTGGCAGACTAGGTAAAACATTGGCTGGAAAACAGGATACAGAGGGTAATGGCAAACAGTCCATAGTGAAGAAAGGGGGGTTACTAGTGGGGTACCTCAAGGTTCAGTACTGGATCCGGTCCTTTTTAATGTCTTTATAAGTGACATTGCAGAGGGACTGGAAGGAAACGTATATCTCTTTGCAGATGACACAAAGATCTGCAACAAGGTTGATACACAAGGTGTGGTGGAAAGGATTAGAAGGGACTTGGCAAGGTTGGAGGAGTGGTCAAATGTATGGCAGCTTAGATTCAATGCAAAGAAGTGCAAAGTAACCTGGGAAACACACACCCACGGGAAGAGTACACAATGGGGGGTGAGATACTGACAACAACAAAAATGAAAAGGGACCTGGGGGTAGTTATATCAGATGACCTAAAGGTGGGAAAGCAATGTGAGAAGGCAGTAAGGAGGGCTGGGTGGATACTGGGATGCGTAAGGAGAGGCATCACCAGTAGAAAACAGGAAGTTGTTATCCCTCTGTACATGCAGTTGGTGAGACCACATCTGGAGTACTGCATCCAGTTCTGGAGACCCCATCTCCGCAAGAACATAGACAGGATAGAGGCAGTCCAGAGGAGGGCAACTAAAATGGTGCAGGGCCTGCAAGAGAAGCTGTATGAGGAGAGACTAAAGGAGCTTAATATGTATACCCTTGAGGAGAGGGGGGACACGATAGAAACTTTTAAGTACCTCAGTGGAATCAACAAAGTCCAAGAGGGTAGCATCTTTCAGAAAAAGAGATGTGCATGAACAAGGGGACACAATTTAAAGATGGGGGGGGCGGTTCAGGGGCAATGTGAGGAAGTATTATTTCACACAGAGGGTAGTGGATGCATGGAATAGCCATCCAGAGGAGGTTGTGGGGTCTAAAACTGTGGGACAATTCAAGAATGCTTGGGACAGACATAAAACAATTCTTGTGAGGGATAGGTAGAAATAGGCTGTTGGTTAACTAGGGTCTGCGGCCTATCTTGTAGGTTGGGAAATGGGCAGACTAGATGGGCCAAGTGGTCCTTATCTGCCATCAAAGTCTATATTCTATGTTTCTAAGACTAGGAAGATTAATTTGGAGCCTATAATAATGATGTTGCGAATTCCTCTAAATGTGTGTGTGTGTGTGGTGGGGGGTGGGCGCTGAATGAACAGAGACAGGGGTGAGGCTGGGAAGTTAAATGTTTTTCTTTGTGTGTTGTTTGCCACCCATGGGGATGAGGGGAGAGAACGCTCACTGATTAATGTAAAATCTACATCCGCTTGTACTCCACTCTGCATGGAGCAAACATTGGTTTGTTAAGTGTTCAATATCCCGTCACCCCCCCAGACCCCCTTTTTTCTCTCCTCCTCCTGTATGCCACATATCAGCTGTAAAAAGGGACCCCCTTTAATAGTAAAAAAACACAGGTTGCATCAACAGACTGCAATTACCCAATATGCCAAAACAAAATTGAACTTCAGGCTATAATTTTCTTTTTTAAAAAGGACATATGTAGAAAGTACAGCTCTAGTTCTTTTTTAGATTTCTATTGTCATCCCTCCATTATCAAGGACTGGCACCTGGACCCATTTTACCTCACTCCCACCATCCTCAAATCCCATCCTTGTCCTGTAGGACTTCATGTCTTACCCTGGCCCAGGCAATTTACCATTCCCCTTCTGAAGGCAGGCATGTTCAAGTGGAGTTCAGTGTGCCAAGGGGGGGTTTAAGGCCACTGGGAGGTGGCACTGGGGCTTGGCACCCTGTTCTGAAGACATTGTTTCCCCCCCTCTCATACTCCTGTGATGCTAGCACCCCTGTGGCAGGTCACTGGCACACATGCTCTCAGTGCCCCCTTCCTAATCTGATGCATCTGGATTATTGGATCCCCTGCATGTAATGTATCTGATGGTTCTTGGCCTGCCATACAGGTTGCCTGAGGAGTGGAACAACATGCTTTTTGTCCCCAAGAAGGAAAAATGCTGCAGTAAGCAACAGCTCCCTCCTGATCATCTGTGTGAATCCATTTTTAGTTAAATTTTCATATAGATCACAACAATGTTAGATATTTTTGGTGACAATAAAAATCAGATATTAATTCAACAAATAGAAATACAACAAAAATATCATACCTTATCTCCAGGTGACATATGTAAACATAGTAATGTTCTGTATGGTTTATCTGCTAAAACATTTTTAAATAAGGAAATAATAAAACTAGCAAAATAACATACCTTAAAAAACAATTATAACAGATTCAGATTAAAAATATTAATGCACACATAGGGTGGGATGTTCAGACTGCGCCGAAAAAGATGCGCAAGAGTGGGAGCAGGCGCAAGAGTGGGAGCAGTCACGCAATGTGTGCGATATTCAAACCAAGTGCAGACCAAGGTGCACCTGCACAACACAGCTGAATATTGTGCCACATGCACCATGGCACAACCAGGGATGCGCAGTGGAGCAGGGCAGATGCACAGTAGCACATCCAGTGATGCGCAGGGACAAGGACAGGAAGCAGGGGTGCACTAGCCATGGAAGCCATGCGTGGAGGAGCATGCAGCAGGCCAGACAGACCAACCCTCCCCAGGCCCCCCATGAACTGCACAACCAGAGGTGAGCTGGATGGACCACCAGCCCATGAACCACAGCACTGATTCAACAGCTGAGGCATGGTGCCCCAGCACACTCCCCTGGCAAACAGTGATCACAATACAAGAAGGGCCAGACCCTCCTGTGCCACCACACCCCACCAATGCCGATCATCCCCTGTACAGCGATCCCAAGACACCTGGCCCAGAAGCATCACCAAACAGTGCATGGCACTGAACCACCACCACCACTGTGACAATGCAACCCTGTGCCCCATGGTGCCATGCATGACAGCCCCACTGTGATCCCCTCACAGCAGGTGACACCAGCCACTGACGCAACAGCAGCATACACAATGCCCCCCTGCATGGCCCCCACCATGGCACAGCAGAGAGGTCGACCCTGCATCAGTACCTGAGGGACCCCGCATGTGACAAGGCCCACCCTGGATGCCACCACCAGCAGGACAGCACCCTGCACACCCACCCATACACACACCCTGTCCCAGCACTGGCCCCACCAAACAGCACAGTCACCCACTGTGGTGCATGGAGGCATGCGCCACACAGGATGCAACACAGAGCATGGGCAAATCCCCCACCCTGTTCCAAGAGTACCCTGTCACAGTGCCACACAAAGCGGGGCAACATATGCCACTGTTGTGTGTCCAATGATGCCGTGTACTCACGGTCTGTACACCACCATGGCACCGGTGAGCTAGCCATGAGGTGCATGCACCATGAACCTGTCCACCGCCAGCATGCGACTGGTGAACACATGACAGACAGCAGACCACAGGCACCACCACAGACACCAGTGACAGCATGGAGGGGGGACAACAACAGCATTTCCCACAGTGTCACCTGAGGCAGACGTGCAATAGACCTGGAGAAAGGATGCCAGCTTCCGTGGCGCCACGCTCAGAGGGTGGCTGGCATGGACAGCCACCAATGTCATGCCAGCAGACATGCATGCATTGGGGGGGGGTCGGCATGACCATGCATACCACAGACATGCAAGGGGCTCAACCACATGGGCCAGGCACAGACTGACAGGGGCGACTGGGACACAGCGCATGCACCTGGGACCACTGCACACAGGCATCCAGTGCGCAGGGCACAACACACATACCACAGACAAGGACCATGGCCCCCACCCACACCAGTGGAGGGGCCCTGCCAGACACACACATGACCAGGCCTGCACCACCCCCTGATGCCATGCACACCACTGCAGCAAGGCACCAGATGCCCGCTGCAAATCAGAGACCACCACAGTTGTTGTATGAAACATGTATATAATTCAAATGGTAACAATATAAACAACTATTTACATAACTATATACAAAGTAGAGGAGGGGGTACAAGGCTATAACTCGGGTGGGGATAGGCATGGGGCAAGGGGGAACATCAAGAAGTGGAACAAAGGAGTGTGAGGGAAAGTCCAGGGGGGGAAGGAACAGCATGGGTGCTGCAGGCCCTACTGGCAGCCCTTCTCTTCCCTGTGGTCTCTGTGGCACTGTTTATGCTGCTGCCGGTTGCTGCACCCCATTCCTTGAAGCAGCTCCAAAGTTGCCCGGGTCACCTGAAGAATTTCTTGTATGTGACGCTCCAGGGTCATCCAGTGTTGTCCATCTAGGACAAGGGAGCAGAGTCAGTATGTATGACTGGCCAGACCCCCGCAGCCCACCTAATGTGCATGGCATACAGCTGTGGGCCTCATCCCTGTGATGGCATGCGACCACCCACAGTGGGCGCACCCAAAAGACCCGCCTATCCAGGCACCCGTAGCCATGCAAACACTGCACACCCCCATCGCCCATGCACTGCACAGCACCAACGTGGCTGTACAGTGTCATGGATATGCAGTGTGAAGGCAGTGGCACAGCCAGGTGCCCAGTGCACACACAGTCCACCTGCAACACCCACCCACACATGCAGTGCCACAGGACAATGTGGAGTGCACCGTGTGCCATGCACAGCAGTGGGGCCATGTGCGGGGGGCCATGCCCCGCCACCACCCCTGCAACCCACCATGCACAGACGTAAGGGGAAACACGGCACTCACCTGCGTCCTGGTCAGCAGGGCGCTGCTGATCCATGGCACCACCACTGTGCCCCGGCTGCAAGACCACACCACCAGCTCTGGTCTTCTGTCCCTGCTTATGGGCTAACTGGGCCCTATGGTGATCCTCTGGGCCTTGGGTGCAAACATGGAGAGGATAACATCAGTACAGGTCAGTAGCATAGCCCCCTTCCTTGCTGTGTGCATGCCCACACAGCCCAGCCATGACGCGGTGGTGCAGGGTGTACACGAGGCACCCCCAACACCAGCAACACAGGTAGGCTCCCCCGTGGTATGGCCTGATGGCCACCGTGATACCTGGACAGACAGATACTACCAGTGATGTGATGGAGCACCTATCTGGCCATGGCACGGGGCCCCACCAAGCATGTGCCTGCAGTCACCCTAGGCAGTCAGGGTACCAACACTGCAGGTCATCATATCAGTGGTGACACTGCTCTGCTGTTCTGCTGCACCCTGTGGCCTCCTCCAGGCCCTCTTCCACCTCCTGCCACACTGCAGTCTGTGGTTTCAGGAGGGGTACCTGCCCAAAGAAGGTACCAGCATGGGGCTCTACCAAGGCCACCAGGTTTGCCAGCTCAACTGCCATCCTGATGGGCACTCTAGTGCATGGCATGGTGCAGTAGCAATCAGCAACAAAATGGCACCCTGTAGCGCACATGCCTCATGTGCAGAGGCAGCATGATACTGCCCTGCTAGTTGCTATCGAGCTGTCACCAGACTGTGCAATAGGGGTGCAGCTGTGCATACGCATGGCACCAAGGAGCCAAAGGTCGGCCGCAGGGTCAAGGGTCTGTCCGAGCATGGAGCACCACAGTGCTATTGGAAAGCCCTGCGTGTAGCATGGTAGGGTGCATGTGTGTGACACCTTGCAGTGGTCTACCGTGCTGTGGCGCCATGGCACCCACGGCACACCATGGCACGAGCGCCCCCTGAGCATACAATACACTTGCACCACAGGCACAGTGGTGGCCATGCCCTGTACTGCCTTCTGCACACAGCATGTCAGCAGTGCCGCTAGAGTTGGCATCAGCGCCATGGGCATGTGTGGTGTGGTGCCGATTGCGCACGTCACAGTGGTGTGCCATAGCCTGAGCACACTCAACACCATTGCCCAAGGTGCAACAGCATAATATTCAGCCAGGATATGCAAATCAGCTCATGAGCCAATCCAAAGGCGCATCCACTGCATTAGCATCCAATTACATTTGCGCCTGTTCTCATTTGCATGCGTTGTGCTGTAAATACATGACCTGAGGCTGCATAGGCCATGGATCGGTATTGCAGTCCTTTGAGGTAGGTTGCATGCTGTTGGGATGTGAGGACAGTGGTCTGGAAGTGCTGTATGGGACTGCACAGTCCAAGGTAACATCTGTCTATTCCCTGGGTAAGAGCATGTCTGAGCAAGAGGAAGAGGAGGAGCAGGGAAGGGTGTGAAGGAGGAAGCCCAACTTTACCAGTGCTGAATCTAATGCTCAGTTTGAGGCATACCTCGACAGGGAACTGCTGCTTAGCAGACAGAGTGGAATGCCACAGGCCTGTGCTGCGGATTGGGGTAAGGTGGCAAGTGACGTAAACCAGCAGGGCAGCCACCAGCGGTCCAGGCAGGAGTGAAAAAAGAAGGTTGGCATGGACAGAAGGTGGATTAAGGACAAGGTGGCCACCATCAGGGTGGCACGTGCTGCCACCGGTGGGGGTCAGCAGGATGTACCCCACCTGACACCATGGGAGGAGTGGGTGGCCAGCAGCATGTGGCATAGTACCGTCAAGGGTGTTCCTGTCAGTGGCTTCCAGATGAGTGGCAGCCCATTACTACATGGTAGATCCCACACTGTCAGTGAGTGGGTGGTAAGAGGGCATGCCACAGGGCCAGGCAGAGCCACTAATGGCACTGTGTTCCTCTACAGCTCCTGAGCATCTACATGGGGCAGTGGTGGTGGGTGTGTCCACTGAGGGGGTGGCCCTGGACACAGAAGAGTGCCCATTCACCTCCACAGGTGTCCGAGGGACTGTCCAACTGCATACCTGCACATCTGTCCAGACTGATGCCACAAGTGCGGACATGGCCCTGCCTGTGTCCCAGTGTGACACCGGCCTCGGTGTCCAGTGTACTGGGACATGGATTTAGGCCGGATCCATCATGGATGAGGATGTGACACACGTCCCGGACATTGATGCATGTGGAACACAGGATAGTCCCACAGAAGGCAACCGCCTGGCAGTTCCGCGGGTGATGCTGTCGTGGCTGCCTGTGCAACAGCCCATTCTCAGCCTGTGTCAGCATGCTCCAGTGGGGCAGCACTGGTGTGTGTCCAGGATGGTGGGGCTGTTGCTGCTGCTGCAGCTGTGCTGGTGTCCCCTGGCGATTGGCAGCCGGAGGGGCAGTGCCAGCAGTTGGCCAATGTCAACGGGGGGCGGTGGCAGTGCACCACGTGTGGACATACTCCAGAACGGCAGTGCAGTGCAGCGCCCTCCATCAAGGGCTGCTGGGCAGCAGGGCCAGGAGCACCACAGGGGACAGCATGCTGGACATGCAGACAACCCCTTGGATGACCACAGCCATCTTCTCCAGGCCTCAGTAGATCAGCAGATGCGGCTCATGATGGTGGTAGATGCATTCAGTGCAGTTCTGCGCCAGGCAGAGGAGTGGTGCAGCAGGGACCACGGCTTGCTTCTGGCAGAGTTAGCCCAGCAGGGGGCAGATGTGACTGCTGCCATTGACAGGCAGACCACTGCAACGGCGACTGTCATGGCTACACTGGCCACCCAGTTGGGTGCCCAGCCGCCGCAGACCCAGCACGGTGCTATGTCCACCCCCCATTCCCAGCATCATGTGACCCCTGCTATGTCAATGCCAGGTTTGGCTGTGGGCATACCAAGCACGCCTGGTGCAGGCATGTTTGGTGGCCTGCAGACCCCTGCGCGGACACAGTCATGTTCATGCAGTGTCACACCTGGGGGCCCATCGGTGCCACCCCATGAGGCCACTGGTCAGCCTGGCATGGCTGGCAGGTCTCGGTGGGGCCACCCATGCGTCCATGGCAGCCGTGGTACTGTGCCGCACGACTGACCCGTCTCCCATCATGACCACTGTCTGACGCTGCCCTGTGTGCACTGTGGTGTTCTTTGTGCAATGCATGGGTGAGGTTCCCAGCCCTGCACACACATGGCCCCTGTGCACACCCTCGCGGCTGTTGGCCACTGTGGCGTGTGCATGATGATGCCTGTGTAGCGCTCTCCGCCACTGTGCAATGGTGCTCAGCGTCTAAGGCATGCACAGTGTGAGCCACTGGGCATGGTTGTGTGTGGTCCTGTGAGGGTATGGGGGTGCCTGTTGGGGTGGGCGTGCCTGTTGCCCTTTGGGCATGTGTTGTGGTATGTGTGCACATGATGTGTGCAGCCCTGCCCATCCCTGCCACCGTGTGTGGTCCCCTTCCCATTCCCATACTCTTTATGCCGTCCACCCCTGGTGTCCACCTCTGCCTGTCTGTGGGCTGTACCCTTGGCCTTGGAGGTTGCACATGGCCCTGTTGCCTACCTGTGTTGTCCAAAGTGCTCCTCTGCAATGGTGGCCTGGTGCTGCTGTGCCATCCAGGCCAGCTGGGGGTCTCGTTGCCCAGGGGGTGGCTGTCATAGACCAGCTGGACCAGCATCCTCGTCATCCCCACCACTGTCCCCCTTCTCGACCTCAGTGGCTATCCCACAGTTGGTGGCCATGTCGTACAGGATATAGCAGGCCAGGAATAGCCCGCAGGCCTTTGAGGGGCTGTACTGCAGGGCACCACCTGACATGTGCAGGCAATGGAACCATGCCTTCAGCAGCCCAAACACTCGCTTGATGACATTCCGTGTTGTGGCGTGTGCCTCATTGTACTGTTGCTGCGCTGGGGTCATGGGGCACCAGGACCGTAGTGGGTAACCACTATCATCTGTGTGTAGAAGGGAGTCATTAGCATGGTGGTCTGTGTCACTATGCCATGGGCCATCATGTCCAATAC
The DNA here is from genome assembly GCA_016271365.2 of Neoceratodus forsteri. Lineage (NCBI taxonomy): Eukaryota > Metazoa > Chordata > Ceratodontiformes > Ceratodontidae > Neoceratodus > Neoceratodus forsteri. The sequence goes on along the minus strand of CM028130.1, from coordinate 1,109,651,405 downwards.
CCATGGCACCCCTGACAATGCCCCACCCCCTACGTCTGCACACATCATCCAGCATGCGATGCATACTCACCTACCAGATGGCCAGTGGGGATGTCCTCACTCTCGAACCTGTGGCACAGTGCAGACTGGCACCAGCTGAAGGCATTGTGTGCTCCCCCAGTGTGCGTGGCACAGACATTGATTATGCACCCCCTGGCATCGCACCCCACCTGGCAGTTGACACTCGGGTAGCCCTTGCGGTTGAGGTATGCCACCCCCTCCGGGCCAGGTGGCATGCGGATGCCTACATGGGTGCAGTCTATGGCCCCGAGCACGCCAGACAACCGTGCTACCCTGTGGAACTCCTGTATGCGTGCTGTGCACTCCACCTGTGTTCTGGGGAAATGGATGTACTCTGCAGCATGTGGCAGCAGTGCGCTGAGGAATTGGGTGAGTAGGCATGATCGCGCCAACTGGGTTATGCCTGCCTTGTCCCCTGCTAGTCTCTGGAAGGTGCCCGTGGTGAGCAGGCACATAATGGCTGTGACCTTCATCTCCAGTGCATGGCTCCGTCATGTGGGTGCCTGCATCTCATCACTGCACAGCTCACAGAGCTGCTTCAGAATCGCCCAGTTCAGGCGGTACTGGCCCACAATCTCAGTGTCACTGTACTGTTCAAAGGTGGTGCCGGCTCGGTAATGTCTGTTCTGGGCATACTGCTGACTGGGCCTTCCATGGCCACGCCTCCCTGCTGCCTGCCTTCTCATATCCCTTATTACCCCCTCCATCTGGAAGGTGGCACTGGCTATGTCCCTGGCTGGTGTTCCCCTCCCGGGCATTTATCCATCTGTTCCCCCTGTTGTGTGTTGCTGGTGCTGCCCCTGCACCTCCAGCTGTTCACCTCTGGCTGCCCTGCCTCTTACCACTGCCCTCCATCCACTGTGGCACTCTCAGGCCCTATCGCGCACACTGGCATGGGCACACCCACTCCTTCTCTCACTCAGACACACCTCCAGTGGGTCCTGTCCAACACCTGGCCACACCTGCCCCCTGCTTCCTGTCTTGCCTCCCTGCCACTCTGTCTCCACGCTCCCACCTATGGCTCCCCTGTTGCGCATTCTTCCTCCCCTCTCTTGCTCCCTTTTATTTTGGCTCATTTCCGCTGTCGTGCAACTTCTGCTTGCTCCACTACTGCGCACGTCACATGCTGATGAATATCGCACTGCGCATGTTATTCCTGGTTCTGTCCCCTGCAGTTGTGCATGCATTCATTACTGTTGCACCATGGCACATTGCTGCTGCTCCTGCTGAATATCGCACCATGGCACATTTCCACACTTGCTCTGGCGCATCCCTGTTGCACATGGTACATCCGCTCTAAATATCCCACCCCTAGTGTACAGTAAAAGAATAACAATGATTTATTAATCTAATAGAATTCTATAGCTAAATATTGTATGGGTTAGTTATAGCCATCAGGGAGGAAAGAAAGAAAGAAAGAAAGAAAGAAAGAAAGAAAGAAAGAAAGAAAGAAAGAAAGAAAGAAAGAAAGAAATTAGAGGGAAAGATAGAGTTGAGGAGACAAAGTTCTATGACTGAAACAAGTTGTGAGTGGAATGAGTTGGAGAAGCTTCTAACACTGGTCTGACCTCCATTGATGTCATTCCAGTTCAGTTTTCCTGATGGGGATCAGGAGCTGAGGTCATCCTCTGCTTGTGCCATCACAGTCAGTTTCAAGGTGACAAATGGCTATGTCACAAATAGAGGATTATTAACTCAGCTCCTGTATAGCATCATCAGGGAAAATAAACTTTTAAAGATAAGGTCATGTTTTAATGCACATATCCTTTTAGTTAAAGAACATAATTACTCAAAATGTAGTAATATTTAGCCCCTTCCCGTCCTTTGAGAACTGATCCTCAAACCCTTTATGCTGCTTTCCCATTATCCCTCAGCTCTGTCCTGACTTCTTTGGTGCCTTGTGGCTTATCTTCCACAGCAGTGCAACCTTCCTCAGCAGGATGGAACTTCTAGTGGCGTTCCCTGTGAGCCAGGTGGAGTCCTCAGTCATGTACAGGTGGCATGGCGGTGAGTACTCTCCTCCAGGAGCCGTTTTGCATATTTTACATTCCTTCCTCACTGGCTCCTGTGACCCTGGCACACATGTATCTGGTCACCGATGCTTAGGCACCTTGCATCCCTCCCTTTGCTTGTTCTGACAGATCTCAGTGCCTGGTGCCCCTGCGACTAGATCACTGACATGAGATGTGTCATGCAGCTTGTGACCCACTTGAAAAGGTCACTCAGGAGTGAGACATAACAGTCTGCATCCCCCAAGGAGAAAGAATACTATTGTGGGCAGCACATCCCTCTTAGTTACTGGAATGTGAGGATCCGAGTATGCAACACAAACCTGTGTTGCCCTCTTGCTAGCTCAGCACACTGTGCCTCTGGGCAGCTTTATGGCCCTGGCTCCGACTCATTGATGCCTACTGGGAGTTTGTTGACTGATGACTGGAGCTCATCTTTAAGAATCTGCTGAAGGGTATTTCTCTCAGGCTATCTGCATAAGAGAGTATTTGTGAGCAGAGAGGACATTATTCCAAGGAGAATCTGAGCCATCTTTTGTTCCTTGTGGAAACAAATTGCTTTCGATTAATTATGTGTACGTGTCGAACATGCCAGCTGCATGGATTAACACCACATAAAAGGCTCCTGCCTCTGCCCTGTTTTTCCTTTTAATGCTACTCAAGGCATAAAATTGCATTTAATTTGGAAGGTTACAGAAGTGCTATGTTAATTTTTCATACACCAGAAATGGATTACCTTTGTTCTTATAGATCAGCCCGCCCTTTCATCTTCTTTCTCTTGCTACTGAAGTCTGTAGATTGCCAGCATTTTTGACACATGCTGTAGGTTTTATTCACACTCACCAAGGCCCCTTGGTTCTCTTTTCTGGCATGGCAACCTCACAGCTCCTACACCACTGGCCATCTCCATTTTTGTGGTGCAGAGCCTAAAAGTACAGAGCTTTGGGCTGGTTCTTCCAATGAATCACGTCACACCCATATCATCACACATTTAGGGGTACAACTCCAATCTCACTCTTATTTACTATTCCAACTCCATGCCACCATGGATCCCCACACAAATGGAAAGGGTTCATGAATATGTGCAAAATGGACATGTGGAGATGAGTAGAATCAAACCCCTGCCAGGTAGAGAGCAGGTATAGTGTGCCAACAAACTGGTAGAGCAGGTAGTAGTTGTTTAGTTATTTTGTATTTCTGGGAGGCATTACGTTGGTGACTTGCATGCGACAGTGATGTGGTCCTGATGCTATTCTGACAGTTCTTTGGAGGAAAGGCTACTGCAGAGTAACTACTGCCAGTTTTTTTTCACCTTATGTACTTTCTTTCTTCCATCTTTCTCAGGCCCCACAATGCACATGACTCCATCGTCTGATTTCTAAATGATGCTTGGGCTTTTTAACCTTTGGAGGGAAAAACACGGGTTCAAGCATCATGGCTGGGCAAATTAACTAATGACACTGGGCACCTCCACCTGGGGAAGCCCCTTGAATTACTAGCTAGCTCTCAGGAACGATACCCCCCCACACACACAGATGAAACTGAATATCTTACAGCCCCACACTCTCCCATCACAGAATGCAAAAACAATAAGCAAGAAAATAACAATAGTATGCAGAAAGACAATGCAAACAGAGTAATATTTCTTGGGAAAGACAGGAACACAACTATGGGGAAGGAAAGGGAAGGATTAAGCAGTAAATAAACAAAAGACAAGAGTGCAATCCCAACAATGTCCCCTCTGCCCCCTTCCCCTCAGTCCCACAATGTCTCTAGTTAACTGGTGTACCAGATTTAATTCCCCAGTATCACTAGGGAACTCCTTACTGGCTGTGTTTAAGGATTAAAGTGATCACTACTTGTAATCCCTGGTAAGATGGACCACTGCAGGTCTTCCACCCAGGTTATCCTCGGATATACAGTGCAAACCTGGGACTACCAACACCTTAGCAGCTTAGTTTCCTAGCCAATTTATTATTTTTTTGGCCACACTTTATTTTACATGTCAACTTCAATGTAACTGGGGTAATTAAATTGTAGTTGCATATTTTTGTATATAACTGCATTACAATTGCAATGCAGTTACAGTGTAGTTACACAGTAACTACAGTGCAGTTAATCTTGACCACAGTCAATATGAAAAATCATGATGGTATGAGATCATGACAAACCATTAGTTTTCAGACCTTTTCACACTTTGCCCCCTTCAAGTCATGGAAAAGATCTTAAGCCCCTTCTCACCAAATACAAAAATAATCCTGAGCCTCCCCATGGGAAAAAAAAATCATACTTTGCACAGTACATTAGGAATAACAACATTGTTTGAGTAGTTGCCTGAGCCTGTTCCCATGTTATTCACCTTACTGTTCTCACACCTCTGTAATCCCCACACTATCTAACCTGCTCAACTGTTTTGACTCTCAGACCATTGAGAACCCCTTGTTCTGGTACCCCTATTGGCAGACTGCTTTTTCTGTCCATTTCTCTCTATGTGGAGCAACCTTCCTATGCACCTCTGCCTCCTTCCATGTATCCTGCTCTTAAGCACCTTCTCAGGAATCATTTTGCTCTCTTCTGCCCCATCCTGTTCTTGCTTCTTGTATCTCTATGCTAAGCCCTTGTATTTGTGTTCTTAGACAGTATTATACACCTATAATGGCTTCATTGTTCTCTCTCATGATTTGCTCACTATTCCTATTTGTTGTCACTATTGAGCATTTGGTCTTGCACAGCTGCGTTTGAATTATATTAACTTCCTGTACCTTTCCCCCAGGTTGTAGGAAGAAATGATTATTGACTCAGTGTGCCTTTCCAGGTCACCAATTTGTACAGAAGTAATAGGGACAGAAGGGCCAGCTGTGACCCAGTTCTGATTCTGAATCTGATTCACCTACATAAAGTTTTGATTTACCCTGGCCAAAACAGGTAATTTGTTCAGACTAAATCAGAACTGGGTCAGAGGCAGATCCGGACCGAGAAAATGACAGAATTACATTACCCCACTCCCTCATTATATACCTTTTCTTTAGGCCCCTTCATCTTTAAAATCATTATTTGATGTTTTTTCTCACCAGTTTCTCAGGTTTAATATAGAGGATAAAGTATGGTCCTCTATCGGTAACCGGTCTCTTAACTGATGAGCGGTTGCCAGAGCAACCATGTAAACCTCGAGAGGTTTACATCACCATGGCAACCTCAAGATGGTTAACAGTAACCAGTTGTTGATAGAAGGACCATACATTATTTTTCATAGTGTATGGTTCCAAGAAAAAAAGGAAGACGGCTCCTTACTTTTCGAAATATAGTCACCGCCATGGCCGTTCAGTCCTTCCCTTACCGCTGCATGCATCCGTCAGTTCCCAAGTGTAAAAAAAGTCGTGCACATGCGCAGACCAATCCCTGTTGTTAACCTATCAATGTGATGTAGTACCGATAGGTTAACAACATTTCTACGTCACATCGATGGTATAACAACCTTAGGAAATGATGGTTTCCTAAGGTTGACAGCATTCTACCCTACATTATAAGAATAAATCTTCAGACCAACTTATATTATCTAGACTGGTTCTGAACTGGGTCACTGGCAGATCAGAACCTGGTTATTACTCTGGGATTATGTCAAATCAGAGTTGAGTCACAAATTACTCTGATTTCTAAAGCCAAGCAAAGGTGGGCCATTTTGTTAGAGTCCTAATATGACACAGAGCTGACCCTCTCGGCCCTAATATACAGTATACTGTAAGTAAAATCACCTGTCATTATTCAATTTCACTTTGCTTCATGCCTTCACTCACAAAATCCAAAACTCAAAATGATTAAGCACAGTACATTTTCAGGCCTGCTTGAGCCTCCCCTGTAACAGGTCAGGGCCTTCTCTGTGAGACCAGCCTCACCAGACATCACATACCACAATCATTATAACATTGTGGTTTTCTGACTGGCAGTGATTTAACAGTCAAGTTTATATAGAAACACAGAAACATAGATTTTGACAGCAGATAAGGACCACTTGGCCCACCCAGTCTGCCCATTTCCCTACCTAATGGATAAGCAGCAGATCCTAGTTAACCAGCAGCCTACTTCTTCCTACCCCCAACCCCTAGAATTGCCTTATGACTGTCCCATGCATGCTTGAATTCCACCACTGTTTTTGACTCACAACCTCCTCCGAAGGCCATTCCATGCATCCACAACCTCTCTGTGAAAAATACTTCCTTAAGTTACCTCTGAGCCACCCCCTTCTATCTTCAAATTGTGCCCCTTGTTCTTGCACACCTTTTTTTGAAAGATGCTACCCTCTTGGACTTTGTTGATTCCTTGAGGTACTTGAAAGTTTATATCATGTCCCCTTCTCCCTCCTTTCCTCGAGGCTATACATATTTAGCTCCTTAAGTCTCTCTTCATATGTCTTCCGGTGCAGATCCTGCACCATTTTAGTTGCCTCCTCTGGCCAGCTTCCATCCTGTCTATGTCTTTCAGAGATTGGGTCTCCAGAACTGCACGCAGTACTCCAGATGGGGTCTCACCAACTGTCTGTACAGAGGGATAATAACTTCCTGTTTTCTACTGGTGATGCCTCTCCCTATGCATCCCAGTATCCCCCCAGCCCTCCTTGCTGCCCTCTCACATTGCTTGCCCACCTTTAGGTCATCTGATATGACTACCCCCAGGTCCCTTTCCATTTTTGTTGTTGTTAGTATCTCACCCCCCATTGTGTACTCTTCCCCTGGGTTTTTGTTTCCCAGGTGCATTACCTTGCACTTCTTAGCATTGAATCTAAGCTGCCATACATTTGACCATTCCTCTAACCTTGCCAAGTCCATTCTCATCCTTTCCACCCCACCTTGTGCATCAACTCTGTTGCAGATCTTTGTGTCATCTGCAAAGAGACATACTTTTCCTTCCAGTCCCTCTGCAATGTTGCTTATAAAGACATTGAAGAGGACCGGTCCTAATACTGAACCCTGCGGTACCCCACTAGTAACCCCCATTTCTTAAGAGTGGACTCCATTTACTATTACTCTCTGTATCCTATTCTCTAGCCAATTCTTTACCCAGGCTGTCATCTTGGGACCCACTCCCAGGCTGGCTAACTTGCATATTAATCTTTTGTGTGGGACTGTGTCAAATGCCTTGCTAAATCTAGGTAGGCCATGTCCACAGCCTTTCCTGATCTACTACTTTAGTCACCCAGTCAAAGAAATCTATCAGATTTGGCTGGCATGACCTTCCTGCTGTGAATCCATGCTGCCTTGGGTCCTGTGCCCCTCTGGCCTGTAGATACTCAACAATTCTTTCCTTCAGATGTGATTCCATCATTTTCCCTACCATTGAGGTTAAACTAACAGGTCTGTAGTTTCCTCCTTCTGCCTTGCTCCCACTTTTATGAAGGGGGATCACATCTGCCCTCCTCCAGTCCTCGGGTACCACCCCATCCTCCCATGATTTGTTAAAGAGGGTAGTCAGTGGTGTCACTAGTTCTACCCTTAGTTCTTTTAGAATTCTGGGATGAATCCCATCAGGCCCCATTGCTTTGTCCACCTTCAGTTTTAAGAGTTCTTTCAGAACCCTTTCTTCTGTAAATGGACTGGTATCAACTTCTGTATCCTGAGTGTTTCTGCTGTTTGTTTTAGGTATCTCCCCCTCTTCCTTTGTAAATACTGAGCAAACATATTTGTTTAGTATCTCTGCCTTTTCACAGTCACCCTCTGTCCACCATCCCTCCCCTTTATTAAGCCACACTAACCCTCCTTTGGTCTTCCTTTGCTCCCTGATGTACCTATAAAAGGTTTTATCCCCCTTCTTAACTGATTTGGCTATCTTCTCCTCGGTTTGGGCCTTTGCTGTTCTGACTGCCTTCCCAGCATCCTTTTGCTTTAACTGATACAGTTCTCTGTCCTGCTCCTTCTGTGATTCCTTGTACTTCCTGAATGCTTTCTTTTTCTCTTGAACCTTTACTGCCACTTCCTTCGAGAACCATAGTGGTTTCTTATATCATTTTGTTTTGTTTATTTGCTTCACACAATGGCTTGTTACCTCTGTGATGGCAGTTTTTATTATTCCCCATTGTTCTTCCACCCCTCCTTCCTGCCCATTTGCTAGTGCATTCCTTAGGCACTCACTCATTTTGGAAAAGTCAGCCCTCCTAAAGTCCAGTACTTTTGCCTTTGTATGGCTTGACTCTTTTGCTGTGTTTATTGTGAACCATACTGTTCGATGGTTGCTAGTTCCCAGATGGCTACCCACTTCTAGATCTGTGATCCTCCCTTCATCTCCATTTGAGAGAACCAGGTCTAAGATTGCTCCCTCTTGAGTGGGCTCCAATACTAGTTGTCTAAGGCATGCCCCTGTAGGGCATCTAGAATAACCCCACTTTGAAGTGGCTGCTGCAACTGCACCCGTTAACATCTGGCATATTCAGATCACCCATCAGCAATATCCTCTTTTTTCTGCCATTCTAAGTATTCTTTCTATCATTTCCTTGTCCATTTCCTCCCCCTGAGAAGGGGGTTTGTTTACAACCCCTGTGCGGATTGTGGTGCCATTGCCGGTCTCCAAATTTACCCACAGTGCTTCTTCTCCTCCTCCTCCCTGTTTTCCCTTTTGTTCTGTTGCTTTGATTCCTTCCCTTATGTAAAGAGGTACTCCTCCTCATCTTTTACCCTCCCTATCCCTCCTGTAGATAGTGTATCCTGGTATGTTTACGTCCCAGTCATGGTTTTGTGTGTACCATGTTTCTGTGACTGCCACGATATCCAGATGTTCCCCCCTCCATCAAGGCCACTAGTTCAGGAAGCTTGTTACTCAGACTACGAGCATTGGTACTCATTGCTCTCCATTTTTTGATAGCTTTACCTTCTTTTGCAGCATCCCCCACTGACCTTTCTACCTCGGTCTTTTTCTCATTTAGTACTCTGTTTTGTAGGGAGAGGCTGGGATTTTCCTGCTGCTTATCAGTGCCTCCCCCCTTGACTAGTTTAAAAGCTTGCCAATGAAGCATTTAAACCGATTACTCAAAAGACTTGTTCCCTTCCTGTCTTTTGACTGTTTAGTCAAGTTGAAGTTTAGTCACTGTTAATCATGATCCCAGTGATGGCTTTTGAAGACAGAACATAATCTGATTATATTTGATAATGATCCTCTATAGTACATTATGATCAAATCATTATCTGTTCAGCTAAGCAATCTTGACATTCTTGGCTCTCGTGCTATAGCAAACCCTGCTATAATGAATTTTTTTTATAGTGGACACTGTTATAGTTCTAATTGTTTCCTAGTCAGGCATATTAAAACCTTGCTAGAGTGAATAAACAGCAACTATAGTAAACACATTGACAGGCTCCAGTGTTGTCCACTGTAAAGAGGGACCACTGTACTTACCCTGCTCTAACCACTGCACCACATTGCATTCCCTAAAAAATACCACTTTATTTTTACAGATGTGTTCTTCCTTGTGCTTCTAAACACCTAAAAGCACTACCTTGAAAGGATTTTGTCTTTAGCATTTAATAGGAGAAACCCTTCTGAGAAACCAGCTATCCATTTACAAACATTGGGAAAGACTACCATAGATTAAAGCTAAGGCTACAGTAGATTAAAGCTAGAATTTGCGCATAAAATATCTCACAGCATAGCAGTCTTGGGGAGAGTAAGGAACAGGCAAATGCATCAAATTATGAAAGATGCAATGAAATCAGTACTACATTGCATTAAATATTTCATAGACCAATAACATAGAACTGTAAAACAAGCCAGCCCACTGGCATAGGGGCAGGTTGACTACCTGCGACACCAGATACCTGTGTTCAAGAATGGACCCGGGAAGTCAGAGGGTTGGCTGGGGGAGAAATATTGAGTGTCCAATGACTGGTCTCCTTCTGCAGGCGGGAGGGAAAGAGTGCCTGGCTCGATATGGACACCTAGCTGAGGCTGGGTGTACTGATCACGCCAGCACCAAGTAATTTGGGAGGCAGAGTGGATGCGGGATGTCATTGCACATCCCCGGCCCATATATCGGGGGAAAAATGCTGCCGGCTACCACTGATGAAGCCCGCCTCAGCTTCTATTAGCTCTCAGGCTGACCCCCTTGACCGAGCCCATCATCTGCAGCACTGTAGAGGGTCTGGTGTTGCAACCCCACCCTGGGGGTAAGCTAGGGGGTATTGTGGCTGTGGCCAATATGGGAGTGGAAGTGGAGGTCTGTGACTGAGCGGAGCTACCTGGTGACTAGCAGCCTAAAAAAGTATAATGAAAAAAAAGAACTGTAACACAAAAACTAGGAAGAACTAAAGTAAAACATAATTGTTGCAAATGTAACAGCTATAAACCTTCTATTTCAGTAGTTATTGACCTTCTTATAAATGCTATGGAACTGCTGCTTCACTAGTGTAGTGTAGTGTAGTGTAGTGCAGTGTAGTGCAGTGTAGTGTAATGTAGTGTAGTGTAGTGTATGAGCCTATCATACCTTACTTCTGAATTCATCTGTAAATGACAGGGGACCAGATTTTCGAATGTTGCTGGAGGCCACAAGTGCCGGGCATGCTGAACATATGACACCTGGGCCTTGTGGCATTCTGCTGGCCGATGATCAAGATTTTTTATCCTGTGCACCAATTGCCGAAATTTCGATCAGCTTTTTGCTTGTCTAGCTTGTGACAATCCTGAGCACCCTTTTATAGGGCATGCGCTATTTGGTGCTAGCTGCCATAAATTGGGTCAAGTGTTGCAACTGTGCCCAGCCTACTGAAATCAGTTGCAGTCGTGGCAAAGGTGTTTGCTGCAGCTGCACCAGAAAAGGGCCGGATGCAGGGCTTGACACAAGTCCGCCTTCCTCCGTTGAAAATTTGGCCCAGTGTGGTCTAGGGGTTAATGCACTAGCTTGGGACCCAGGAGATCACAGGAAAGTTCAAACCCCAGAAAAGCCAAATACTCACTGTGTCCCTGAGCAAGCCACTTAACCATCAAGAGCTCCAGTCCACCCAGCTGCGAACACTGGATGCAGCAGGACCCCACTGAAAAATGACATGATGCATCTCAACAGAGCTACTCCAGTTAAATGATACTGTGAAATACCAAACCTGAACAAATAAAAATGTTCTGTGTCAACTTGTGTTAGCTATATGGGATACTCTCTTTAAAAAAATAACTGAATATCACTCTGCAATTCTTCATTACTAAGTGGCTCTGTACTCTGGAGCAGTGGGTGACTCACACATCGCACCATTCTGTAACTAATATCTTTTCTGGGACCCACACATCTCAGCCCAGATTCTTCCCTGTCCCAAAACACCTTGCCTCAGGCACAGTAGGTGACTCTTGCATCCCATCCTATGTTGATCTTTTCACTTTAGGCCAGTAAAACAAAAGTATCTTTCCCTAACTCCATAGACAGTCTTTCTGTCTACCTGCAGGCCACCACTCAGCTAGTTTTCTGGACTACTACATTGGGCCTTCAAGACCTGGACCTCAGACCAGCATTGGTCAGCTCAATAAAATAATTATCTGCCCAGTAGGTGGTTTGCATACTTGTATTAAATATCTCTATGCAATGTAATTTGCTGCCTGAATATGTTATCACTTTCTAGTTCCACATATTCATTTCTCACTGTTTTGCAAGGGACCAGGGTTTGCATCTCAGCAGAAACCTTACATTCTTGACAAGCAGTTTGAAAAAAATTGGGAGACATGGTACACCCACTGAGCTGGTCGGAGGAACTCATTGGACAGTTGACCTTCTTCCTGCACTTTAAAAAAATAATAATATTCATTTAATGAACCAAATGCATGGCTCTCTTTAGGTTATTGCTCCACAATCCCCGCACCTACCCCAACTTACTCCATTGTAGATATCAGTACATGCATCTAACCCTAAGGGTTCTGAACTAACCTAGAGATATTTCCCTACCAGTCTCAGTGTCCATGTAAATAAACTCATAGGACTCGATTTTCAAAAGCGTCACATCTGTTTTTTGGTGCAGTTGTGCCAAACTCCTTTGATGCAAATGCACCCAATCTTAATACATTGGGCACAGTTGTGACAGTTACCTCTATTTACCGCAGCTTGCACTGAAGATTTGGCACAAGCCCCTTAAAAGGGTTCCTCAAATGGTGCAAGTTGTACCAGGGAAAAGGTGGCCTAACTTGCGGCATTTGGTTCATGGGACGGAAAATTCTGATTGCTGGCTGTGAGAATGCCGCAAGCCCCATGCGCCACACAGTCCACACACCAGGGGCTTGTGGCGTTAACGGGGCTTTGAAAATCAAGCTCATATTTTAAATGCAGTAATATAAATGTAATGAACAATCCCGTCAGGGCACTGGGTCACAACATAGACAACTACAACTGTGCGGTCAAGAACTGCACAGTAAAAATGCCATCACTTTTATTTTGGGGGGGGGGGGCTCTATCTCCAGCATACCCAAACTAAAGGATGCCAACTCCAGGGTGAGCAGATCATGGGACAAGACAACATTTTTGGGGCCTTGGAATACTCGTTTCCATGGCCCTTGTGAAAAAAAAAGCTAAGTCCCAAGAGTTGCAAAATCGAGGGAGACCAGAATTAGAACCCTGGTCTCCACTGCCTCCCAGTTGAGCTGCTCCATACCTCAGCCCTACATGCCATGGGAGGAGCTCAGCCAGCCTCTGGATTTCACCTGCCCATGTCCTGTGGTAGCACCACAGACAGCGATTTAGGGAGTGCTTACTGCATAGCACTGTCATTTCCCCATTGCTCTCCATGGTTGCGCCATACAGATTAGTGTTCTGTTGACAGGCGTTATTCATGTAGCACTATTCTAGCGATTACCTCCTGTCAATCATCCTGAGGTTATAATTAAGAAGTTAACCACAACTTACTGTGCCCAGGTTCACCCCCTGAAAATAAGATATCACATCTAATAGGGCTATATGAATGAACTTGATGATTGCAAAATTTAAGCAAGCAGTGCAACAAAAGTGGGCAAAAAATTTAACCCTACCTTTTTTCGCTATAAAAGATTCCAAGCATGGCTGGCTGATTAGAATAGTGTCAGCTGTACTGCTCATGACATTGATGACCTGGGTTCGAGATTAGGCCACGGTCACTGAGGGCAGGTGGGGAAGAGGACTGAGCATCCCAGGACATGCTGTCCTCTTTTGGGGGGATGGCTATCACGCTGCCCTGTCACTGCCACCTGTGAATGCATGGGTGATACTGCAGGCACTGCAGTATAGAGAGGGGGAGGACTGCTGTTAGGTGATTGGCTGTGGCATGTGTCAGCATGCTGACAGCCCGAACATATGTCCCTTGTGTTGGTATCCTCAGTGGGGAGGAGGGTACAGGGAAACTTAAGGCAAGAATACCCCTCTATTGATGCAGTGTGAAGGCTGCCAAAGTGTGTGGCCTGAAGGCGATATATTCATCATAGTCAGCACTGGGAAACAAAAAGCACGTTTAAAAAAAGATTCCAGTCATCTTCTAGTTTTCTTTCCACCAAAATATGAGAATTTTGTAAATGTTTTAATTTAGTTTTTTTCACCAAAAAAAAAAAAGCCACCACATTTGGCTTAACAATAGTGTTATACACCTGGCAAAATTTAGGACTGAGAAAGTAAAAAAAAAACAAAAAAACTCATGGTGTACAGAATATGAGGTACCATGAAAAGTAGATTTGACAGGTACACTAGTATTTTTATTAATTGTAGACAAAACTGGCTTTTGGGAAAACATTTTTCTTTGCACTACTGTTTTAAATAAATAAAATAAATCATTCATGGAATACATGAAAGCATGTAATGTGCTTGCTTTTACTCCCGAAGAGCTGTTTGAACTTGGAAAAATGCAGATTGTTGTTCCATGATCCGATCTCTTAATAACATGCCATTTTTACTCTGGCTTCCATAAATCCAGAATGTCAAATGATCTTTGAAAATGCTATATTTAGTAAGCTAGACCAGAACTCTTTAAATGTAAATCAGCATTTTGTGTTTGCATCCAAACTAGTCATTTTATTTTGGCTTCTATAGATCTGAAACCCCAAATTATTTGTTACAAAGCCTAGAGCTCGACTCAGCAGGTGAAAACAAAAGCCTTTACATTCAAATAACCTTTTTACATTTACACCCATTTTTACACAGGCACTTACGATATAAATAAATGCAGTGGTTAGAAAAATAATATTTTTCCACAGAACTACAATTGAGGCACTTAATTACAAATATAATTTTTTTAATGGTAATTCCTATATAAACTCCAGGCATTCACAGCCTTATTATCATCAAATGTCTACATCTATAACTCCCTAAGCCAACATTTGGGGGTTTACTCCTTCAGCTAGGACTATGTTAGTCAATAACTGCCCCAGTTTAGTAAAAGGTTAAGGTTTCAGTCTAAAAATAGAGAAAAATGTATCTAAATGTTTCCCTTTTACTGTTTGCAAAGGACTCTGTATTCTAGGGGCTGCCAAATTTCCTGAGTACATCCCATGTTTTCTTAGTACCTGCAAGGGTCTAGGCTGGCTGGATTGCCTGCCCTCATGGGTAAACATGGGAATCCAAGCAGAAGTTAATCAGTCAGAGGCTGGAGTCAGAATGCAGTAAAGGACTCCATACAAGAAGACCAGGTTTCTCCCATCAAAGCTCCCACTGTGTTTGGCCAGAGACGGTTTACAAAGCTCAAGGTGGAAGCATGGTCCCATGTCTAGTGTGGCACTTTTACTCTGTGGCATTTGTACTCTCTGAGCTGAGTCTCCAGAGGCTGGATTCCATCCAAGATCTGAAGTCAGGATGACGAGGTCCTGTTGGCAGCACCCCCTCAGAGGTAGTGGCCTGATTTCTATCGCCAGTAAATTTCGGAGTTCTGGAAGATAAAACAAAGATTCAGCCTTGAGACAAGCTCCAAGGAGGGAGCAAGCAGGAACCATTAGCTCAAGGATGGTAATTTAGCTGTGACATTGAGACACGAGGGTAAGGTTAAAATGTAGTGAGCTACGTTCCTCCCTTATTTTCTGCCCATGTCCAGGTGCTGCCTGATTAGACTAGGAGGGTATACCCCATCAACATTTCTGCACAGAGACCATTGGGCCTAATTCTCAAAAGGCCTGGAATGACACACGGTGCTTGCACCAAAACAATTTGACATGAGTTGCGACTTGTGTTATGGTTTGCATCAAATCCGAGTCTATAATGTGCCTTTCATCAAACCCTGGGCTGCTTGCACCAAAGTGGTCTACGCCAGGCTTGTGTTAAAAAAATTTGATGCACCATGCTGCAATGGGACTTGTGCTAAAAATGATGCAACATCCCCTTTTTTCAGATTCTGAAAGGTGGAAGCTATGGAATTTGCACCAAACAACATGCACCTGTTGGACCAAGCTGGTGCGGCTGTGACTGACACTAAAGAATATAAAAAACCCACAGCAGGCAGGCAGAACTGAGTCACCTGTGAGGCTGCAGTGCAGGAGCACAAGTGTGACAGAGAAAAAATGACTGGACCAGTGGCCCTACTGGGATTCATATAGGGCAGTGCAAGGTGGCATAGATGTACCTGCCAACAGGCCAGCAGGGTCCAGGGTACTGGCATGCCACAAAGACAGCACAGAACCACCAGGGAACATGTGGCATGTGTTTACTGGAGGAGGGCATCATACTGGGACCTGATTGAGGAGCAGTGCATTGCATGCTACTGTCTTAGTAAGGCTGCTATAACAGAGTTGTGCCAGTAGCTGAGAGGGGACCTGCAGAGTACAACACAAAGAGGGCACCCAATACCCATGGATGTAAAGGTAAGCACAGCACTGTGCTTCCTAGCAATGGCATGCTTCCAGACCCCAACTGGTGAAACCATGGGCATATCTCAGGCCTCTGTATCCAGGTGCCTCAAGCAATTCCTTGTGGCATTGCTACACTGGACACAGAGGTGCATCTGCTTCCCAATCGATGCCCAATGCCAGCAGGCCATGAAGCAGGATTTCTATAAAAGTGCACAATTTCCACAGGTATTGGGTGCCATTGACTGTACACACGTTGCCATCAGAGCACCAGCAGCAGAGGAGGAGGAACATGTCAACAGGAAAGTCTTCCATTCCATGAACATGCAGGTGGTCTGTGACAGCCAGTGCTGTGTTCCAGATGTGGTCACCCAGTAACCTGGATCCTGCCATGATGCCTACATCTTCTGCCACAGTGGCTTTTGTGAAGCATTTGAATGGGGAGACACACATGGAGGACATGGAGGATGGCTGATAGGCAGGTGCATGTGCCACACACCAGTACAGTATGTGGTGAGGGGCCAACATACGAAGGGTGTACACACACACACACATACACTGACATGTGCAGATGACATGCCAATTGATTGTGCAGCATGTGAGCCATGTTGGCAAAGCATGAGACAGCACAATGTGCATGGCACAGTAATACTGTGAAGTGGCCTGTATGTAATGTTCCAGGCCAATACACATGGAGTATATTGCCGGCGGGCAACATGCAGTGTGCGTGTCATGTTGTAGGAGAGGGTGGGGCACATGGGTGACCATGGGTGAGTGTGACGGGCAAAGAACCACCAGTGACAGGACTGCCAGTCTGCCGGCAGTCTACTGTGCCACTAATGACCCAGCATGCACCATCAAGAATGATCAGGGACACATAGGCCACTGTGACAGGGCTAATACCTGTCACAGAATAATGTTTCATACTTTCTCTTGGTTGCAACCATCTATCGTCTTGTCTTCTAGAACTATCCCTTTTATTTTCCTGATAAGGAGGCAGGCCACCTCCTTATCAAGTAACCCCCCCCCCCCCTTAAGTCTTCTATATTCATTGCCCCTCTTTTTTATTCTCTTCCTTCCATTGGAACATTATTCACAAATTTCCAGCGTAAATCCACCTTATACTGGGTAGAAAAGGGTTATAGCTCCCTTAAAATATTTGATGTAGTGGTATAATGCCCTAAATAAAGAAAGACATATCCCCTGTACTGTTCTTGTAAAGATTGTGAGAGCTTTGCAGTTTATAAGGTTCTTAAGTTGACAAAAGGGGTAATAAAATCTGTTTAGGCTTAGAAACAACGCTGCCGACAACTTAGCCTGCCAAGTCTGCACTGAAGCCAGCTGTGTAGTTTAAATAAACTTGGTTTCCTCCCGTTTTCATGCTGCAAGAGTCTGTGCTTCCCAATAAAATGGACCTGGTTGCAGCAGAACGTGAGCAGGCTTAATATAGAGGTGTTGTCCTTGCAGGAAGCCCAGGAAGCACTGTTAAAACAAGTACAAGCCCCAGTTCTCTGTGAGAGTCTGTGCTTCCCAATAAAATGGACCTGGTTGCAGCAGAGTGTGAGTAGGATTAATATCTGGGTGTTGTCCTTGCAGAAAGCACTGTTAAAACAAGTACAAGCCCCAGTTCCCTGTGAGAGTTTTTCTTTGTTTTTTCTTTCCCCTGGAGCAATATATTAGTAGTGTGGCTCCTACTTTTACACTCTGCACTTTTGAAATGTCCCCCTTCAGTTATGCCACAGTAGTAGAAATATTGTATCCCAAAATAAAGGAATAAATAAATTGTACCTTAAGCTTGGCAAGAGAGATACAAAATGGAAGCTGCTCTGAGGATTAGCTGTGTCATTCTGGCAGGGAACTATAGGGGAATGGCGGCCCCTAGTGGGCTAGATTTATACTGTTGCAAAGTCATGCATGGTGATTGACTATACTTAGGTTTTGTATATCAAAATTGGTTACAAAAAGGCTTCTACAATTCATTTAAGCATTTTACAGCAATTCATGTGTACTCTAAAATGTTAAGATACATTTTAAAGAAATTCATTGCTTGTTACATAATGAATCTAAGTCACATGATTTAGGGGGAGGATATAAATGTCCTTTAGAAAGCTGCATTTTTTTTAGATAAGGTCAGTGCTTGCTGATCAGTGGTGGAGGAAGGTTCTACTGGTTTGAGGATATTCTGTTCATGTTTTTGTTCGTATTTTGTTCTACAAACTGGTGCAAGTGGAAGTGAATGCTGAAGAAGGTGCCAAAGCTAAGACTGTGATTTATATATATTTTTTTTATTATTTTTTTTTGTTTGTTTTATAATAAAATTCCCACTTAACCAGGTGGGTTGCACCTTATTCTGGAGCGTCTGTCCATCTTTTATATCCCACACTGTAACAGCCACCAAGGGTAACCAATGTATTCTAATCCCACAGGTGACAGTGGCTATACACAGCTGCCATGGCTCATGACATCACTAAGGCATCCACAGACAGAGGCCAAGATGTGCTACAATGAGCACTCACCTTCACATGGTCAGCAATTGAAAGGACCTTTGTATCCTCAAAATGCATTTCTGTTTTTTGGACAGATCGGGGGGCACTGCAATACACCCCAATCGTGGCATGTAAAATATTTGTGGCATGCTGCGTACTGTACAACATTGCCATAGCACACCATATCACCGTGCCAAAGGAAGGCATTGAACAGGTTGAGGGTGAGGAAGGTGGAGACAAAGAACACCAGAATTCCAGAGCCGTGCAGGTGATTGCAAGGACACAAACTGTACTGGCTGGCCACTGTGCCAGGGCCTGATTGATCAACAGTCATTTCAGATGAGTAGTCCAGAGCACCACCAGGCAGTACACCCACAGGCACCAGCATCTATGGGCTGACCATCATCCCATGCAGAGAATGATGCTACATCTGCAGGAACCACACAAGGCATACCCAGAACAGTTGTACTGACATGGACATGAATCAGGTAGAGTAAAGCTGGATGTGTAACTGCCTGGTGCCTCCAGAAGGCAATGGAAGCACTGCTACACATATTGTGCCTGTAGCCTGTATGTGGTCCTAGGCAGCACACACAAACATCCAGGGAGGCAGCTGACAAGGTGTGACAAAAATCACATTGGGTGTATAGCACTGGCCGGGTCATGCACGGTCTGGTGGGCAGATAACTGGACCTGAATAACTATAATGTTACAGCAGAACACCTGGGGGCTGACACAAGGGTAGTAAAGGCACCTCACTTACTGGCATCATATGGGAGACATTGGTGGGCCTGATGGGTAGGCAGTAGTGGGGGAAGGACACATGTGGTATGACCAAGCCATAATGACTGCTAGTAACCATACATAACCAGTGTGCCATGCGAGAGGCCTGTCATGGCTGTGACAATGGAAAGTCTGCAAGGCCCAATGCTCCAGCAACTACATAGCCTGACCGTTTTCCACATCCTGGTGACTGAACACAGATTCCCACACAGTGTAGCCGTGCTACACCTGAGGACAAGCATTGACCATGAGAATGGTGGCACCCAGGCATGACCACTCACAAGCAGGCAACATGTCTCACTGCAGGATAGTTCTATCTGTGGCGCATATATCATGCTGTACAATGGCCGCCAGAAACATACACGTGGGTGTGGTGCATGTTGCTGACAGCCACACTGTGGTGTGCAGACACACAACATAGCAGTGGCTGTGCAGGCCATGACAATGTGGCACCCCCTGACCACAGTGGTGACATCCACATGGGTCAGCAGCAATGCACAATGTGCATCCAGTGCCAATCACATGTCTCTGCTGTGCTGTATTTGCATGTAAGGGCAGACAGTTTTCAGGTGGCTGAGTCCATAGGAAAGGCACCGAGACATGGGGTGTGGTACACAGGTGCCATGTCATACTGCTTGCACTGTGGTGCAGTGCCACCCTCACATGTAGTAATGTCTTGTTGGGTAACCACTGCAATGTATGTCTCAAAATGGTGGATTTCTGATGCAAGTTGTGGCACCTGATCAAAATGCTACAACCTGCGTCAAAATGCCACTGTTGTGTCAGAGTGTGTTCGATGCACCCTGCCTGCCAATCACATGCCAGAGGCTTCATTAGGCACATGAGAAGTCACACTGGGGCTCACCAAGCACCATCAGCACATCCAGACAACAGGTGGCAGTTACTAAGGACTACAAGTGTAAATAGAGTGTAAAAAATGGCCTCCTCATAATCTCCAAATTTCTCAGATGAGGAAACAGTCCTGCTCATTAATATGGTGGAGCAGTTGTCTAGGATCCTGCTGCCACCAGGCAGCAGCCGGCAGACACCCAGGCCTGGGACAGGCCTGAGACAGATCACTGACCTCAAACTGCACAGGCTATCAGGGGTGTGACACAGAACACATCAAATAAGCGTCACTGGAACAACCTGTCCCTGATAGAGACCCATTTGCTGGACCACCTTAGGGGGGATGGCACATGAGAAGGATGTGACCAGGAGCCTCTGTGACACCAAGGAGTAGTGGTGTACCTGTAGTAACATTACATGTAGATGTGGCACATCAGATTAAGGTCTCAATGTTAAACTGCATGCCCCCCCGTACTGTCTCCACATTTGGCCAGCCATGGAAGATGGACACATCCAACAGTGGAGAGGATGGCAGGGATGCCAATGGAGGGGGCATGTGACAATGCAGTTTGAGTTGGGCACACTCATAGACTGTGGTGCTAGTGGCCTATGGCATGTACCAGCCCCCCATTGTCCTGGGCAAGCGTGCCACATACGCACCATCTGGGGAGAACTATGGAGAACCAGTGGAGAGGCATGCAACAGTCGACTGCCAGGGTTTGTCGCACCGACATTCTTTGACCATGTTAATGGACAGATCTTTGTCAATGTCTTGGAGAGGAACAGGAGAAAGCATCTACAGCTCCCTTCCCCATCACTTAGCAGCTATCTGAGACAGCTAAATGGGAGGGGTCTGTGACCTGTGAAAGCAGAGTCAGAGGTGCCGCAGTTCCAGTTTGAGTCTTTTTTTAGAAGATGCATATTTGGGAGGGGACCAGGGGAAAGCATCTACAGCTCCCCCAATCCATCACTTCGCAGCTAGTTGAGACAGCTAAATGGGAGGGGCCTATGACTTGTGAAAGCAGAGTCAGGTGTGCCCCAGATCCTGTTTGATCCTAATTTTAGAAGCAGGATATTTGGGAGCGGGACAGAGGGCTACAGAAGGAGTAGGCCATCAAGCAGCTCCCTGCGCTGCAGCCAACCGTATGAAGGACCAACACTTTAAGGACTTTGGAGTCTGCCCATTAGAGTCAGCCCAATGAGGCAGCCAGCAGCCAGACACTGCACCTCAGCAGGTAGGCAGGGGAGCAGTAAAAGGGGTAAAAGTAGGTGAAAGGAATTAGGAGAAGGAAGCAGGGTACCAGGAAGTCCACCTGATGACAAAGGTAAGATTCCTGCTAAGCTCTAGTTATACATCACACACCGCAAGTGTGCAAGGAGTGTTAGGGCCATGCAAAACAAACAAAAAAAAAAATGAAAAAAAAAACGTGTATGGGTGTAACACCATATTTAGGTAAGGGTAAAAAAGGGTTAAAGTAAGCAAAAAGGTGGGTATAGGTGAAACACCTAATCTAGGGTAGGATTCAAAAAGGGATTAATGTAGGCAAAAGTAAAACAGGCAAGGTAAACAATATCTATGCTGGGGGTGGTGCAGTGGAGTGGCTGTGGGGTGGCAGTCTACAGGGAGACATTTTGGAGACTGCGGTGTTGCCTCCTCTGCGAGCACCTCTCTGGGCTGAGGGTGGAGGTTGCTCATCTTCAGATGAGTTGGCTAAGATTCAGGAGGCCTCCTTCCCCACCCAGGGACCACCAACTCTGCCACCACTGCCTCAAAGGTTGCCAGGGAAGACGGGTGGCTGGACTACTGTGGGTTTGGAAAGGGTGAGGGTGGTGGATCAGAAGCAAATCCCATAGATGGTACCACTACACAACTCATACGCCACTCTGGCAGGGTAGGACTGTTCCATGTAGGCACCTGCAGTAGTGGCTTGGGAGGATGTGGGGGTCCTCTGTAGGGGAGGCTGCAAGGAGGGTGTTAGAGAACCCCTGAGGAGAAGGAGGAAGCAACTCCTGGTGGGGGACTCAGTTGTTAGGGGGACAGATTTGGGTACAGTAGAGGGCAGGGGGAAGGAGATTAGATGCATACCTGGTGCCACAGCTCAACAGTATGGGAAGTGGATCCTGGGGATTGCCAAGGAAGCAGGACAGAAGGAAGAGCTGGCTATCACTGTCCACCTAGGGACCAATGACCTGGCTAGGGACAAGGTTAGGAGACTGCAGGAGTTAAGGGAATTGGGGAGGAGTCTTAGGCAGGTAGCACATTCAATTACCTTTTCTGAGGTGTTGCCTGTTTATGACGGGGGGAGGATAGGGTACTCCGTACCAAGAGCTCCAACCAATGATTAAAGGATTAGTGCAGAGAGGAGGGTTTCAGCTACATTGGGGACTGGGGTCCTACCTGGAGGGATAAAGGCCTATACATGGGAGAAGGTCTACATCCATATGGGAGGGGAACCGCAGTCCTCAGTGGTCATTTTAAATACTAATTTGGCAAGCATTTAAACTAGCTGGGGGGTGGAAGGAAGAAGGGAGACATAAACTGTCCAGTCTCGCAAGCTGAAGTAGTCAGTAGAAAATACCCTAAAGGAGGGACACCCCCAAGGGCTTCTATACAGGAAAAGCAGAAGGGCAGAAATGAAGAGGGATAGGAATGGAAGCAGAGGGGATAAGGTGAGTAGGCAAAAGGGAAAAAGGGGAATTGATAAAAAGGGAGGGTACAAGGATTTGGAATGCCACGTGAACAAATGCTCAGTCTGGGAAATAAAACCCCGGACCTTCTAGCCATTATGGCAGAGGCAGACCTGGACATTGTTGCCATTACTGAATTATGGTGCAATGAGAACCATAACTGGGATAGAGCCATACCAGGCTGTACTCTGTTCTGGAAGGACAGAGAGGGTAAGAAGGGGGGGGGGGTTGCTCTTTACGTAAGGGATACCATAAAAGCTACAGAAACACAGGGAATACAGGGAGGGATGGAGTCACTGTGGATTACCCTAGAGACAGGGAATGGAACCACTATTCACAGTGGTGTAATCTACAGTCCTCCAGCATGGAGGAATGGGGGGTTGGATAAGATACTGGTGGATGCCATTCAAAAGAAGGCAACTAGGGGGAAAGGTGCTGCTGGTGGGGGACTTCAATCTGCCAAATGTGTATTGGAGCATCTCAGCTGTAGCTTCAACTAGGAGCAGGGACATCCTGGACTCCCTGAGGAGGTGGTCTTCATGCAACTAGTAAGACAGCCAACTTGTGAGGGAGCAATATTGGACCTTGTGCTCACTAATGGGGACAATGATACAGACATCAAAGTAGGTGAGCACCTGGGGACCAGCGATCACTGTACGGTGTGGTTCAATATACTGTAAGTACAGTACAAGAACCAGAACACACAAAGGTGAGGGTCCTGGACTTCATGATGACCAACTTTACAAAGATGGGGGAATGCCTCAGGGATTGCTATCCTGTTTAGCCGATCACTAGAAACAGGGGAGGTACCCAAAGACTGGAGGATAGCAGATGTAGTCCCCTTATACAAAAGTGGGAACAAAGAGGAAGCGGGGAACTACAGACCAGTCAGCCTCACCTCGGTAGTGGGGAAGATCATGGAAGCACTACTGAAGGAGAGATTGGTGGAACATCTGGTTTGTCAATGGACTACAGGACCCAAGGCAGCATGGTTTCACCAGGGGAGGTCATGTCAGACCAACCTCATTGAATTTTTGACTGGGTGACTAGGGAGGTGGATCAGGGGAGGGCAGTGGACATGGCCTATCTGGACTTCAGCAAGGCCTTTGACACTGTGCCACATGAGACTATTGCACAAACTGGGAATATGGGTGTGGGCAGGACAGTAGTGCGGTGGGTAGGTAACTGGCTGGGCAGCAGGACACAGAGAGGTGGTGGTAAATGGCTGTCACTCCACAGAGGAAGAGTGACCAGTGGGTACCACAGGGATCAGTGCTGGGACCGGTACTATTCAATATCTTCATCAGTGACATTGCGTGGGACCTAGAAGGCAGAATTTCACTGTTCGCTGATGACACAAAGCTCTGTAACAGAGTAGACACACCAGAGGGTGTAGAGAATGAGAAGGGACCTGCAGAAACTTGAAGAATGGTCAGGGGTTTGGCGGTTGAAATTCAATGCAAGGAAGTGCAAGATAATGCATATAGGGCACAAAAACCCTGGCACAATATATCAGTTGGGGGTGAGGATATAGATGCACCAAGCAGGAAGGGATCTTGGGTTATCATCTCTGATGACCTCAAGGCAGGAAACAGTGTGACAAGGCAGCAGGTAAAGCAAATAGGATGCTGGGATGCATAGGCAGGGCATCACCAGCAGGAAAAGGAGGTCATAATTCCACTATACAAGACACTAGTGAGGCCACACCTGGGTACACTGTGCAGTTCTGGAGACCTTACCCACGTAAGGACATAGACAGGGTAGAGAAGGTTCAGAGGAGGGCAACAAAGATGGTGCATGGATTGCATCACAAGTCCTATGAGGACAGGTTGAAGGCACTGAACATGTACTCCCTGGAGGAGAGGAGGAGAGAGGGATATGATAGAGACATACAAGTATCTTACAGGGAGGAACAGGTTGCAAGAATGCACTATTTTTAAGCGAAAAGATGTTCCAGGACTAGAGGCATGGGATGAAGTTGGAGGAGGGGCGATTCAGAGGAGCGTGAGGAAGAATTTCTTCACAGAGCGGGTGGTGGACAAGTGGAACACCCTGCCAGAGGAAGTGGTGGGGGCTGAAACAATCACGGAGTTTAAGAATGCATGGGATAGACATAAAGGAATTCTGGAGGTCAGGGGTAAGGGGCAACAGACTTCCTGGAAAACATAAACTGAACTTACAAACTTAAATGGGCGGACTGGGTGGGCCATGGGCCCTTATCTGCCGACACTGTCTATGTATCTATGACCTGGTTGAGGGGCGGAGACACGGGTGGAGTGGAGATACTGTGGGCAAAACTAAAAGGGGCCATTGGGAAGGCAATGTACCTCTGCATCAGGCAAGTAAGCAAAAGCAAGAGGAAAAAGAGACTGCTATGGTTCTCAAAAGAGGTGATTGGGAAGGTAAGGCAAAAAAGTTAGCATTCAGAAGGTATAGGGAAACACAGAGGAAGGAGGATAGGGAGGTGTATCAGAAGAAGCAGAGAGAGTCAGTGAAGGCAGTCAGGAGTGCAAAGGCGCAAACGAAGGACAAAATAGCCCAGGCAGTAAAGAAAGTGGATAAGACATTTTTAAGTACCTCAGTGAAAGGAGAAAAAAACGGGAAGGATTGTAAGGCTAAGGAGGGAAGGAGAGGAGCGTGTGAAGTGGGACCAGGAAAAAGCAGGCATCTAAACAAATATTTTTGTTCAGTGTTCATGGAGCAGGGAAAAGGTGAGGGACTACAGATGAGTGACAGGAGCATTGAAGGAAGGGAGGTACACACTAGTCCTTTTACGGAGAGAGAGTCCTGAAGGAACTCGCAATTCTGAAAGTGGACAAGGCAATGGAGCCAGACGGGACACATCCAAGGATATTGAAGAAGCTCAGAGAGGTGCTGGCTGCACCTCTGACAGTCTTGTTCAACCACTCACTGGAAACGGGAGTGGTCCTGGAGGACTGGAGGAAAGCGGATGTAGTCCCACTTCACAAAAGTGGTAGCAGGAAGGAAGCTAGCAATTATAGGCCAGTCAGCTTGACTTCAGTAGTGGGGGAATTAATGGAATCACTGCTGAAGGAAGGGATTGTGGAATATCTTGAAACCAGCAGCTTACAGGATCCAAGACAGCATGGATTCACTGGGGGGAGGTCATGTCAAACAAATCTGATAGATTTATTTGACTGGGTGACCAGGGAAGTAGATCAGGGTGGAGCGGTGGATGTGACCTACCTAGATTTCAGTAAGGCCTTCAACACAGTTCCACATAGGAGACTAGTAAACAAACTGGGCAGCCCGGGAGTGGGTCCAAAAGTGATAAACTGGATAAGGACTTGATTGGGGGATAGGCATTAGAGGGTGGTGGTAAACAGAGTTCTCTCCGAGGAAGGGAGGTGACCAGCAGGGTACCACAAGGTTCAGTTCTGGGACCAGTCCTCTTTAATGTCTTTATTAGTGACATTGCAGAAGGGCTAGAAGGGAAGGTATGCCTTTTTGCAGATGACACTAAAATCAGCAATAGAGTAGACACTCCAGGGGTGGTGATGGAAAAAATGAATAGGGATC
Source organism: Neoceratodus forsteri (assembly GCA_016271365.2). Taxonomy (NCBI): domain Eukaryota; kingdom Metazoa; phylum Chordata; order Ceratodontiformes; family Ceratodontidae; genus Neoceratodus; species Neoceratodus forsteri. Next base: position 1,109,625,244 of record CM028130.1, on the reverse strand, counting down.
TAGGAACGCTTGAGGAGGGGTCAGGAGTGTGGCAAGTAAGTTTCAATGTCAAAATCTTGAACTTTGGGCATAGAAACCCAGGGGTGGAGTACATGATGGGGGTAGTGGCACTGATGACCACGAAACATGAAAGAGACCTGGGTGTAATCATATCTGATGACCTAAAAGTGGCCAAACAGTGTGACAAGGATGTAGGGAGAGCCAGTGGGATGCTACGGTGCATAGGGAGGGTATCGTCAGCAGAAAGAGGGAGGTGGTGATACTGCTGTATAAAACCTCACCTAAAGTACTGTGACCAGTTCTGGAGACCACATCTTCTGAAGGACATAGACAAGGTAGAGGCAGTCCAGAGGAAGGCAACTAAAAGGGTGCAGTGTCTGCACCAGAGACCCTATGAGGAGAGACTAAAGGACCTCAATATGCACACCCTGTAGATATGCTAGAGACTTTCAAATACCTCACAGGTAAAAACAAGGTACAAGAGGGAAGTATTTTTCAGAAAAAAAGATGCTCAAGAACAAAGTGGCATGCTATGAAGCTGGAGGGAGGTAGACTCGGGAAATGTAAGGAAGGACTTCGCAGAAAAAGTGGTGGATGCCTGGAAAAGCCTTCCAGCAGAGGTAGTGGGGTCAAAAACTGTAGCGGGATTCAAGAATACAAGGGATAGACATAATGGAACCTTAGTCATTAGGAAAGGGAGGGAGGGTTAAGCTGGAGATCAAGTAGGGTCTATGGTGTTTCAGTAGGTAGGGAAAATGGGCAGACTAGATGGGCCAAGCAGTCCTTATCTGCTGGCAAAGACTATGTTTCTATGGACGTGACGTGCAGGTCAACACACTGGACTGTAGTGGTCTCACACATGGCCACTGGAGTGCTGTCACCTGCCACACTGGCTGCACCGATGTACCATATTCATATGGCCAGTGTCTTGTGCCCCACAACAGAGGCACTGCAACAGATGTAGTATGCCAGGGCACAGAAACCAATAGAACCCATGCTGACACTCCTGTGTGAGGGTAACAGGCAGTATAGGGTGTGTGATGGTGATTTGCACATGCTCTGCCATGTCCAGGAACCAAGCTCTCAGGTGCAAATGTAATGGGATTGCATACAGGTTGGTGCACTCACTGCATTTCCAAACCAGATAGACTGCCCTGCATAGCAGTGACTTGAAGCTGGTACCAGGTGTCGCCATGCACCAGTCACATACACAGTGTGCAGGCCCACACAGGCATACTTCCAATACACCATGTACCATATGGCTGCTGGGCTGTAGGGCTGGATATGGTGGGTGGTTGACATGTCTCACAGGGTGTGCCTGCAGGCCCATTCTGAGAGCAGGATCCCCACTAGCTCTCTGGTGTGTGACCGATCTTGTATCGGATACCCCAGCCACACTGGAGATGGCCATGCTGTGATGCTCAATAGGTGTTCTTGGTCAGTGAGAGGACCTAAATCCTCTCATGATGGTGGTTGCCCCATGTCATCACCAACTACGGCACACTTCACCACACCTGGGCAAATAGTGGTGTGGGGATGTTGAGGCATATACCAACTGCACAACATGGGGTGAGGAGGCCTGTGTTGTGCCCTTGCCATAGTGTGTGCTCAGGGATACATATGCAGTGGGACAGATGGTTTCTGAACAAAGGACATGTGATATTGGGCCTGCATAAGGAGGGGTTCTGCAGATGGTACAGTGCAGCATAACCCACATCCAGGGACATCTGTGGACTGGGGTAGCACTGGATTGTACGACATGGACAACATAGGGCATATACAATGAGGACCTGGTGGGACGTGTTGCAGTACCATAGGGTACCACCCACGAGATTGCATATGGGCTGCATGTAATTGGTTAACATAGGTTTACTTGTCTGTCAATGAACCATGGGTTCTGTTGTCAAGTTAGAAGACTAACTGCTAAAGTAATAAATCAGATTCGTTCTATGTCTACAATGTTAGCCAGAGATAACACTCACAAGTAGTCATAAATAAAGTATTTTTATATAAATGAACCATGCATAGTACATTAGCATATATTAGCAGCAAGCACATTCCTAGCACTCATGCTTATACGATGTACGCTAAATCTATAATGTTACTGCAAAATAGCAGTATCACAGTATAATAGACCAGAGATATAGTGTAAGACATATATGGGGTAACAAGGGCATAACCCAGGCCCAACACTGTATGTCCACCTGTATGTGCAGTGACACAATACACCAGGTCCACTGCGGTGCAGTGTAGTGGCCAGAGCAGCCCTCTACCCACATGCTACTCTTGCAACCTCAGAGTGTGTTGCACCCACTGCACGGTGTTACAGGTTCCAGCCAGCACACAGCTCCTCCAAGTGTCCCACTGGTACCCACTCTGATGGCCCTTGCCTCCCTGGACTGGCATCATGCATGGGGAATGGTGAGCTGTGCACCGCAATGCACGTGGCTGTCTTCTGCAGGTTGAGGTGCACAAGCCAAGGTATGCAACCCTAACACTGACAATGCTGTGTATGTGGCCACAGTTGTACCTTGGCAGCCCAACCACAACTATGCACACAGCAGATTTGGGGACACATTTTCAAGGCCATGTCATGGCCCCTTGGTGGGTGCGCACAATTAGCCCCTGTATGTGACCAGACTTCCTGTAGGATGTTCTCCAGGGGCCCTGAACATGGTGTCCACATGTCCAACATGGTCACACCTGTGGTACCCAACAACTGCAGAAAGATATGGTGACAATGGTCCCACCCTATTGCCCACCACAGGTCCATGCACCCAGGCAAGTGCTACAGACCTCCACAATGTAACATTCTGCAAGTAGCATAGCCTAGTCATGCATGATATATGTCACCAGACATGGTGTGATGCGGTAAGGATCATCGTGTACCAGAGGGATGACTGCCCCAATGCAAGACAGTGGTCCAGTTGTACCACTGTGCCATGTGCCCTGGGTTATGTCATATGCTGAGGGGACCACAGCAAGGCAGCCAGTACCTGCACATTGGTACCTCCTCCAAACAGTTGTGGTCCCATACAGATCACGTACTAGCCATGACCTACCTGCTTGTGGGACCCTTGGTGACAGATGCGCTACATAAGACACTGTCACAGGTCCCCTTCCTCCTTGACTACCACTGCTGTCCTCATACATTTGTTCACACCCATACCCCACCCATCTCATGTGGCCCGTGGTAGGCAACACAAACTGCGGCATCCCTGCAACATGCCAGACCATGACCACAAGCAAAGTATGCATGTCTGTAATGTACCACAGTGGTACATGGTATGCTGTGTCACACACCTATACAACGTAGTTACTAGCATTTTCACATGCCATTCCCTACCCAGCAACACTGGCTTGTATGAGTGCTCCTGTTCCACAGCCATGGTCCTATTTGTGGCTTGCTTTTTGTGACTGCAGGCCTCAGTTGCATGGTCATGGTGTCATCTAGAATGCTGCGGGGCCTGTGTCTTTAACTATGGCATGACTAGGGTTGGAAGACCAATATGTGTGGTTATGTAGTACAATGCTCACATTGTACGCCTGCCTCACCCGCACTTTTGTAGGTCCCATATTCATTATGTGTACCCAATGTTGTTGTAGGAGCTGAAGGATGTACTGCATATGGGCAGTCAGAACCAACTCCCCCAATTCTTGCCCTGGAGTAGGCTATGAGGTGACAGAAGAGACAGGAGGCCAGGACATATACCAAGAGGACCCAGCAGCAGGCCCATCCACAGCCAGCAGCTGGCCCAGGCACACTGCAGTAGCACTTGGCAGAGGATCATGATGTGGCCACAGAAACTGGACCACACCCACATAGCACCAGTGGGGCCCCAGCACATATAGAGGATGATCAGCAGGGGGGCTATGGAGAAGGAACCTGGCACCAGGGAGGTGGAGAGAGATACAGCAGTATAGCCTATGTAGCCCCAGGTACAGCAGGAGGAGGAGGAGGACTTGGGGCATATTGTTGTCATTCCCACTGTGGAGGGTGTGGAGCCCTCACAGTGTGCGAATCTGCAAGCATATGTCCAGGGGGTGTCCACATACCTGCATGCCATCCTCCATGACATTGGCCACCTGCGGGGAATCCCTCCAGGCCCTGCTGCATCACATGGACTCCTTTAAGATCATGTGAGCCACCCAGTGCTAGGTTGGAACCCTAGTGCCAGAGGATGCCTTGGGTGGCACTGCATTCTTTTATTGTGGGTGGTTACTGCTTGTTTTTGTTTTGATGTTTTTCTTGTTCGCATGTTCACCCTGTTGTTTGTTCTGTGTGTTCCCTGACTTCCCCAATACAATCTTCCTTGTTTCATACATGACAGTGTGAGCATGTTCCTTTCAGTGTTTTTGATTTATTTATTTAAAATTTTGATAACCGGGAAAGGCACACTGAGCTGAGGCTCATTTCCAGGTGCGACCCTGGGGGAGAGGGTAATAGGAGTTACAGTAGTCAAAATTGATAATAATCAAGTAAAACTGGAAGAACAGGCTTGACAAAGTAAGTCACAATGTGCATGTACACAGTTACATAATTAGATTCAATTTACAAATGAAGTGTGACAGATAGTTTTAATAGATTCCAGCAGGTTGCATTACCGTAGTAGCATTAATATACAAGCTAAAGTCATGATGGGGAGGAGGAGGGGCAGTTGCAGTTGGTGTGTGGGTGATGTTTTAATTGATTTTTGAGTAAGGCTAGGGAGGGAGCAAGGTGAATGGAGTAGGGAAGGTGATTCCAAAGGTCAGGAAGTCTGTAGGAGAAAGCTACCTTTCCTGACTAAGTGGGGCTGGGGGAGAGAGAAAAACAGCGGGAGTCACAGGTTCTGAGATGATAACCTTTTAGATCCAAGTCCTTGATTGGGGTCCCCACTGTCCAGCGGCCATGGTAGGGAATCCAGCTGGCCCACCTGCCTCAGCCCAAATCCAGGTACACCAAAACATCAAGGACTTGGGACTTGTAAGTCACAGCATCTCAGCCCGGGCTTGCCATTGGCTGCCTCCGCTGCTGGCTTACCTCCTATTGGACTGTTCTATCTCTGATACCTATTGCCACTATAACTTAGATTTCGCCTGCTCACAACTTACCTTGCACCTTAACTTGGATTAACATTTTGAATGGTAGAGAATTTTGATGTTGTGCTGATTGTATTACTGAACTGTACCTAATGTCACCTGCTACTGCCTACCTGCTCCTTTCCCCACTCACTCTCCGCCTGAATATTTCCTGTTTTTCCCCCATCTATCTAACCCTCCTTACCTACCTAATGTTTACCCTAGCTTTTTTTCTTTAATTCACTCCAAAATATTCTGTCTGTGCCCTACCCCGCTGGTACCTAATCCCAGACACCCCCCACCAGGATTTCTCCTCTGCCTGCCCCCACTCACACCCCCTATTCTCGCTCTCTATCTTTTGTTTGTAGCCTGACCTTCCCACTGATTTAGTTCATGGTTCTGTTTTAGGACTGCATATCTTGATGCCTGCTGTCTTTTTCTTTCCTTTACATCTAAGTCCTTGATTGGGTTTCCATAGGTCCTGAGGCCGCCGCAGGAAATCCAGCCGGCTGCGCCTGCTCTTCTGCCCACTCGCCTCAATCCAAATCCAGGTACTCAGAAACAGCAAGGACTGGGACTTGTAAACCAGTAATTCGATTGGCCACAGCATCCCAGACCCAGCTTGTCATTGGCTGCCTCCACTACCAGCTTATCTCCTATTGAACTATTCTCTCTGATACTTTTTACCACTATAACTTAGATTTTGCCTGCTTACAGTTTACCTTGCACCTTAGCTTAGTTTAAAATTTCTCCTGCCCACCCTCCCCACCCCATCACTCTTTAAATCCTCTTTCTAAAGACAGTGCTTTGCCCACATTCCCCTTTATATGGCTATTTGGGGACAGACACACTCCCTCTCTTAAAGGAGCTTTCACCATTGCAACAAGTTACCTATACTACTTGCAGTCCAACTGTGTCTGGCTCCCTTGGCTGACTATATATGCTCCCTTTCCTCTACTTTCTAGGCAGCAACCCTGTGTGGCCCCTGACTGGGAGAACCTGCATGGTGACCAGTCATATGGTCATTGGCCGCCTGCCCTAGCACAGCACCAAAGGATCAGGTCCCTGCTGAACAAGCCCACTCTTGCACACACTAGAAGTGGGACTCCCCTTACTGCCCCTCTAACCTGGACAATCAGCAGAGCACAATCTTGCCTAAAATGCTGGGATATCTGAAGCTGGTACTACTATTAATCCTTGTCCTTATGCTAGGGGCTGAAGTTGGCAGGCTTAGTGCAGCACCACCTAAGCACCTGTTAACAATCTCAGGCACATCAATGCTCAACAGTGTTAATACAAGAGGAACATTAACAAATCTCCACTTGGCACGCCAGCAAACCCCCTCCACAAGGTTACATACTTCAGGCGGTTCCACTATGCTGCGGCGACAAATGTCATGTCGACCGAAGGCACAGAGGCAGCACGACACTGCCAATTGGCATTGTGCTGTCACTTGGGATTTGGAACAAGTGTTTCTGTGGGGGCTGCCACACACACACACACACACACACACACACACACACACACACACACCCCCATGTGGAGGCTCTGCCCACACTCCTGTACTATAGATTACTAACTCCATTCGGAGTTAGTTTGGAGATGGGGGCAAACACCTTCCTGGTACCAGTGTTGGGTAGCAGAGACCATCACAGAGACTGCTGACAGTGTCGCTGTGATGGTCTTCACTGCGTGGTCGGTATATGACCTCAGGCACCCCCCATTATACCCTTAGCTGTCCTGCTGTATTGTCAGACCATTGCTGATGCCACCAATCACCACAGGCTCACTAGTCCAAGCAAGCTGGCTCAACTTGGGTGCTATGGACAGGCTACCTAAGGAAACTGATCATAATCATTCTTCTACTTTCCAGGAACATGCACCCTAACCCTGGACTTCCAGGCACAAGCACCATTACAAGGCTTGGACACCTCAAGATTGTCTCATTGAATATTGGTAGCCTATTTCCCAGGCTATCACAGTTCCAGGCTTGGGTGGAGCTACTCAAATCAGATATCATTGTACTCACTGAGACCTTGCTCTCACCTAAGATTCCTGATGGCACTGTAGCCCTAGATGGCTATACCACTTTCTGTCAGGACAGATTAACTAAGCGGAGTGGTGGCTGCCTGGTCCACATCTGCAACAATATCAAAGGTCAGTGCTGCCTAGCAGCCTGTGCACTAGACAGGCTCAAATACTAACCCTAAAACTCATCACAGGCTGTCAAAGAAAGGTGCTAGTGCTCTCCATGGTATACTTAAGCCCATGGAAAGCATGCATCTGGCCTAGAGCAGTTCATTTATAACCAAAGGCAGCTCAGGCAAAACTGACTGCAGGTTGTAGTCGGTGACTTCAATATTAACTGGCTATCCCCAGATCCATCAGCCTTCAGAGACCACATTTCAGGCCTCTACTACACCCAGATAGTAACCCAAGCTACCAGACATAACTACTGGACAGGTACAAATACCCTAATTTACTGGTTTCTCTTCACCTGCCGGGAGGTATCACTGAGGTATCAGTCTTACCAGTGTCCCTCAGTTGACCAGTCCCCTGTGATGTGCACCTGGGCCAATAGATTCACTAAGTGCACTCCACAGCACACAAGAAATCACTCACTAAGAAAAAGGCAGTTGGAACATTTCAAACAGTACTTGCAGCTGGCTGACTGGTCCCCGCTTGATAAAGCCAAGGATAGAAACCTAGCCCTAGATTACTTCTGCACAATTTTCACTAATGCTTGCAACATCTTTGCCCCTTACAAGTCCAAAAAAGTAAGAGGGACTGCTAAGCCCTGGCTCTTATGCTCCCTCATTGAGTTTATGTGCCATTGAGACTACCTATAGCACAAGGCCAAAGCTACTGGGAAACAGGCTGACCATATCGCTTACAAGGCAGCCAAAAATAAATGCACAAAACTAGTAAGGGAGGCCAAAACCTCATACTATAATGATCTCCTAAGCAGGAACTGGGGTTGCAGAAGGGACTTTGGGACTATGAAATCCCTTATGGACAGGGTTTCCAGGGCACCACCTGACCTAATTGTTACTACATCAGGGACTCTGTAGAAGCCTAGTGACATTGCAAATGCCTTCAATCTAGCCTTCACTGACCTCAGTGCTGTGCTGCCCAGTAACTACCTTTCCACTGCAGTGCCTGGACAGCTTCTCCTGAATGACCTACCTCCTCCACCCCATAGCAGTATATCACCATTCTACTTCAGACAGATATCAAGAAGTGGGACCATAAAATATGCTAAGTGGGTCTTGGGTAAGACAAGAATGGGGAGTAATTTAATTGATATGAAGCTGGTAGCCCTCAACCTAAGCAAACTGGCTGCTTCACTCACTAAAATCTTCATAGCTTCTTTAAGAACAGGAGTGTTCTTGGACAAATGGAAGCCAGCACTCATCACCCCTATCTTTAAAGGTGGAGACAGAACACATCTGTCTAACTACAGGCCTGGTTCTGTATTACCCCATCTCTCCAAAGCCCTGGAAAGAATGGTATCTGACCAACCTACAGAGTACCTAGACAAGTACAATCTCCTTTGCTTACAAAAGCAAGTGTTTTGAAAAAACACTGTACCCTAACAACCCTGTCTGACTACACTACTCAGCTCTATGATGCATTAGATCAAGATATCTCAGTGGGGTCTATCTTCATAGACATCACAAAAGCCTTTGATACTGTTAACCACCAACTTCTACTGAACTGTCTATTATCCACTGACCTGTCTACTAATACTGTAGCCTGGTTTAACAGCTACCTCTCCCACAGAACACAATGTGTGAGAATTAGCAGAAACCTTTCGGAACTACAGGAAGTGAGCTTTGGAGTCCCACAAGGATCAATACTCAGACCACTGCTATTCAGCCTTTTTATTAATTCCCTACCATCCACTTGCCTGGCATGCATGGATGCCATCATCGCAGTACCTGGCAGAGATTTGTCAAAAATTACAACTGAACTACAAGCTAACTGCCAAAGGCTAGAGATGTGGTTTGCACAGAATAAACTCTTGCTCAACTATAAAAAAAACACAGGCATACTCTTCACGATACCTCACAACAAAAAGTATGGCCCACTTCTAATACATAGCCATAAAGGTGAAACACGGGAGTAAGTAAGCACATTTAAATACCTGGGTGTACACCTGGATGACACCCTCACCTTCTCCACACACATTGACAAGGTCATAAAATCAGTTAACACCAAGCTAGGAGTTCTGTACCACCACATGCATGCAACAACACCTGTTACTTTGAAATTAGTCATGTGCAGCTCAGTGTTGTCTACCACTGATTTTGAGCTGGTGATCTACGGGGCTGGCTCAGATACTTCACTGGAAAGAGTCAAAACCCTCCTTAATAAGGCCTGTAGGCTGGTCCTTGGCACTGACTATCTAACCCACACTTCTGCACTATACAAAGATACTGGCTGGCTCCCCCTCCATCTCAGAATACAATACCAGACCTGCCTGCTGGGTAAAAAAATCACCACTAGGGCTTACACCTGAGTCAACCACAAATATGTTTAAAAATACTCAACTCACTAGACACATGAGAAGTGTGATAAAGGGGGATTACTGGTGCTCTTTAATTGCCCAATGCTCGTTCAGTGATCCCTATCTTATCGAGGACTTAAGTGGTTTATTGACCTCCCCACCAGCAGGGGTCAGATAATTTTTTGGGGTGGAAGTCAAATACTTCCATGGGTTGAAATTTCAAAGTCATTCCAGATTTGCTGGAGTCAAAATACTTCCAGGTGTCAACTTTTGGAAGTCAAAAATAGTTCTAGACAGTCCACAATTTTTGGAAGTCAAAATAGAGTCCCATTCTACCCAAACAACCCCCCCCTTCACCCAAGCACTGAATTTGCTTGACCCTTCCTCCCCTCTCTCATTGTCATTGATACAGTGGCTGAACTGCCTGAGCTGACAGATATTTATATTTTTTCCCTTCTGCAGATCAGACCAATCCAAAGCAGGCATTTTCAAACATAGTTAGAAATGCAGCGAATTTTTAATCTGCTGACGCAGTGAATGTAAAGTGGCCACTTCACGTTGGCGGAGCACAACGTAAAAAGGACACTACAAAGTGCTCACTTCGTGTTATCATTATTACTTTGCTTTGCCATTATGCCTTAACATGAAGTAAGGCAAAGTGAGAAGTAAATAGGCAGCCCCCCACACATCACATGGCTTACAGTACCGTAAGTCACATGCTTTAGCCAGGCAGGAAGGAAGTGAGTCTGAGAAGCAGTTTCACTTTCTTCTTTGCATTCGTAGAGGGAGAAGGCTTTGTTTAGAGAGTGTAGTAGGGAGTGAAAGAGCTTGATTGCCGCGTGCCTTTGACTAGTGAAGAAAACCAAAAGCTTTTTTAAAAGCTATATCTTCTTTATTTAATTTTTGTATTGTATTTGTGGAGCATGCACAAATATAGGTCAGAGTTCTTAACAGATTGTTTCACTGCTGCTTTCCAGAGATTCACCACGTTACATAGTTATGATGTTGCACCTAACCTAATATGTGGGTGCCTTACTTTTACGGGAATGTTTCTTACTCCACATGTCCTTACATAGTGCAATACATTTCTGTGAAAACCGCCCGTAATTTCATTACAGTGTGTTACGTCACAGAGGAATTCCTGTTCAGAAAAGCTGCCCTTTCTCAGCAACATTAGGACGTGATGCTGGGGGGGGGGGTGCATGCTCCACTATAGTGAATGCCCGGCAGCTATCCGAATGTTTCTTTATGTTATAATGTTCACTTTGTGGTGAAATGTGGGCATGTTTCCACTAACAAGGCTCTTGTTACTGGAAACGTACCCACGTTTCACCACCAACTGACCATTATAACATAAAGAAACATTTGGAAAGCTGCCAGACAATCAGACATTCACTATAATGGAGCATGTACCCGTGCTCTCCCTGGCATCACGCCCTAACATTGCTGAGAAAGGGGGGGCAGAATGTGGGTGGCTTTTCTGAATGGTAATTGCTCCATCACATGACACACTGTAATGAAATGATGGGCAGTTTTCACAGAAATATATTGCACTCTGTGAAGCAAGAAATATTCCATTGGGAGTAAGGCTCTCACATATTAGGTTATGTGCATCACCATAACTATGTAATGTGGTGAATCTCTGTAAAGCAGCAGTGCAACAATCTGTTGAGAACTCTGACCTATATTTTTTAATGCCATGTTACAACTTCCTTTACTTACATCCTGACTGACTGAAATGATACGAGAATTTGCAGTAGTTGAGTCTGCTGTACTATCTTTTTTCATGTGTGAAATAATGAAATGAACATTCCTTTTAAATTGGTGCTGACCAGGTCTTTGTCATTATTTTCCTCTGTTTTTCTCCATTACATCAGTTAATTGTTATATATCACTCCTGTTGTTAATTAACAGTTATGCATCAGGAAGTGTTTTATGAAACCACGGAACAATGGTTATTGAAAAGCAGCTGCAAATAAATTCAAACCTGGTCAGAACAATATTGGAAGGCATGCTCCTTTTTTTTTCATGCATTCAAAAAAGTAGTCAACTAAGTAAAGCAGACATAAATTGTGAAAGAAGCATGTCATTCAAGTCAAGACTCAGAGGTAACTAGTGCCTGTGGCAATGTAAAGTAGCATAAAAAAGTAAAGTTCAAAATTGTCACGGCATTCTTGCAATGCTGCTTTAATTGTAATGTCAGTATGACATCATGAGCTCACAACAATCACACAACACACAAAAGTGGCACAGAATCCCCAGATTTTTTCTGCAGGCCCAAAATGCATCTTCCTTGTGTGCAGAAAATTGACAAGTGGTAACACAGTGAAATGAGAGGTTTCAGCACATACAAAGTCCCCCAGAATTAATGGCACACTCAGTCATGCGCGCAGTGGTGGCTCAGAGCCCCCAGATATTTTATACAGGCCCAAAATGCATCCTCCTTGTGTGCAGAAAATTTACAAGTGACAACACAGTGAAATGGGAGTGTTTCAGCACATACAAAGTCCCCCAGTATAAAATGATGACCGTGAGTGTCCTGATGCTGGTCAAATGTGCTCTATGAGGTGATTCGAGCAAATGCAATGTGATCATCTCAACTGGATTGAAGCGTGCCCTTTGGCTATACACTAATAGTAACCTTGGTAGTATATACATATATATATATATATATATATATATATATATACATGTTTGTGGATTTTGTAGGTGAGGAGGGGGTTGACATAGACATGTACTCATGATACTGTTCTGCATCACAGGTCACAGAAACTGTTGGTGTGCACATTCCAGTGCTCAATGAGAATTGTTTGCACTGAAATTGGAAATAGATAACTCTCAAGCACATGAAGGTAAGTATTTTTTTGGGTGGGTGGGGAGGATCACATTTGCTGGTTTGTCTGTAATGGTTTCTTTTCTTTTTTTTTTATTTAATGTTTATTAGAAGTTTTACATACATATATGAGACAGAACAAGAGAAATTATCATAGTATACAGTCCTTCCGAAACAAAGAGTCTGTCTCACCCCCTTCAACCTCCACTCCCCTTCCCTAAACCCCCCACCGGCCCAATCAAACCATAATGTACATGACACAAGCATTAGTTATCTGTCAACACTATCTAAATTCTGAACCGATTAAATGGAGTACAGTGTGTGAAAGGGATCCCTAGATCTTGTTGTACTTAAGCAGTTTGTGGTGGAGGCTGGCACTCATTTTTCAGTCCTGAGATTCCCCAGTAGTTCATTAAGCCACTCATTGTAGGACAGCACTTCCGAATCTTTCCAGTGTCCAAGTTTTTAAAAAGATATTGCAATAATATATATATATATAATATTTACGCTTTATAACTCTTAATGTAGAATAATCTCCTAATACACAAATTTCAGGGATAAATCAATCAGAAATGCCCAAAAAGGAGTCAGCCTTAGCTTGAATTGTTTCCCAAATAGGTACGACTTTTGAACAACTCCAAAAAATGTGAAGGAGTGAACCTTCTTCCAGGGAACACCAGGTACATAAATTGGATTCGATCAAGCCCTATTTGGCCAATTTTGGGGGGGAGTAATATAAATTATGTAAGATATGAAATTGTGTGAGACAGAGTCTGTCCTGTGTAATAAAACTTGGCAGTTGTGCCACAAGGAGGACCAATCTAAATTCAAAAGAGGAAACAAAGAGGTCCAATATTTCATGGGGCCTTGACATTGGGGGAAACGCTATTCAAAAAGAACAGCGTATATTTTAGAAATTGCCTTGGGAGGATGGCTTAATACATGAAGATCCCGATGTAAAAACAAACTGTTTGGTGCAGGTGGGGAATGGCCCAAAACCTTGATGAGGAGATGCTTAAGTTGACAAATCTTAAAATAGCAAGAAGAGGGAATTTTGAATTTGGACATAATGTCTGAGATAGAGAGCCAGGAGTTCTCATTTTTCTGGAGTAGGGATGGAGAGCCATTCACCACCTGTGGTAACCAACTGGAAGGGATGGGTTTGCCATCAAGTAGAAATAGAGGAGTGTTCCACACTGATTGGGAAAGGTTGTGATGAGGTTTATATTGTAAGGACATACAGAGTTTTGCATGTATGTAATGGTTTCTTATTTTGTTACTTCTTCACAGATTTCATCGGCATCCTTCTGGAGTCCGGTTGTTGTTAGTGGTGGTCATGATCATCTAATGAAATGACTTCTGCATGTTGCATGTGTGCCCAAGCCTGGGGGAGAGGGGTGCCTGATGTTAGAAACATAGAATTTGACGGCAGATAAGGACCACTTGGCCCACCCAGTCTGCCCATTTCCCTGCCTACTGGATAAGCTGCAGATCCTAGTTAACCAGCAGCCTACTTCTTCCTACCTCCACCCCCTAGAATGGCCTTATAACTTTCCCATGCATGTTTGAATTCCACCACTGATTTTGACTCCACAACCTCCTCCAGAAGGCCGTTCCATCCATCCACAACCCTCACTGTGAAAATATACTTCCTTAAATTACCTCTGAGCCGCCCCCCCATCTTCAAATTGTGCCCTCTTGTTCTTGCACGCCTCTTTTTTTGAAAGATGCTACCCTCTTGGACTTTGTTGATTCCCTTGAGGTACTTGAACATTTCTATCATATCCCCCCTCTCCCTCCTTTCCTCGAGGCTATACATATTAAGCTCCTTTCGTCTCTCTTCATATGTTTTCCAGTGCAGACCCTGCATCATTTCAGTTGCCCTGCTCTGGACAGCTTCCATCCTGTCTATGTCTTTGCGGAGATTGGGTCTCCAAAACTGCACACAGTACTCCAGATGGGGTCTCACCAGCTGTCTGTACAGAAGGATAATAACTTCCTGTTTTCTACTGGTGATGCCTCTCCCTATGCATCCCAGTATCCCCCCAGCCCTCCTTGCTGCCCTCTCACATTGCTTGCCCACCTTTAGGTCATCTAATATGACTACCCCCAGGTCCCTTTTCATTTTTGTTGTTGTTAGTATCTCACCCCCCATTGTGTACTCTTCCCCTGGGTTTTTGTTTCCCAGGTGCATTACCTTGCACTTCTTAGCATTGAATCTAAGCTGCCATACATTGGACCATTCCTCTAACCTTGCCAAGTCCCTTCTCATCCTTTCCACCCCACCCTGTGCATCAACTCTATTTGCAGATCTTTGTGTCATCTGCAAAGGAGACATACTTTCCTTCAGTCCCTCTGCAATGTCCTTACAAAGACATTGAAGAGGACCCGGTCCAATACTGAACCCTGTGGCACCCACTAGTAACCCTCCTTTCTTCTGAGTGAACTCCATTTACTATTACTCTCTGTGTCCTATTCTCCAGCCAATTCTTTACCCAGGCTGTCATCTTGGGACCCACTCCCAGGCTGGCTAACTTGTATATTAATGTTTGTGTGGGACTGTGTCAAATGCCTTGCTAAAGTCTAGGTAGGCCATGTCACAGCCCCTCCCTGATCTACTACTTTGGTCACCCAGTCAAAGAAATCTATCAGATTGTCTGGCATGACCTTCCGCTGTGAATCCATGCTGCCTTGGGTCCTGTGCCCCTCTGGCCTCTAGATACTCCACAATTCTTTCCTTCAGAAGTGATTCCATCATTTTCCTTATCACTGAGATTAAACTAACAGGTCTGTAGTTTCCTGCTTATGCCTTGCTCCCACTTTTGTGAAGGGGAATCACATCTGCCCTCCTCCAGTCCTTGGGTGCCACCCCATCTTCCCATAATTTGTTAAAAAGGGTAGTCAGTGGTGTCACTAGTTCTACCCTTAGTTCTTTTAGAATTCTGGGATGACTCTCAGCAGGCCCCATTGCTTTGTCCACCTTCAGTTTTAAGAGTTCTTTCAGAACTCTTTCTTCTGTAAATGGGCTGGTATCAACTTCTGTATCCAGAGTGTTTCTACTGTTTGTTTTATGTACCTCCCTCTCTTCATTTGTAAATACTGAGCAAAAATATTTGTTTACTATCTCTGCCTTTTCATAGTCTCCCTCTGCCCACCCTCCTCCCTTTATTAAGCCTCAGTATCCCTCCCTTGGTCTTCCTTCACTCCCTGATGTACCTATAAAAGGTTTTATCCCCCTTCTTAACTGAGTTGGCTATCTTTTCCTTGGTTTTGGCCTTTGCTGTTCTGACTGCCTTCCCTGCCTCCTTTGGCTTTAATTGATACAGTTCTCTGTCCTGCTCCTTCTGCGATTCCTTGTGCTTTCTGAATGCTTTCTTTTTCTCTTGAACCTTCACTGCCACTTCCTTTGAGAACCATAGTGGTTTCTTACATCGTTTTGTTTTGTTTATTTGCTTCACACAAAGGCTTGTTACCTCTGTGATGGCAGTTTTTATTATTCCCCATTGTTCTTCCACCCCTTCTTCCTGCCCATTTGCTAGTGCATTCCTTAGGCACTCACCCATTTTGGCAAAGTCAGCCCTCCTAAAGTCCAGTACTTTTGCCTTTGTATGGCTTGATTCTATTGCTGTGTTTATTGTGAACCATACTGTTTGATGGTCGCTAGTTCCAAGATGGCTACCCACTTCTACATCTGTGATCCTCTCTCCATCTCCATTTGAGAGAATCAGGTCTAGGATTGCTCCCTCTTGAGTGGGCTCCAATACTAGTTGTCTAAGGCATGCCCCTGTAGGGCATCTAGAATAACTCCACTCTTCGAAGTGGCTGCTGCAACTGCACTCCAGTTAACATCTGGCATATTCAGATCACCCATCAGCAATAACTCCCCTTTTTCTGCCATTCTAAGTATACTTTCTATCATTTTCTTGTCCATGTCCTCCCCCTGAGAAGGGGATCTGTATACAACCCCTGTGTGGATTGTGGTGCCATTGCCTGTCTCTAAATTTACCCACAGTGCTTCTTCTCCTCCCTGTTTACCCTTTTGTTCTGTTGCTTTTATTCCTTCCCTTATGTAAGGAGCTACTCCTCTCCTCTTTTACCCTCCTGTCCCTCCTGTAGATAGAGTATCCTGGTATGTTTACATCCCAGTCATGGTTTATATGTGTACCATGTTTCTGTGACTGCCACGATATCCAGATGTTCCTCCTCCATCAAGGCCACTAATTCAGGAAGCTTGTTACCCAGACTACAGGCATTGGTACTCATTGCTCTCCATTTTTGATGGCTTTACCTTCCGTTGCAGCATCCCTACTGACCTTTCTACCTCGGTCTTTTCTCATTTAGTACCCTGTTTTGTAGGGAGGCTGGGATTTTCCTGCTGCTTATCAGTGCCTCCCCCTTTGACTAGTTTAAAAGCTTGCCAATGAAGCATTTAAACCAATTGCTCAAAAGACTTGTTCCCTTCCTGGACAGATGCAGACCATCCTGCCAGTATAGGCTTGTGTCCCTCCAGGTAGAACCCCAGTCACCAATGAAGCCAAACCCCTGTGCTCCACACCATTTTTTCAACCATTCTTTAAACTGCATGGTGCTAATTACCCTCGCCTCCCCCATGCCATTGACAGGCAGCACCTCTGAGATGGATACTGTGTGTGCTACTTGTCTTAGGCCCCTCCCCAACTCTGCAATGTCCTCCTGCACTGCTCTCATCTCATGATGAGCCAAGTCATTTTTCCCTAGGTGGACAATTACATCCAGCTCAGACTCCCTTGCAGTAGTTCTCGTGATCCTGAGGATGCGCTTCCTGTCCCTCCAAGCCATGGCACCAGGCAGGCACTTTACTTCAGTTTTCCCAGCTTCCCCCATTTCTATCCCCCTAATAATTGAGTCCCCCAACAGGAGCTGCTTCCTTTCCCTGTGGTGTCCTCTGCCTCCTTCCTGTGGGCCTCCCTTGTGACAGTTGTCATCAGTCTTCTCTGCGGGTGCATCCATAGGGGAGCTATGCTCCCCCAGAATGGTGTATGGATTGTGGAGTGGAACAATTGACTGGGTGTGCCTTTGTTCGACCATCCTTACCCCCCCTGAGACCACTGTGGTCCAACTGCTGTGCTTTCTTTGCAATGTCTGAGGTAGTGGTGGTGGTGCTAGTGCTCCCTGGATGGGGGAGGTTCCCTTCCTACTGTCCAGTGTGGCCTGGAGAAAGGTTTCCTTACTACTGTCCAGTGCAGCCTGAAGATGGGCAACTTCCTGCCTCAGGGCAGAGAGTTGTCTGCAAATAGGGCAGCATCTCAGCCTCCCAGTTTGACAGAACAGCAAAGCATCTGGACGTTTTGCAAAAAAAGCAATGAATGACTTCTTACAACTTAATTGTTATTTCCCTCCCTGGTTCTGAATCTCAAGTCAAATTACATTGAAACCCACATCTTGCAACTAACACAACCTGGCCCAGATATTCAAAAGGGTTGCGCATGGGCGCAACAGTGTTGCACCATGCACAACCCACTGATGTGCCCTGGTGTGATATTTAAAAGGGAAAAGTGCGCTGCACAAATCCCGATGCGCCGGAGTGCATGAGTAATGTATGCAGGCACAGGTGGGGGGATGTGCCCATGCATAACCTGCACAGCCCGATATTCAGCCTGGGATGTGCAGAGCCATGCATGTGCAACCCCCCTACCTGCGCCTGCACAAAGTTATGCCTAAAAAAAGGAACAAGTGATGGCCACCCACAGGTGAGCTGCTGCATTGCAGGGCACAACACAGCAGCTGCCACCTGTGGGTGGCCACCCGAGTTCGTGCCGCACCTGGTGGCGCCCCCCCATGCCCCAATCGCAAGCATCTATAATCCCCCCCAGTCCGATATCCCTGGTGGTCCAGTGGACAGCGATGAGCCCGATCGCGGGCGTCACTGTATTCCCCCAAGCTCGATATCCATGGTGGTCCAGTGGACCGTGATGAGCCTGATCACAGGCATCACTGTATTCCGCCTCAAGCCTGATATCTCTGGTGATCTAGTGTACCCCACCCACCCACCCACTGGCCCCACTACCCTGCTCCCCGTCAGCCGGTGGGCAGCAACACCACCCACCTGCTGCCCGCTGACTGACAGCTTCGATGAGACTGCATGCCCATTGGTTCAGAGCATGGGCAATGGTGGGCATTACCTTCCATACGTACTAGTCAGTCCAGATATGGGGAGGCGAGGTGGTGGGGCTCAGTGGGAGGGTGGGTGGGGCACTAGATCACCAGGGATATCGGGCTTGGGGGGGATACAGTGATGCCTGCGATTGGGTTCATCGCGGTTCACTGGACCACCAGGGATATTGGACTTGGGGGAGAGGTTATTGATGCCCACAATCAGGGTACAAAGAAGTAAACTGGACCACCAGGGCTATTGGCCATTTTTATTCACTTACGGGACTTCCCGTGATCAGGCTGCAGGGGGCGTCGGTCCCGATGACAGCTGACTGGTAGGGCGACAGGTGCAAGTAGTCAGGGATTGGCGCATCTGCATGCTAATTGCATGCAAATAGGGTCATAATGAGATGCAAATGGCCCCCTGTGCACCTTGCATAAATTATAGCCCCATTTGCATGTCCCCCTTTCAATATCGCAGGTGCTGTGCATGGCGCAATGACACTTGCGCCACCACATCTCCATGCTCCACTCTGACCACTTGCGCTGGCGCAGTGCCACTATGCCATGCACAGTGGGGGTGGCCAGAGTGCGATATTCAAAGCAGTTGCGCCATAGCGCAGCTCCATTGAATATCGCCCTGGCCACACCCGTGTACAACAAAGTTGAGTTGCACCCAGGCTTGTGCCACAGCCTGGCACAGTTTGAATATCCGGGCCCCTGTGCGCAATATTTGCTGCAGTCTTTCCAAAACAATGATACTGATGAAATAAAATCTTCATACTTACCAGAATGGATTTCACATGGATATTCCATCGGTTCCTCTCTGTATGGTACAGCTGCAGTACCATTCCCACAAGGTTTTAGCTATGGAGACTTTTTTTGTTAACCTGTAAAAGAAACAAAATAAGTGTAGCGTATGTGTTTTACCATTGTGGCTCTGAGAAGCTACAGAAAACAAAACATACAACTAAAGGAAGTGAAGCAACATAACAAACATGAGTAAACATACTCACTTTATGGTCTAAATATTAAGAAGTTTTGTGTCTGTGGCTGATGGATGTGGTGGTCCGGACAGACTCAGGCTCAGTGGTGGTAGTGGCTAACAGCAGTCCCAGTGGTGGTGGTGGTGGTGGTGGTCTGGGGGTGGACAGACTCAGGCCCAGTGGTGGCAGTGGCTAACAGCAGTACCGGTAGAGGTGGTGGTCTGGGGGGCCACACCGCCTTTTAAAAACTTCAGTTAAAACCTGCCAACATTAACCGCATCTTCATCCTCATAAAGAAAGCTGCCCTCACAGTCATCAATGTCTGAAGTCTGATGACTGGGAAATACTTTCTCCATTGTGTCTTCATCTACGTCAGTGGTGTGCCATTTCAGGCAGCCACTGCTTGTGCCACCAGGATGGTCCATTTCCACATCACCAAAACCACCATGACTAGGCCGGGGTATGAATAACAAGGTTGCAGTCTGTGCTGAAATGTGCCTCTCATTTATTTTAATGAATGTTAGCAAACTAACATTTTCAGGAGACAGGTTTGTCCTACGATCCCTTACTATTGCACCTGCTGAGCTGAATACCCTCTCGACACCTACACTGGAGGGTGGGCATGTGAGGTTCTTCAGTGCCACTGCAGTCAACTCTCGCCATTCGCTGACCTTTCCACTCCAGTACAAAAGAGGATCTTCAGTTATTGCCAGATGCCTGTTTTCAGACAAAATGACTCAATCATTCTCTGTGCCACACTAAGTCCAGTTGTTGATGCATCATCCTGTTCTCCCGAATCATTTATTCCACAAATACCCTCTTGGGACAAAGCCTCCCAAAGCAGGTTGACACCAGTAACTTTGGATGACAGACCACCTGGAACTGCAGTCCCCTTCCCCTTGCAGGATATGCTTGATGGTCCTCCAGGTACACCTTCAGCCGAATTATGCTGCTAAGGTTTGCAGACCTTGGCAAGTGACTTCTTTGCCCCATGAACCAAGCACACCAGTTGACCACTGATATTTTTTACCTGTTCAGTCCCTTCCTCCAGTTCTGATGCAATTCCATGTTTGTATCATGGGTCCAGCATTGTTGCTACGGCAAAGTTGTCACTACGCTGAATGCTCACAACGTGACGATTCAGGTTGAATACTGTCAGCATGTGTTGCAGCAACATACTGCTACTACCATCTCCGACAACATCAAGGCTATGCTGTACATTCACCAATGTCTGCCTCAGCACCCGCAGCAGTGGAATTGATTGGCTAATGGAGACAGACTCGCCACTCACTGCCTGTGTGGCATGTTCAAAAGGCCACAAAATTGTTATTACAGAGACCATGAGGTGCCACTGTTCAGTCGTCATAGACATGGAGTCCCCAGAACTGTCACGGTTAGTGTGCATCACAAGATATTCTGAGATGGCTTTGTATTGTTCATACAACCTCACTGTCATGTATAAAGTGGAGTTCCATCAGGTGACAACTTACAGCTTCAAACGGTTCTGAGGCAGGCTGTTTTGTGTCTGCAACTGCTGCAGTTGATCAGGGGCCTTTCCAGATCTTGAAAAGTGAGAGCAGCTATGTCGTGCAACGATCAGCATTTCCTTTACATCAGGGTGCTGCAGAAACTCCTGAACCACAAGATTTAAACAGTGGGCCATGCATGGAACATGAAAAAAAACACCATTCATGATGCATTTTAGCACATTTGACCCATTGTCACTTGCTATGAATCCAGCTCTCTGGGACAGAGGGTTTAGCCATTTGTCAGTTTCAGTCAGTGCCATGTCCAACATGTCCTCACCAGTGTGTTACCAGGTCACATTGTGCATAGCAATCGTTGTATGCTGTCGAATTCCTGAAAGATTGCCACCATGACAATCCACCTTACTGCACTGATTATTCACACTACCAACAACACAAACAACCCCCGCCACCTGCGCCCAGTGTGCAGTTATACACAAATATGAACTCCCCACTGTTTTGCCACTTGTCCACATATCCATACTTAAATGGATGAATGGAGAGGAGGAATGTTGAAGGGCATGTCTTACTGAGTCGGAGACAGTGTGGAACAACTCAGGGACAGCACGGGTAGAAAAGTATGTCCTGGGTGGGACTTTCCATTTTGGATTGGCACATACAGCAAACCACCGAAACCCAGAATTCTCCACAAAGGAGAAGGGCAAAAGATCAATTGCCAGCATTTCCGCTACAGCAGCATTAAGTTCTCATAACACTGTATGATTCGGGGGGAGTACTTCAGCTTATGCGCAAAAACACTGTAACGTGAGCTGACTTAAACGTTTTACATGGGGTGTGATCACAAATGATTGTGCTCTGTGATGAGTGACATTGGCAGGGGGTGGAGTGTGGACATTTGATGAAAACGGTTGCACGGGTGATGATGACAAACCCAGAAATGCTGTTATTTTGCCAGATTTGCCAACCTGAGTTGATATATCACTTGCACTAGACATACTGCATTCACCACCACTGCCACCACAACAACTGTTACTCTCACCAGCACTGGCAACATATCAAACTCATTATGGTCCTCCACCTCATCATGCCTGTAGTAATCTTCTGCTCTTATTACCTCACTACTGCACACGTTTAATTTACTACTGGACTTAACAGTCATGGAAGGGGATAACATGCTCACTATGGTTGTCGGTGACGAGGGTGAATGCCTCACTGTGGTATTAGCTGTCAGCTTGTGCTGGGTTCACAGTGCCAAGTGCCTATTCTTAAGATGCGTATGCTGTCCTCCTGTGGCAAGATTGCTCCTCTTTTTACCTCGACTCACATGCAAATGGTAAACCTGGCAGATTGCAACTGACTCACCATTTGCATTTTGAACAAAAAAATCCCAAACAAGGGTTTGTGATGCTCTGCTTCTAACATGTCCATGATGTGGCTTATTTAAGTCCGTTATTTTAAGCACTGAAGTGGGGAGGGCACGTGATGTTTCGGGCACTGCACACCTAGACTGCAACTGACCACCATAACTAGCTATCATATTTATTACTAGGTCATCATCATTAACTAAAACCGGTAGATCACAAGTTTTTATGGGGGTGTGGGGGGGTTCCTGCAACCAGACGCAGACACAGCCACTTTGAATTTCTTTTTCTCCGGTTCCCAACTGGGGTCAATTACATCATCATCATATTCATCAACGTCACGCACATTCACATCTTCTGCTTGGATGCTAGCATGTGGACTGCATGTTGCAACAACAGCAACATCATCATCATCATCCCATTCATCATCAGCATCTACACAACCATCACATGATATTTTTTCACCAAACTGTGAATCACTTCATGGAAAATGCATGACATTAACTGCCATGGTGGACAAAATATCACATTGTATACTGTCTTTGACATGATTATCAGAATCCTCAGGTTCAGTTACTGGGATGTTACTGGGAAGTATGACATCATCTATGCTGCCACTCACTTGCACTGGTTCACACTAAATATTTTTGGATATGGTACACTGGTCAGAATTAGAGCTTGATGCAACAATACTAATAATACTACCACCACCACTAACACCAGTAACACTAACACCACTGGCTGGGAAAACATCATCTCTTCCATCTATGAGTGAAGCTACTGATTGGGCTGTAAAAGACATTGCAGGAGAAATACCTTTCCTCACATCAACAATGCACTTCTGCATCTGCGTACTGCTACCATGCCCACAGACTATCTTACTGCCAACACTGCCATGGTGAGAAACAGCTTTGCTTGCACATCTATTTGCGGGAATTTTGGGGGATCAAGCACAATATTATAACGAAATTCAGATTTCGATACATTCACACTCTGACTGGGGGGACGCTGGATGTGAAGCCAAAAAAACAACTGTAGCTTCAGCAACAGATAAGAGACTAGTCCATCACGCAATGAAAACAACTTCAGTAACCAGTGGTGCAGATGAGGTCACAAAAACAATCCAATTTGGTAAACAAATCCTTTTGCACGTGGGGGTGGGAGGAGAGCACTGACTGCAGTGTAGATTTTTATGGCAGTACAAGCAGCAAAACAAAGACCAGATACTGTGAACACAGTACAAAATCAGGCAGCTGCAGTGGATAGCAGGTTCACACTGCTGCGCCTGCAATTACACTAGTCTGTGGCACAATAAAAGGTGTAATATTTGATGTCACGCAACACTGCACACACAGAACAGTTTCTCTACAATGCTGAACCAGTAATGCATAGCAAATGCAAAAGTCTAGTACTATGCCACGTAAAGTATTGTAATGTAAACAACCTGAAATTATGAACTGCTGCACCAGATCCACACAACAAACAGCAAGTAAATTTCAGCTATTACTGTGTACATTAACACAGTCAGTTATATAACACACATTCACTGTCTTTCACTACACACACCCAGTGTTATAAATTAACATTCAAGATCCACACAAAAACAAAAACGCTCGATGATATGAGCACAGGAGGGTTTCCTACAATCGATGAACTAAAGTTAAAGCCCTAAAAAATATGCAAAAATGCTTTTTTAACAGCTTTTAGAAGATTTAAATCACAGACAGCTATCAGAGCATAGTCTTCTACTTTTTTCTATACATACTACCCAGAACTGAGGCTGTGCAGATCAATATAGAGTCCATGTGACCTGAAATCCCATGAATCACTGCAAAATTCACCTTCAGAGCTTAAAAACAAGGTGAAATGAGGTGAAGTGCATTGTTCTCAATGCACTTCGCCTTAAAATATGGTGGAGTAGTGGTCTGGGAAGGAGGAGTAACATGAAGTCATCATTTTCAATGAACTTCGAGTTACTCATTATAACACAAAGTACTCTGCTTCGCATTGAGGAGCACTCTGCGAATCCGCCTTTGCTCCATGAATCACTTCGTGGAGCGGATTGAGCCCACTTCACCCACCACTATCTGTGAGCCATAATACTGGTAAATAGCTTGCAGTCCATACTGCAGACTGATAGCAAGTGGTATGTTTCACAGTTCATGGTATCCTTCAGGCGTTTTAGTATTGAGGAAATAGTAACATATATCCAGGTGTCCTGGCACTTTAATGTAGTTAATGGCTCTTGAAAACTTTTAAGGAGCAGCCTATGAATGGTTCTATTAGGGTCTTATAAAATTCTGCCCCATACCCATTGGGAACAGGGCTTTTCCCATTTTTAATTCCTTAATTCTAATTGTTAATTCAGTGGATGTTATTGGTTGTGTTAAGCTGTGCCTATGTTCCTGTGAGAACTGTGGAAGAGGGAATGTCCTTATAGAAATCTTCTAAGCTTTGTTCTGATGACAGTTCTGCTGTGTACAGTTGGATATTAAAAATACATTAGGCTTTGTAATATGTCTCTATTTCAGATGGAAGGGGAGCTGCATAACCGAATCCATTAATTTAGTTAAATTTGTTGCCTTTCATTTGTGCCTGAGTTTATATGCTTAGGGTTTGGACACCCCCATGCCACCCTCAAAGAAGGACTGGCATTCCCATAGTAAGACTTGCTCTGTCTTGTACTTCAGAATTTCTTGTATTTTATTTTGTGATAGTTTGTTCTCCTAATAATTGGCCTCCTTATATGTACGCATGTTGAAGGAATTTGAATTCCTCCTGTAATTCTAAGAACCTAATGTCTGTCATTCATTTCTTCTGGGCGACAAATGAAAGTAAGTGACCTCATAGACCAGCTTTTATTGTGTCCCAGAGTGTCACCTAGAAGGTGCCAGGGCTGTTGCTTTCACCTAGCATTTGTGATACACGGGTGTCCACTAATGTCATGAACTTTCTAGTTGCTTCCCTTTCCAGTCATGTCTGCTCCAATAGATTTGTAAAAGTTTTTTTTGCCAGTCAAAGAGGAAGCATTTCCATTTTTATCATAAATCATCTGGACAGATGATTCTAGGATGAACTTATTTGCATGGACATTGTGCATTATTTAACTTATCCTGGAATCATTGTGCAGTCATCAGGTTATGTTTTCCAGGATTTGCTGCTGACTTCTAGTCTAGCTGTTGCTTGATAATAACGCTGGAAATTTTATAAAGTAATCAGATTTTTCTGGCATGCCTTCTAAAGTATTCTAGTGTGGTTTGGGATTGTAAACTTTATTCTAGTTAATTTGAACATTATAAATGTCTTGGATAAAGGTGCACTCTCCCTTGACACAGAGCAGATACAATTGGAGACTATCTAAATGTTTAAAGCCCTAGAGGCGAAACCAGGTCGGGTCTGTCCCAGCTGCTGCGATGGTATATTTCTGCGCTTTATTATCTGCACAGCACTTTGAGGTATCCATGTAACTTATTTATTAAAAGTTTACAGTATTTTGTACACTGTTCTCATACCATGTGTGTTTGCTTGCTTTGCAATTTTCTTTGCACATGGCACAGAGGTAGCTGAGTGACTTTCTCTTGTTGATATTGGTACTTAAGTTGCAGGCAGCCTCGTCCACTCACCATCACACAGAAACCTCTCACATCATGGTCCATGGGTATATCACAGACATGGACACATGATGGAGTGCGATTTAGGAATAGCAGCAAAGGTACATGATGGAGGAAGTCAGCTGAGAGAAAGGTTTTGGATACAAACTCACCATCTATTGGTGGGGTTTTCTACACAGTCAGCTGTACCCTTCTGGTACAACCATCTTCCACAAGTTAATTCTCCTTGGTCCACACCACAGAGCTCCTTTGCAATGCATACTCATGCACTCAGAATGGCGTCAAACTGCCACCTGTACATACGCACATGCGTGAGTATTGCGTTCATTGGCAAAGACTGCCTCAGTTCAATGTAAGGCAAGTGGGAGTTGGGAGATCAAGCATTGTCATACCCAACATCCACCTGCCAGTGAATCAGCGCTACTCCAATGGGATGGGAGTGTCTGGGAGGGGGGGGTCTGTGCTTGTGGACAAACAAATGAACCCCCCAAAAATGTGAGTGTTCCTGCTGCCCCAGTGGCCAAACTGCACATCAAAAGATGTCCAGAGCAAAAAAGAAAAGTCGTCAAGTTAATTTTATTAATTATACTTCGGTCATAAAAGACTCCAATGAGTCTATTTTTGGATGTTTTTGCCTAATTTTCTGATGTAAAATACATCCAAAATACAGTTAACTGAAGCCCTGCCCACTGGCCTTATTGAATGCAGCAAGATTAGTCAGTTCAAAAACAGGGCTTCCTCCTACCTAGCTAGCGAAAATGTCTGCTGCTGCCACCCTGTTTAAACTCAGTCCACCCTAGTGCTACCCGAGCTCATTCTATCTCTCCCCTGTCTACTGACACATCCCCCTGCCCCTGAACTTCCTCCCCATTCTGCACATCCCCTTGCCTCCCCCATCCCTGGTACCTTGTCCTTCTGCTATGCCCCTAACAAAACCACCTCTGGCTGCTTATATCTCTACATAAATTGCTACTTGAACCCAGGGATTGTACTGACCTAAGTCTGTACTTTGAATTTATCAAAGTGCTGTACTGTACTCATGCAGTGCTATTGTTACTTTGCATTTATTTTCTGTAACAGCAACCATGTAACCATTTGCTTCTTATGTATCTACTGTATTTGATGTATTATCTGACTGTAATTACCTGAAAACTATGTATTGTATTGTATTGTATTTTTTTTTGTCTGACATGGAACCTTTGTAAAGGAGCCCTTGTTTCAAAGGTGTTAATCCAAAACTGAAATAAATAATAATAGCCAGAATTTGGGGGTAGAAGTCTTGAGAGATGGGGAGGTCATTGAACCAGAATTTGCCAACAAAGATAGCACAGTGCACTAGGCGATGATGCTCTAGAGAAGTGAGGGATAGTGCTGAGTAGAGGGAGCAATGGTGTGTATGAAATGGAAGGTTGATAAGGAAACAATAGAAAGCTTTGTAAAGGGTGTAAAGTTTAGCTAGAGATGATTTGGGGGCCAAGCTATAGACTACATTGGTGTAGTCTATCGAGGGGAGGATTAGCATGGCAACAAGCTTTTTGTGGATTGGGAGGGAGAGACACTCTTTGATCCTATGCAATGCTCCTAGTTTGGGCCAGAGTTTGGAGTGGATGGAGTCCATATGAAGAGAAAAGTCTAGCTTTGGGTCTAGCCAGACCCCTAGATATTTGAAGGAATTGACAGTTTCGATGGTTATGCCATTCAAGGACTTGAAAGAAGGCTGGGTCAGGAGTTCGGCTAGTTTTGGGGAGGAGCCAAAGACCATGGCAATGTTTTTTTTTATGCTGCACTTTAGTTGCTTGACCTCGAACCACTTGAGAGTGGTAGTGAAAGAAGCTTGCAGGGATGATTGAGGCTCCATGAGGGAGGGGCCTGAGGTGTAGATGATGGTGTCATTGGTGTACATGTGCAGATGAGTGGGTGAGCAGGCAGATACAAGTTCATTTACAAAGACTGAGAAGAGAGTGGGGCCCAGGATGGAACCTTAGAGCATCTATGCCATGCATGTACACATATAGCTTCTCTGTAGGCCCAGTGCAGCACCTCATCCCATTTTCACCCCATGCATACTGCAGCTACCACCTGACTAGGGATGGACTGTGTATATGCCCTTAGTGTGGATGTATTGTCACATGACATGTGATAGGCATTGTACAGTGTATAATACCATCCTTGGAGGATAATACAAGCACCAAGAGTGGGCCAGACATGTCGCTGGACCATGTCACACATCCAGGACAGGGAATGTCAAGGGGATGGACAGCACCACCACCA
The DNA here is from genome assembly GCA_016271365.2 of Neoceratodus forsteri. Taxonomy (NCBI): domain Eukaryota; kingdom Metazoa; phylum Chordata; order Ceratodontiformes; family Ceratodontidae; genus Neoceratodus; species Neoceratodus forsteri. The sequence goes on along the minus strand of CM028130.1, from coordinate 1,109,596,992 downwards.
CCACTGCAGGGTCACACTCTCTGATACAATGGCTGTGGCAACACGTCCACTTAGTGGGTATCTTGCAGTGTGTGACATGGTGTTCTGGGTGGGGTGGGAGGGTGGCTCCATCTTAGACTGTGTTACTAAGTGGTCTATGCCCATGATGCTGCTATGGCCCCCCCAGTGCTATTTCTATTGTGCTCCATGATGGTCCTGTAACATACATGCACATTACAGGATCCCACATGTCTCTCTGTCATCACCCTGCTGTGTCAGGGTGTGCCACTCCCTCACACGCTTGGTACAGTCTGCTGCCCTGGATCTCGGGGGTATTGGCACTTTGAGTATGGACCTGGGAGCTGTCCATGTGAATGCTCTATTTTCCTCCATACCCCTATGCTGCCCCTTTCCACCTGTCCCATCCCTGTCTACTGTACCTGTTGCCTTTGACAGCTGTCCAATATGCCCCTCAGTTAACTGTCCGCTGGGTTCAACTTTGTGTGTCTATACATAGTGCATGACATGCTGGGCCATTGTTCACTGTACAGATGGGGTGTTGTAGCTGTGGTCTACCCACCAGTGGCCTTCAGGATGTCTGTGTTCATCCTGCCTGTCTCCATTGTATGTGTGGGTGCTGTGTGTCCACAGCTGAGCTGCTTGTGGTTTGTGTCCCTCCTGTGACCTGTGTGCGTTGGGCCACTTTCTGCAGCATCCTCCTTGTTGCAGGGACTATACCATTGGGTGGTGCATACTGCAGTATTTCCTGCATGTCTGTGTATTTGCTCTTCTACCTCCTTTTCCTAGGGGGTGCACTTGTGGTTGTATCATCATCTGTCACAGGGATGCACTCTGGTGCTGAACACCTGATGGCCATGGTGTTCCACCAGCTGTCTGCATTAGTCTGTATTGCACTATGGGCTTGTGGTGTGGCAAACATGGCCCCTATTTTGTGCTGGGTGCAGAGGGCATGCCTTGTGATGTTGGTGGCTCCCATAGCTTGTAGTGTTGTGCAGGTATGGGTGCTGGTTGCCTTCTGTTGTGCCACCTGTTTGAAGCCTGTGGGTTGTGTCACACTGATACTTTGTTGGGCTGGCAGCTGTGTGCATGGGACCTGTGTTGTGGTACCCTGTGCTAGTGGTGCCTGTCTTGCATTGCCAGAGTGCAGTGTGGGGGATGATGCGTCATGGTCCTGTGGCACACTGTGGGTATGGTTCACCTTGGCACTATGGGATTGTTGTTGCTCTGTGGTTTTCTGCACTGCCTGCAGTGTCCTGGAGCACTCCCTGCTGTTGGCACTGTGAGTCTGTGTGGTGCATAAGGTGTTTCTGAGTATGCTATGTCCTGCTTGCCAAGATCCACTGGGGCTAGCGTCACCTGCTGGACTGGTACCCCTGTTATCAGTGTTACTTGTGGCACTGTGGACCAGGGCACTGGGTGCCTGGAGTATGTGCCCACTGTGTTGGTGACTAGTGTGGGCAGCTTGGAACTGGCTGGCTGATGCTGTGGTCTCCTGGGTCTCATGGCCACTGTGTTAATGGTGGTGTGTCCAAACTACACTGCTGCATTCCCCATATCATATTGCATTGGTGGTCTTTTGCAGGAAGGCCAAGGGGGCAGTAGCTTGCTCCTGTTGACAATGATGCTCCTCTCCAGCAGTGGTCAGACAGTCCCCTGTATCTGTGTGGTGCTGTGTACATGCCTGCAGCCCATGCAGTACTGCCATGGTAATTGAATGACAGTCCGTACTCTGACATTCCCCTGTCTGCATGGCATCCAGTACACAGGCCAATTCATTGGCCATACATATGTGATGTGTGTCATTGGAGGCCCTGAGTGCTGTCAGTTCTCAGGTGTGTGCTTCCTAGATGTCGAGGACATTTTGACAGCACTGTCCAAGGTCTCATCATCCAGTGGTGCGGGGAGAATGTCTTGTGCATCCTGCTGTGCTGTGGCCTCAACCTTATCCAGTGGCATTGGACTGAGCTCTTGTGAGATGTTCTCCAGAATAGCCTCTGTCATGTTTGTATCCAACCCCTCACTGTCAGCCCATGTGGCCTGTATAGTACCATCTGTGTCACTGTGGGACTGTGTCACTGCTGCCATTTCTGTCAGGCCTCAGCTCTCCTGGCCCATCCCATCCTGTGTTTTTGAGGACCCCGTGGTGTCTGTGCCCACTGTGTCTGTGGTGGCAGGCCCCTCTCCCTGTGATCATGACTGTGATGTGGTGCCACTTGTGCCAGGTATTGCTGTGTCCAACTGTTCCTCAGTAGTTTCCATGGAAGAAAACAAATCCACTGTTAGCTGCTGTGTTGCACAGCTATGTCAGTGTGTTCCTGTGTATTGTTTGCAGTGCAGATCATAGATGATAAAACAGTCAAGAGCATTGCATGCTGGGAATGATGAGAAGGTAGGAGTGTAGCCCAGCTGGGAGGCTTGCATGGCTGTTGTACATTTATTGAAACATTAGGGTATGATCAAATACCATGTCAGAAAGGAGAAATTGTCCTAAGACGACTAAGGAATTGAGGTGTGCTCCAAGGAGAAGTCTGGCATAGAAACTAGGGCTGTAACTGGAACAAAGGAAGGTGGATTGCAATAGAAGAAGTGAATGAATGCATGATGAAATTAGGTAGGCCCAGATGTGGGGTAGCTGGAGCATGGGACCCCCTTGTCAGTCCAATGTATGCAGTGTTCAAATGCTGAAGCGATAGAGTAGGTTTCGGGTGGTCAGACTAAGGAAGGCAAGATCCCACATGGGTCTGCCTTCGTGAAGGTAGAAATACATGTGAGTAATGAGAAATGCTCCCTCGTGGGGCACGATGGATTCGGGATGGTGATATAAACAACCCCTTGAGACTGCCTGTAGATAATAGAGAAATACATTTCAGCAATAAGTAATGTCTGTTGTTGGCATGTTTTGTGTTGGGATGGCAGGACCCTCCCGCTGGTCCACCATCGCTGTAGTATGATGTGATCCATGATAAGAATGACGAGATCCATTGTTGGGATGGCAGGACCCCACGTCGTACACCATTGCCATAGTCATGAATAGTTGAAGTTAAGAGTCTGAGACTCTCATGTGCATCCGCCTGTAATGACATGGAAATGTGAGTAAGGCCCCTCGTGGGGGCATGCATGATTGGAATGGTGGGAACCCACATCGTCCGCCATCACCATAGTGTGGAATAGTCCAAGGTAAGGAAGGCGAAGACCCCATGTGAGTCTGCCTATGGTGACTTGGATATAAGATTGAGCTCTGAGTAGAGCCTCCTTGTGGAGCATATATGTTTGGGATGGCGGGACCCCACATGGTGCTCCATCACTGTTTCATTGAATAGTGCATATTTGTGGTGGTGGGACCCCATGTGGTCTGCCAGCATCATGGTATGGAGTAGAGTATATTTGGGATGGAGGGACCCCAAATGTTCTGCCATCGCCATAGTAATACACTGTCTGAGCTAAGGACGGTGGGACCGCCCATGGTCAACCGTCATGGTATTAGGCTTTCAGTCCAAATAAGGACATATACACAGATGCTGTTAAAACTCTTCATTCGCAGAGAGAGAATTCTTTACATTAAGCTCCATATAGTTCAGCTTCCTGGGTGGATAGCACCAATGTTAATGATGGTCTCTGATTGTAGTGCTTTGTCCCAGATATGTTGAGCCTTGTCCCTGATTCATGAGGTCAGAGGTGGAGAGGTACAAACAAAATATCAAGTAAGTTCATAGTTCAAGGTATTAAGGCAAGAAAAACAGAATATGCATCACCAGATATCGGAGTTTATGAATGGAGCCAGGCCTCTGGCAAAATGTGAGAATCAATTTCTTTCACAAAATTAGCAGTGCCACTAGATTCTAAAATGTGCTGTATAGTGGTCCTTAATATTTATTACCCTCTTCATCCTACTCCAGGCTCAGTCATAACATTTTTTTCTTTTGCTCTTTTAAAGCATTTTTATGTTGATTGTGCGCATGCACAAGAAACATGCTGCTGCAACTTTCTCCTCAAGCAGGTTGTGGAGGCGCGGCACTGTTGTGGCCAATGCCCCCACAGCCTGCAGAGGCTTGTCCCACTTCCCCCAATGCCGTGGCATGCTGCTGCTGACACTAGTTCAGCCAGCATGCCACAACCTTCTAAAAAAGAAGCCGCTACAATCAGGGGCCACCTCGTTATTGCAGTGTCAGCCATCTGCTGCAATGAAGGAGCGACCCGTCATTGCTGGGCGGGATGTAAAAACCTTGATATTGTTTGTGAACATGGTGGCGGCTTGCTGCCATGTTCATAAATGACCTCTCCCTCCACCATGTTTAGTTGCGGCGGGGCCCCAATCCCCATCGGCTTTGGTGACCAATGTTGCTTTGTGCTGATGGGTGAGCCCACTCCCCATCGGCATTATGTCAACCCCACTGTTATTGTGTGACAACGGGTGCCCAATCCCCATCAGCATAATGTGAATCCCCTTAGTTGTGTGCTGTGGAGTGCCCAATCCCTCCATTTACTGGCCCCAAAAAAAGCAGTCGTGTGGCGCAGGGGCCACCCAGCATGCCTAATGCCCCTGTGAAGAAGAAAACTGTCCCATGATGCTTTTTTTTAAACCTGTGAAATCAGAATATTGTCCCTTGCAGTTTCCCTGACCCCCCTCTCACCACCCGCACCCACACACTGCTCACCCTGCCTCCTCACACCCCCTCACTCCATACTTACCTCCAGAGTCCGGCACAATGATCTTCAGTGGACCAGGAACACATCTGCACTCTTCAAAGCCGACCACAAACTGAGGAAATGCCGGTAAACTGTATAATGGTAGAAATAGGGTTTTTTCAACTTTAATGCATATCTCAGTCATTTTTTGGAATTTTGGCACCAAATTTTCAACATGGGGTTTTTGAGACCCCTCCTCATGAATTCTCAAACTGTCATGGCGTTAATCAGCCCCAAGAGGTGATTTCGTGGGCACTGTGCGGAATCACCTGTTGGTGCTGATTAACAAAACGACAGTGCCAGTGTTCATGAGGTGGGTTCTTAAAAAGTCTATGTTCAAATTTGGTGGAACATCCAAAGTGACTGTTTCTAGCGTGCATTACGCGGTTGCTATGCGCTTGTAGAATCATAATTGCAATATTTTCACGCCAAATTTTCAACACTTTACATTTTTTCACACCTCCTTGTGAAAAGTACAGCTGTCATTGTTCACATTCTGGCAGAAAGATGTTCTTGCACTTCCGGCTCAGAATAGCATGGTCGCTGTGGGAAATCAGTGTTCGGGACAGATTAAGAAAATGACAGTGACACTGTTAATGAGTAGAGGTCCTAAAATGCCTATGTTGAAAATTTGGTAATAATATTCTATAAAATGACTGTGTTACAAGCGTGTGTTGCACAGTTTGCATGCACACTCGTAACTTTTCAAATTTATAATATTTTCACTCCAGATTTTCAACATTGCCATTTTCCCACACCTACTTATGAACAATACAGCTGTCATTTTTCCCATCCTGGCCGAAATGTATTTTCGCACTTCCGGCGCAGAATAGAGTGGTCACTGTGGGAAATCAATGTCCAGGACAAATTAAGAAAATGAGACTGATACTGTCCATGAGCAGTGGTCCTAAAATGCCTGTGTTGAAAATTTGGTGTTGATAGCCCATCAAATGACTGTGTTACAAGTGTAACTTTGCAAATTTGTAATATTGTCATGCCAGATTTTCAACAGTGGCATTTTTTCACACCTCCTTATGAGCAGTACAGCTGTCATTTTTCACATCCTGACCGAAATGTGTTTTTACAGTTCTGGCACAGAATAATGCAGTTGCTGTGGGAAATCACTGTTCGGGACAGATTAAGAAAATGACAGTGGCACTGTTCATGAGCAGAGGTCCTAAAATGCCTATGTTGAAAATTTGGTGACAAAACTCCATAACATGACTATAGTGTATGGTAGAATGCTGTTGAGCATGGAAATCCATGCTTCCAACAGCGTTGCTGTGCTGCACTAGCTACGTCATCGTACCTGCTGTGCTGCACTAGCTACATCGCTATTGCAGGATAACACCGAAAAGGTGGGTGCGCATGCGTGGAAGTGGGGTGTGCATGCGTGATTGGGTGACTAGCGATGCACTAACAACAGCTGTGGTGGTGAAACGGGCCAGAGGAACAGAAAACCACACCAGAATCTGAAGAAAAGTAAGGGCAGACTTTTTACAAACAACCATGAACTATAAATGACTGTGTATGATCGCTCCTACACAACTAGGGTATTTTTCAACTCTCAAGGTTTCCATGATAATGAGACCTCTCGAGCTGTGCTCTCGAGGTTTCCAGTTACCATGGAAACCTCTTGAGGGAAAAATACCCTTGTTGTGTATGAGCAACCATACACAATCTTCTGTGTTACAAGCGTGTGTTGAACTGTTTCCACATACCCTTGTAACTTTGCAATTTTGTAATATTTTCATGCCACATTTTCAACAGTGGAATTTTTCCACACCTCCTTATGAACAGTACAGCTGCCATTTTTCACATCCTGGCTAAAATATATGTTTTGCACTCCTGCCGGAGAATAGCACGGTTGCTGTGGGAAATCACTGTTTGGGACACATTAAGATCAAACAACTGAGAGGGGGGAGTGACCAAGCTCAACTGAGCTCTGTCAGGACTACTACAGATTTGTTTGTGGGCAGAAAAAGGCCCCAACGCAAGAGCCCAGTACAAAAGGGCAGCCTGCAGCACTGGGAGAAACAGAATGAGAGAGCAAGTGACGGAGGGGGAGTGAGTGAATTCACTGGAGCACTGTCAGGCCTGCTGTGGATTTCTTTGTGGGCAGAAAAAGGTGTCAATGCAGGCAGGGGCCCAGTACAAAAGGCCAGCCTGCAGCGGTGGGAGAAACAGTACAAGCAAGTGAGACAGGGGGACTGAGTGAGCTCAACGGAGCTCTATCAGGACTGCTGTGGATTTCTTTGGGGGCAGAAAAAGGTGCCAATGCAGGCAGGAGCCCCGTAGAAAAGGGCCACTTGCAGTGCCAGAACAAACAGAATAAGCATGTGAGAGAGGGAGACTGAGCGACCTCAATGGAGCTCTGTCGGGACAGCTGCAGATTTCTTTGTGGACAGACAAAGGTGCCAGTGCAGCCAGGAGCCTCATACACAAATGCAGCCTGCAGCACCAAGAGAAACCAAATGATCAAGTTACAAAGTGGTAGTGAGCAAGCTCAACAGAGCTCTATTGTGACTGCTGCAGATTTCTTTGTGGGCATAAAATGCGGCAACGCAGACAGAAGCCCAGTACAAAAGGCCAGTTTGCAGTGCCAGCCAAAACAGAATGAGTGAGAGAGCTCAATGGAGCTGTGTCGGGACTGCTTCAGATTTCTTTCTGGCCAGAACAAGCCGCCAATCCAGTCAGGAGCCCAGTACAAAAGGGCAGCCTTCAGTGGCAGGAGACACAGAATGAGTAAGTGGTGGGGGGGGGAGTAAGTGAGCTCAATGGAGCTCTGTTGGGACTGCTGCAGATTTGTTTGTGGGTAGAAGAAGACGGCAATGCAGGCAGGAGCCCAATGGAAAAAGGCAGCCTGCAGCACCGGCACAAACGGAATGAGCGAGTGAGAGAAGGGGAGTGAGCAAGCTCAACGGAGCTCTATTGTGACTGCTGCAGATTTCTTTGTGGGCATAAAATGCGGCAACGCAGACAGAAGCCCAGTACAAAAGGCCAGCTTGCAGTGCCAGCCAAAACAGAATGAGTGAGAGAGCTCAATGGAGCTGTGTCGGGACTGCTTCAGATTTCTTTCTGGCCAGAACAAGCCGCCAATCCAGTCAGGAGCCCAGTACAAAAGGGCAGCCTTCAGTGGCAGGAGACACAGAATGAGTGAGTGGTGGGGGGGGGAGTAAGTGAGCTCAATGGAGCTCTGTTGGGACTGCTGCAGATTTGTTTGTGGGCAGAAGAAGACGGCAATGCAGGCAGGAGCCCAATGGAAAAAGGCCGCCTGCAGCACCGGCACAAACGGAATGAGCGAGTGAGAGAAGGGGAGTGAGCAAGCTCAACGGAGCTTTGTTGGGACTGCTGCAGATTTCTTTGTGGGCAGACAAAGGCGCCAACAGAGGCAGGCCCAGTACAAAGGGCAGCCTGCAGCGCCAGGAGAAACAAAATGAGTGAGTGACACAGGGGGAGTGAGCGACTTCAACGGAGCTCCGGTGGGACAGCTGTGGATTTCTTTGTAGGCAGAAAAAGGTGCCAATGCAGGCAGGAGCTCAATACAAAAGGGCAGCCTGCAGTGCCGGGAGAAACACGATGAGTGAGTGAGAGAAGGGGAGTGAGTGAGCTCAATGGAGCTCTATCGTGACTGCTGTGGATTTCTTTGTTGGTAGAAAAAGGTGGTAACACAGGCAGGAGCCCAGTACAAAAGGCCATCCTGCAGCGCCGGCAGAAATGGATCAAGTGAGTGAGAGAGAGAGAGTCAGCAGGCTCAACAGACCTGTGTCGGGACTGCTGCAGATTTCTTTGTGGGCAGAAAAAGCCACCAACAGAGGCAGGAGCCCAGTACAAAAGGGCAGCCTGCAGCGCCAGGAGAAACAGAATGAGCAAGTGAGAGAGGGGGAGTGAGCCACCTCAATGGAGCTCTGTCAGGACAGCTGCAGATTTCTTAGTGGGCAGAACAAGGTGCCAATGTAGGCAGGAGCCCAGTACAAAAGAGCAGCCTGCAGCACCGGAAGAAACAGACTGAGCAACTTACAGAGGGCCAGTGAGCGTGCTCAACAGTCCGACGCAATCAACATTCAGCATTGACAAATGCTTGTTATATGATCTCCTATAGCTGTCCAATGATATAACATTTTCGCTATTAGTGTTCTGCTTTTTAAACCTCAATAAGGACTGCAACCTCGGTTCTGCTTTTTTTCAAGATCCATCAAACCAGTCTATTCTAGGAACTTGTAATATCCATATATAAAATGACAAACAATTAAAACAAGTTTGCAATTTCTCATTAATGCAGATGGATTTTATTGAATTTGTGTTTTCATTATGTGATCTTCATGACAGTTATTTAATGCTACTGTAGTTTTGCATTCCAGTTTATCATCCCACCTTACAGTACTTTACACTTGTTTGTAATTTTGAGATGTACTGTAGGGGCTTGTCTAGGGAGGCACAGATCCAGCTGAGTTTTAACTTCCAGTAAAAGCAGAAAGTGATCACCCTCAGCCCTATGGAATAGGATACATGTTTTACAATCCTGCATGGCTTCAAATGAGCTTATAAGTAAAGCTTTGCAGAATGAGAAAATTCTAAGCTTTTGGAATTCTAATGAAATTCAGTGCAGTTCTGTGAAATTCCACATAATTTAATTAGAATTTCACAGAATATTTGAAATGTATTAATTTGGTTATAACACAGCTGTCTATTGATGTAGAGATCTGAAATGTGTCAGTATTTCTTGATGATATGTTCTCTAGCAGTGTGCTACAAATCAGGACATAAGGCCATATCATTCCCAAAATTATAGGTGCTCAAAATATGCCATTTTATCTGTTGTTGGAAATTTCATGAACATTTTTAGCTGCATATAACTCAGACACTTTTAAAGTGTAAAATCTGAAACTAGATACATACAGTATATAGTAATAACACATACAGCTACAACATTTTATAACATTTTGATTAATGTTTTCAAACTTTTACTAAAATAACTAAAATATAAATTTTGGCAGACTGTTTGGCAATTTGTAGCATAGGCTCCTTTAAAGACTGAGACATGAAACATGGTGCAATTGTCCATGATACAATTTTTCACTAAATCCTGAAACTGTGGAGAAGTTTTGTTCAGAAATTGTAGAATTAGATGGAAATATCTGAAAATTACATTTTAATTAAAGGTTTGGCCATCAATAACTCAGCTCCCCTTTTACTCTAGGACTCTGAAGTTTGGTATACATATGAAAAGCATAAGTACATGTATACCCAACAAGTGTGGTATCATTTGGGTACATGCTTTGAAAACTATGCCAAAAGACTGAAATTAAAATTTTAGCAAAATTCCATGGAATTGTCATACAAATTCTGTGAAATTCCATGTAATCGGAATGATAATTCTGTGGGCATGTCACTGGTGGAATTTTGTATTCCATACAGGTTTACCTATAATATCATCAATCATAGATAGACACCTTCCTAGTATGTGAGATAGTCCATTAGAATTTTTTCCAGAAATTTTTCTATTTAAAGGAAATTCATAAAAATTGTTGCAAGATACCAATTTGTTATCGGCCATTCTGGTTAATGTTTTTTCAGTACTAGTCCTCAGCTAACCGTGCACTGAAGTGCATCTATAGATGTAAATAAACTCTTCTTAAGAAAATGTATGCTCCCCTATTCTCATATTAAAGGGAAGGTGCCCTCAATGTATTTTCTACATATCTGTGTAGTTCGTAAGCATGAACAATGATTCTCTCTCTTGCATCTCCCTAATTTCATCCTAATTTAAATATAAATGAGGTTGCTTTACCCTGTTGTGCCCTAGTGTTTAAACCTGTTTGTCTCCATTCTGAAGGTCATGATCTCACTCATGCAAGTCATCTTGGGAGTTGATGATGCATACATGCACAAGCCAGCAGAAGTTATACTCTCATTCAGTTCTGTTATGTGTCTTGTGAATCCCTACATTCTCTAAAAGCATTTTTTTCTAACTCAGATACACTTCAAACTACAGAAAACAACAGGGCATGTAATATTACTTGAAGAAGACAAGAACATAGGGACTGCAAAGGACAGCAAAAGCATTGATTAACAGAATGAAACTACTGCAGGCTTGATCACCAAAACATTATAAATTGCCAGGAAGTCATACATGAGCTAGGTCACCTCCTTTGCAAAGGAGTTAAGCAGGTGTTCACAGCAGCCTTAAGTACCTTCATTTATATTTAAATCCTGATGACATTAGAAGGTACAATAGAGGCAGTCATTGTGCATGCCTACAAACTACAGTGTACCCCCCAACAGTGATACCACCACAGTGACCTACATTGCTGTCGACAAAATCGACAGTTCGCCGACAGGTCACTGTGTTGGTACGCCTGAGACAGAGGAACACTATCTACCATCCTGTACCCCCTCCTCAAATCAACTCTGACTCGGAGTTGATTATAAATAGTATAGGGGGTGTGGGGTGAAAAGCCCCCTGATAGAAAAATAGACCGGGAGACAATCGAGATTTAAGTCAACCGCTACTTGTGGTCAACATAAATCCCGTTGCTGTGATGACGGTTGGCGAAAGTGTTGTCGAACTGGCTTCATAGAGCCCAAACTACACAGAGAAACAGAATAAAAGGCTGAGAGGACCTTCCCTTTAAAGAACCCATTAAGAAGAAAACAGGAAACTATTTTGTAAGAACAAAAATCTTTAGTTCCAGTGAGTCCAAGATTGCATGTGTATGCATCTTTGGTGTATCGAGGAGGATGTAAACATTGAAAAGATGTATTTCCTGTCTCCCAGAGTGAAATAAATTGTTTGATAAAACTGTGAATTATAACAGCACCCCAGAACATTTATCTTGTAGACTATTCTTCCTACCAGGAACAACAAAATGTTGATAGTCATTTATATGTGCTTCATGATCCTCAGTGTGCCATGTTTCCTGAAGTGTTCCAGTCAGTAACATTGTAGAACAAAATAAAGTGGACAAAAATAAAGTGGCAAAAACAGTGCCACCATCAATATTGGCAGCACAAAATGAAGTGTGCAGAACAATGCAGGTCACATGACATGCAGGTAACAAACAATGTTCACCGCATGGAGACACTGTACTAGAACCACAGGGGCCAGGAACACAAGCCAGCATGCCATTTCCCCTGTCGTGTGTGTTGTGTGTGTTGCTGGGGCCATGCTGGCTTGTGCTCATGGCCCCTTGCATTATACACGGCCATCCACATGGTGGCCATGATCCACCTGTCCTCCAGTGGTTACCCCGGTGCATGTTCTCCTTTAATCAGCATTCTGGGTGGGGGCACCCCACCATGTGGGTGTCTGTGCCATTAGATTACCATGGTAGGTGTCCAGTGGCCTGCTTCTCCCAGTGGTGGTTGCACCCTGCCCTGTTCCATCTCCCTGTACCCCTGTGCTGTTCCTGTGCACAAGTGCCTGCTTCTGTGTGTTCCAGTGCAGTGCCTCCATGCGGTGGATGTTGTTTGCTACCTGTGTGTCATGTGGCCTGCATTGTTCTGGCATGCTTCATTTTGTGCTGCCAATATTGATGGTGACACTGTTTTTGCCACTTTATTTTTGTCCACTTTATTTTGTTCTGCGCTGTTACTGACCAGAACCTCCTGGAGGACAATGAAACATTCTACTAAATATACCAGGTTTAGAAATCAACTGAACAAATTGGTTTGATTAGAGAGGCCAACACATTACATTTACATTCAGTAAAAATACCACCAACAGCTTAATTTGGTTCAAGGTCAGTTGGCATTCATCTGTATCTCCCTCCCCTGGGTCATGCCTGAAAATAGGCAGGATTTGTCTAGTGCACTTACCCAGTCAACAAAAGCTAAATAAATAAACAAATAAACATATCTAGTAGTTTTTAAATAATAAATATTTACATAACGCATGTTTATACAGTTGTTGATTAGAGGTGCAACAAATTCTGAACAGGAGGGATTTCCAACATTTGAGGGGAGGAAATAGGAAAACGTGTGCTCCCCCGTTTTTGTGTAGCATATTGGGATTGATAATAATCCCTGTTCTAGTGATCCCAGGATCTATGCACAGACTAGCTTCACAAAAACAGATAGGTGTGAGACACACTTATTACAGTATATAAGCAGTCAATTTGTGTATTGGTATTTAAAATGTTTGACTTTTTAGCTATAGGAAGTCTCTACTGTCTGATATACAATACCTATATCATGGCATGCTTTTCTTTTTTAAATGATCTTTTTGCAAAGAGTCCCCAAATAAGGAACTTGGGTAGACTAGATATACCACTGGTCTTTTTTCTGCCATCATTGTCTATGTTTCTATGAAAGCAAATGAAAACATAGGATTTTCTGCCATTTAATCATTTTTGTTATTCAAAAAAGTAGTCATTTAGCTGGCATATTTGACCACTGAAAATGTAAAAGTGGGATTTAAAATGGTAAGTCCAGAAGAATTTTCAGCTGCCCTCACCTGAGAGAGTAGCAAGAAATTCATATTTTTGAAGTGCTGCAATTTACTTATAGTCATTTAACAAATCCAAGGGCCCTGGTGTTATGGAACTAGTGGCACCAGGTACATGGATTTTGGGTACTCATTAAGGAAAGGAAAATAATTTGGTTTTTACAACACCTTTCATACAAACTACGTCCCAAAGAATTTAAAATTCAGGAGATGGATGAGATACTATTGCTTCCATTGTCAGCCCCCAAGGAGACTGATGGAATATAGAGGAAGATTTGAGAGAGTTTACAGTGATAGTGAGCATCACACAGTGAGTCATGGTGATGGGATTTAAACATGGATCAGCCAGTTCACAGACTGTGCTCTTATCCCAAGGCCAAATTGTCCAGAAGTACTATCACACACAGTACCACATATCTGTGCCATTTTCTGAGTATAGGTTGAATCTAAAAATTAAATAAAAAATAATCATTCCTTGAGAAGAGGGCAATAAATATTCTCCTGGTCTGAGAGGTTTAATCATGATTACATATTTTTATAGCAACAATTCTGTGGAAAATATGACAGTACCTCTTTTAAAATCTAACAGTTTTTTGATAGAGAGACGCATGTACAAAGTTCCTCACCATGAAATTTTAAGGGAACCTGTAAAATAACAAATTAAGGGCCAACTTTTTAACAGAATCTACCATTTGGTGTAGTTTTAAAAATATAGTTTGTGCCAGACTGGTGAAGCTGAGGGTTGAAGCACTGGGCACCACATCTTACACTATGCTGGTGGCTAGGGTTCCAGAATAAGACTCAGTTGTCAAGAGTTGGCTCGGGAGGGAGTGGATTGATCATCTACTGACTGCTTGCCTCTCCCTGGGGTGGGTTCAGGGCTTGCACCATGCTGCAGTGGCCCCCAATGGCAATAGGGAGCTATACAGTGCAGTGTATCTAGAGGGAGGAGTACGGCGGATGTTGGCACATAGTGCCTTGACATCACTGCATGTCTGTACTTCTAGGCGAGAAAACATGGCTGAGAATGGTGATCGATCATGGTGGCTTGATGACTGTGTCTCTGCATACCCCTTGGATCAGAAGGAATCACACCCCTGCCGAAGGTACTATGTGTGCTAGCTCAGGTGGGTGAGTCGACGGGGGTTGTTGGGGTGTGGTGGTTAGCAGTCAGACAATGGCATACCGAGCCACAGGGGTAGAAGCAAAGATATGAAAAAAAATGTATCTTGTGGAAGAGGAGATAAGCCCCAGCCTGAGTGTATCATGCTGATGTTCCTTAATGTCAGTGAGACACTTCTCCTGCATGACACAATGCATAAAGGTAGTGGCCAATCAGGATATTGGACTGCATAGGAATTGGAATCAGCAATGGAAACAGAAAGTGACCCTTCCACTGCATGGATCCCTGATGTGCCCGCATCTGCAGTACTGTGCAAAGTTCTAGAGCCCATACCTATGCAAGGAATGTGAGAGGGTAGAGTCTGTACAGAGAAGGATGGCCAAAATGATCCAGAGGGGTGGAGGAAAAGACATACAGTATGAGGAGAGACTATAGGACCGCAACATGTACACTCTGGAGACTAAAGGGGGTCATGACAGAGACATAAAAAGATAAAAGGACCTGCATCAGATAAACTGGGTGTCATGCAAGGACCTATTTGTCTTATGCATGAACACAACCGAGCAGGGGAATTTACTTAAACTGGCCAGTGGAAAATTCAAGAAGGATGTCTGCAAGAACTTTTTCACAGAAAGGATGGTGGATAAGTGGAACAGACTGCCAGAAAAAGTAGTGTCAGCCAAACCAATGGAGGGATTCTAACAAAGGTTGGGCCAGATGCAAGGCCATAATAAGAGATTTATAGGGAAAAGATAATGGAGGGGGTTCACCAAGAACAAGAGGAACACACTGCACTCCAAACTTGTGGTAGTGATGCTGGCTTTAGCAAAGAGTCAGACCCAGGGCAGATAGGGTTGAAGATTTATTATGTAATTACATAGCCAAACTACTAAAATGCAAGTAGACACCTACAGTGCAGGTGCCCTGGTGTTTCTGTTTGGGTGGAACTTGGTTAGGGGTTGGTAACTGGGGTTTGAATCCATCTTGTATACCCACAGAGACCACATTGACTAATCACATATGTAATGCACCTTTGCAGAAAACAAATGGTGTCACAACTATGTGGTATAAGACTATATTTAAAGGTTCCATGTGATATCGATAAAAGCAGAAGGGCAAAGGAATAACTGTGACAGCAAAAGAGCCAGGCTGCAAAGGGAGGCCAAGACTAAATAGTGATCACTGAAAGGGCAACAACACTGTTTTGCATTTCTGCAAGGAGCTGTGCCCCGTACCCCCCTTTATATATATAATTTTAAAATGAATAAGGAAAATTGAACAATGTGATTGGCTGAAAAAGAAGTGTCAAATATGTTTTACACATAGTAAAAAACAAGTACTAACAATTAGCTCAGAGTGTTGAATTCATGCCCTAAATGGAATGTCCAGTGCCCAGCATGGAATGTTGCCAAATGTCCATTAGCCATCTTGTTTTTGAACCTGTGAGTGAAGTCATGGACATGAATTCATCTGTGAATTTCAACCTGAGTCTAACTGAAGAAGAGCTACAACACATATTTATCAACCCTGAAAATGATGTTGTTGACAACTGCAGTGAAGATGTTCCACCTGTCACAGTAAGTACCAAGGCAGACATGTTAGTGTCAAATAATGAGCCAGCGACCAGCAGGTCCTGAACAGTGTCAGACAATGAACTGATTGAAGCTGACAACTCAAGAAACGAGCAAAACACAAAACGTTCAACAACATGGGGTATGAAAGTGTTCAATGACTGGGTGCCACAAAACAAATAGATATAATTTTCAAAACTGCAGTTCCCAAATACCTTAATGATACTTTCAGTAAATTTTATGTGGAAGTCTGCAATGTTGATGGGAAAGAGTATGCCCTTAGCAGTTTTTGCAGCCTTAGGGCAACCCTCAACTGACATCTGAACTGCACAGCAATCGGCAGAAAAAGAAACATTATCTCTGACCAAGCATTTACATCAAGTAACAATGTCTTTGTTGCGGTAATGAAAAAATACCACAAGGAACAAAAGGACTGTTCTAAGCACCATCTTGCCCTAAGTAAAAATGACCCAAGTTATGAAATTCAGCTGTTTTATCCCAAGATACTGCGCTTGGCCTTGTCTGTAAAGTTTGGCTGGACATCCAACTTTACATGGCCAGGCCGGTTGAGAAGGCTTGCAACTTTTACCTCCTGACAGTTTGGTTTTCAACACCGATGAAAATGGCCACAAATTTGCCATGCTCCATTTCAATGAACATACAAAAAATCACGCTGATCCCAGGGAGCCAAACAAAGAATCTTACTGTGGCTTTATTTATGCGATGCCAGGATCCCCGTTCTGCCCTATGAATAGTTTTAAAAAATACATTTCAAAACTTCCTTCTGATGCCAAGTCATTGTACTGTCACCCATGGAAGCTGCCCCAAGAGTTCCTGAACTCACAAGCCACATGGTACAGCTGTGAGCCTATGGGCTTAAACTACCTTACCATGGTGATGTCATGGCTAAGTAAGAATGCGCAGCTTTCCCAAATTTACACCAACCACTCAGTTCGCACTACCGTGGTCCAACTGTTATTGGAGGCTGGCTGTGAAGACCGTGAAATCATGTTGGTGACTGGGCACTGCAACTAAGCCAGCCTCCGATCATACTGGTCAGCAAATATCTCGGACCAACGCAAATGGAGCAACATTTTGGAGCAGCCACGAAGAAAACCTGGAGCCTCAGTCAAAGAAGCCAGCAAAGGCACTACTACCAAAATCAAACAATATTGAACCATGTGCATCAACTTCCTGTCAGCAAACAGTACCTTTCCCACAGGGTCCCTGTTCTGATGCAGTTCCTTCAATGTCAAATCAACAACTGATAACTTTTCACCGTGGTCCCTTCAATTTTAATGCTGCTGTGAATTGTAATGGGACTAGTAATTTCATAAATATGGGGAAATAACTTAGTTTATGATACTTGCCCCTACACAGTCTCAAGTTGTGAAACAGTTTTGTTTAAAAATGTTTAACAAACAAAAAAAGTAAAATGATGTTGGTTAAGATACATAACTGATTCTATGACTACATATGCAGCCATAGTTCATCTTTAAATACAAAAAACTAAATTTGTTTCTATTGACCTGTTCTCGAATTAATAATTGTAAAACCTGGTATTTTGCAAAAAAAAAACTATAACTTTTGCTGCTTGTTTGGCAATGCATTCAGGCCTATTGTCTCATTTACCGAGAACACTTCACTACTGATTTGAAAGGGACTATTTTTTCCTGAGTAGGGATACTGTTAAAAAAAATATTTAACTATCTAATCTATATTTTCTGACTCTTTTTTTTTAATTTAACTGCTATAGTTCTGTTTAATAAGCACAATAAGACACTCCGGGGTATGCGTGGAACACATATTACCTCACGGCGGGTGGGGCGGTGACGTCACTTGGCCTGCAGCCTCATGCCTTACTACACTCAGCCGTGCAGTAATATATGTTCCATGCATACCCCATTGTGTCTTATTGCTTACTCAACTGCAGGGGGGAACACAACTTGGACAGGGGGAGAAAGCCGTAGGTCACCATTTCAGCACTTGCTGTTGTTCCTGGTCGCTATTCTTCACTCACTGTTTTGTTGTCACCTTTATTGCAGTCATGATATTGCCATTTGGTCTTATCACAGGATACTGAATTGAACTTGCTATCGCCACAGTGTAACACAAATTGAAAAATCACTTGAAAGCCCAGCACGCAGCTTTCTGTTCCTCCAGTTTCTCCACCATAAAAAGGCAGAGTTCTACCTTGTCACCACACTTTAAGCAATGCTATGGAAATCTGTGCTTTTGCTGGTACTGGCAGAGGAGCTCATGGCATTTGAGGAAATGATGGAAGTGTCTAGTGATGTCTCAAACAGTCTCAAGTATTTCTTCTAGCTCTGCATGTTTGCCAAGCACATGACTCAACAGACTCCATGCACGTGCAAAATAAGGTGCACAGCAGAAATCCCCATTATTCATGACCATTAGCACGTTACTCCCACTGTCCATCACAAACATTTCCACCTTCATATCATGATGGTAACATCCAGATGTCCAGCAGTTATGGGATGAACCACAGAATGTTTTCCCCACTGTGCTTTTCCTACATGACTGACACACTAAGAAAGACAGTTCCTCTATTGCAAGTACCTCTGTGATGTTGTCTGCTTCAATATAACACCTACACGGGTGGTGGTAGAGGTGGGAATGGTGGTGGTGGTACTTGATGTGGACACAGCCCAACAGACAATGAGATTTAGGATGCTTTGGCTAACACTACTGCTCTGGATATGACTAATTAAATGCACATGACACCCTTTGCCTCCTTCAGAAGTGTCATCACCTGCATGCATACTGATGACTGCATACTAGGGAAAACACTCCTGGAAAGCACAAAGTGTGAAGGCATGTTGTATTTGGGCTTCAATTCATTCAACAGTCCTCAGAGACCAATGTTCTCCACAATGGAGAATGGCTGAAGATCAAGGGCCATCATATCCCCAATCAATGGTGTGATTCTGAGGTGGGATGTCATGGGGCAGTATTGTGGGGCATGTAATGACTCAGGTAGCGAAGTCTGTTTTATTAGTGGTGGTTGAAGTGATATGTTTGAAGCAACACCTGTAGCTAAGAATGCATAATCTGGCTGTTGTGGCTGCCATGGTGGCTGCATTACTTAACCAAACTGTCTTATCCCACCACCCATGTCTGACTGTTGCTGCTGCTTTTACTGCCTTGTGTGACCTGAATGGGGACTGGAAATCAATGTAATTGTTGGGAAGATACTGTCTTCAGTCAGAAAACTGGTTCCCAATGTTCAAATAGAAAGATCTGACTGATCTGTCACACAAATTGCAACATGTCCTCAGTTAATTTGTGAGGACATCCTTAAATTACTCCCACACTGCAGAAGAATATCTCTTAGGTTTCTAGCTACACGACTGGACTGCAGGGGTCCTTTGTTAGCAATAGGAGGTGACTGCAACATGATTTTGCTTTTTTTCTGCCATCAAGGAATGATGTGGCTGGGCTGGATGCCTTGGCAGGGAAACACAGGCAGCAGCAGCACTGAGGTTACAATGAGCCTGATTATGGGGGGCTGGGTCGGTCTGGTCTTTTGATTTCTTTTTCTAATCACTTGCTTTCCTGCATTTTCTATTCTTCAAGAATATATATGCAAAAAACTCTGTTTTTCAGTTAGGTTTAATAGCACAGTGATAAAAATTTCGAAATGTGATGTTAGAGTTCAAAACCCTAACTTCACATCCCCTCCCCCTTCCTCCACAAATACATGCAAGCAAGAAAAAGGCCAAGGCAACACAACCAACCAGAGACAACTAGCATCAGGTAATGGAAGTAACATACAACTCTCTAAACATACCACGAGACACATTCGTCATCACGGTCCACCAACTGTATGAGTTCTGCCATCATAGTACCTTGGGAGTACACACACATGCTGGGCAATCATGGGTGATGGCCCACAGTAAGGACTTTTGTGTTACAAACATCAATAACAAGATTTAAGCAGATGCCCATATTTCAATAGTTAACAAGTGATGAAACACACAGCGTGTTATCCACACATAGTTTATTGGAAATGAGAGTTTGTATAAGCCTACCAACAGTCACAGGATGTATGCATGTTTTTTTCTGATACAGTGAGCCAGTCCTAATAACAAACGGTAGTAACAATAAAAGTAATTTTTTGTAGTATAGATTACAAGTAAGATGTAAAAGCAACAGTTGTAACATTCAAAGTTAACCATAACACACCATTAATGAATATTTCCAAGTAACGAAGCAAAGTAACAACATGGAATGGTGCATGGTGGTAGTTTCCTACCTAAGCAGTATCTGAAAAGTATGGTCTATGTGTCAGCTCTGTCTTTCCTGCTACCACGTGCCTATGTGGTAGCAGCGATACTTGCAGTAAGCCAATTGTTGAATTATGACACATACAAATCAATGTTTTGAGAATGTGTACAGACTAAGTCTCATTGTATGAAGAAGATATGCCAGCAAAAATGTGTCATCATACTGTGCTGGCAGTATACAGCTGATCATACTGTATTTCTTTTTTCATTACATAGTGTTGTGTGAAATCAGTGCAGTGTTGTGATTATTGTGCTTACAGATGTGATGGAGTGGTATAGTGTCTTACAATCTTGCGTGTGCGTGTGTGTGTGTGTGCGTTGGGGGGGGATGCAGAGTTAGGGTTTGGAACCCTAGCATCACATTTCCAAACTTTTGTCAAAATGCTATTAACCCTAACTAATGCATTAACAGAGTTTTTTGCAATGAATTTCCCTTCTTTTAGAGAAAGCGTAAAGCAACTGGTAAATGGTATGTGTTAGTGGGAGTGCAGGCCTGCTGTACCCTGCACTCCCTTTACATTTTACATTTTTTTGCATAATGGTATGTGTATGTAGGAGCATGGGTTTTCTGGGCCCTGCGCTCCCACTCATACATAACTATGGAGCCATACAGCAGCCCTATAGGGCAAGGAACCCTTGTAACAGTAATGTGCCAATATCTCAGCAACTGTAGCAGCTACAAAAAAATTCAAGTGTTGTTGTAATCATGACAGCGCAATCTCCATGCAGCATGAGTCAACTAAATCCATATATTGCATAGTTTATGAGATATGGGCACTGAAATGTACTGAAAAGGAACCCTTGGAACGTGTTTTTGCAAATATCTCGTAACAGTAGCAAGTAGGAAAAAAATTCCACTGCTGGTGTAATCTATTATTTCCAAACTTGTTTGTACAGCTTAGCTCATTAGGTGAGCTAAGCTGTGAGTTGAGAAAAATCAGTATCTTGCTTCGTTTTTGAAAGGCGTCATGGGTTCCACAGTGTTATCCTATGGGAAAGTTCTCAACTTCGGAAATCTGTAACTTTGGGCCCTTTGAATATTTTGGTACCAAACCACCGAAAGGCACGTCTGAATGAACAGGGCTTGCCACCCTGCAAATCAGCCCAAATGACTCAACTGTTGTATTGCAGGAGGATGGCAAAGATTTGCAGTTTTTTTTGGCAAAGTTCTTTTCACAAATCACGAACATTTCACAAAAAACAGCACAAACCTTTCGCATTTGCAAAACTTTCATGGATGTTTTTCCCACGATTTGCAAATGTACTGCGACTCTGAGTTTGAAAATGGCATTTCTGGGAGGGGGTTACCCCCAAAAAAGAGAGGGCTGGCATCCTCAGGACCCGACTAGGTAAACACAACAGTCAGTGTTTACCTAGTGGGTCCCAAATTTAAACACCAGGCATTGTTCTCGTTCACTAACTGAAAACAAGATGGTGGCAGCACAAAAGTAAAAGAGCCATTTGTGAAAGGAAAATTGCATTTGCAACACTTTTGTGTGACACACATATTTTTTCCCCATTGACTATAATGAGAAATGTGTTTTTTGAATAACTTTTGAATGGTTTAATATTTTACACCAAATCTTTGAAAGGCACATCGATGACCCAGACTGCATCTTCCCTGAAGATTTCAGACAACCGACAAATTGTGTGGGCTGTGGGAGCTGTTTGGCGTTCTGCAGCTCTGCAACCGTACATCTGAACGTAACACAACTTGCCAGATCCGGAGATCTATGGTGACAGACCACGCATGCAACATTTCAGGCAAATCCATTGTATGGTGGCAACTTGTTCCACTTTTCTATCACTTGCTCTGTAAAGAAATACTTCTAGACATCCTTTCTGAATCTCCCTTCTGCCAGTTTCAAAGTGTTGCCCCTTGGGCTCTGGTTCACACTCATTTTAAACAATTTCTTGCTGTTTACCCTGTTTATCCCACATAAAAACTTACAAGTCTTTGTCATGCCATCCCACTCCCTTCTGGCATCCAGTGTGTACATGTTCATGGCCCTTAGCCTTTGCCTCATAAGGCTTCCCATGTTGACAGTGAATCATGCTGATGGCACTCCTCTGCACCACGCCACCACATCCCTGTCCTTCGTCAAGTGCAGACTCTAGACTTGCATGCAGTATTCTAAGTGCAGCTGCACCAAGGGGCTGTACAAGGGAAGGATCACCTTCCACTTTCTGCTGCTGATGCTCCAGCCTGTGCACCCCAGTCAGTATTCTATTGCCCTCCCCACTGGTCTATTACACTGTGTTGATTGTTTCCGTTTGTCTGTAATTATCACCACCAGGTACTATTTCTCATTTGTCTAACTTATGTACAAACAAACAAAATCGTTGGTAGAAAAGGCCCACAAGTTTATCAAGTCTGCCTGAGTGTGTAGCTCACAGTTTAATATTCCTGCAGTTGCCCCCTCAACCCATTCCCTTTCTACCATTCCCTCTCCCCGGACTATCCTCCATTTTGTTCTTATCTGTACTTACCCTGCCCTGCCTCTATCCCATCCCTGCTTGAAACTGTCCACGGTCCTCAATTCGGTCAACTCCTCTGGCAGTGCATTACATGCAGCCACAACCCTCTCTGTGAAGTAATGCCTCCTAATCTCCCTCCTGAATCTTCCCCCTTCCAACTTCAGACTGTGCCCCCTCATGACCCTTTCTCCCTTTAAGTGGAACAATCCTCCCGTTCTTACCTTGTTTATGCCTTTTAAGTATTTAAAGGTCTCTATCATGTCCCCCTCTCCCTTCTGTCCTCCAGGGAGTACATATTGAGCTCCCTCAATCTTTCCTCATATGGCATCTCCCCAAGGCCTGCGATCATCTTTCTTGCCCTATGCTGCACCCCATCCAGCAATCTCACATTCTTCTTGAAGTGAGGGCACCAGTACTGCACACAGAACTCCATGTGTGGCCTCACTAGTGATTTATACAAGGGAAGGATGACCTCCTCTTTCCTGGAGGTGATACACTGGCAATGCACCCCAGAATCCAATTGCCTCTTGCTGCCACCCTCCTACACTGTGCTGATACCTCCCCTGTGACTAGTACCCCTAAGTCCTTCTCCTCTGAAGCTGATACCTGCACTCCCCAGCTAATAGCTGTTCCTGGAGTTTCTGGCTCTGAGGTGCATGATCTTACACTTCTTGACATTAAACCCCAACTGACACACTTCTGACCAGTGCTCGAGTTTAGCTAGATCCTCCCTGAGTGCCTGTCTACCTTCCTTACTGTCCACTTTTGCACATATCCTTGTGTCATTGGTGAACAGGCTAACCTTACTCAGCTGTATGAAAAGAGATGCTGTGCTACGTTATGTGTGAGAGGGTATAGCGCGATCGGCTAGAAGGAGCAAGTGGCACATGTTTGCAATTATAACTCATGGGTTATAACAGCAAATTATAACCTGCTTTTTCTATGGAAAAAGACACACCAGTTATTACCAGATTTTAGTCAACATATCTATAGAAAAAGGAATTATACCGCTGTTTAATAGTACTAAACAGCATGAGTAGTGAAATGAGATGAGGAGTGAATAATGTGACTGTGGATGTGCCTACTGGAGGATGGCGATGATTTGGCCCAAAGACAAGTAAGTCCCAGATCTCTCTCTTTTTTTTTTTAACCAGTATCCTGAGTCTGACTTTTTGTAGAAGGGGATATGTTTGGTACCACTTCTGTTTAGCAATGGCTGTTGGTATGGAACATGACATGAAGCAACATGACAAAAAAGACAGCGCACCAGACAGTCTGAAAGTCACCACTTCACTGTTGCTACTACCACTACTATCAGCCTCAGGGCAAAAAACAGAGCTAAGCAAAATGTTAACATTTTAATTCATTTAGTTAAGGCACATTTAGCTAAATAATCTCCTAAGAATGAAAAAGTGACTGTGTGTGAGATCAGGGACTTGTCTGCCACAGTTGTTACCAGTACAATCATGTCATGTACGGGCTGCACCTCCCACCTACCCCAGGATGATGATATGGTCCAAAGGCAGGCAAGTCCCAGATCTCTATTTTTTTTTTAAACCAGTCTCCTGAGCCTGACTTTTTGTAGAAGGGGACAATGAGTTTGTAATGTATGTCACCAATTATGTTTAGCAATGGCTCTCGCTATGGAACACAACAGGCAGGGCATCCTGCAGAACATGAACACTAACAGAAGCATCGTACTGGACCAAGGATCATGAGTGACGTGACATGATAACTGGGTGTCCTGATTCATGATGAAACTGAAGATTAAAAAAACAAAAACAGGGTTGCACCAAAAAAAGTTGAAGTGGCATGATTAGTGATGATCATGAAGAATGTGATTTGTTGCGATGTGACATAAGTCATGAACTTGGCACTGGCAGTGCTTCTCAGAGCACTAAAAACTGAATGGAATTGCGCTTCCACAAACAGTTGCCATTGAAAATTTGAAATACTTATGGCTGTACTTCCCTTGAACTGCTACACTGTTCAGTCTGAGATTATAGCTACTGGATTAAATACAGCCGGTTTGTGAGGACAAAGATTCAAATCCATCTGCTAGTACAGCATACTGCAGATTGTGCATACTAACAAAAGCATTGTATTGGACTGAGGCTTGTGAGTGACATGACATGATAACTGGGTGTCCCAATTCATGATGAAACTGAAGATTAAAAAAACAAAAACAGGGTTGCACCAATTAAAGCTGAAGTGGTGTGATTTGTGATGACTGTGAAGAACTTGATTCATTGTGACGTGAAGTGAGTGATGAACTTGGCACCAGCGGTGCTTCTCACAGCACCAGAAACTGGATGGAACTGAGCTCCATAAACAATTGCCATTGAAAATTTGAAAAACCCGTGGTTGTACTTCTCTGATGACAGATGGCTGACTTCTTGCAGGGGAAGAGGGGTCAAGCAGACAGTATACAAGAAGTGGCACTGGTGCATCAATGAGTGGCTGGCAAATTTTGTTACACACACACACACACACACACACACATGCACACGCACACACACAGTTGATATTTCACACACCACCTACTCTAAGGGTGATGTTACAGGCACTATTGCTACCCACACAGATTCAGGGATCTTGCCTGGCCTAACCCTCTCTGACAGAGTACTTTTTCCCTTCAAGGATTTTTTTTTATTTATTCCACGTGATATGACAGAATGCCCTGCCCACTGTGCCAAAGTTTATACTCCACCGAGCAAGCACATGGAGGAAATGACAGATGATTGACTTCTTGAAGGGGGGAGCACACAGACAGTATGCAAGAAGTGGCACCTGTTGACTGGCTGGCAGATTTTATTTCACACACAGACACAGAATTTATTTCACATACCACCTAGGCTAAGGGTCAATGCTGCATGCACTGCTGCTACCCACAGAGATTCAGGGACCCTGCCTGGCCTAACACTGTCTGACACAGTACTGTACTTTCCCTTCAAGGATTTCATTTTTTTTTTATTTATTCCACATGATGTGATGGAATGCCCTACCCATGGAGCCAAAACTTATACCCCCCCAAGCGAGCACAGGGAAGAAGATGACAGATGACTGACTTCTTGGTGGGGGGGTCACACAGACAGTACGCAAGAAGTGGCACTGGTGACTGGCTGGTAGAATTATTTCACACACACAGAATTTATTTCACACACCACCTAGGCTACAGGCCAATGTTGCAGGCACTGCTGCAACCAAAAGAGAATCAGGAATCCTGCCTGGCCTTACCCTCTCTGACACAGTACTTTCCCTTCAAGGATTTTTTTTATTTATTCCACATGATGTGATGGAATTCCCTGTCTACTGAGCCAAAGATTATACCCCCACCAAATGGGTACAGGGAAGAAGATGACAGATGACTGACTTCTTGGGGGGGTTGTCACACAGACAGTATACAAGAAGTGGCACTGTTGCACTGAGGACTGGCTGGAAGATTTTATTTCACATACAGAATTTATTTCACACACCACCTACGCTAAGGGTGATGCTGCAGACACTGCTGCTAGTGTACCCGCAGAGATTCTCGGGGACCCTGCCTGGCATAACCCTCTCTGACATGGTACTTTTCTCTTCCAAGGATTTTTTTTTATTTTTTTTCTTTATTCCATGTGATGTGATGGAATGCTCTGCATTGATGACTGCCTGGCAGATTTTATTTCACACACACACACACACACACACACACACACCACCTACATTAAGGGTGATACTGCAGACACTGCTGCTACTCACACAGATTCAGGGACCCTGCCTGGCCTAACCCACTCTGATACAGTACTTTTTACTTTCAAGGATTTCATTTTTTTTATTTATTCCATGTGACATGACGGAATGCCCTGCCCACTGAGCCATAGCCTATACACCACTGAACAAATACACAGGGAGGAGGATGACAGATGACTGGCTTCTTTTTGGGGGGGTGGTCACACAGTATGCAAAAAGTGGCACTGGTGCACTGACGAATGGCTGGCAGATTTCATTACACACACACACACACACACACACACACACACACACACACACTGTATAAAAAATAAAATAAGAAAATAGAAATCCCCACTGAAGTGACTGAGCACAGGCAGGAGAACTGAGAGATATGACTTGTTGGGGATTCAATTGGACAAAACAGCAAGAAGGCTAACTGGGAGTGGTGTGGTATTGGGTGGCATACTGGCGCAGTTCAACTTCACCCCCTCTGTTAGACTGCTACCTCTCCAAAAAAATGGAGTCCATGACTGGTCGTTGACAAAAGTTTTGTTGAATGACCAGACAGCGAAACCGTCAGGTCAACCACAGTTTGCAGTTGGCTGCTGGTTTCTGTGCATCACAAGTGTTTCCTTTAGGTGGTTTTGCACCCGAACCCCCCATGCAGTGGGGCTACAACCCCCACACCCCCCCACTTAAGATTCTTAACTCCAGGTCAGAGTTGAATTAGGGGGGTGCAGGACCCCCGACAGACAGTGCCGGGTTCCAGCGGTTTTCCTACAGCGACGTGGCACTCTTGTCGCTGTAGGGAACCCCACTGTCAGACTGTCGCTGTCGGGTGTGCATACCTAAAAAATGGGCAGTATGGCTCTGGTACTTAATAGTGAAGTCTCCCTGCAATCTCTTGTTTTCTTTTTTCTTCTCTGCATTCACATTCTCACAAGTTGCCCCCAGTCTCCAAGTTCCTCCCAAGACCCCGACTCCCAGTCCCCTACTCCCCACCCCAACTTCCCCAAGTTTAAATTTCTAATCACTTCTTTTAGTTTTATAAAAATAAATTAAATTCTACTTTTATTTTTATGTTTGCTTGTGCGCATGCGTAAGAAACATTATGTATCAGCTTATGAGAGAAGTGGGTTGTGGAGGTGTGGCACTGTGGCAGCCAACACCAGCACTGCATTTGTGGGCTTGGCACTGTTCACCCAATGCAGGCCCAGTTTCCTGATGACACTGGTTCTGGAGAAGTGCCGCCAAGTTGAAATGATTTGGCTGCTGCAATGAGGGGCCACCTCATCATTGCAGCGTCAGCCATTCCAGTGCAATGAGGGAGCAACCCGTCATTGCATGGCGGTACCTTGCCTGGTTTAATATGTCCCTAAACATGGCAGCAGCATAGCCGCTGCCTCAGAGCCCCATGAAAGCCGACTGACTAGGGTGCCCAATCCTCCTGTTGGCATGCCCCCAGACCAGTTAATTTGCTGACTGGGGAGCCCACTCCCCATCAGCATAATGCCCCCCCATTTGTTGTGTGCCAAGGGGGGTGCCCAATCCCTCTAGGCATCATACCCCCCCAAACAGTCATTCTTTAGTGACGGGGGACCCAATCCCTGTTGACTTAAGTCCCCCCACCCCAAAAAGGCTGGTAGCACACTGGGAGCCCACTCCAGTGTGCTGAAAGCAAGCCGGCAAACAAAAACCTTCCCGCGATGTCTTTTTTTTTTCTCCCTGAAAGAAAGGAAACGGTCCCACGCCGGTCGGGTCCTCTCCCCCAACTCACATCCACCCACTGTGCACCCTACCTTCCCACACCCCCTTACCCCATATGTACCTCTGGAGCCCGGCACGATGATCTTTGGTGGACTGGGAACACGTCTGCACTCTTCAAAGCCAACTGCAAACTGAAGAAATGGCGATAAGCTGTATAATGGCATAAATAGGGTTTTTTCAGCTTTGGTGCATATCTGGGGCATTTTGGGGAATTTTGGCACCAAATTTTCAACATGGGGTTATTAGGATCCCTCCTCATGAGTTCAGTCACTGTCATGGCGTTATTCGGTCCCGAAAGGTGATTTCGTGGTCACTGCGTGGAATCACCTTTTGGGACTGATTAACAAAACAACAGTGCCACTGTTCATGAGGTGGGCTTCAAAAGCCTATGTTGCAAATTTGCGAAAAAAATCCAAAAAAGTACTTTTTTACAAGCGGGCATTGCGCAGTTTCCACGGACGCTCATAACTTCGCAAATTTGTAATATTTTTACTCCAGATTTTCAACATTGGTATTTTTCCCCACCTTCTTATGAGCAGTACAGCTGTCATTTTTCACATCATGGCCAAAATGTGTTTTCGCACTTCCGGCGCAGAATAGCGCGGTCACTGTGGAAAATCAGTGTTTGTGACACATTAAGAACATAACAGTGACACTGTTTATGAGCAGAGGTCCTAAAATGCCTGTGTTGAAAATTTGGTGACAAATGTCCATAAAATGACTGTGTTACGAGCATGCGTTGTGCAGTTTCCACGCACCCTCGTAACTTTGCAAATTTGTAGTATTTTCATTATAGATGTTCAACACTGGCATTTTTTCAGACCTCCTTATGAACAGCATAGCTGTCATTTTTCACATCCTGGCCAAAATGTGTTTTCACACTTCCGGCACGCAATAATGCAGTCACTGTGGGAAGTCAGTGTTTGGGACGGATTAAAAAAATCACAGTGACACTGTTCATGAGCAGATGTGCTAAAATACCTATATTGAAAATTTTTTGACAAAAGTCCATAAAATGACTGTGTTACAAGTGTACATTGGGCAGTTTCCATGCACCCTTGTAATTTCACACATTTGTAATATTTTCGCTCTAGATTTTCAACATTGGAATTTTTTGAGAAGCATAGAAACACAGAGGTTGACGGAAATAAGGACCGCAAGGCCCATCCAGTCTGCCCATTTCTTTTTCTACCTTATAAATGTGCCATCGGCCTTTGCTCTGTCAATGGCCTATCTATTCATACTCATCTGTATTGCTCCCTTATGCCTATCCCATGCCTGTTTGAAGCCCTGCACTGTATTCATAGCCACCACTTCCTGAGGTAGGCTGTTCCATGCATCCACCACTCTTTCTGTGAAAAAGAATTTCCTCACATTCCCCCTTAATTGGCCTCCCTCTAATCTCATGCTGTGTCCTCTTGTCCTGCTATTTTTCTTATATTTAAACATGATAGACTCTTTCACCTTGTTAATGCCTTTAAGGTGTTGGAATGTTTCGATCGTATCACCTCTCTCCCTCCTTTGTTCAAGGGTATACATATTGAGCTCCATTAATCTGTCCTCATATGTCTTCTGATGCAGTCCCTGCACCATTTT
This sequence comes from Neoceratodus forsteri, assembly GCA_016271365.2. NCBI lineage: Eukaryota > Metazoa > Chordata > Ceratodontiformes > Ceratodontidae > Neoceratodus > Neoceratodus forsteri. Next base: position 1,109,567,304 of record CM028130.1, on the reverse strand, counting down.
GGTTGCCCTTCTCTGGACTGCCTCAATTTGGTTAATGTCCTTGTAAAGGTGTGGCCTCCAGTACTGCACACAGTACTCCAGATGGGGCCTAACCAGTGTCTTGTAAAGAGGGATTATTACCTCCCTCTTACGACTTGTGATACCCCTACTAATACACCCTAACATCCCCCTAGCCTTACCTACTGCTTTAGAGGTCTGCTTGGATGGTTTCAGGTCATCAGTGATGATGATGCCCAAGTCTCTTTCTTCCTTTGTGACTGCCAGCAACTCCCTCCCAGCCTATAGGTGGCTTCAGGGTTTCTCTTTCCTATGTGCATGATCTTGCACTTCTTTGCATTAAATCCCAGTTGCCACTCTTCTGACCATTTTGCTAGTTTATCCAGATCTCTTCTCATTCTGCCCACCCCATCTGGATCATCTGCTCTTTTGCAGATCTTGGTGTCATCTGCAAACAGACAAGCCTTACCCTCTAGTCCATCTGCAATGTCACTAATGAAGATATTGAAGAGGACTGGCCCCAGGACTGATCCCTGAGGTACCCTACTTGTGACTTGCATCTCTTCTGACTGTATACCATTTACCACCACTCTCTGTTTTCTGCCCGTCAACCAGTTTGCCACCCAGTTGACCAACTTCTGATCCACCCCGAGCCTACCCAACTTATTTATCAATCTTCTATGTGGAACAGTATCGAAAGCTTTGCTGAAGTCAAGGTAGGTGACATCAACTGCTCTCCCTTGGTCCACCACTCTGGTTACCCAGTTAAAGAAATCTATGAGATTAGTTTGACAGGACCTTCCTTTTGTAAACCCATGCTGTCTTGGATCCTGTGCCCCTATGGATACCAGGTGTTGCACTATCCTTTCCTTAAGGACTTCCTTATGAACAGTACAGCTGTCATTTTTCATATCCTGCCCAAAATATGCATTTAAACATTTGGCGCAGAATAGCGCGGTCACTGTGGGAAATCAATGTTCAGGACAGATTAAAGAAAATGATAGTGACACTGTTCATGAGCAGAGGTCACAAAATGTCTACCGTATGTTGAAAATTTGGTGAAATAATTCCACTAAATGACTGTGTTACATGCATGCATTGTGCAGTTTCCACATATGCTCGGAAGTGCGAGCATTTTTAATATTTTCACTACAGATTTTCAACATTGCCATCTCTTCACACCTCCCTATGAATGGTACAGCTGTCATTCTTCACATCCTGCCCGATCTGTGTTTTCATATATCTGGCACAGAATGGCATGGTCTCTGTGGGAACTCAAAGTTTGGGACACATTAACAAAATCACACTGCCACTGTTCATGAGAAGGGGTCCCAAATGCTTTCATGAGGTGGGGTCACAAAAAGGCCATGTTGAAAATTTGTAATGCAAATACCAACAAACGCCTGGGGTGTTAGAGTTTCTAACCATAACATCCCACCCTGTATAGACTGACAGGCATCAGGTGTGTGCCTTTGGGTTGCTGACTATAATGCTCATGCCATCCCACCCCCAACCCCAAACCAGTGACAGGCATCGAGGTGTGCCTTGGACTCTTCAGCCCCAGAGTTCACCCCATTCTCCTATACTGTACCCATTTCACAGTATGTCCTTATGGAATGGGGTGACTGTAAAGCTGAACACCCCAAGGCACACCTCAACATGTGTCAGTGTCTGCAGGATAGGGTGAGGTGACATGGCATGAATGTTATGAATGATGACCCAAACGCATATCCCAAGTCCTGTCCATCTCTGCAAGGTGGAGATGGGGTTGGTGTGAAGTTCAATACTTCAATGCCATTCCTATTTTGCATCTGTCTAACTCCTGAATTTCCAATGCTAATACCAGCAAGCAAACATTTGGCATTCTCAAATGCTTGTTTTTTTTAAGAGTTGACTTCTTCTCTTGGCCAAGGGGCAAAAAAAAAAAAAAGGCAAGAAGCACAAACACAGAAACAGAATCTCAATCTGCACAGGGCAGCCTACAGAAGCTGCTGCTCCTTCTCCATCATGATTCTCTGCATAGCTCTAAGGTGGTTTATGTGGGTTGCTACATCAACAACCCAATCAGGTGCCACCTTAGAGAGATCGACAGCTCGGCCATCCAATGAGGAACCAGAGTCCTGTCTCTGTTCCCTCCTGTGGGTTCCTCCTGCTCTGGTGCTTCCCGTGCTGCATTTTTCCATGATACAGCAGCTGTCTGAACTGATTTGAACAGCCAAACATGTTTGGAAACCATTCATTTCCAAACACTTTGTCATGTTCAGGTTGGTTCGTAGTTTGGATTAACTGGTTCACCCATCCCTATTCCTGACCCACTCTGTAACTCTTGCTCCCACCCCCAATTCTCTCAATATTTTCACAAGTCATTAATGTGGTACTGAGTGATTAGCTTTGCTAAAATCTAGGTGAAACACATCCACTGACTGGCCTTTGTCAGCTGCCTTTGTGACCCAGTTAAATATGTCTATCAAATTCATCTGACTGGCCCTCTTCATGGTGAAACCATGTTGCCTTCCATCCTAGAATCTATTTGCTGCCAGGAAATTCACTAGTTTTTCCTTTGTGATGGCCTCCAGCATATTACAAAGAATGGATGTCAAGTTTACTGGCCTTTAGAAAATGGGCTTAACAAACTGTAAATTCTGATTGGCTGGAACATTCTAAAGGGGAACATTAAGTTACAGTGAGAGCCCGGTACATAACAAGTACCATCCCCTTCACCAGCTCACTTATCCTTCTGCCCAGCCTGCTCCCTGACTGGCTGAAAGCACCAGACTAAATTCCATATCGCCGCCATCTTTTTCACTCACTTGGCAACTGCTGCCCCTGCCTCTGACACAGATGCTTCTCAGTTCACTGGCTGCTGCCCGCTCCCTACATTCGTTTTTTTTTTTAAATATCATAAAAAAAATTTTTTTAATCGGCAGTCTTGTTCCATGCCCCCCGATTCCAATGCTACCACTGTTCGTCACCCAACGGTTCCGTACCTGCACAGACATGCTGAGGTGTTCTTCTCAACACCGCTTCTCTTCACAGTCCTGGTCCTTAGGACACACAGCGATGACCGGGAACCAATAATAAAAAAAAAACAGTGAGACCTAACTCCTGACCCACGCTGTAGACAGCAAAATCCAGGAAACAACAAAAAAAAAACATTACTAAAACATCTCCTGGACAAGCAGTATACTTCCGAATGCATTATCTGCTTGTACGTGCAGCTGGGTCAAATAAGGTAATGCTCAAAACCGCTACAGATTCGGAGGCTGGGAAAAAAAAAATCACAAAACAGTTCACATTTTTTTTTCTTCCTACAATGACAGCAGTCTGCTGGCTTGGTAAATATGTTACACAGGATGTGGTAAGGGAGGGCAAAACACCATGGCAATGTACTATACAGTTAAGCAGACTACCACAAAAACGAGGGACTACTTAACAACAAAATGACTAAAACTTCATTCTTTTTAAGCATTTTTACTTTTCCTAACTTTTTAAAATCCCACATATAGCTCCCACTGGTAGCCCATTTTCTAAGCACAGTAATACCCTCCAGGGTGGGTAGTATGGGCAATACTGGACCATCCAGGGGCTATAAGGCTCTCCGCCGTGGTGTCAGGCCTCATTATGCCCCTGGGCAGTCCGGTATTGCCCAATGCCACCCACCCTGTCGGGTCTAATTGCTTGCATAGTTCCATGGCATATCCATTTTCCCACTCTGATGCAGGCGTATGACATTTGCTATCTTCCATTCCCCTTCAATCATCTCTAACTCCAGCGAGCTGTAGCAGAGATCCTCCAAGGGCGAAAACAACTCTTGTACCATTTCTTTTAGCACTCTTAAGGTGCAGCCTCTCTGGCCCCATTGATCTATCCTTTTTTAGAGTTAAGACCCTTCTGCACCCTCTTCTTAGTTATTGGCTCTGTGTTGATCTCCACCCCTCTCCCTACATTCTGACTATGAGACACATTCTGGAAATGAACAATTGTCCTCTATATAAACAATGAGCAGAAAAGTTCACTGTGTATGCCTCTCTTTGATATCTCCCCCTTTTCTCATACTTCCCTATTTTCAATCCTTGGATTTGCATTGTATTCTCTCATGCAGCAGGAAAATGCCTTGACCCCGTCCTTACTCCCTTCACTGTCCTCAGCTCTGTGTCTGACTCTGCCTATATCGCCTTACTGTTGGCATCCCTCATTCTGTTTAGGTATGCTTTCCTGCTCTCCCCTGTATGCTTGATTTTGTAGTTTTTGATGGCCCTCTTTTTCTCCTTCACTGCTTTCCATACCTCATTTTACCACAGTGGTCTTTTTCCCCACCTAGTTTTATTTTTTATACTTTTAATTTATGATACTTATAATGTACATGAAGAGAAGTATAGAAGTTGACAGCAGAAATAGACCACTGGTGCATCCAGTCTGCCTGTAATACCCTGTTCTACCACTGAAACCAAGTGTCTATATGGGTTTTATGCCTACGTTACCTGTACCCATTCTTTGCATTGCTTCTAACCACCCCAAATTACTTTTAAGCCTTATATCTGTCCCAGCAATGTCTGAAGCCATTATTGGTCTTGGCACACACCACCTCAGCTGGCAGGCTGTTCCATCATTCAACAGCTCTCCCTGTAAAAAAAGAACTTCCTCATGTCCATCCTGAATTCCTTCCCATCAGCCCTGGTGACTCTTGTAACTTTCCAAGGTCAGTTTCAGTTAGGATAGGGTGGCGGGCAGCATTACATTGCTACTTACTTACTTACTTCGCTGAAAAAAGACAGAAAAGGCCAAGGGCCATCAAGTCCGTCTCCCACTCCTAGTGGGCTAATAGTGTCAAGATGAGTGAAGTCTTAAATACTTATTTAGGTCTCGTTTAAATTTCTCAATTGATGAAATATCAACTAAATCCTGCAGCAGTGCATTTCAAGCTTTAGTTACCTTGACAGTAAAATAATGAGGATGTTTCTTGGTGTTACTGTACTGTACCTTCAATGGCTTATTATGAGATCTTAAATTAAAGGGTCTATCACTAAAGGATAGGCCAAATTGGTCCATTAAATCAGAATCATGTACAATCTTAAATAGAAACAGCAGGTCACCACACAATCTCCTGTCCTCGAAAGAGATCAAATCTAATGCTGATAAATGATTCTCATAGGTCATATTCCTAAGCCAAGGAATCATTTTGGTGACTCTTATCTTTCTGCAACTTTTTTAACACCTATGTCAGGACATTATTAGACAAGCGGAAAAGGGGGTCACTGATGAAACTGACATTGATGCCTATACAGATGGACTGTTGAGGTGTCTGTTTAGGACAGTGCGATGAAGGCACAGACACAAAGTACTGCTCCCCTGTGGCCGTATGGACCTTGGCATAGAAATGCAGGTAACACACTGTTTAAATCTTACAGTGTTTCCATTTTCCAGTTAGGAATATAGTGGTTTTTTTTGTACCAGTCCATTCAGAAAACACTATTAGAGCCCAATTAGTGTCCATTTTCGTATTTACCGCAAGTCAATTGGATTTGATGGCATTTAGCCCTTCTGAGGTAACTGACACAAATCTTGAATTTTCATTTTGCTCCAGTTTTCTTTTTTTTTAATATAGCTGATTGTTCTGGCAGGGAGGGGGTTCTTCATCTCAGAGCATGGTGTCAAAATTTTGTTGGTTCAAGATACTGAAGTTCATGTGAAGGCAATCTCACAATTTTATTTTTTTATTAATGGTATTTGATAGGTGGGTCAGAAAACAAATGGCTGCTGTCCATTTTAAAACTGGACCCTGGCACAGTGATTCTAGTATGTAATGAGGCACTTGGCATAAGAACTTGTTTTAGGTGGACATTGTTGTGTCATAAATGCCGACCTTGACAAGCTTCTTGGCCAGCCAGAAGACTGGAAATCTTCAGCCAATTTTCTATGATCCAGCAGTGCACCTCTGCTGCAGCAGGTAATACAGATGCAACATCTTGTAAGTATAATATGACTAGGTAAGGAATTTAGAAGACCTTTTACATTAAGGAGAATTATCTATCTGTTGCATACAGTACACTCACAACCTTTATTCCTGGGGCACAAGAGCAATATTTTGCATTTGCCTACATTAAATGTCTATTGCCATTTCTCTATCTTGCAATAAAGAAATGTTGCAGAAATGTCAGTTTTGTATTCAAACACTCTCCAACAGCTGTGCCCCTTCCTCCTGTATGGTTATTTTTAGCCACATATCATTTTATACTTTCTAACACATACTATAAAAATACTGTACATAGATATCCTATTCATGTCCCAAATAACATACAGAATAATTTATGGGGTGGTGTGTATAATGAGAATTTTATACACACTCGAGGTGCTGGATGCTACCTAAACCTCGAGAGTGGAGCTCAAGAGGTTTACACAAGTATCCAGTACTGAGGCTGTGTATAAAATTTGAGTTTTACACACTACCCTTTGTCTTGTCTTATATATTGTAGTTGGTGTGGAACATTTATTCACCAAAGCAATTACATAAATACAAATTGATCTCCATGGCAGTAGTTGTAGTTGGGCTGCAGCAGGGAGGCAGTGTGCACATGCGTGGAGTGAGGGAAACCCGGCAGGTGTTTCCTGTTATAACCAGCTGGTTGTAACGGCAAAATATAACTGAGATTCCCTATTGGAGAAAATGCTCCCCAGTTATTATAGAACGTTTATTATTAATTTTTCCATAAGTTTCACCAGGAAAGACATACTAAGCTTGTAACAGCTCGTTTGCTGATATATCCTGGGGGGAGTGGGGAAGGGAAGTATACAGTACATGACATGCACGTGAAAAAAGATGCAGTAGTAATAAAATAAGTACAGTAAAAGGCATACAATAAAACAGAGTAACGACAAATAACAGTGCACAGTCACAATTTTCAGGCAGAATATTCAGGACTACTAAAACAGAGACGAGATATAACGAAAATGTAGGTACAAGTGCTAGGCAGTACAGGGAACAATGCCAGAATCGCAGGGTTAGCACCACCCCAAACTGCTAAGGTGCAGGCTCACAGAGTCACTGCAGGAGGTAGGCTCAGAAGCACAATGTTACCAGATGGATTAACTTATTAAAACAAATCAGCCTTGGGGAGACAGAAGTTGCTCACAGCCGGGGGGTTCGGGGAGACAAGGGGAACATTAACAACAAGGAAGGATGGAATACAAGTGTCAGGGTTACATTAATTTAAACCTTTTTAGCTAGTAAATATTTATTTAAAGGAGCTGTCAAGAATAGGCACACTGAGCTGGAAATCAGATTTCCAGGCACATACTGGGAGAGGGGATGTGAGGATAATAAAATCCAACATTAAGAACAATTAAGCAATAATGCCTGACAGGGTGTGTGTTGTGCTGGGATAACGTCATGCCTCAGGTGGTTGGGCATGAGGCTGCAGGCCAAGTGCATCCAATAACTGAGGCATGACATTATCCCAAACGACACACACCCTGGAGGACATTATTGCTATTATACAATGGCTTGTTGTTATACAGAATAAAAAAAATCATTTTAAAGATGTTTTTGTGTGAAAAAATATTTTTGTTTTTTAAGAGAAGATGAAACAATCAAGCAAATGCATATCAAGCTCATCTACAGGTTCACAGTGAGGCTGAGACTACCCATAATTTTGTGCTGGTATAACATCACGGATCCAGCCCAAGACTGATCAATCAGAGTCCAGATTTTTTCTTGCCATTGTATAATGTAAGTTAATAGGACCTTTGCCAGGTATCTCTTGTGATACAGAATAAGAAACAGAAACATAATTTTTTGACATGCGGGCCACAGCCCACGCAGTCTGCAGTGCCCAGATGTTCCTTGCTTAATTTATCTCTGCAGACCCTAACTGCTCTTTGGCAATCCTCTCTCTTCCTTACTTGTTTTCTAAAACACTCCTGTGTCTATGCCACTCATGCTTAAAACTCGTGACTGGTTTTGCCTCTACCATTTCTGCTAGCAGTCTATTCCAGGCAACTATGGTCTTTTCAGTAAGAAATATTTGCTAACATTTCTCTTAAACTTCCTCCCTTCCAGTTTCATTGCATGCCCCGTGGTCCTGGTACTCCTTCTCACTGAAAAGAGACTTCCTTCCTATACTCTGTTCACCCCATGAGGTATTTGTAGGTCTCTATCATGTTCCCTGTCTTCCGGGGTATATCTGTTGAGATCCCTTAGTTTCTCCTTATAAGGCTTCTCATGCAACCCTAGCACCATTTTAGTTACCCTCCTATGGACAACCTCCACCCTGTCTATATCCTTTCTGAGGTGCAGTCTCCAAAACTGGACACTATACTCCTGGTGGTGTTTCACCAATGAGCAATACAGTGGCAATACCACCTCCCTCCTCCTGCTGCAGATACCCCTCCATTTGCACCCCAGCTTGCCCTACCCTCTGCTTTGTCAAACCACCCTGCCACTTTGAGGTCATCTAATAGGATAACCTCAAGGTTCCTTTCCTGTATAGTGACTGTCAGCGCTTCCCCCTAATTCCATACTCACCTCCTGAGTTCCCATGCCCTAGGTGCATGATTTTGCACTTTTTGGCATTGAACCCCAACTGTTATGCTTTAGAAAGCTCCTCAAGCTTTCCAAGATCCCTGCACATTCTCTCCACCCCCTTCTGAGTGTCCACCTTTTTGCAGCTTTTGGTATCATCTGTGAAAGTCATACCTTCCCTTCCAGTTCCTCAGCAATGTCACTTATGAAGACACTGAAGAGGACTGACCTCAGTACCGAGCCCTGTGGCACCCACTGGTTAATCCTCCATTATTCAAGTGAGTGCTGTTTATCACCACCCTCTGTCTCCAGTCCATCAACCAGTTTCAAATCCAATTCACCACTTTGGATCCTACCCCTAGGCTGCTCAGTTTCTTTATAAGCCTCCTGTGCAGCACACTGTTGAAGGCCTTGTTGAAGTCCAGATAGACCATGTCCACTGCCCATCCTGGATCTATTTCCCTGGTCACCCAATCAAAGAAATCCATCAGATTTGCTTGGGATGACCTCCTCCCCCATGAATCCATGATGACCGTGGTCTCACAGCCAATTGATTTCAAGATACTCTACAACTCTGTCCTTTAGCAGGGTTTCCATAGAGTTCCCCACCACTGAAGTAAGACTGATCAGCCTATAGATGCTAGCCTTCTCCCTGCCACCACTCTTATGTAGAAAAAACATGCAAACTCTTCTCCAGTCCACTGAAACTATATCTGTTACCAGTGTACTGTTGAATAAGGCTGTCAGTGGGGCACCTAGTACCTCCCTGAATTCCTGTAAAACCCTTGGGTGTATCTTGCCTTTTCCTAGAGATTTGTCCACCTTCAGTGCAGAGGTGTTCTTAGGGTAACAAAAGATTCTGGGCCCAAGTCCCAATAGGTCAGGGTTAGGCCATAGATATTTTTTATAAAATTATTAATTTCAGCAGTTCTATTTAGAAGAGGTTCGAGGCCCATATAAAAACATCTGGGGCTCAAGCCTCTGCTTCAGAGCTGGAAGTCCCTTCCAGACCCTTTCTTCTGAAAATGTACGTGTGCCCACCTTCCCTCTTCCCCTGTTCCTGCTAGTCCCTGGTGGTCCATGCCCCCTTTCCTCCACTGTGAAGACTTGAGCAGAAATCACTTTTCAAGATATCTACTTTTTCTTGGTCCTGTTCTATGCAGTCTTCCCCCTCTGTCCTTCTAATCCTCGCTGTCACTGCCTTTGCTTTCATCTTCTCACTTACGGATCTGAATAAAGTCTTATCCCTCTTAGTGACCCCTTTGGTAATTATTTACTCTGCCTGCTGCTTTCCTTCCCTCGTGCCTGCTTCTCTCTGCTTTACTAGGTATAACTCCCTGATCTCCTCCCTCTGTGTTTGCTTATACCTACCAAATGCCACCCTCTTGCCAGAGACTCAGACCATGAAATCTGGTGGAAAGAACTGTGAAGCAAAGCTAAGCAGATCTTCATCGAGGATATGTCCTCCATTAGGCCACACATTTGGAATGATAGTTGTCAGGCACTAGGACCACACAGAAACTTTTACTAGCTGGGTCCTGCCGTGACAATGTCCTACATCTGTGTTTATATAAACGTGGGCAGCCCCATCACTCCTCAGTTCTTTTCCCACAGATTATCGTCATTTGACCTGTTGAAGAAACATCATCTAGCCATTGCCATTTATTTGTTTTCTTTATTTAACAGTTTATTTTGTCATCTCAACATGCCACTGAAGGCAAAAGAGCCTTTCTTTCCACACTGTAAGTGTGGAGAGAAAATTTGCAAAGAAGAAACACATGCAGTCTGTGGTACTGTTTAGGCTTGTCTCTCAATGTGAGGACTTGTGAGATTTGTTTGAGCTTCAACCAGGCTATGAGGAGACACCACAAGAAAGTGTAATCCCCCTGTTCCAGGGCTTACCTGGCTCACCTGACTCCTCTCTTTGAGGCTCCCATTTCCCCCGGGTTTGTTCTGTCCGCATTTCTTTTTTTCCCGGTCCTGGCTATGGATCCCCTGTGCCTCTGTGGTCCCCCTGAGTTCTTCCTCTGGCACCCACATTATTTTGTGAGAGAGCGGGGCTAGGGGAGCTGAAGCACAGGGCTGCCGGTTTGTTTTGCACCTCAGGTGCATACCAGAGCTCTGCGCAGGCACAGTAGCATATTTTCATTCAGCCTTTCCAGTGGCCTTTGGAGTCATCTCTCCAGTGCTCCCAGTCCTGTTGGGATATAAAAGAGGTACTGGGACCATTAGCTGTACTGGAGCAACTCAACTCAACTCAATTCAGCTTTATTTATAAAAAGGGCATTTGAACAGAGTATAAAAGTGCTTGTACAAACATTTTAAAGCATTGATATTAAGAAATATCAATAAACAATAAAATATGCATGTATAAAAATGGCAGGAGAAGGCAGACAGTTGAAATTATGAGTGTAAATCGCACTCAGGGATTCAGAGCCACCTCATGAATATTAATAAGGTGGCTCATGCACAATAAATGAGTGGAGCCTGTCTAATGCTGGGGAAAGGCTAGCAGTGCTAGCGACAGGCTGATAAATAAATAAAAATACTAAATTGTGTATTGGGCTAACACAGGAAGGAGGCTGATAGAGAACAGAGGGGAAACTAAGAACTGAAAATGTTTATTCAGACTGCAGCAAGGAAATAAAGTGGGACAGTGCATGAACTATTTTGGGATTATGTGTGGCTGCCTAGGGGCAATGCAAAATGGCCCCAGTAAATGAAGGAGGGCTAAATGAAAAGGTTAAATTACAGTCACTTTAATAGAGAATGGGGGAGCCTCAAGTGTGTGGGGAAATTAATGAATAAAAGTGAATGGCTTGGCTGCAGGGACATTTGAAAGATGGGACATTGTGGGACTGTAGAGATACTGTTTACCTTCAGCAGCCATTATTGGGGTAGTAACATCAGTCAACCAATCACAAAGACAGGATTTGTCAGGAGGTCTCGGGGGTTTGTTAACAGACTCTTGGGGGAAAAATACCAGGGAATATTCTGGTGCCATTTGAGCAGTCAATGTGGCATTGAGGCAGCCTCATACATATTCATTTTCTGAAAAGACGGTGGCTCCAGCTCATAGGGAGCTGCCAAAACCTCCCAAAAGGGGAGAACTTTAAGACTCTGGGTCAGTCTGGGTAGAGCCCCTCCAAAGGGAGGGGGGCTCCAGCCCCTGTGAGGAAATGGGGTTGCAAGGCTGGGAGAGAGCCTTGCCTGGAGGCTGCCAGTTATCTGTCCACTATGGCTGGTCAGGCCTTCCCCCAATGAGTATGGATTGTAGAGAAGAAAGCTGAGTGAGCAGCTTTGCTGGAAGAGAGAGAAAGCTGCAGGTTCCTGGAAAAGTATGCTGTGGCAGAGCGAGATGCACCACAGCAGTGAGATGAAGAAAAGGTTGTGTCCTGAGCCTGGAAAAAGGACAAAGTTTGTGTCTTGAGCCTGGAAAAAGATGAAGGTTGCATCTGAGCCTGGGAAAAAGATGGGTACGTTTGTCTGCATCTCATCAGTGAGGCAAGTGAGAGGAGGGATGTGATGAGAGAACTGTGAAGAGACAGCCTTTTCAGATCTGAGACTATTCTGCACCTGTATTGTGAGAGGAAAAGGGAATTTTTGTAACTCAAAAACTGAGAAAATGAGTTTCTGGAATTGTGTGACCCAGGATAAGACTGTGTCTGTGTTCCAAGTTGAGAGACTGTGAAAGATGAAGGACCAGCAAGTGCCTGTTGTGCAGGGTGCCTGCTGTCTGCTCCTAGATATGGCTAAGGAAAGAGACTGTTGCAATGAACCCGTAGCCTAGACTTTGCACCCCCTAGGGTTTGGGAGACAGGGAAGGACAGAGACTGCTTTGGTTGCACATTGTAGCTGGAACTGTGAAAAGGAAAGATGATTTAAGAAGTTTCCATCTTAAATCCAGGGCCAGGTGGGGAACTTGCAAACCCCCATCAAGTGGGATCTGCTGGCTGCAGGAGGCCATGGGTCTTGCACCCAAGTGCTAGGGTACTCTGACCTGTGAGGGCCGTGGGACCACTCCCAGGTCTGGGTCCCTTGTAGCTGGCAGGCCTTGAATATGTGCTCTGCAAAGGGCCTTAATAGGCCGAATGGGGCAAGCTGCAAGACCTTCAATCAAGCCGGAAGATCCAAGCTGCAGCATCTTTGTCCCTTCAAACATCAAGCCTGGTTCTGCATGTGCTGTTTCCATCAACCCCAGGACTTCAGTCAACTGTGCCACCCAAGGACTGAATCTGCTGAACCATGAGTAAAAGCAAGACTTGCCCTCTAACATCCTGGGGATGTATATAGTTATTTCTCAAGTGTGCTCACTGGCACGGGAAGCCAGTAAAGTGGGTGAAAGAGAGAAATGTAAAAAATTATTTAATTCAGCAAATGTACTAGTGCCAGCCTACCAGCTGCACTTCAGGCCTGCAACTTACCATCTGGGTACCCAGGGACAGAACTCAAGGCATCATTCTGAAGCTGGTATTTGGGAATACCTGCAGCAGTTAGCTAGATAGATAGCTCGGAGGCTGCATTAACTAAATGTGGGTTTGAATAATAAAAAGGGGAACTGTAATTGTTTGAAAATGCTAAATCACCAAATGCAGATTCAAAGCTTCAAAATGTTTCTTAACCTCTCGTCCACTTACCCCATCCTAGCCCTCCCCATGCAAATAAATGTATTGTTACTGTTTTGAAAAGGTACTGACTCAAGAGCCTGTTTTAGTGAGCATGTTAGCAACTGAAGTTAAGAAGATGCCAAATGTGACGTGTGGGGATGTTCAGACCTGTTAAGTCCATGGCTGGGTTAACTGTATTGGGGAGGTGGGTTGGTATGACATCCCAGGGGGTTGTACTGCTATAGATCAGACCCACTAAATATGTAATCTGGGTGGAGGCACTGCCATTTTATTTGTAACCTTGGGAGTGACCCCTGGTAATAACAAGTATGGAACCCAGCCCCCTTAACCTTGGTCTGGCCAGCAAGGCAGGAGTAGTGGCCCTCTATCGGATGGCACCAGAGAGGGGCTACAAAAGCTCTAGAAAATGTCCTTCTCCTTAAAACTTTAAAAGCTATACAGAAGAGACAGGGCTCAAAATATGTGTTCCCCTCACAATAAGCCAAAAATCAGCCACTGAAGTCGAAGGACCAAGACAGGGAATAGCCATGGTCATGGCCCTCCTTATCATCAGGTCACAAGCACAAACATAGAGAAAAAGAGAGCTTTGCTTTGCTGGCAAGGGCCTGGTCATTGTTGAGACAAGGTAAATCTACTGCCTCATCACCCACTCTGGCTGCACTGATAACAGCCACCCTGACCATCAATGAGACACCAAGGTCAGGGGTTGGCTTAGGCCTTGCCATACCTACTATGGATGGTAGGACACCATCGTTGCTGGGCCAAGGCCCATCAACACAAGTAGTCCCAGCTCCTTTACAGGGTATCATTGACTCATGCTGTACTGGCATAATTCTCAGAAATGATCAGACACTTCCTGCCTGAACTACCACTACAGGCAGTTTTCCACCAATGGTGCTGCGCAACCCTCGTCAATGGCCTCTATTAGCATGCTGCACATTCTTTCCTCTCAGCCATCACAGTCATCACTGGTGCCTTCTGTGGTGCCCTTCATCAAGAGGAATGCTGGAGATAAAGCTGAACATAATCCTGACGTCATGGTTTTAGAGGAGGAATATGAGGGAGAAAAATATGTTGCACCATAATCTAGTTCTACCCTCTCATCCTGCAGTGAGGACTCGATAGTCTACACCCAGAGATCTTCTGAGGATTGTACTTTTCAAGCCATGATGCAGCAAATGCAAACTGCCATGGGCTTTGCTGTGGAAGAGGAATATTCCACAAAAATAAATCTGATGGAATTTTTGGAGGTCCCTTGCACACCCTACATTATAATTCCACCTATATATCCTGCATTAGAGGATGCTACTTTTGCTGCATGGTACAGACCAAACTCACTGCCTGCAGTTCCCAGAAAGGCTGGTAAGCAGTATCTTGCTTCATCTGTTAAGCCTTACTATGCTAACTAGCCAGAAACTGACTCTGTATTCATCATGGCTGCTCATGAAAGGTCTAGAGCACCAAAACATATTAGTAGTTTGCCTCCTGATAAAGAATCTAGGAGGCTGGATGTGATGGGCAAGAGCCTCTGCCTTACTAGGCATTAGGATTGCACGCCATTGGGCCCGTATGATATAATATTGGAACAGTCTGTGGAAAGCTGCAAAAACTGTAACCCAGGGTTTGCCAGATGGCTCTGCCAAGAATTAGTTACTTAAAACCTTAACTTCTGATGCTGTGGCTGGCAAACATTTGCTATGCTCAACTTATGATTTATTTGATGCATCTGCCTAGGCTGCTGCTTTTGGCATTTGTATGAGACAATATTCTTGGCTCAGAGTTGCTGTTTTTGCCAATGATGTATAAAAAGCAGTTTTGAATGCCCTTTTCAGAGGGAAAAGCTGTTTGGTTATGATGTTGAAGAGGCTTTACGAGGCCTACAGACCTCAAAAATTACTCTAAGGTCATCAAGTCCCTGAATCCCACTCCTGCCAGGGGTAGTGCGAGGGGATCCTTTTAACAGCCTGCTGACAGAGGTGGCCATGCCAGACCCCCTCCCCCCAGATGCACATACATAAGCACCCAAAGCAGTCGGTACTGGTGGCACTGTCACCATCGGTTCTACTTGACTGTCTCCCGGATACCCCCCACCTTCAATGTTACCTCCACTAGTGGTTGTAGGGGGCAGATTGTCCCTGCATCTCAAACAACTGTCGGAGGTTACAATGCACGAGTGGGTCCTGGGGTAACTGCAATGGGGCATGTTATAGAGCTTCTAGAAACCCCTTCAGATCATACTCTGCCTCCTTTCTGTTATCCTCTAAGCCATTTGTCCCTTCTGAAGGAAGTTCAGTCATTATTCCGAAAATGTGCCATGGAACCCATTCCTCCTCAACAGAGAAACAAAGGATTATATTCCAGATACCTCTTTTCCCCAAAATGGCAGGGGATCTGTCCTGTATTGGATCTCAGAGATCTCAATGTTTACATTGAATACAAGAAGTTTCAAACTGTATCTCTGCAAGCTCTGATTCCCTTTATGCAAATTGGGACTAGATTTGTTCTCCAGACATGAAGGATGCATAACTTCATGTCAAGATCAGAAAATCCCACACGCAGTACCTTTACTTTGTGCTGGACGGAGAATATTACCAGTTCAGAATATTGTCCTTTGGCTTGTCTTATGCACCAAACATCTTTACCAAATGCTTGGCAGTAGTGGCAGCAATCCTTCGCAGGGAAGGTCTGTATGTGTTCCCCTGTCTGGACGAATGACTGCTGAAGACCAGCTTGAGGGAAGCTCTCCTACATACTGTGTCTCAGACAAAGCAGTTGTTCAAGGACATAGTGGTCAAATGTGCCAAAATCTGAGCCGATTCCCTGACAAAGACTGCAGTACTGTACATAGGGGGTGGTCTTGGACATAGAGAAGTGTTGTGCTTTCCTGCCACAGGACAGAGAAGCAAATCTGATTACCTAAGTACAGTTGATATACATGAGTCACTATATTTCTGCAAGAACGATGTTGTGTCTCTGGGGTCTCGTGGCTGAGGCCATTGTAACAGTGCTGCTGGCTCATCTACTTATGTGAATCCCTCAGCAGACACTCAGCATCCACTGGGATCAGCAGATGGAGGAGCAAGACCAAATGGTTCTCATCATGCCCCTACTTCACAGAGCATTGCTACAGTAGATGAATTACGAAAACCTATTAAAGGGCATTCCATTCCTTGTACCAGCTCCTGTACAGATCCTCACCACGGATGCCTCATGCTCTGGCTGGGGTGCACATCTTGGCCCTTAACAGACACAGGGGGTAATGCACCAAGGTGAAGGCAAGGTTACATATAAATGTCCTGGATATGAGGGTTGTTCTGTACAGCCTTCAGGCATTTCATAGCATCTGTTCCCTACTGCTATGTTGACACAGATGGACAACGCCAGTGTGATTACATCAACAAACATGGGGAAACTCATTTTTCCCTGAGAGTGTGGTGCTGGGCTCTGTTCCATGGCCTACAGTTTTCTGCCAGGTATCCCCCAGGCCTCCAAAGTAACTTAGCAGACAGACTAAGCAAATCACAGTCCAAGAGTCAGAAATGGAAACTGCTGACCTCTGTGGTAGACAACCTCTTTGCATGCTAGGATTGCCCAAAGTTGGACCTTTTTGCATCCCTACAACACAAAACAAACATGTTTCTGATCGCTTGCTCCAGGGTCTGGAGTTTTCTGACAAGAGGCATTGTCCCTTTCATGGAAAGAGAACTTCCTTTATGCATTCCCCCCAATTCCACTTATGCAGAGGGTGTTGCTCAAGTTGCAGATGGAGAGTGCCTCTTTCATCCACATTGATCCATTATAGCCTCACCAGATATGATTTCCACTCCTTCAGCAGATGGCAGTAGAGCCTCCTATCCTGCTACCCCTGTGTTGGGGCCTGTTGTTTCTGGACAAGGATCCCTGGTCTATCCAGACCTGAAATCCATACATCTGCATGCATGGCTCCTGAAGACATAGCGATTTCATGTTTTGGGGTATCCCCTAAGGTTGTTGATGTACCAAATGCAGCTAGAAAGCCTTCTACCAGACATACTTATTCTTTTAAATCGAAGCGGTTCACTTTGTGGGCTGCTTCCAGAAATTTGGACCCATTTACTTGTCCTGTAAATGCTGTGCTGCAATAATTGCTGTCCTTATCAGATTCTGGCTTACAGTATTCCTCACTTCAGGTGCATTTTGCTGCTATAGTATATCAGTAATCCATAACCCTGTTGATGGTCATAAGGTTGTTCAATTAGACATGTCCAATACTTTTCTGAGAGGTATTCTGCATATGAAACCTCTTATTTACTCTATAGTCTTGATTTGGAATTTGAATTTTCTGCTTGGAAAACTGATGTTGACTTCTTTTGAACCAGCTGTTAGTTCTGGCTTACATTTCCTATTGTGGAAAACATTACTTTTACTTGCAATCACTCCTGCAGGAAGGATTTCAAGGCTTCGGGCTCTAATGTGTGATCCTCCTTATTTTATTTTCCAAAAAGGCAGTTTCTTTGTATACAAATCTCAAGTTTTTTCCAAAGGTGGTATCTGAAAATCTGCACTGACTCAAATGATACACCTTCTTGTTTAATACCATGAGCATGTCAATCACGGTGAGCCACATGCTCCATACTTTAGATGTACATAGAATACTCATATACTATGTTAATTGCACCAGGGACTTCAGAAAGTCCTCTCAGCTTTTTATTTCTTTCACCCCGGGAAAGAGGTCACTCTTGTGCCTAAACTATGGCTGTCCAAATGGCTGGCACTGTATTACGTTCTTTAATAAGAAGTACATTATGAAACTTCCTGGTGCAGTTTGTGGTCACTCCACCAGGGGAATTTCCACTTCTATTGCTTGGTTCAGAAATGTTTCTGCTGCTGACATTTGTACTGCAGTCACACTGAGCACTGTCCACACCTTCACGAAACATTACAGTCTGGACATTGTGTCAGGCATACTGGATTCGGACTTGCTGTACCGCAAGGCCTGCTGTCCTGAATTTATATCACACTATAACCACCTCCCAGTTTTTATTTGGGACTGCTTTGGAATTGTTTCAAATGTGTGACCTTATGGGGGAGATATCCTTGAAGAAGACAGAACAGTTACATACTTACTTTAACAGTAGATCTTTGAGAGAATCTCCTCCATTAGGCCATGCCGTCCCTCGCTCTGTCTCCCTTCTGCTTCAGTGAGGTTTACATCAGATATTGTGCCTGAACCTAATCTACATATCATATATCCAGCTCCATGCCTCTGCTTGTATGCCTGAGCTGATCATATCTCCTGATTCCCCATGGCTGGCAGTCCTCCGAGTCTAATCTCCTGTGGGGAACTGCGGAGTGATGGGATCACTGATGTTTGTATAGACCTAGAATATAATTGTGGGTGGCCCCAAGCTAGCAAAAGTTTCCATAAAGCCTGATGTCTATAGTTCTAATGGTGTGGCATAATGGAGGAGATTTTCTTAAAGGTCTACTAATATAGTAAGTATGTAGCTGTTCTTTCTGGCTGCTCAAACCTGATGAAGGAAGTCTCATATACCGGAAGAGACATCCCCCAGAGGCCTCATTAACTTCTTTTAAATCACTTAAGTTAGCTAGAGTGATCTTTTAAAAAAAACAGGTGTCCTGCTTGGTGGCTGGATCTTTTTTACCCAGTGCACAAAACCCTTGCAAATGAGCTTATTTCAGAAAACCCATCTTTTTGCTGACTGATCAGTAATGCATGTTGGCTGTTGTAAAGTGCAAAGTGTAACATGCTTCAGATTTGTGCAAACATATTATTCAGTGAATTCACAAACTGTGTATACTGGTGGTACATTTGAGAACCCAACACTGTCAACTATATTGTTCCCATCACCCATATGTTCCTTTCAACGCTTCAATTTAGTGTAATATTTACCAAAATTCAGTATTTGTGTTTGTATTTATGTAAAATGCTATGCAGTGCTTCTGCAATCCAGGTATCAATATGTTGTAAACGAGCTCCATCAAGTTAAACAGTCACTTTCACTCATGGATGCCTCGAAAGTGTCAATTTAGTGCAACACTGAGTGGCATTGGGTGTATATATTCAGTGCGTCTGCTTATTCAAGATATCAGGAATTTCAGACTTTAATCTGGTACAGCATGGTTCTGCTTATTGGCATTTAAAGATGAGTGACTTACTATAAGCTGGAACAGGCCACTATTAGCAGGTTCAGCATATCAGCATTTCAAACGGGTAATAGGTGGCTGAAAGCTATGCTTCAACACTTACAGGCATACTGAACAGATGCAGTAGTTAGAAATGATTGGCTTCTTTTAGGCAACATTATTCTTTTTAGCCAAAATGTAACTGCCTGACCACACTTCTGCACTACCAAAGGAAAGCTGTGCTGATGTTTCAGCATCTCAGTGATGTCATTCTCAAAGCAAGAATGTGGGATGGAGGGTCTGTTCTTGTACACTGGAAATTTAAAAAGACAATGCAAATACATCTGATTACATGAAAAAGTGACAAGAGGGTAACAGAAATGAATAAAGGGGAATATTCATGAACCATGTTCATCACTGAAAGCCCATGACAGCTCTTTTAGGCAAGGTATTGGGCTTACCTGTAGCTGGCAGCAGTCCAGGAAATATTGATGATTAAGTCTGTCCCATACTGAGTTGCCACTATTTTTAGAATATTGTAATATCACCGAAGATCAAGTTGTAGCTAATCACATTGCAGCCAAGCACAGCTTGATCATCAGTGACTTCACAAGGTTCTAAAAATTATGGCAATGCAGTATCTGCATGCGCAGATGTAATCATCAGTATCTCTGGACCACTGCTAGCTACAGAGGAGCCCAACACTTTATTTATAAGATGTTTTCAGGGACTGTCAAACTATAATGGCTGTTGTTCAAGAATGTTCTCTTTTAAAACACTGGACTTAGTAGACAAAACTAGAAAGAAGCAGAGACTAGTAATGATGCATACTGTTAAAAGGAAGGAGAGGATGTAGCATTTTGACCAGCAGATGACACACTCAGGATGTAATACTGAAGTCACAATTATTTAGAAAAAATAATTGCAGTCCTAACACACAGCACTGCTCATATCAGTTCACAAGAGGACCTACTGCAGCCCCAACATTTCACACTTGTAGCTCCCTGGTGCTTTGTCAAGGTGTAAAATCCGAGGTAATCCAGAAGTCTTCTCTCCAACAGTTTATTTTTAGTTAGAACTCCACCTCTTGGATCCAATGTAACTTTTTTTCTGTTCCAATGACTCTCAGAACTGCATTTGATCCTTGTGCCTTGTGTTTGAAATGTATGGCCATGCTTTACTGTCCTTATAGTGTATGGTTAGGGTCAATTGCTTATGCATCTCTATAGAAGCAATATTCCTGTTGTGGTACAGCTCAAAAGTCAAGAAATGTTGTTGTGGTATTGTTCTGATGTCACATCAATACCACAACTAAGTTTTGCCTTTGAACCTCGCAGCTGCAGTATTCTCACATGCCACATCCTCTAGAGTCTTTTTGTTAGCGGTCTCACATTGTCACTTGTGATCACACTTGAACCAAATGCTTCCACCAAGTGTTGTCGATGGATTTTATATCACCACTAATTTGCCAACGGCAATCACAGCACCTGGCAAATGTGTCGACCGGCCACCATGACACAGGGCTCAGTTACTGTTTGCAGGGATCTTTGGCCCCAGCACTCTCCCTGGACTTAAAGATTACCAACTCTGGGGGGGGCGGGGGTTACAGGGGACAGCAGCCAACATCAAGAGTCTCTTTGTCTGTACAGAGCTCAGACAACCCTTTCGACACTATGGATTTTGAACGCGTTGTGTAGCTGTGTTGGTTTCTCTCTGCTGGTGTCATTGCAACAATGACACACGGAACCAGACACTTAAGTACCTAGTTTTTCCCTCTGAAATTTAGTTCATCATAAAAAATCTTCTGAACTGCCACTGTTTAACAACTATTGCTGTGTGAATACTTTTTTCCAAAAATGTGGCTAAGTATTTGTTATTCAGCAGCCAAATATTCAGGTATTCAGTATTCAATAGTCTGTCCTTTAATGAAAAAAGGAAAAAGAAACAGCCTCCTCTCCCTGCCCAAAAGCAAGTAAAATCATGTAACTCCCACTCTCTATTAAAAGCGTAATACCACCATCCAGCACCCCCAAGCACTCACAGGTTGTTTTTTTAAATCATTTAAGTAGATCCCATGTTGGTTGACTGGCTTAACTCACTCACTTCTGTGATGTCTATCTTTCATTGGGATAATTTTTGCACTTAATATATATACTTAAGTCTCCTCCCCACATAGCATACGACTCTTGTCTTCCACCCACCAGAACCCAGCCACCCAATTCTCAAATGTAAATCGAGAAGGTGACTGGCTCAACCCTCCCTCCTCCATGGTCAGCTGCCTTCTCATGAGTAAATGTGCTTGAGTGATTGCTATAATAAAAACAGCTGATCACCTGATTTTACTGTAACAAGCACTGGGGAGACAAGAGTTGGGTGTTGTGCAGGTGCAGAGAACTTAAATTTTATATATTTTTTAAGCACAAAGAGTGCTGTACATTAAGAAGGTGACCTGCCGTGGAGCAGGTGGGATGAGCCGAACAACCTTTCAATTTAGATTTGAGAGTTAGGTGGCTGGGTGCTGTTGGGTTTGAGGCAAGGGTCTCGTGCAGTGAGAAGGGAGGGGAAACTTAAATTATATTTTTTTAAGTGCAAGGAGCGCTTTATGTTAAGAACGTGGAGAGCTATGGAGGTAGGTGGGCTGAGCTGGTTGTCAATGATTAAATAAAACTTGTGGGGTGCTGGGGGAGGTGTGTAGTATTGGTGGTTACATGATTATTTCATCTGGTTTTGGGCTGGGAGAGGGAGAAGGAGCTGTTTCTTTCTTCTTTTTTTTTTTGTAGGTGGGCAAATAATGTCCTGAATACAGTCCCCATTTCCCTTATTCAGGAAGGGCTGCCAAATATTCGTGAGCTCTACTATTTATGCTATCGGGGAAATAATATTCTGCCCCTGCACAGCCCTATTAGCAATCTATCTAGTGTGATACAAGAACTCTCATGTGACGATCTCTGGTGGGCAGGGGATAAGCCACAATGTAAGTAAGCTGATCTCCATAGGAAAATGCAGAGAGTCAAACCATCACAGATACAACCAACACTGTTACTTATAATTGAGACTTGTTGTGACTGTGCCGGTTATTATGTATAGCACTATATTTACTGTTTCTGTCTTTTTTTTTCTCCTTCCTGGGCTCCCTGTCCAGCCACTCCTTCAGGCTGCCTAGGCCCCACTGCGACCACTCCACAACCTCGTCATCCACTGCCCCTCTCTGCTACAGCTCCCGAGGAACCTGACAAAACCCTTCATCAGGTGGGTCCCCTCCTCCAGGTGAGAAGTGCCCAGAGGTGCAGATATGTAACCCGGGCATGGTGGGGTCAATGCAGACACGTTCGGACTTTGAGTCAACTGGGATCAGCATCTGTCATCCAGTTAACCAAGGGGTGATTTTCCACTTTTCTGCCCTCCCTACTCCCCCCCCATGGGCAGGTTACAGTGGCATCCCTGGGGCAGGGACATTCAACAGCATGCTGAGGCATCACACCACCTACAGCATCACCTGAACTGCCACAAGGTGCCAAATCCTGCCCACTCCCCCCCAGGAGGGAAGCGTCAATAGGACTGTCTGCACTCCCTCTGTTATGCCTGGGTTCCACACCCCTTACACCCTCATGCTCATGCCAATGACAGATGATTTCATCATTACTGTGATACTGCTCAATTGCACTAACATGTAGTAATAGGTACCCATTGTACAAGGGTGGATACTAGGGATTATGCTTGCTATTGTTTACAGTGTAACATATACACTCATTTTACAGTGTTATTTACTTATTTTCTGTTATATCACATATATTTATTTTGTTGATAGTTTAAGTATACCTGTTATGCATTTGCTTATATGAACTATGAGTTTAGAATCATGGGTATTATGTGTACAATCACTGATATTCTGTTGTAATCATGTATTCATATGTGTGTGCTTTGGGCCTGCTGTCATAATCATATCCTTTTACCAAAATATCACTCCACATGTATTTCCGTATAAGCTGCATTTCCTTTGTATTTATATTATAGCTGACAATGCCTTTCCTTTGTTCTAAGTTTCTTGCTAACTCTACATTTTTCCTATGTAAGATTATTTTATTTTATTTATTTATTCAGTTTTTGTTGACCGGGTAAGTGCACTAGGCAGATTCTGCCTATTTTCAGGCATGACCCGGGGAGGGGGATACAGATGAATGCCAACTGGCCTTGAACCAGATTAAGCTGTTGGTGGTATTTTTGTGAATTATACCCAAGTGAGACTCCTTATTTATACTTTTGGGCCAATAGAGCATGTTTACAGTATATAGAATGTAGCTGTTCTCTGTGGTATATAGTTGCTTGCACAGCCAGCCTCCTCAGAGGGACAGGCTATGCCCGAGGGCTGGGGAAAACTAGCTCCCTTGTGACTGCTTTGCTTCTCTTGTAATGGCATGAGTATTTGTAATAAACTGTTTTATTACATCCTACTTGTTGTTACGTTCTTTGTCCTGCATCACCACCCAAGAACCTGACGTGTGATCTTTTCACACATAACATTTGGCAACCACAGGGTTAATAGTTTTGACTGGTAAAGAATAACACTCATTTTACTATGTGATTTGAGGTCCGGGATGTGACTTTCCCCAGAGGCAGTAGCAATGGCTTTGGCAGCTTTGGAACTTCGGTGAAATTACATGGACTGCTGTTTCCCTTCTGGGTTGAACTTAGCAGCTAGGGACTCCATGCTGACAGACTGCTGCTGGGTGTGTTGTGTGCACCTTCTTCTCTGGAGTACACATACGCCATCTGTCTGTGTTTACTTAACTGCTGTGGATGCATACTCAGCAGTGAAGCCACAGAACAGTTTCAGTTTCCCCTGCATTCTTCGACATGTCAGAAATCTGCGCTGAGTTGAGACTAGACATCTCAAATTACCTTACCTCCCATGGAGGTTGGTCAGACTTTGCTTTAAATGCCAAGTCTAATAAACATCCTGTACAGGCTATCTTTACACAGTATTCAGAGAATTGACTTACAGCCAAAAAGGAATCACTGAAAGACTTGTTAGGCACAGCTCTTTTTGCTGCTCTGGAAGCTTCCCAAATCAAAGTAAACTCTCAGGAGCTAGAAACCACTGTTTTAAAAAAAAGATGTGGGTTTACAGGCTGCTGAGCATTCCAGGCGTGAATGTAAGCTGGAGACTGAGGTCCAGACCTTGTGTCAGCAGAATGAGTCATGTTTGCCTTGTGTTGCACAGAGCAATAATCAGGAAGTGAATGCTTTGAGAGAGGACAGTGAGAAAGTGAGATTAGACAGGAAGCAGGTTTTGCATATGAATGATGTGTTGGCTGATACTAATGTAACCAGGTCCTGGGTTGATGTTATTTTATTTATTAGCACCCAGTGCCTCCATTTTGTAACCCATTACCTGGTGAGCCTGGGTTCAGGGAGAAAACATTTGCTTGGCATCAGGGCTTGGTTTGTACTTCTGGACAGGGGCACCCAAGTAACTCCAGACACAGGAAGCAAGAACTGTGAATGTCCAAACCAGGAATGGGATTCTAAAGTGGGGCTTTTATTCACTTACCCACAGGAATACAAAGCAGGATGGACCCCCATGGGGCTACACTTACTGGTGGTACAGAACTATAAAGGTCAGAACACATCATCTTCATCATCACAACAACTTTTCCCTCAGGTTTGGGACACACTAGGCTCTCACCCCGAACTGGTACTCTCTCTATCCTGGATTTCCTGGCATGGCCCTCAGCCAGTGCTGGCATACACTTTCCATATGGCATGGAACATATCAGATGGTGGCTCCCTCTACCACCCATGAGCACATCCAAGTTCTAAGGGAAAAACATACATCCTTAATCCCACATCTGGGTACTTTCTGTGAACACTGGCCAAGTGCCTGGGAGAAAGCTATAGGTGCCCAAAGTGAATTCATAGAGGTAAATCTGGATTCTCCAGATGGGGGCACTCCCACCTTTTGTCCCCAAATTCATACCCGGCCATTCATTTGGAGTCAACACCTTTCCTTGTGAACCTCTCTGTTTGTAGATTGCTATCTCAAAATGTATGTCACATTTAACAATTTACTGTCTCTGGTAAATGGTGTCCTGACTTGTAACCTTCTTTAAGTGGCTATGTCCATCTCTGTAGACCCCACTGATTAGATGCATTTCAACCCATACACAAACTTAAGCGCTGCACTTGGCTGTCCTTTCCTGACCCACAGTAGCAGATACTTGACACAACAGTCTCAGTAAAACATAGGCTCTCTGGCAGAGCAGACTCACCCTGGTTCACAGGTGTCCACAGGCTTCTCTCAGGAAAAACCAAAATGTACTTCTCGGTGCCTCAGCATAAATCTTCTCTAGGCAGCTTCTCTTCCTCCAGCAGGGCCAGAGGAATTGCCCCTGAAGAACTGGTCTTGTTCCCCTTCCCCATCCCTCTCAGGGATGAGGCACTGGAACAACTGGGGGATGGTCTCAACCACTTCAAAAAGGGTTTCTTCTGTGTCATTCTCTAGGGCGAGAACACACACCCACTAAGGAGGTAGCTCTGAAAAGAGCTGAGGGCTGTGAGGGACTGCCAACTACAGTGCACCTCCTCCCTCCACCACAGACTCACTACAGACTGACTTTGAAAACCCCAACATTCTAAACTAACTCCCAGCTGCAACATTCCACTGTGGCTTATGCTGCTGTGAGAATTCTATATGATGTCATCCCTCCAGCTCAGCTGCGACTGAAGACAGAGTGAGACAATGTGAAACCCATTTAACTGGTGTTTCACAAGCTGCCTTCGCTGCCTGCCACTAGATCTAAGTGGGATTCTAGTAACCCTGGGTGACAGGGGGGTTACACTAATGAAGTGTTGCATGATGAGAATGAAGAGTTAAGACATGGGTTGGATCAGGTAAGTGGTGAGTTGGATAGACAGCTTAGGGACTTTGTTTATTTATTTAGTTAATCATAGGAATTACAACCCTTTGAGTCATAGACTCATTTACAAAGGCTCCAAGGCTCTGCATCAGCATAGTCATACATTCAGAGACAGTACATTAGTGAGACATCACATTTCAAGTAATTACATATAATAGCCAAGGTGGCTGAAAGTCTATACATGTAGTAGCTAGGGTATTGATATTATTATGATGGAACAATTATGATACAAGTGCAGCCTCTAGGGCATTGTTGTATAGTAGTAACAGTGATCTATACAATAGTAAGACAACACAGTTTTAAGGAAGTATTTACTTATAGTAGCCTGGGTGGCTGTTGACCTATACATTTAGTAGCTAGATTATTGGCATTAGTACAGGAGGTATAGTTACAGTGTATGTTCAGCCTCTAGGGCATTGTCATATAGCAGAGACAGAGATCAGCAGCAGAGATGTCCTATACAGTTAGTCCTATACAATTGGTGGCAATGTCAATGGGCAGTGGCCATAGTGTAGCTCTGTGCAGGTCAGTTAGGAGGATTAGCAGCTGCACTGGCATTGGCACAAGGAGAGAATGTGTTTTTTTAGGATGGTCTTGAAGTGTCCTAGATTGGGAATGGAGGTTATGGCTGGGGGGAGCTCATTGTACCAGGTGGGAGCTTTATAGGGGAATGATCTCTAAGCAAAGGAGGTTTTGACCCTGAGCATGGTCCACAGATGCTTGTTGGCTGAGCGAGTGGTCACAATGCGGGAACATGAGAGTAGTGAGGCTGAGACCCCCAATGGAGTTAACCCTAGGTGGATTATTTTTATGAGGACACAGGATTGGTGTTGTAGTCTTTCCTCAAGGGTGAAGATGTTTGTAAATGCATAGAGGCTGCAAGTATGGGAGCATTTGTCTGCATCTAGGAGGAGTCAGCACACTTTATTAATGGCAATGTGAATTTTGTTTAGGGTGGTGTTGTCCGCAGTAGAGTAGATAGGGAGCCCATAGTCAACAAGAGAGAGGACAGAAGAGGTGACAGCCAGGTTGAGAGCCTCTGGTGTCAGGCAGTCTTTGTGCCAGTATAGGAGGCCAATGCAGGTATTAATAGCTGAGGTCAGGATGTTAATGTGGGCATGGAAGGATAGGGAAGTGTCAAAGGTAAGGCAGATGTATTTATAATAAGTACTTGTTCCAGAGGAAGGTGAGTGTGGGAGAGGATTTTTAGTTCAGTGTCCTAGGCCTTGCTCTGCCGGTGGGCAAATAGCATAGCTTTTGTTTTTTTTTTGATGTTGACCGCAAGTCTGTGACTGGTGAACCAACTTTCGAAATGGTTGAACGAGTGTTGGAGGGAAGGAGGACTTTAGGTTGTCAGGGCAGGGGTGTACAGTGTAGAGAACCGCATCATCAGCATATAGCAGTAGGTTACTGGAGCAGGATTTGGGTAGTGCATTTAAGTAGATACTGAAGAATAGGGGACCCAATTGATCCCTGGGGGACCACCGAGCAGACAGGCAGGGTGGAAAATAGGGTGTCATTTATCTTAACACATTGGGATCTGGAGGTAAGGTAGCTATTAAACCAAGAGAGTGGTCCACATGATAGACCAGTGTGGTGGAGCGTGTCCAGGAGGAGGGGGTGGGAGACCGTATTAAAGACCTTAGAGAGGTCCATGAAGATGGCTCCAGCCAGATGTTTATGGACAAGGGCAGAGTAAATGAAATTGGAGAATTCAATGAGGGTGGTGGTTGTGCTATGGCCTGATCTAAAGCCATGTTGTTCACTGCATAACAAATTGTGGGCTCGCATGTACTCGGTGATGATTTTTTCAAGGGCTTTTGAGAGAGGAGGAAGGATGGATATGGGCCGATAGTTGTTGGGGTTGGTATTGTCTCCATTTTTTAGTATTGGGGTTATTGTTGCAGTTTTCCAAGCTGTAGGGAACTGTCCCAAGTATAGGGAGCAGTTAAGGAGGTTGATCAGGGGGGAAAGAACAGTGTCAAGAACCTGGTAGAGAATTTTCATATCAAAGGAGTCTTTGCAATAGTTGGAGCCACCGAGAGCATTGGAGAGGTAAGATTTTGCTTCCTGCTTTGTAATGACCCTAAGGTAGAAAGGGGGGCACTGGAGGTTTGGTTCAGAGGAAGCTGGAATAGGGTCAAAAAAGCCACTCAGGAGGACTGCACTAAGATCGGAAAAGGCTGAGTTAAGGCAGGTAGCGATAGCCTGTGGGTCGGTTGAGGTGGCATTGTTAATGCAGAGCTGGGAGGGTGGGGGGAGGCTGGATTTGTCATTAAGCTCTTTAATGTTGTCCCAAAACTTTCGTGCACTCCCCCAGGAAGAAGCCAGGGTGTCTTTATAGTATTCAGCCTTGGCCTTGCATATGGCCCAGATGCACCTATTGTGTGCAGCTCTGTATGCTAGTCTGTCTGCTTGGGAGCCAGATTCAATGGCTCTGTGCCAGAGGTCATCCCTTTGTTTTAGCTGCTGCCGTAATGTGGGCATGATCCAAGGGACATTATGTTTTACAGTTTTCAATTTAGTCAGGTGGGCAAAAATGTCACATGCTTTGTTGAAAGAGCATGTGAAGTAAACAAGGGCTAGGTCAATGTTAGGGCCTGGGTTATAGGGGCCCAGTCCCACTGGGCCAGGTAGTGTTTGATTTTTTGAAGGCCACCTGGTCACAAGCGTCTGTGGATGGAGACACTAGGTTGGGGTTTGGACAGGTGACATGATCAGGAGCAGAGGATAGGGAAGTGGTCACTCAGAGAGTCTGGGAGGACCAGCAGGTCAGAGATTCTATGTGGTCGGTTAGTTAGTAGTATGTCCAGTAGGTTCTGGGAGCTGTTTGCGCGGTGTTTACCGTGGTGGGTTGGTGGACCAGCTGAGTATGATCCAGTGCTGCAAAGGTGTCCTTGATGGCAGCTGCTGACTTGGCGAGCCAGTTAACATTTAGATCACCGACCAGGATATGCTCGTTTTTGGGGGGAGGTTGGAAATATAGTTTGTGAGGGATTGTATGGCCATAGCTTGGTTGCGTGGGGAAACATATGCTGCTGTGATTGTTAGGTGAGCTCTAGCGGGGTCCAAGGTAAGTTTTCTGGATAAGGCTTGGGCGCTGTGGTCTAGTGAGGGGATTGGGAGAGCTTGGTTCAGTAGGGAGTCTCGAACATAGAATCAAGGTGATCATGCTGAAGTGAGCACCGCGTACAGAGTGTTACAGAAAGAGATTGTGAAGGGTGTCCATGTCAACAATTTAAAAGTTACTCAACTGAAATGTAGAGCTAAGATGGCGAAACCGTGCCATCAGCGAGAGCTTTTTGCTGGACATGTTAAAGCTATGAATGGTTTTCAGTACATGCCCATTGACAGCACCTCTGCAGGGGAGGACTCTGATGAGGGGTGCCCCCCTGAGTGACGTGCAGCAGGCATGCTCAGCTGCTGTGCCTGCCCATTAACAAATGGTGGACATTCACAAATATGGTGGATGCCAATGTCATCAAGTTGGAGTTCCATGCCACCCACAAGATGGTGGATGCCCATGTTATCACGTTGGGACTCCATGCCATTCATAAGATAGTGCTGCCCATGGTTATAGTCAAGATGGACGACCGTGGGATTCAGGAGGATATTCTTCATGTTTATTCCCTCCTGCAATTGCTACCCTTACTAAGGCTGATAGGGCAGAGATCGAAGGTATGCTCAATGAGGCTATGTCCAAATCTGATATGTCTGATGATCAAAGAAAAGCCTTCCTTCAGACAATAGATGATATACTGAAACAAGCTAGTCAGCAGGAGAAAGTTGTAACATCAGTAGCAAATGCTGCAGCAGAGGCTGTTATTAAGGGTGTATAAAGCACTCTAAACCCACTATTTCCACTCAGTGCACCAAAGGTACAAGCAAATCCCATGCAGGCTGCACTTTTAGCCCAGCAAATTGCTGACAGCATAGGCAGGATGACGTGAAATGACAACTTGAGCTGTCTTCTTGAGAAAGTACGTTCCCGCTGTGAGATGCTAGCCTTCCTATGATAGGCTGTGCCCAGATATTACGTTTAACTGTTGACCTTGGCCTCTGGTCAAAATTCCCAGAGCATGTCAGGAGAGAAGAGAATCCAGATTTTGATGATGCTTGCTCAGAGCTGACGACTGCACAATACCCAGTTGTAGTTGGTGCACGCCTGGCATACAATGTTAAATCAGGTGCCAAAGAATCACCAGTGAACTGCCATCAGTGTCTCTGGATGGCCTACCATACTGGTAAGGCATTAGCTAAAGAGAAATGTAAGATGGATCAGATAGAGTACAATAATTTATTCCTCTGTAATATGTTTCCAGTCCTCAGAGAGAGGATTAAGTGTACTCTTTAACCTGATTCAGATGCATTTAAAAAGATTATGAGAGTGATAGGGCCTATCAGGTCTACCTTCATTCCCTCTCCTACGGTTCTAAAAGCTAGGTTGCTGCCATCCAGCAGCCATCCAGAAGTGACACCCACCATGCAGTTGGGGGGGGCACAGAACAGTCAGGCCACATCCTACAACAATAATAAGAACAATCAGGGCAATCGCAAACCTTGGAGGAAGAATAATAAAAAACAGAGTACTTAGAATAGAAACCATTATGCTAATCAGAATGGTAATCAACAAGGCAGCCAGGTACTACTGGACTGGGCCACCATACTGACAGATTGCAGAGGAAAATGCCAACCTCAGAAACATACTGGATCAGGTAAGGAATGTGACCAAAACTGATTCAGACACAATACCATGGCTGCGATCACCTCCACATCACAGATCATTGTGTGTGTGTGTGGGGGGCATAGGTGTTCCAGCTACTGTACTTAGTGCCCCTTCAGACCTGTCATTTCCTCCACCTCCTCCTCCTGTTGTTGCCACAGTGACAACCCAGTCAGGGTTGTACCCATTTCAAGAACTGGCAGAGGCCCAAGCAGGCTCCGCAAGCCAACAATTTCAGAACCAGTATGAACTGGACCTGAATGCATCACAACAACAATTAGAGGCTCCAGTCCGCATTGCATCCAACTTTTGATTGTTGACACATGTGGAAGGCCTTGTGTAGAGGCCATGGTTGGGGCTGTCAGCTTTTGATGCTGCTTGATTCAAGTGCAGCCATGTCAGTACTGCATGATTAAGTTCCAGAATCTTCACTCTGGTCTGCCGGCAGGGAGACCAGTGTCCAAGGTGTAGATGGTACCACACTGCATACTTATAGGTCCATCTCCTTTTTCATGGTAGTGGGGAACCTCACCACTTTTGACCTAATGACATTATATCATCATCCCAGTATTTTGGGAATTGATTTTTTTGCACTACATGGCTGTGTGGTGGATTTAGTCAATAGGCCACTGATTCAAATTCCAGGACAATACTATACTGTCATGATGTCAGATTCCCATATGGTGACTGCTTTCTCTAACAACAAAACTGAATATGATGTCATAGACATCTTTAAGGACTATGACTCCTACAACAAACTGCAACCTATTTTTTGTTTTTTAATTCAAAGTTAATTTTATTTATTTATTTTTTTAGTTTTTGTTGACTGGTTAAGTGCACTAGACAAATGTTGCCTATTTTCTGGCACGACCCAGGGGGAAGGGGATACAGATGAATGCCAACGGACCTTGAACCAGACGAAGCTGTTGGTGGTATTTTTAGTGAATGAGGGAAATTTGGCCAGGACACCGGGGAAATTCCCCTACTCTTTTCGATAAGTGCCATGGGATCGTTAACATCCACCTGAACTACCACCAATCCAGGCAGATGGGACCTCAGTTTAACATCTCATCTGAAAGACGGTACCTCAGAAGTGCAGTACCCCTCTCATGCTGCACTACAGTGTCAGTACTGGGATATTAACCCAAGTGCCAGATGTGGGAACTGAACCCACAGCCCTCTGACCTCCTGGCCTCAGAGGCGAGTGTGCTATCTACTGAACCACTGACTTATTAAGAAAAGTTTTCCAGTACAATACAAAGCCAGATCCATATAATGCATACAGTATCAAAGGTGCACAGCAAAATTGACAGGAAATTGAAAGATCTGGCCCCCCATCCACCTGTCTTCTATTCCCTCCCTCATCCCTCCCATTTCCTCCACACAGCACAAAAAAGAACTTTACATTGAGAAGAGAACTACAATTCCCAAAGAGCCAGGCTATCACAGAGGATTACAAAGTATATAGTGTGTATAGGGGTCCTCAAATTTTGTTAAATCTACCAGGGCTGTTGTGGAGACTTGCAGTTGTCCTTTCTGTCCTCAAGTTTGCAAGGAATTCTTGTAGCCATTCTGTGTATGTCACAACTTCTTTGTCTTTCCAATGTTTAAGGACAAGATTTTTAACCAACATTGATATCAATGTTATACGATATTTATGATTACGTACTGTTAACCCAGAGAGGTTACCCAAAACCAGATTTCAGGTGTGAACAAATCATCAAGACGTAGTAAGGGGGTTGTCTTCTGTTTAATTAAAGCCCATAGAGGGATCACTTGGGCACTCCCAAAAAAGATGTAGTAAAGAGACTTCTACCTGATCACATTGAGGAGGCGGCTAAGCCGAGTCTAGCAAGTTTTTGCGAGGTGTAATATAGATTGTGAAGTATATTGTATTGTGTCAGGAAAAGCCTGTCTTGGGTCACAAACTTGTTACAGTTGTGCCACAATGCTGGCCAGTCCACGTCTAGGTTCGGGGAAACATGAGGCCTAGTACCCCAAAGAGCATAGGTAGTCCGGGTATATCTGATTATATAGTGTTACATACAGTAGTAGCCACTGACATTGCCAGCTATTTTCAGATATTTTGTGAAATTTCTAAAGAGTTTCTCTCTGCTACCCCTACTGTGGAAATGCAGAAATCAGGATATTTCTCTAGAAATATCACAGAAATTTTGGAAAATAGCTGGCAATGTCTGTGGCTACTACTGTAGATTTTGGACACAGTAGGATGCTTTTGAGAACTGCTGGGGGAAAGTCCCAAATGTTTTTACTAGTAAATGTCTTAGTCGAAAGACTTTAAATATCTGGGACAGTGGAATATTTGCTTTGGTCATTATTTCAGGGGAGGTAAGCCAGGTCCCATCCTCTTTACTCAGATAATGGAGTGAGCAGTCTCCTAATTGGGGAAGCCATAATGGTGAGAGAACGCTGCCACCATTCTTAAGATTGGAGTTCCCTCTCAGGGTTGATTTAGATCCTGAATATTGTTGTATTTGATGAATGTACATAGTTGTGAGTGTATTTTAAGAGATGTATATATTGGAGAACCACGTAGACAGGCAGGGAGAGATTTAAGCTTTGTGTGAAAGAGGGCTGTAGAGGATATTCCCTGAGATCAGATGTGGGCTAGTTCAGTTTTATGCCAGATGGGAACATAAGAGGTGGAACCTTGAATCACTTTAGGGGATAGCCATCGAAGATATTTGTTGGCTTGGCCGGTCCAATAGTAAAGTGCTACATGGGGGAGTCATAGGCCCCCATGAGTTTTGTGGCTGTCAATTTATGGAAAGCCAGCCGAGGCTTTTTACCAGCCCAAATAAAATCAATAAGGGCACTATGGATGTTTTTAAACCGAGAGAGGTAATCAGATGTTTAAAAGGTTATGTGGGTAAAAGAGGCGAGGGAAGGCATTCATTTTCACAAGGTTCATTTTTCCCCAAAGAGAGATGGGGAGTAGGGACCACCTTTTTAAATCTTGCTTCAGTATATGAAGAAGTGTGTCTAGATTTTCCTTTTGCATTTTAGCCTGACTTCGTGAGATTACAATACTGAGATATTTCAAGGAGCTAGCTTCCCAGGATAAACCAAGGTCTGATATTGTGTTTCGTAACACTTTATGGTTAAGGAGAAATACCACTGATTTATCTAGGTTTAATTTATAGTTAGAAAGGGCACTAAATTATTTAATAATATTAAGTACATGGGGAATAGAGCTATCTGGGTGGGACAATTGGAGTAACAGATTGTCTGCAAAAGCAGATACCTTCATTTCTTGATCTAGGATAGTTATCCCCTGAATCAGCTGACAGTTGGTTATTTTACATATTAAAGGTTCTAGGTATAAATTAAAAAGCAACAGGGATAGGGGCAGCCCTGTCTCGTCCTTGATTGTAAAGGAAACAATACAAAAATCAATCCATTGCTAGAAACCCAGGCGGTAGGGGACTGGTATACTGCTTGTATCCATTTCTGGAATTCTAGTGGGAAATCAAATACCTGAAGGATTTAAAACAGGAAATTCCAGTTAACCATGTCAAATGCCTTCTCAACATCCAAAGAGACCAAGGCAACAGGGTGGAGTGCATCTCTGGATGCTGATAGGGCATGGGTCAATGTCTGTAAATGGTCAACAGATGACATAACCTTCATGAACCCCACCTGTTCTGGGCCAATAAGATCTGGGAGAACTGTGCTAATATGATCTGCTAGTACTTTAGTCAAGATCTTGAGGTCCTGATTGAGGAGTGAGATGGGCCTATAGCTGGTGACTACATCAGGTCTTTTATCTGGTTTAGGTAGGAGAATGATTAGAGCTTCAAATAGGGATTTGTCTGATTCTACTCCCAAAAGAATATACTGGTATAAAGGTTGTAATAAGGGGAGTATTTGATCAGCAAAGACCTTATAAAAATTGGGGTAGAAACCATCTGACCCTGGGGTTTTGTCTGTGGGTAGGTCCATGATGACTTTTTCAATTCGGTCTTTGAAATTGGAGAGACTAAGGAGATTTCTTTGACTTCCAAGGGAGAAGGCAGGGAAGAGGTAGCAAGGTAGTCATCTAGCTCTTTTCCTGAAGGAGGGCTTGGCATAGGTCCATATAATTTAGCATAGTAGTTACTAAATTCAGCTGCAATGTCATCTGGGGGATGTTTTAAGAAGGTCAGACTCTACTGATCAAATGGCTGTAATGAGCCTGGCAGATTCCTGCTATTTGATTCTTAAGGCTAGTAATCTGACAGCGTTTTCTCCTTGATCAGTATAACAGGCCTTAGCCTTCAGAATAGCATATTCTGCCTTTTCTCTCAGCAGTTCCAGATATGCCTCTTTCACTTTAATGAGGTCTTGCCTAACCTGGTCAAAAGAATGGGGGGACAGTTTAGCTTCTATAGTCCTAATTTGGGTTAGGGTTAATAATAATCATTTTTTTCTCTTTTTCTTCCGGTGTGAGGCTATACCAGTCAGGAGGCCACTAAGGTAGGATTTTAGAGCACACCATTCTGCATCAGGATTTCCTGTGGAGTTATGGTTAACAAAACTGCAGCCTATTCTTGCCAAACTCAAGGATGTATTTGCAACTACCAAACATATTTATAGCAGATGCAGGCATCCATTAAAATTACAGGACCAAACCCTGTCAGATAAAGACAATACCCTTTTCCTGCAGAAGCCTTACCATCATTGAGAGAGACTATTAAGTCTTGGTTCCAGCAGGGTGTGATCAGGCCATATGTTTCAACTGTGAACTCCCCCATTTGGCCTGTGAAGAAGGCAAATGATTCTTGGAGACTCACAATTGATTATAGGAAATGTAATCAAGTTACCCCTAGCTGTGCCCCAACTGTGGCATCAGCACCAGATGTGTTAAGGATGTTAACACCTGACCATAAACAGTCTTCTGCATTGGATATTTCCAGTGGGTTTTGGTCCTTACCACTGGCTCATGAAAGCCAATACAAATTTACCATCACCTTTTAAGGTCATCGGTACACATGGACCTGTCTCCCCCAAGGGTATCACAACAGCCCCTCCCTCTTTCACTTGCACACAAAAGATGCTTTGCAAGGCTTTTCAACCCCAGATTGCCTTCTGCAGTACATGGATGATTTGCTCCTGTCCACTGCCCCAAAACCAAAAAACTTAGTTCTCCTTGATGAACTGCTGACCCTCTTACAGAGGGCAGGTCTCAAGTGTAATCTCTCTAAAGTGCAGCTGTGTCAAAGGTAGGTTATCTTCCTAGGTCTCCAAATGACCGAGAATGGCAGAAGCCCAGTCTTGAAAAAGATTCAAGAACTGCAAGATTTGCCCCTACCAACTAGTGTGGCAACACTTAGACATTTTCTGGGTATTGTAAATTACCCAGGGACTTCATCTGTGATTTTGCACAAAAGGCTGCACCGCTGTATGAGTTGCTGAAAAAGAATGTCCCATAGACATGGGGTCCAGCACAGACAAATGCTGTAACCAGTCTGAAACAAGCTCTGGCTTCAGCTCCAGCTTTGGTAAATCCAAATCTGTCATTGCCTTTTCACCTGGAAACAGCTGCATCAGACATAGCCATGTCAGCTGTTTTGGCTCAAAAGGCTAATGGGCATGTTAGACCCATCACCTATGCATCACAGATGCTATTCCCAGTAGAACAGAAGCATAGCCTTTGTGAAAGGAATCTTCTGGCCATCTACTGGGCTGTGAAACATTTTATGTACGTCATTAGTTATGCTCCTATTGTTCTGCATAACAATCACACACCCACTAATTTCCTTTTGTCAGACAGGGTTAAATATGGCTCTGTCTCTAACATCAGATTTACACACTGGTCTCTGCTTTTGCAGGATTGTGACATCACAGCACATCCTGCTAAAGTGCTATCTTTACTGGCTCATGGCCTCCTGTATACAGGGGACACACACAAATGTTCATTCCAGCCTCCTGTCCTACCCAAACCAGGACCTTTCTTTCCTGCACCCCAGAAAGTGCTTGAAGACCCTACTCTGTGTCATGTTTTCACTGATGGCTCAGCCTCATGTTTTTCCTGGGGACCAGGTAGTAGGACTGAGAGTCTCATCGTGGAACCTAGTGGTGACAAAATGTGCATTGCTCAGCATTGTGCCATCATTTCTTCACAGTATGCTGAATTAGAAGCTGTGGCCTGTGCTTTGGAACTGCTGAAACAAGGCACAACTTATACAATCATCTTTACAGACTCTGATAGGGTCAGTTCCTCCCTGACTGAATTTTTACCTTTTAGGGAGAAAACAAACTTTACATCTTCTGATGGGACACCAGTAAAATATAGAGACTTGTTTGTGTACATTACTACACTGACACAATGGTTTAAATACAAACTTTATATTCACATGATTCAAGCATGCTCTAAGAGTGATCCTTATCATTCTTTCAATGACCATGCCGACTCTCTTATGAAACCAGTGCTTGAGGAGGGGAGAAGTGGGAAATGAATAACCCTACCATTGCGGTTGTATTTATTGTTGCTGTAAACAAGAAGACAAGTACTTTGGTGCCTTTAGATCTAGCATCTGCACAAAAGCAGGACCCTAATTTGAGGACAGTGTTCAGATACCTTGACAAGGGTACTAAAGAAGAACTTCCAGCAGATAGCCCCTACAGAAAGGTGAAAGAAGACTTTCACGTGTCTAGTGATAACCTACTCACATGGTATCACAGACACAGGAACATCAAGAAATTGAGGGAAGTTCCTGAACATATGAGGATGGATTTTATATATCTAGTACATGACAATCCAACTGGAGAACACCAAGGAGTGCAAAAAGACTCTAGAGAGACTGATGACCAGGGCCACTGGAAATTTGCAGAAAATTATACCCAAAAATGCAGGGACTTTCTTGCAAAAATTGTGGGAAAATTGAGGGGGTTCACGATACATCCCCGCTGTCCCCAATAAATATGTTATTGTTTATTGCAGCTTGTATTGATCACATAAATTGTTAGATAAATGTATTGCCACTTGTAAATGCTTTTAATATGACGAAATGTGTGTGTTTTTGAAATGCACTGCAAATTAATCATTATGTAGCATATCTTCTAAAAATCAAGACATTTACATCATGCAGTGCTAACTAGATTTTATTCAGTAATTTACAGTTAGTCTGTACTGAATGCATCCTGAAGCAACATATTTTGCCAGTTTATAGATGTTAAATAATGAAGTCTGTTTAAACTACTTGCTTTGGTGCAAGAAAAAAATAAACAGATAGCTGGGGTGCCTAATAAAGGTCTAGTAAGAAAATGTTTTATTTTGTTAAAATAATTACTGTTCTTACTCAGCACTGTAAGTACATTTTAAAATCACATGATAAAAGTATCAAATCATACCAGTTGCATTTCATTACATCATACAATAGTTTTCAATACACTGTACTTTTGTTCTACTCGGTTTGCAGTGATTTTACTTGGATTGCAATTATTTTATCTATTTGAAGGTAACTGTTTAACTATACCTAACCTGTTCAGCATGTTTTCAGAAATGTTTGCTTTTTGTAGGTTTTGTATGTGAGTATGCAGTTGTGGCAGATTGACGTGTAGGGAATCACTGTCACCAACCCCCTCAGAAGCACATTCAAGTTTATAATTAACAAGGCAATCCAAACTCTTGACACATTTGAATCAAAATCCTTTCAAACTGATAGTATTTATACAAGGAAAATCTACCTACCATTCAAAACAAGCATTGTGGTCAAGGCTTCATTAGGTGAATGGGGCACTTTGCACCTCTTCTCACAACTTTTGTTTCAGTCTCTGTGTCAGCAAAATGTACTCTGATAGTCTGTTTTAACATAGATTTTAAGTGTTCAAGTCTACATATGCATGACCAGAGGATTTTGAAACCAAATCAGGGAAGTGCATCACATGAAAGCAGAGTCACATTTGACCCCTTCTCACCTCATACTGTACTGTTTTGGTCAAATTCAAGTCTGTGTACTAAATTGTTAGCATTTCTGAGTAGATTTCCTTGAAAATTAAAATATTTTTATACAATTTTAGTCAAAAATTCCATAAATGTAAGAAATTGTAAGAAATTGCAGATTTTTTGCAGAGAAGGGTGAAAATTGTGGAAATTGTGGAAAAATTGCACCTGCAATTTTCCAGTGGCCCTGCTGATGACATTTGGATCATGGCAAACTATGAAAAAAGATGCAAAGCACTACATCAATAATTGTCTGCTCTGTGCACAGAAGAACCCTACTCTGGCCAAGAAAAATGTTAAACTGTCATCCCAGAGGTACTCAGGTCCCTGGATCTCCATCCAGATTGACTACAATGGCCCACTGCCAACCACTTGTAGAAGCAACAAGTATGCTGTAGTGGTTACTGACCTGTTTTCAAAATGGGTTGAGGCATTTCCTACAAAGAATAACACTGCAAAGGTCACCGCAAGAGTTCTGGTGGAACAATTGTCCACCAGGTGGGGTCTCCCTCTGAAGGTAGACTCTGATCAGGGATCCAGCTTTATAGCTGATCTGATGAAGGAAACTCTATGTTAGGTCTCAATCAGAAGTTTTGCATTCCATACCCCCCCTCAAGGTGGGGTGGAAAGGATGAGAAGGGACTTGGCAAGGCTGGAGGAAAGGTCAAATATATGGCAGCTTAGATTCAATGCAAAGAAGAGCAAAGTAATGCACCTGGGAAACAAAAAAACAGGGGAAGACTACACAATGGGAGTGAGATACTGACAACAACAAAAATGGAAAGGGACCTGGGGGTAGTTATATCAGATGACCTAAAGGTGGGCAAGCAATGTGAGAAGGCAGTAAGGAGGGCTGGCGGATACTGGGATGGATAGGGAGAGGCATCACCAGTAGAAAACAGGAAGTTGTTGTCCCTCTGTTCAGACAGTTGGTAAGACCACATCTGCAGTACTGTGTGCAGTTCTGGAGACCCCATCTCTGCAAAGACATAGACAGAGTGGAGGCTGTCCAGAGGAGGGCAACTAAAATGGTTCAGGGTCTGCACCAGAAGACACACAAATACAGACTAAAGGAGCTTAATATCTATAGCCTCAAGGAAAGGAGGGAGAGGGTGGACATAATAGAAACTTTAAAGTACCCCAAGCGAACCAACAAAGTCCAAGAGGGTAGCATCTTTCAGAAAAAGAGATGTGCAAGAACAAGTGGGCACAATTTGAAGATAGAGGGGGGATGGCTCAGAGATAAAGTGAGGAAGGATTTATTCATGGAAAGGGTTGTAGATGCATGAAACAGCCTTTCTGAGGAGGTCATAGAGTCAAAAATAGTGGGGGAATTCAAGAATCCGTGGGACAAATATAAGCCAATTCTAATGGGGGGTAGGAGGAAGTAGGCTGTTGGTTAACTTGGATCTGCAGCTTATCCATTAGGTGGGCCAAGCAGTCCTTATCTGCCATCAAATTCTATTCTTCTATGTTTCTGTGTTTCTATGTTTATTGCCCTCTATCATTGGGGCAGGTGGGAAGAGCAAACAGACAGACTGAGCTCATGTTATCCAAATTCATTGAAGAGAACCCCAAGGACTGGGCTTCCTTGTTGCCTTTGCTCCTTATGACAATAAAGGCTACACACTCAACGAGTACACAGTTTACCCATTTGAGGTCATGACCGGAAGGTCCATGAGAATGCCAGAACATTTACTTCTGGACTTGAGCACCCCAACTGCTGACAGAATGTCAGTAGACAACTATGTGAAAAAACTCAAACGGGATATATTTCAGGTACACCTGTTTGCTGCACAGCATTTGGACCAAGTCCAATGTCGGGTTAGATACAATTTGACAAAGCTGTTCATGATGTAGCTTGGCAGATTAGAGGTCATGTAATGGTTCTAAGATTTCCTCATCCTACTCATCCTTTTGAAAACGAATGGGAAGGATCCTATCCCATTGTGAACAAGCTCATCAGCCTACCAAGTTAGAGAAACTGGTAGGCGTCTTGCTGACCATTTCAGGGAACATTACAGAGCGGTCAGGAATGGTGAATCTGCTAAACCCATTGTATCCCACTTTATCTCCAGGGACCACAATGTCAATGACCTTTCTGTTTGTGGCCTTCAGCAGGGCTTCCGGGATCC
Organism: Neoceratodus forsteri; assembly: GCA_016271365.2. Taxonomy (NCBI): domain Eukaryota; kingdom Metazoa; phylum Chordata; order Ceratodontiformes; family Ceratodontidae; genus Neoceratodus; species Neoceratodus forsteri. The sequence goes on along the minus strand of CM028130.1, from coordinate 1,109,526,315 downwards.
TAACCATAGAAAAAACATGGAAGCCAAGCTGATCATCCACCTTGGCTCCCAGCAGCCCTCTGGTTTAAATGATAGACTTATTTTCCACCAACATCTTTCAGCCTCCCCTTTTTTTCCCTAAAGTCAATTTGTTTTTGTACTGATTTATTTTTCATTTTCACCATATGTCTCCATTTCTGTCTCCTCTCACACATTTGTCACCTTTCAGCCTTCTTACAAGGCCCTGTTAATCAGTCTCTACCTGGGAACTTCCCCAGCTCTTTCTCTCCCATTATGTTTTAGCTTTCCCATCATCACCTTTTTGTTTCACAGATTCTCTCTTAATCTTACCATTTATCACTTCTTCTCCCTTAGCCTCCCCCTTCTTCTTTCTCCACATATATATCTCTCTCATTTTACCTCTCCTCTACACTAACTTGTTTTTTTTTTCTCTTTTAAATATTTCCTGAAGAAGACCTAAGGTCGAAACGTAGATTTTTAACTCTATTTTCTATTTTCAGCGTGCATTTAATATAACCATTTTGTTTTTACCAAGTTAGACTACCACAAAACAAGAAACTCACTGATAAGTGGCTACATGCTAATCAGATGAAGCTGTACAATATTCCCTACCCCATTGGGTGGAATAATACTGAATTACTGAACTAACCATGTTTTTATTTTCTCTTTTCTTTTAGGTACAAGAGCAAGATGATTACTTTGCACCTATTCCTCATCCTAGGAGCCTTACCTCTGGCCATTCCACAAGACCAGCCTAATCAACATTTAAGGTGACCCCTTGTACCCCTACAACACCATGCTGATGCGAATTACCTCACTCCAGCACCCAATCTAGGAGGAGCTAAAGGAGTCCAAATTAAAGTTCCAAAACTAATGGTCACCATTCAGGAGGGCAAATAAGCCATACTGAATGCTGTGGTCATCACACCAGATCAAGCAAGCCTTCAAATTGAATGGCAGACAGATCACAATGGAGAACCACTTCCAGTGGCACACCTTGCTAAAGGTACTTTCCAAGGATGGCCTAACACCAAGCTTACCCCTAATGGCACCTTATCCATCTGACAGATACACACTACACATTCTGGTCTGTACAATCTCACAGCTTTGAGTGATCCAAATTTCTGTGAAAATTATAGAGATAAATCCATTAGGCAATATTGTTCCCAGAATTATATGGCCACCTCTGCTCTTTTCCTAAATGTTTTGCCCAACACTGAGGAAAAGCTCAATGACTGCCCTAAATAGGAACCTGATCAACCCACTGATTTGATCGCCACTTCTCTTCCAGGTACCTTAATAAATAATGTGCAATTTATGCACATTCCAGTTGTTTTAAACCTCACTTAGTGGGACATGGAGGAATTTGGTCTTTGTTCCAGAACAAACATTTCCAAATTTTATCAAAGTATACTTACAGATGTTGTTGCTGCATACCAGACTCGTACCAGTGATCCTATGTTGCTACAGATGGACAGTGCCAGTGTGATGTTTGTTGATGCATTTCATCAACAAATATGGAGATACTCGTTCTTTTTCCCTAAGATTGTGGTAATGGGCTCTGTTCCATGGCCTACAGTTGTCCACCAGGTATCCCACAGGCCTCCAAAGTATCTTAGCAGACAGACTTAGCAAATTACAGTCCAAGATTCACAAATGGAAACTGCTGACCTCTGTGGTAGACAACCTCTTTGCATGCTGGGATTGTCCAACGTTGGACCTTTTTGCATCTAATCCAACACAAAATAAACATGTTTCTGTTCACTCACTCCAGAGCCTGGAGTTTTCTGGCAAGACACATTGTCCCTTTCTTGGAAAGAGATCTTCCTTTATGCATCCCCCCAATTCCACTAATGCAGAGGGTGCTGCTCAAGATGCAAATGGAGAGTGCCTCTTTCATCCTCATTGATCCATTATGGCCTCACCAGATATGGTTTCCACTCCTTCAACAGATGGCAATAAAGCCTCCTATCCTGCTACCTCTGTGTTGGGACCTGTTGTTTCTGGACAAGGACCCCTGGTCCAGCCAGACCTGAAATACATACATCTGCATGCATGGCTCCTGATGACATAGCCATTACATGTTTTGGGGAATCCCCTAAAGTTGTTAATGTAACAAATGCAGCTAGAAAGCCTTCTACCAGACATACTTAATCTTTTAAATCAAAGTGGTTCACTTTGTGAGCTGCTTCCAGGAATTTGGACCCATTTACTTGTCCTGTAAATGCTGTGCTGGAATACTTGCTGTCCCTGTCAGACTCTGGCCTACAGTATTTCTCACTTAAGGTGCATTTTGCTGCTATAGTATATCAGTGTTCCATGCCACTGTTGATGGTCATAAGGTTGCCCAATTAGACATGTCCAATACTTTTCTGAGAGGTGTTCTGCATGTGAAACCTCTTATTCACAATATAGTCTTGCCATGGGACTTGAATTTTCTGCTTGAAAAACTGATGTCAACTTCTTTTGACCCAGCTGTGAGTTCTGGCTTGCATTTCCTATTGTGGAAAACATTACCTTTACTTGCAATCACTCCTGCATGAAGAATGTTCCTCCTTATTTTATTTTCTTCAAAGGCAGAGTTTCTTTGCATATAAATCTCAAGTTTTTATGAAAGGTGGTATCTGAAAATTTGCACTGAATCGAATGATACTACTTCCTGTTTAATACCATGAGCATGCCAGTCAGGATGAGACACTTGTTTCATACCTTAGATGTACACAGAATACTCATATACTATGTTAATTGCTCCAAGGACTGCAGAAAGTCCTCTCAGCTTTTTATTTTATTCACCCCCGGGAAAGAGGGCACTCTTGTGCCTAAACTATGCCTGTTCAAATGGCTGGCGCTTTATTACGTTCTTTAATAAGAAGTACAGTAAGGCACTTCCTGGTGCAGTTTGTGGTCATTCCACCAGGGGAATTTCCACTTCTATTGCTTGGTTCAGAAATGTTTCTGCTGCTGACATTTGTACTGCAGTCACACTGAGCACTGTCCATATCTTCACTAAACATTCCAGTCTGGACATTGTCTCAGGCATACTGGATTCGGACTTGCTGTACTGCAAGGCCTGCTGTCCTGAATATATATCAGACTATAACCACCTCCCAGTTTTTATTTGGGACTGCTTGGGAATTGTTCCAAATGTGTGACCTTATGGGGGAGATATCCTTGAAGAAGATAGAACAGTTAGATACTTACTGTAACAGTAGACCTTTGAGAGAATCTCCTCCATTAGTCCATGCCATCCCTCCCTCTGTCCTCCTTCTGCTTCAGTGAGGTTTATATCAGATATTGTGCCTGAACCTAATCTATTCATCATATATCCAACTCCATGCCTCTGCGTGTATGCCTGGTGCTGATCATATCCTCTGATTCCCCATGGTTGGAGGTCCTCCGAGTCTAATCTCCTGCAGGGAACTGAGGAGTGATGGGACCACTGACGTTTATATAGATGCACACCTAGGACATCATTGTGGGTGGCCCCAAGCTAGCAAAAGTTCCCAGGTAGTTCTAAAGCCTGATGTCTATAGTTCTAATGGTGTGGCATAATGGAGGAGATTTTCTTAAAGGTCTACTAATATAGTAAGTACGTAGTTGTTCTTTCTGGCTGCTCAAACCTGATGAAAGAAGCCTTATGTACCAGAAGGGACATCCCCCAGAGGCTTCATTAACTTCTTATAAATCATTAAGTTAGCTAGAATGATCATTTTTTAAAAAACAGGTGTCCTGCTTGGTGGCTGGATCTTTTTTACACAGTGAACAAAACCCTAGCAAATGAACTTATTTCAGAAAACCCATTTTGTATTTATTGATCAGTAATGCATGTTGGCTGTTGTAAAGTGCAAAGTGTAACATGTTTCAGATTTGTGCAGACATACTAGTCAGTGAATTCACAAGCTATGTATACTGGCAGTACATTTGAGAACCCAGTACTGTCAACTATATTGTCCCCATTACCCATATGTTCCTTTCAAAGCTTTAATTTAGTGTAACGTTTACCAGAATTCAGTATTTGTATTTGTATTTATGTAAACATGCTATACAGTGCTTCTGCAATCTAAGTATCAATGTGTTGTAAATGAGCACCATCAAGTTACTTAGTCACTTTCCCTCATGGATGCCTTGAAAATTCAATTCAGTGCAACACTGAGTGGCATTAAGCGTATATATTCAGTGCGTCTGCTTATTCAAGATATCAGGAATTTCAGACTTTAATCTGGTACAGCATGGTTCTGCTTATCAGCATTTAAAGATGAGTGACTTACTATAAGCTGGAAGAGGCCACTATTAGCAGGTTCAACATATCAATATTTTAAATGGGTAATAGGTGGCTATAAGGAAAACTGTGCTGATTTTTCAGCATCCCAATGATGTCATTCTCAGAGCAAGAAGGTGGTCTGGAGGGTCTGCTCTTGTACACTGGAAATTTAAAAAGACAATGCAAATGCATCTGATTACATGAAAAAGTGACAAGACGGTAGTAAAAATGAATAAAGGGGAATATTCATGAACCATGTTCATCACTGAAAGCCCATGAAGGTTCTTTTAGGCAAAGTAGTGGGCTTAGCTGTAGCTGGCAGCAGACCAGAGATATTGATGATTAAGTCTGTCCCATACTTATACTGCATTGCCACTATTTTTAGAATATTGTAATATCACTGAAGGTCAAGTTGTAGCTAATCACACTGCAGCCATGCACAGCTTGATCATCAGTGACTTCACAAGGTTCTAAATATTATGGCAATGCAGTATCTGCATGCACAGATGTTATTATCAGTATCTCTGGACCACTGCTAGCTACAGAGGAGCCCAATACATTATTTATAGGATCTTTTCAGGGACTGTCAAACTATAATGGTCATTGTTCAAGAATGTTCTCTTTTAAAACACTGGACTTAGGAGATGGAACTAGAAAGAAGCAGAGACTAGTAATGTTGCATACTGTTAAAAGGAAGGAGGGGATGTAGCATTTTGACCAGCAGATGACATACTCAGGATGTATTTATTATTTATTTAGTTAGCTTTTGTTAACCAGGTAAGTACACTAGACAAACACATGCCTATTTTCAGGTACGACCCGGGAGAATACAGGAAATCAAAGAACATACAGAGTACAATTTGAAGCAAGTAGGGCAGATACACAGATGTCAGGAAAAGCATAACATACATAGAAAGATATCTCAGGTTACGACAGAAATCATAGTTAATGTGCATGTAATACTGAAGTTACAATTATTTGGAAAAACAAAACAAATTGCAGTCCTAACACACAGCCCAGCTTATATCAGTTCACAAGAGGACCTACTGCAGCCCCAACGTGCTGAGGCATTACGCTGCCTACAACATCACCTGAGCTGCCACCAGATGCCAAAGGCCTGCCCACTTCCCCCTGGGAGGGAGCATCCATAGGACTTTCTGCACTCCCTCTGTTATGCCTGGGTCCCACACCCCTTACACCCTCATGCTCATGCCAATGACAGGTGATTTCATCATTACTGTGATACTGCTGAATTGCACTAACATGTAGTAATAGGTACCCACTGCACAAGTATGCATACTAGGGATTATGATTGCTATTGTTTATACTGTATCACATACACTCATTTTACAGTGGTATTTACAAATTTTCTGTTATATCTTGGATATTCATTTTGTTGAGAGTTTCATTATACCTGTTATGCATTTGCTTATGTGAGTTATGTGTTTAGAATCATGGATATTATGTGTGCATTCACTGATATTCTGTTGTAATCATGTATTCATGTTGTATGTTCTTTGAGCTTGCTGTCATAGTCATATCCTTTTACCAAAATATCATTCCACATGTATTTCTGTATACGCTGCATTTCCCTTGTCTTTAGTTTGTAGCTGACAATGCCTTTCCTTTGTTCTAAGTTTCTTGCTGACTCTATATTTTTCCTTTATAAGACTATACCCAAGGGAGACTCCTTATTTCTACTTTTTGGCCAATGGGGCCTGTTTTCTGTATCTAGAATGTAGCTGTTATCTGTAATATATTATTGCTTGCACAGCCAGCCTCCTCTGAGAGAAAGACTATGCCCGAGAGCTGGGGAAAATGAATTCCCTTGTGACTGCTTTGCTTCACTGGTAATGGCATGAGTATTTGTAATAAACTGTCTTATTGGTAGCCCATGACATGCGCGACTGCGATTGAGTGAACCGCAAAATGGCGACTCAGTCACGACGCATGTCATGGGGCTACCGACGAGTTTGGGTGACCGGATGGGGTGGGTTTGCTCTTGTGACAACAGGATGTCGCTACACGTATGCGCATGCAGGGGGGTGGGAACGAGCACACTCAGCGAGGGGTGGGAGGGGTTTTGAGGGGTGGAGCTGGGTGGGCTGCTGAGCTGGCCAGTGGCGTGTTGGGTGGTTTCACCACTTGAGTGGATAGGGTGCTGGGTTCGGGTGTGGGCACAGGTAAGCTTTTGTTGTGCCTGGCCCCAATTTTTGTTTTTAACATTTTACACCCCACCGACATGCACCCCTCTGGAACTGAGAATCCTTAAGTAGTGGGGTGAGGGGAGCACAGCCCCCCCCACATAAAATGTTAAAAATGTAAGTCCCCGGTGCCATTTTGCTGTGCACTGGGAGTCACAGCACTGAAATTGATTTTCAGTGCTGTGATTTTGCCTTTCAGTGATCGCCTTTCAGCAGTCGCTGTTATGACATAGAACCGTTTTATGACATCCTACTTGTTGTTACGTTCTTTGTCCAGCATCACCAACCAAGAACCTGATGTTTGAGCTTTTCACACATAACACTTCCCTGCTGGTCTCCGCTCCTGACACCAGGGCTTGGGGTGTGAAGCCGGGTAGCTATCGTGCCAAGTGAACCCCTTCATTTGGTGCCACGGAGCCAGTGGTTTCTGTCTTTTCATGAGTTCACAATACATCCACTTTGGAAAACACAGTCATGCATCTTGGTATTTCTTTCAACACCGAAAGCATTGTGTGTGGAACCTTGTTCGTGGAACTATATAAAACAATGCATGGGTAAATATACACAACTAAGGCTGTGTTTCCATCTCAGGAAGTGATGACATCATAGAGACCTCTCAAGCTTTGCTCTTGAGGTCTGTATGATGTCATCACTTCCCTTGATTGAAACACTGCCTTGTTGTGTATGGTCACCCATACACTATTCTATATACAGTATTGCATTTTTGTGTTTCTGCTATTTATGTGTTTTCAAAAACTTTGTGTGTCCTGTTGTAGAGCAGTTGATTTTTGTATTTGCACCAGCATCCTCCCTACAGCAGGGGACAGGGTTGTTACTATCATGCCCAGCACAGGGGCAGGGTGGTTAGGAATCACCTTCTGAAGTTTAGTGGTTTTTGAAGGAGTTAAGCTAGAATAAATAAGGTGCCTTCATTGTGCCACAAGAGTGCTCATTGGACTAGTGGCTAGAGAGCCCAGTGGATAGAGAGTCTGAGAGTCAAAGGAGGAGGAGGGGAAGGGGGCATCATTTTCTAGGTGGCCTTGCCAGCCAAGTGTCCCACAGGCATGGGGTAATAGAATGATTCAGTGCCGTAGGCTAGGGTGATGGCCACAGGAAGCACAGAGCATTGCCAACTTCATGCTGGGTGTCAGGGACTCTGGTTGGCATGCAGAGGGGTGGGCATATGCAATGAGCAGGCATTGCTGCAATGGTAGAATGTATTTTTATGAGTGCTTTCTGAACCTGATGATCTCACAAGTAGCATAGTTAAAGAGCTGCTGATGCCTCAAAGAAAACTGAAAACCATAATACTTAGGTACAAATCAGCTTGCATTTCATATATATTCTATGGATTTCACCTACCCATTATGTATTACTGATGAAATTTACATGATTGCTGTACATGATCTTTATCCCTGAGAGTTCATCTGCCTCTATAGCTTACTCTCTGCTTCAAGTCATAATCCTCTGTTGTGACATCACAGTCTGTTGCCATGGAAGTAACTGAGATGTCATAAGCAATGTATTATGATATCACGTAGGGAGAAAGCAACATGAGTAGATGAACCCTTCAGGAGCAAAGATCCTGTTTCAATGCAAATCACCTCAGTGATAAACAATGGGGATGAGAAATACTGAATTAATGTGAAACACAAGCAGAACTGTGCCTAAATATTATAAGAACATAAGCAAAGTGTCAGCAGATGGGGACTGCATGGTCCATCTAGTCTGCCCAATATGACTACCCACCATGTAGCCTGCATTGTAACCTGTCCACTATGCCTGTCCCATGTTAGTTTGAATTCTCTAATTGCCTTTGACTCCACCACCTTCTGAGGCAAACTGTTCCATGGGTCCACCACTCTCTCTGTGAAGAAATACTTTCTGAGGTTGCTTTTGAACATTCCTCCCACCAATCTGAGATCATGGCCCCTTGTACATGCTGTCATGTTCTGCTGAAAGAGATGTCCTGACTGAGTTGTGTTCATACCCTTTCATGTACTTAAATGTTTCAATCATATCTCCTCTGTCTCTTCTGTGCTTGAGAGAGTATAAATTTAACTCCCTGAGTCATGCCTTATACTGTATGTCTCATGGTGTAGACCTTGCACTATTTTGGTGTCTCTTCTTTGCACCATCTCCAAATGGTCGATGTCCTTTCTGAGGTGAGGTTTCCAGAACTGACCACAGTATTCCAAGTGTGGCCTCACCAAGGACCTGTAGAGAGGAAGGATCATTTCTTGCTTTCTACTAGTAAAGCCTTTGCTAATACAGCCTAGGATGCCATTTATGTTTTGCTAAAGTTCTTATGAACATGTCAGCTGCTCTTTAAATGAGTTCAGCAGGTTCTAATAGCTCATATTTAAAAAAAAATCTGATATTTTTAGTGCAGCTACAGTATGGCATTCAATGTATGCAATAGATTTCAACTGTTAGTATATTGGTGCATGTATAGGCTTTAATAGAGTTAGATGTGTATTCATTTGTTTATTTTGAATTGTTTTGAATTGCATTGTTTGGGCTTTTGCAGTGTTCTTCCATTTTGCCTGCTCATTGATCCACTGATGATGCTTGTCCTGGTTGTTATGGCAGTGTCAGAATGTTGACGTATAGGACTCGATTTTCAGAGCCCCAAGAATGCCGCAAGTCCCTGGTGTGCTAATTAGTTGGTGCACGGGGCTGGTTGCATTTTCCTTGCTGCACATCAGGATTTTCAATCCCAAGGGTCAAATGTCACAAGTTAGACAAGGTTTTCCCTGGTCTAATAAGAGCCATTTAGGGTTCCCTTTTTATGGGGCTTAAGCCAAATACTTGGCATAAGCTGCCATAAAGTGGGAAAACTGTTGCAACTGCACCCAATGTACTAAAATCAGATGCGGTAGAGTCAAAGGAGTTTGGCACAGCTGCACCAAAGAGCATGCTGATGGAGGGCTTGACGCAAGCCAATCCATCAACCTTTGACAATCTAACCCATAATGTTCAGCATCAGCTTGTGAGTGTTTGAACAACAGGTTCCGAATCAAGATTCAGTTTGAATTTTGGATTTTTTGTACAAGTGATGATATATCAATTGAAAGAATACTGTAAATGCTGATGATAGGTCAACTGTGAGAGTAAATGGTGGTGATAGGCAATAGAGAATAATCAGTGTATTGTCTATCTCGGTTGCAATGTCATAAACAGAAAACAATTTATCTCAGCAGATTTATTCCCAATGTCACTGTATTAAGAGGGGCTATTCCATATGGTGTCCAGAAATACAATTTTCAATCACTCTGGAACGTTGCCAGTAGCTTTGCCTAGCAACAAGTGACAGAGTGAAGTGGACCTGTGAGTGCTATGGCAGCAGTGTTGACAACATGCTAGAATGAAGGAAAAAGCTTAAACCTGGATGCCCTATGGAATGTGCTATTCAATGGACCATAACTTAAATTGCTATAGCCAAGAACCTAAATGATTGCAAGCTACAGGAAAAATAACACGGGTTGTTGGACAGATATGTTATTAACCACTGAGGTGAATAATAGTGCAGAATGGTACATTGTTGGGGTTATGGTATTCACCCCATGGTCTAAATGTATACATCTGTTGACATACAAGTAACAAAACAATCCTGTCTGTCACAAAAAATCTATGGCTCTTCCTCATGCACAACATATAAAACCAACCATAGCCCCTATCCTCTGCTCTCTGCAAGTATGCGGGTAAGTGTCTGGGGGCCGGGCGATCCTTGGGGTGGAACTGATACTGGTCACCCAACCAGATAAATACAAAATCACACACGCCCCATAACACAAAGCATCATGGGCTGCATATGCAAATCACCACAGAATATTATGCTGGTTCAACTTTAAGCAGAAATGCATGGTGCTGAAAGGCCTCTCACATTGCCTGTGTCAGCTCTTCAGTGAATTCCTTGGCCCGCACAGAGTTGAGGATTCTAAGGCTGTGTATCCCTTAAATGGAACTGCAGATACAGTACAACCTTGATTTCCAAACCACGTTGGCTATGTCAACAGAATTTGGATAATTGGGAGTTTGTTAGTGAAGGATTCCTATATTGTGCATGGTTAATGTGAACATGCTGTTTTGGAGGGGGGGGGGCTCCAAATGGGTATGTGCTTAGGTGCTCCTCAATATGTTGTGCTTATTCGATACTTCTATTTCTTTGTTTATTTCTTTATTTTTTATATTCATTTGAAGTAATCCATGATTGCTTGCTGTTTCTGCATTGCTGCTCTGGACCATGCTGCCTATGAACAATGACTACAGAGCAACGTAAGGTTCACTGGATTGCACTCACCCTAAGTTTCAATCCGAAGTAGACATTTGGTAAAGCACTGCTCAACTTTGCTGTGGCTCAGTATTGGAGTAATGTCAGCCTGATTGTTGTTGTCCTCCTTAGCTGGTGTGTTATCCTGGGGTGTTTTGCTGACTGCTATACTGTGGTGACAAGTGCAAACTAGGATTGTAACTTGGTCTTTCACTTTTTTATAGCCAGTGGTCTCATTCTCTGTGCCAGCAACAAGGGTTTTATCTGGCAAGCAACCCCAGAACAGCCCTGTCTGTCTGGCATTATAAAGCTAGTCCAAAGCCAAGGATTCTCAGGCTATCAGCTGGACTAGTTAGAGTAGCTGCTCAGTGAACAGTGGAACACTTTCATCCACTGCATTCAGCTTCTCCCCACACAAATGCAGGATGGATTTCATGTCTCTGCTTAAAGCGGTCCAACTGGCTATCACTGGCAATGAATGGGGAATCGCAGCCAAGCTTGATGTAGAAAATCATTGCTTTCTCTTTCAGTAATGAACCTGAGATTCACATTACCTTTCTTCTTCCTGTCGGGACCATAGGCATATAGCGGTAGAGGCAAATAGAGGCATCATGGCTATCCTAACGGCACAGCTTGATGTTCTTGTACTTCTTGGTGTCACAGATTCCCTCCTTGGTCATCACAAATGGCTGCAACTTTTTCTTGCCATCCTTGATGACTGTAAAGGTAGATTTTCCTGTCTGATACTCAACTGCAAATGCTACAGCACACTCTCCATTCTCCAGCCGATCGATGGTCCTCAGTTTTTGGGCCAAAGTAAGGGCATTTCTCTGACACTTCACAGACATTCTGTCAGTAGCTAACAACAGATCTGATGTCAGTTAGTGTACAGCTGTTTTATAGGTACAGTACTGTAATTGGCAGGTGCTTCTTGAAAATCAAGCAAAACAGTGCAATATGTGTATAGTGATCAAGTCAGGCAACACTGTAGCAGTTTGTTAAGCTGGGAGTTTCAGACAGAGGAGGTTAGGATAATCAAGACTGTACTGTAGTAAATTACTGGACTAAAGACGGGACAGTGGCCCCTAGCCCCCTATGCCAGCTTAGAGAGCTGGAAGTGTAGGGCGGTGATTGGGCCACTCAGAGTCTACCCGTGACCAGTGAGGGGGATGCATGAACACTTTGGCAGGGCTTTAGTTTGCCTAGCCTGTACCTTCTCTTCCAGCTCTCTGTTGCATATAGGAAAATTTATGAATGGCACGTTAGTATGCCCCCACCCTTGTGCCCCTTCCCCATGCTTGCCATTGGCATAGCTGTGTGGGTGGCTTGGGATTGATGCAAGGGAGTGAACATCCAGGGCTGTGGACGTCTGATGGTCTTAGCATGTATGGAGTGCAAGCAACCATACTACACACTCCTCTGCAGGTGTCCAAGGACGCCAAAGCTTGTGTGGAACAGGCTCTTAGTCTGAACATCCCCAGTCACTGTTGCAATATATCCATTCACAACCCTGACCGCTATTGCTGGAAACCACTGAATGCCACATGTATAGAAAAAGAAGGTCTATGCATTGGAAGTCCTGGTGCAACACCGGCAGAGCTCACATGTCTGTTTCTGGGGAGTAAGTTGAACGGAAGATTAATGCTGGGAAGAGTAGTAGGCGGGTAGTCTTTACTTATGCAGAAAGCAAGTTGGTGAGCAGAGAATGTTTCATTAAGTAAAAAGGTAGGATGTGGGTAAGTTGCCCAGTTGTAATGTTTAGGATTTGTGGTTTTGTTTTTTAACTTGTACACCTAATAAATTAATATTACCTTTTAAAGCCAAGTCACTTTTCTCATATCATTTCCCCAAGCCTACATCCTCTTTTACCTGACCGTCAGCTTTGCCTCTTCCCTCTCCTCTCTCAATTCCCTTCTTCTTGACTTTACAACCCCTTTCTGCAACTGCATCTGCTTTGACATAGCATCCCCCTTCCCCCTCCCTGTTTGATGGTGCCCCACCAACTCGTAGCACACTGTCTTCAAACACCTGAAGCCCACAGTCTTCTCCCAATTTGTGTTCACATCTGATTTGCTGGTTACTATTTGTCCTTGCATCTTTTATATTGTTTATGCAGGTTTATCTGCAAATCATGACTGCTCAACTAATTGTAGTTTTATTACTCTTGCATCTTACTGTACTGTGAATTCTGTATACTGTGTTTTATTTGTTCTGCCCCTTGGTTATTTTCTTTCCCCCTTCCCAGATACATCTGGAAACTAGCTGTTACCAGCTCAGTATGTCTTTCCTGATAAAACCTTTGAAATAAATTAAATAAATAACTAAATAAATAAACTGCTACTTTTTTATCTGATGTAAATGTTTTTCCCTTTTCCTAATTTAAATATTTCCCACATGGCAGAAACAGGGGATGTGAGGAACAGTACAATAGCTGGAGTCTGGCATGTCTAGCCCTATTCCTCTTCTTACCTTGTGACCTTTGTAACCTCATTAATTATGACATCCTGACTAACCAAGAGGAGCCATTCACGTTCTGTCAGATTAGTTGCCAGTGATGTTACAATGAGAGAGGTCATAGTGCTAATGAGGTATCAAAAGGAACTAAAATAGACATGTCAGCCTCCAGCTAAACTAACTTTTACAGAAATAATTATATGAAATGTTTTCATGTTGCGCACATAGACTACCCATGTGATATGCATGCTGCAAGCATGATTTAAATGTTAAATTGGAACCAACTGCATGCATGTGGCATGTGTGCAGCAAGCAAGTGTGGAAAGCAAGCTTTTTATGTTAACTTGGAACAGACTGCATGTAAGTAGCATGCATGCAAAAAACAAGTGGTTGCTGATGGTTCCATGTCATAATAGTGATCACAAAACAGTGATTATTATTATGATGAATGTATATCACTGAAAAGCAAATCCGCGATATATGCTTTAAGGCAACCCGACATCTGAATGTTACAAAATTGTTTTTATTTGGGGGGGGGGGAGCGCAACATGGATTCTCAGCTTCAAGGGGTGCATGTTGGGGAGGGGCAAAATCTGGATGTTGGCAAAAATTAAGTGCCACAGCTTGTGGCTGTGGCAAAATGTAACCTGCTCCTGGTCCAGAGCCCAGTACCTGCTGTGCTCGCCATCCACACCACCATGCCACATGGCTAGCTTGGTGGCAGCAGGTACTCCAGTCCCTGACAACCACTTCTCTGTCTCTCCCCTTTCCTCACTATTCCCCCCTTCCGTTTGCCCTTCCCCATAGTTGTTGTCTCATACCCTCGTTATTCTACAGGGTAGCCCAGAATAAAAGTGAGTCGCTATTTTTGTAGTCACTCATTTTGGGTTGCTATTATTATGTGATACCATTGCTGGTAACTGCACACATTAAAGTTAGATGACTTGCTCAGGATCACACAGTATACAAGTCGGGTTGATTAGCTTCAAACCCAGGTCTTCAGGTCTCCTGGTTTGCAGTTCAGTGCCTTTAACCACTAAGCTATACTGCCTGCATGCAAATGGCTTGCTTGTACTTCAGTTCAAATCTGCATACATCTGCATGCACATGTCACACTTATAGCCACTGATATACTTTTTAGTTTTTTTGTCCCCCTCATCTCAACTGCACAGCTGAACTGTAGCACAAACATCAATGGAAACACATGTGGTTCTTCCCACCACCAAAACACACACACACACCTACAAAACTACTTAATTACGTCTGTCTGGCCTGTACTCCTGCAATTTTCTCTCCATAGTTTTGAGTGCTTCCACCCAAACAGACTTTAAGAGGCAAACACAAATGCAGCAATAACTCGACTCCCACCCACATACTCAGTCCCCCCCCATACACACACATGGTAGCGGGTGTGGCCACACTGCTACAGACAACCCACCAAGTATAGATATAAGCCGAGAGTCTCCTACCTGAGTACTAGGGAGCATGAGGTAGGAGTCTTTAAGAGATGATGTCCATGGATCAGAGTGCTGGGGCATACTCCCTTGAAATGAATGGAGTTATTTAAGCAATATACCACAAGACAGTGTGGGTGATGCCAGGATTTACCCACACATGGTGTGTTGTTTGGTCATGAGGCCTAGTCGAGTTACCAGCAACACACCAGAAGTGGGGAAACTTTGGCATCACCCACACTCTTGAGTGGGATATTGGGATAATGCAATGTCTCTCCCTTTTTGTGTGTGTGTGTGTGTGTGTGTGTGTGTGTGTGTATGTGTGTGTATTTAAGTTTTTCATTGAATTTGTTGTTTTACATGAAAAAAGTCTTTGTTGCCTGATTAGAAGGAGAGAGCTGCAGCTCCGTTTTGGCATATTGTTTTGGCATATTGTGCATGCAACTCCATTAATTTCAGGTGACCCTGTGTATCAGTTGTTCCCCGTTGTCTATTTATAGATCTGGGAAACAAAGCGATCTTGGTTTTTTTGGTTTTTATTTAGTTTTTCTCTCTGCATTGTTTCTCGTGATGTCATCATAAAGTTATATATTTTTTTATGTGCCTCACCCGACTGGATTGTCCATTCATATGGCAAAGAATTCCAGCTTTCACGGCCAAAGAGCTTTTTTGGGGGTACATCATTTTGGTGGGGTTTCTGTCTGTTGCAGTTTTCAATTACTGAAGTCGAATTCGCCACTTCACGTAGCGAGAGTTTGAAAGGTGCCAGTTGGGTGCTCGTAGTGATACCGAATGGGGATCAGGCCGGCATTCAGTTAGCACTTTTTTCCATTGAGTACTATCAAGATTTACACATTGTAAATCCTGATAGCTAGCCAATCAGAAGCCAGGATTTAACTTGCCATTGTATAATTTTTATTACTGTTTTATACATTATGATGACAAATTGGAGGATAATGAAGGCCACTGTTCTACAGACAAGACCCTTATTATTCAAGAAGTGGCCTTCATTTATCTTCAACTCTCCATCAATAATGTACGAAAAAGTAATAAAAAATACCCTTATTTATTGCAATGGGGCATGCCCCTGCACTCTCCCTTGCCCTATGTCATAACGTGCCTGAGTGTGGGGATGTGGAGGTCAGCTTCACTGGGGGGAAGGCATAAGCCTGACTATAGTGGGTCTCCAATAGTCTTTGCATACCATACCACTCAACTATCCCTGAAAGCAAGAGACAGCCCTCATTTCAACCCTGAAAACTGCTCTGCCCCTCATTCATCCCTCATGGAAAACATGCTGCCCATGCAGAGGATGTACTGTAAATTTAGATATTATGGCAAAGGTGCCATTTCAGATTTTGGCAGGGGGAAGCCAACAACCAATGGAGGCCAAGTGCTAGTTAGCTCCTAGGCTGCAAGCTCTGGAATATCTGGAATGTCTCTAAAAGGTAAAACGTATTTGTTGTGACTGAAATGTGATATGCAAATCAGGAAAAATTCAAATGTATAAGATTCACCTGTCTATACCCCAGAGCAGTGCATCACATTTGTGCTTAAACCCACCTAGTTACTTACCGATTTTTTTGTTGGCTGAAGATCTGACCCCCCCCCAAAACAAATCCCCAATTTCTCTCCCTAACTCCATTCCAGTCAATACCCTTCCCATATGGGTCATGAAGCCACCCAAATGCCCAGAAACATGAAAAATACATCAACATTTCAGTCCTTCCTCCTTCCCCAATCTCCCTGCAAGAAAAAGAAAATATTTGCTTTCACTCACCCAACCATCTGGCCAGAACCTGTGGCCTAACCCAGTGAGCAACCAGCCCAGTTTTCAGTCCAGTCCTCCTCTGTCCTTCTGCCAGAGGCTGGATGCTAAAACTGATCATCTCTCTCCAACGTGGTTCTTTGACCAAGTCACCTCACCAACCAAACCTACCCAACCTGTGTAGCTTGCTTCTTGCTTGGCTGCTGCCATGGCTGCTTCTGCATTTCATTGATCAAAGCCTATGAAGGCCACCTACGCCACTGCTGCTGCAAGGCCTAGCTTGCTTGCTGCAATACTGTGTTTTTTTTTGTGTAAGGCTACCTAGTAGAGTAAGTAGGTAGCCTACTCTTGAGTTAGCTTGTAGCTCCCCCCAGCACCTTCAGCCACCAATGGAGACGGAGACTCACTAAGAGTAGACCAACAAAAATATGCCACCACAACACTGCTATTGACAGTTCAGTGCTAACCGACTCCTCCGAGCTGTAGTGTGTATCCTGTCTATCCTGTGGCTGGAAATACAGTGTCTCACTCATGTGACTCATGTGCCCTTGCTTGGCTGAAACTCCTCCATGTCACATGTGATGGCACCGCCACTACTATGTGGAGAAAGTGGACAACACAATACAGACACAGTCGAGTAAGGAGTGCACCTGCAGCGTGAACGTAACACAGGATAGGGGGGCACTTATTGTGCAAAAGATTGAATTAAAATTTAATGCCATTATTGCCACACCATAAGAACAACCTAGGCGCAAATGTGGGGGGGGGGGGAGGCAGCTGCCCTGCTCTCTAAATGGCATTCCTGTTTTATGGTAGAAATTAATTCTCTGGAGCTAACATCAATACAAGTAAATACAATGGTTTCCACTGTGTTCTGAAGTACTATATCTCCCATGTTTCAGGATGTGTCCTGAGCATCATGAGGGTTAGTGTCCCTCATTGTCCCTCATTCTGAGTGTCCACAGCCCTCATTTCAGTGACAAAATGTGAGGTATGGTGCATGCTTCCAAGACCCTATTAGGTATGGTGCATGCTTCCAAGATCCTACTACGAATGTGCTAAATTTGCCAGCAGATAAAGGCCCAAAGGTCTAGCAAGTTTGCTTGATTTTGCAGCTAGCTCCCCTACTCAACAGCTGCCCCTCCCTCCCTCCCTTTTCCTCCATTAGCCCTTCCCTACCCTGTCCCAGCCCCTTTGAAGCAGCTCACTGACCAGCTGCATAGCACTTCTGTCAGCAATGTGTTCCACTTGGCCACTACCCTCTCCTTAAAAAGTGTCTTCTCATCTCCTTCTTAAACTTACCCCTCCAAGCTCATAGCATGGCCTCGAGTATCCCTCCTTTCCCCCACCTTGAAAAGCCCCTCCATCCCAGTCCTGTTTATGCCAGTCATGTACTTGCAGGTTTCAATCATATCTCCCCTGTCCCTCCTCTCCTCCAGTGAGTGCATGTTCAATTCCCTTAGTCTACTCTTCTATGATAAATCCCACAGACCATGGATCATCTTTGTTGCCCTGTGTTGCACCCCCTCCAACAATTTAATGTCTTTCTTCAGGTATGGTCACCAGTACTGCACGCAGTATTCCAGGTGCAGCCTTACCAGCGATCTATACAATGGCAGAAAAACCTCCCCTTTCCTTGAGGTTATACCCTCTGGCTGTACAACCCAGCATCTTATTGGCCTTTGCAACCATTTCCCTACATTGTGTTGAGTTGTTCAGTGAACCTGTTATGGTTACCCCCATATCCTTTTCTTCCTCAGTCACGGTAAGCTGTACCCCACCCAGCTGATAGCTCCTTTTTGGGTTCTTTGCCCCAAAATGCATCACCTTGCACTTTTTGGCATTGAACTCCAGTTGCCATGTGTCCAATAAGGTCTCCAGTTTTGTCAGATCCTCCTGCAACCCCTGCCATTCCTCTTGGTCATCCACCACCACCTCCATCTTGGTGTCATCAGCAAACAGACTGATCTTGCTATTGATACCCACTGAAATGTCAGCAATGAGCATCTCAAATAGCACTGGTCCCAGCAATGAGCTCTGAGGAACTCCACTTGTCACCTCCCTTGGGTATGAGAGCTCCCCACCCACCAACACTCTCTGTTGTTTTCCACTCAGCCAGCTCCTTACTCAGTACAAAGCGTGCCAAGTATGGCAATAATGTACTGTATATGCTCCGTACAGAATGACAAAGGGAAAGTAAGTGAGTTGTAACAGTCATGGAGAGATGCATTTGTAGCACTAAATATGCATAAGGGATTTGTATGGCCTAAAACAAAAGGGTCAGGCTTCACAACACAGAGGTCCCTCTTCACACATCTGGAATGGGGATGTTGGCTGACTATGTCCTAGGCATTTAATGCAATAAGCAAACAATACTATACAAATTAGTGGCTATTTAATGACAAAAATCAAACGCCATTAAACAACTTGCAAAGGATCAGAATTAATGAGTTTACCTAATTTTAATGGAAAATCAATGAAAAGGATATTTTAATGGCTCTAATTGCTAGCAGTAGTATGAGAAATAGAAAGTGATGTGTTTTTTAGATGAGATTTACACCAGCTTAGTTGGTGCACACATGGCAAGCATGAAACGTGAATCTTTTGTGATTTTTAATGATGTTCACACCAGCTTAACTGCTCATGTCAACTGTGCAACACACAAATCTGATGTGATTTTTAGAAGACATTTGCACAAGCTTACCTGCTGCACACACAACAAACTTTCAGCATGCAGATGTGATGTGCTTTTTAGACCTGGTTTGCATAGGTTCACTTTGTGTATGCAAACATTGCACAATTAAACATGTGGCATGCATTCTGCATGTACGCAGCACACTTATATTTCTGTAAGAGAAGGCTTTTCACTTCTCACCCAATACTATCAGACAGAAAACCTTCTAATTAGCAAAATCAAAAATGCTTCAAAAAATAAGCAAAAGTGGGGCTGGCCCATCGGCACAGTGGTTGGATTTCCGCTTCCTACGCCAGTGATCTGGGTTCAGGAATGAGCCCGGGAAGCTGGAGGGCCAGCGGGAGGAGAAGGCTTGAGCATCCCAAGGACAGCTCGCCATCTCCAGAGGGGGAGGAGGGATCAGGTCCCGGTGCAAGACTGGCCCCAGGCGGAGGTCTGGGGCACAGCATGCACCGAGACAAAGAGAAGGGGAGGACATCACCGATGTCCACAGAACACCCGAAAAACACTCTCCAGGCTCCGGGTAGATGGAGCTCCGGAGCAGCCCCTCATGGCTCCCACCTGCCTGGTCAATCATGGAGCCCGAAGCAGACAAGAAGCTCGGGGTGTAGTGCCCCACCTCATCCCTGCCTGGGGGGGGTAGAACCAAGGCTACATGGGAGTTCTCGGGTGGCACAGGTAGGTCTGGGGGCAGACTGTATTGGGGACCCCCAAAGAAGTGGAGCTTGGGGAGAGAGGGAGAGGATAAAAAGAAAGCAAAAAAAAAAGTAACAACTGGCTACTTTTAAAAAGTAACATTTCTTATCTGCTATTTTTGGTACTGCTGATAAACAAGGTGCTGCTAGTTCGCGACTTCAGTGTGCCAGATGTGGACTGAAGCCTTCCAGCTACAGCTTTGGCAAGGAGGATGGTGATCCTGAACTCCCTACAAGGGGCTTGTCTCAGGCAAGTAGTCAAGAAACCCACTAGAGACAGGGCAGTGCTGAACCTGGTGCTTAAAAACAAGGACAGCATTGCAGACATCACAGTGAGCAGTTCCCCTAGATGCCAGTGATCACCGTTCAGTGTGGTTTAACATTAAGATGGGAACAGAGGCAAACCACATGAGGATGAGGGTCCCAGACTTTAGGATGGTTGATTTAAAAAGAAATGGGAGACTGCCCCAGAAACTGTCTTGTTTGGGGGGATTGCTACAGAGGGGTACAGGAACAGTGAGCAGAAATAAAAGGGCATAACTAAGGCAACTAGCCTCTCCATGAAGGAAGTGAGTAAAAACAAAAGGCAAAAGAGACCATTATGGTACTCTAGGGAAGCGGCCACAGTGGTGAGGGGAAAAAGGGTGGCATTTAGGAGGTATGTATAAGGAAACACAGAGGGCAGACAGGGAAGTGTAGCAGGTAAACCAGAGGGAAGCAGGTAAGGCAGTGAGGGGGCAAAGGTGCAGACAGAGGAAGGGATAGAGAAAGGGGTAGCAAACGGGGATAAGACTTTCATCAGGTTCATAAGCGAGATAAGGAAAGTATGGCATTTTGGTTTGGTCTGCCACTTAAAGACCCGTATCTTCTCTCTGGTCTGCTAGTCCCATCTATTGCTGCTGGGGAGGACCCCTTGCTGGACAGTGCAAATAACTGATGGACGCATCAAATAAAGCATAAAGGTTTATTTTGTACAGCAGACATGTTCTCTTCCTGAGGTCTAGCCCCAGACTGAACAATCTCTTTGACTGACAGGCATACATGGCACTGCCAGGCAATGCAATAAATTGCTACATGCAGGTTCTAAGTGCCCTTAAAGGGGCGGCAGCTAACATTAAGCCCCCTGCTTAATGTGTGCTTCACATCACCACCGGGACAGTGAATGTGAGCACCACTCGAATAAGCAATAACTATTATAACAGTTACTAAAAAAATTTGAAAGAAAAAACATTTTTAAGCATTTCAAGGCATGCACACACTTAAAACACAACAGTACTCCACTGCGGGGTGGGGGTGGTGGAATCTGGCCT
This sequence comes from Neoceratodus forsteri, assembly GCA_016271365.2. Classification (NCBI taxonomy): domain Eukaryota; kingdom Metazoa; phylum Chordata; order Ceratodontiformes; family Ceratodontidae; genus Neoceratodus; species Neoceratodus forsteri. The sequence continues at coordinate 1,109,505,201 of CM028130.1, read as the reverse complement.
ACATTGATGACCAGTCAGAGTAGCACCAGCATGAGGGGAACACCATAGCACTTGAAGCTTGGTCATGCCACAAGCACTAAATTGCGGGGGAACGGAAAGTGATGAGAGGGAATGGTAGCAGCAGGAGAATACCTAGAATGCAGGATCACACTTTAATAACAGTTGCAGAACACTTACACTTTAATAATGCAAACAAGAAATATCACTAGAAAGTGTGAGTCCCAACGCTGAGTCCCGTAACCAAAAGTTCAAGCTCTCCGTTGACTTTTCTGGTCAGTGGGAATGGATGCACGAGTTGCTTGCAACAGTTCCTGACAGGAAGGGGTCAGGTCGTTAAAAGCGACCTAGGAGTTCTGCATGCTGTCAAATCCACACCACTTGTCTCTGTAAGTCCCGGATCCATTGGTGAACTTCTTCCTTAAGATATTCTCGATCTGTTACACTGGTGTGTGTAGAAGAGAGTCCTGAGGAGAGGAAGAAGAAGGCTGAGAAGTAGTAGTCCCAGGTAGATCATCAGGGAAAATGGAATCTGGCTGGAGACTGTTAGGAGTAGGAGGATCTGTAGAAACTGGTTGCAAGTTGTATAAAGGGATTTCAGCTTCAGAGAGGATGGCAGGCTCAAGTGCAGCTTCATTGTTAGGTGGACTGGGGTCGTCTGGAAGGGTGTTACTCCGGTACCCATGTTTCAATCGGTTGATGTGGACTTTGTTGTGTACCAGCTTTCCATCAGACTTGTGGCGTAGATGAATGTGCACAGGAGAAAGCTTTTCTACAGTGTAGAAGGGACCAGTCCAGGGGTGAAGCAATTTCTTGGTGGTGCCCGGAACAAGGACAGGTTGGTACAAGTACACAATATTCCCAATGGAGAATGAAGGTTCATGCGACTTGACTGCTGACATTTTCTGCATTGCAGGTTTTCTCTGGCCCAACGTGGTGATTGCAACACGTCTGGCAAGTTCAAGCTGTTCCAGCATAGGAATAATGAAGGAAGAAGCTGACTTAGGAACCTCTAGCAGCCAGAGATCCCTGTCCAGTGGAGTTTTTGGGTGACGTCCATGGACTAAGAAGAATGGTGTGTGCTCTGTACTGTCGACACAAGGGCTGATATTGTAGGCAAATTGCACAATGGGAACAAAACGGTCCCAGGTGTTGTGAATTTCATCCAGCTACTTGGAGAGTGTGATGAGAATGGTAGACATCATTATTTCACTTTGTCCATTGCATTGTGGATGATAATTGGTTATATGTGTCTTTTTTATGTTGAAAAGTTTGCATGTTTCTTGGACAATGATTGAAAGGTAGTTAGTGCCTCTGTCTGAATACAGGTACGAAGGGGTACCATGATGACAAATGAGTGTGTTGAGAAAGGCACTTGCCACTGTGGCAGCTTTGATGTCTTTTAGGGGGATTAGTTCCAAATAGTTAGGTAGTCCACAAAAACAAGAATGTATTTGTTGCCAGAGTCAGAGCATATAGGTAAAGGCCTAAGAATGTCTGTGCTGACTCTTTGGAATGGTTCAGTGGCTACAGGCATTGGAATGATGCGTGCCTTTGTTGGTTTGGCAGGAAGCTTTTTGGGGAGCAGGGCTGGCAGGATTTGACAAATCAGACAATGTATTTGTTCATGTGAGGCAAGAAGAAGTGAAGCCTTGTCTTTTTGAGAGTTCTGTGGATTCCCATATGACCTCCAGAAAGTGGAGAGGCATGAGTGGATTGAAGAACTTCATTGACTAGCGAGGCTGGCACAACTAGCTGTATCATGAGATCTATCCGTGCGATGGTCCTTGCCTTTCTTGGTCCAAATATGGAAAAGCACTCCATCATTGAGGAAGTATTGTAAAACCAAGAAAACTACATCCTGGCAATGCATCTTTTGTTGCAGTAAGGTTTCAGACTCTAAGTATGCAATTATGTCTGTGAATTCATACTAAAGTTCATACTAAGGTTAAGAGGAGAACAAGAAGGCCAGGGCCCATAATGCTCTCATACTAATGCAAAGAATACAGCACCTTCACTGTTCCGTACCCCTGCCACCCTCCACAATGCTGCCATCTTTGTATGGGACTCACCCTCCTTGCTAGAGGTGCTGGCTTGTCATATACAAAATGGGGGCCTGTGCATTCGCACAACATGCTGCTCCATGCTCAGAATGGTGGCCTGTGCATGTGCACTGAGGACCCTCCAGCATGTCACTGTTTTCCTGTGCCCACCCATGTTGCCACCTGCATTGATCATCCGGAACTGAGCACCACCATTCCACAACCTCTATGGGCTACTGTGCCAACAAGTGTCAGGGCAATCAGTCATGGAACCAAACATGGCTGCTGTTCCCAAGATGGCAGCTCCCTGAGGCACATGTGCAATGGTTGATGCTGCCACTCATTCACATGCACCTGGGCCACCACTCTGTCATCCTCCTGCTGACTTGAGCAGGTTTTCTTTATCACACAGACAACCAGAATTACCACCCATGCAGCACACCATATCAAATCCTGTTCCACCTCTCTATGCTTACAGACTTGTACATGGCAAGGCTTGCACAAGATCGCCACCCACCACTGAGTGTGCATACATGTCTCCTTTATACAGCTGCCTTACTCCATGCAGTCCCAACCAACATAAAGTTGAATTAGTTGTTGCAAGGATCCAACTTCCTCTGCTTAAGCTGGGTGGAGGAAACTTAACCACACGCCAATGGGTTCTGACCCCACTGAAAGTTTTCTTTTGTCTGGCCCATATCAACTCACTCTGCTTGGGCCAGAGGAGGGAACTTAACTGTGACACTTTTTTTTTTTTCTTAATTCTGCTTCCCCTGGAACTCTTAAATCTGACAAGAGCCCACTGTACTAGCTAATCAGGGATGGGAAAGAGGCTGCTGCACCTTTACCGACATACTGTAGCTCCCACTGCAGTCCTTCCAGCCATGTGATTCCCAGCTGCTTGATGTACCAACATTCCCCATCCATTGTTCCCTGCCCATGGTGCTCTTAGTTTCTAGGGGAAGGAGCCAGCCACCAGCCATTGACCAGGCTACAATCCTGGTTTTGATTTTTGTTTTTTGATACAGGAAAAAACCCACTTCAGTGGGTCCCATTTGCTGCTGTAATCCCCTGTGCCTCTCATGTATCCTACCACCCGGCAGTTCTGACAGCTGTGGGACATGGGGGGTAGTGTATGCCATCTTCTTTGGGTGCCTGAGGCTGTAGATCCTTGCCAGTACTCATTTGCTCCCCCTTCTTGTAAAGCCCAAGGAGGCACACAGGATGTCACAGCACTCACTCCATTGTTTGTAAAACACAGTGAGGCACACAGGATCTCCCAGCCCTCACTCATGCCACAACCCACTCACAGCAGTACTGTATGTTAGGCTTGCCAACCAATAACTCACCCACAGCAGAACTAATTGTTGGCCCATGCGAGGTTAGCTTACACCTCAAGCCTGCTACTAAAGTCCTGCTACTGCTGCCCTGGGTCCAAGTCCTAATTACAGCTAGATGAATGAGCAGAGAGGTTGGGATCAGGTTCCAGCCCCATTTATAGTCACTAAGCTCCTCCCCCTTCATCATTCCTCCATGCCTCTTGGGCAGGCCTGCTATGTTGGGATGTGTGAACCGGTTCGTAAAAAATACGAACCGACCTGAACATGCTGAAGTGTTCGTAAACAAACTGCTTCAGAATACTTTTAGCTGTTCAGAATCAGAAACTGCAGGAACTGCAGTGTGAGAAGTGCCAGAGCAGGAGCAACCCACAGGAGGGATAAGAGACAAGATTCTGGTCCCTCATTGGATGGCTGAGCTGTCCGCCTCTAAGATAGCACCTGACTGGGGTGCTGCTCTAGCAGCCCATGTGGTCCACCTTAGAACTACACAGAGGAATCAAGATGGAGAAGGAGCAGCAGGAGCAGCTTCTGTAGGCTGCTCTGTGTGCATTCTGTATCTGTGCTTATGCAGCTTGAGTTTTTTGAACCCTTGGGCAAGAGAAGAAGTCGACTGTAAAAAAAAAAAATGAAAGAAGAATAAATTGTTTTTCTATATAAAAAGAAGTGAATTAGAAAACTTGGGGAAGTTGGGGGTGGGAAGTCAAGGACTGGGAGTCAGGGATTCGGGAAGGGATTGAGCCAGCAAGGACTGGATGTTGGACTTGGGAGTTGGGGATTGGGATGGGGATTGGGGAGTACTATGTTACAGGAGAGGAAACTTGGACAGAGGAACATGAATGATGACATGAGCCAGGGTGGAACTGGGAGACTGAGGAGAACTAGAGTGCTATGTGTGTGAATACAATCTGCCAGGCATTAGTCAGTGCACTAGTGCCACTTCTTGCATTCTGTCTGTGTGACCCCCCCCCCTTGTCAGAGAGGGTTAGGCCAGGCAGGGTTCCCCAGAATCTCTGTGGGTATACTTGCAACAGTGCCTGCAGCATCTCCCTTAGAGTAGACGGTGTGTGAAATAAAATCTGCCAGCCGGTTGTCAGTGTGCCAGCGCCACTTGCATACTGTCTGTGTAACCCCCCAAGAAGTCAATCATCTGTCATCTTCCTCCCTGTGCTCGATCCGTGGTGAATAAGCTTTGGCTCAGTGGGCAGGGCAGTCCACCACATAAAGTGGAATAAAATTTGAAAAAAATCCTTGCAGGGAAAAATTACTGTGTCAGAGAGGGTTAGGTCAGGCTGGGCCCACAGGATCCCTGTGTGTATACTAGCAGCAGTGCCTGCAGCACTGCCCTTAGCATAGGTGGTTCTGTGTGTGAAATAAAATCTGCCAGCCAGTCATCAGTGCACCAGTGCCACTTCTTGCATACTGTCTGTGTGCCCCCCCAAGAAGTCAGTCATCTGTCATCTTTCTCTCTGTGCTCACTCAGTGGGGTATAAGCTTTGGCTCAGTGGGCAGGGCATTCTGTCACATTACGTGGAATAAAATGTAAAGAAAATGTAAAAATCCTTGAAGGGAAAAAGTACTATGTCAGAGAGGGTTATATGAGGCAGGGTCCCCCAGAATCTCTGTGGCTATACTAGCAGCAGTGCCTGCAACATCACCTTTAGCATAGGCGGTGTGTAAAATAAATTCTGTGTGTGAAATAAAATCTGCCAGCCAGTCCTCAGTGCACTAGTGCCATTTCTTGAATATTGTCTGTGTGACCCCCCCCCCCCAAGAAGTCACTCATCTGTCATCTTCCACCCTGTGCTTACTCAGCAGTGTATAAGCTTTGACTCAGTGGGCGGGGCATTCTGTCACATCACGTGGAATAAAATAAAAAGATAAAAACAAATCTTTGCAGGGGAAAAGTATTGTGTCAGAGAGGGTTAGGTCAGGCAGGGTCCCCCAGAATCTCTGTGGGTATAATAGCAACAGTGCTTGCAGCATTGCCTTTAGTGTAGGTGGTGTGTGAAACAAATTCTGTGTGTGAAATAAAATCTGCCAGCCAGGCCTCAGTGCACCAGTGCCACTTCTTGCATACTGTCTGTGTGACCTCCCCCCCAAGAAGTCAGTTATCTGTCATCTTCCTCCTTGTGCTCGTTCAGTGGGGTATAAGCTTTGGCTCAGTGGGCAGGGCAAACCATCACATCATGTGGAATAAAATAAAAAAAAATTAAAAAGTCAGTGAAGGGGAAAAGTACTGTGTCAGAGAAGGTTAGGTCAGGCAGGGTCCCCCAGAATCTCTGTGGGTGTACTAGCAGCAGTGCTTGCAGCATCGCCCTTAGCGCAGGCGATGTGTGAAATAAATTCTGTCTGTGAAATAAAATCTGCTAGATAGTCATCAGTTCACCAGTGCCACTTGTTGCATACTGTGTCACCCTCGCCAAGAAGTCAGTCATCTGTCATCTTCCTCCCTGTGCTCGCTTAGTGGGGTATAAGCTTTGGCTCAGTGGGCAGGGCATTCTGTCACATCACGTGGAATAAATAAAAAAAAATCCTTGAAGAGAAAAAGTACTGTGTCAGAGACTGTTAGACCAGACAGGGTCCCCAAATCTGTGTGGGTAGGAGCAGCGCCTGCAGCATCGCCCTTAGTGTAGGTGGTGTGTGAAATAATTCTGCGTGTGTAAGTATGTGAAATAAAAACTGCCAGATAGTTGTCAGTGCACCACCAGTGCCACTTCTTGCATACTGTGTGACCCCCCCCCCCAAGAAGTCAGTCATCTGTCATCTTCCTCCCTGTGTTCACTCAGTAGGGTATAAGTTTTGGCTCAGTGGGCAGGGCATTCCATCACATCATGTGGAATAAATTTAAGAAAAAAATATTGAAGGGAAAAAGTATTGTGTCAGAGAGGGTTAGGGCAGGCAGGGTCCCCAAATCTGTGTGGGCAGCAGCAGTGCCTGTAGCATCGCCCTTAGCGTAGGTGGTGTGTGAAATATAAATTGTGTGTGTGTGTGTGTGTATGTGTGTGTGTGTGTGGGAGGGGGGGAATAACATCTGCCAGCTAGTCATTAGTGCACCAGTGCCACTTCTTGCGTAATGTCTGTGTGACTCCCTCCCCACAACAATTCAGTCACCTGTCTCCAGGGAAGTACAGCCGTAGGTATTTCAAATTTTCAACAGCAATTGTTTGTGGAATCTCAATTCCTTCCAACTGCCAGTGCTAAGTTCATGACTCACATCATGTCAGAATGACTCATGTTCTTCATGGTCATCACGAATCACACTTTTTCTGGTGCAACCCTTTTTTTTTTTGTCTTCAGTTTCATCACAAATCAGGACACCCAGTTATCATGTCACATCACTCACAAGCCTTGGTCCAGTACTGCTTCTGCTAGTGTTCATGTTCTGCAGGATGCACTACTAGCAGAAGGAGTCAAATCTTTGTCCTCACAAGCGGGCTGTATTTAATCCAGTAGACATAATCTCAGAGCGAACACTGTCATGTCACAACGAATCATATTCATGGTCATCACAAATGATGTCACAATGAATCACGTTCACAGTCATCATGAATCACACCACTTCAACTTTTTTTGGTGCAACCCTGTTTTTTTAATCTTCGGTTTCATCATAAATTAGGACACCCAGTTATCATGTAACATCACTCACAGGCCTTGGTCCAGTATGATGTTTCTATTAGTGTTCATGTTCTGCAGGATGCCCTATCTGTTGTGTTCCATATCGAGAGCCATTCCCGAAAATAATTGGTGACATACATTGCAAACACATTGTCTCCTTCTACAAAAAGTCAGGCTCAGGAGACTGGTTTTAAAAAAAACAGAGATCTGGGACTTGCCTGTCTTTGGACCATATAATTGTCACCCTGGGGGCCGGTGGGAGGTGCAGCCAGTACACAACATGACCGTACAGGCAGCAACTGTGGCAGACATGTCCCTGATCTCACACACAGTTGCTTTCTCATTCTGAGGAGATAATTTAGCTAAATGTGGCTTAACCACATTGATTGAATTTATAAATTTTGCTTAGCTCTTTTTTTCATCCTAATAGTAGTGGTAGTTGTAGTAGTGAAGTAGTGACTTTCGGATTGCCTGGTCCTCTGTCTTTTTTTGCCATGTTGCTTCACGTCGTGTTCCATACCAAGAGCCATTGCTAAACAAAAGTGGTGCCAAAGATATCCCCTTCTACAAAAGGTCAGACTCGGGACACTGGTTAAAAAAAGAGAGATCTGGGACTTGCCTGCCTTTGAGCCAAATCATCGCCATCCTCCAGCAGGCACGTCCACAGTCATTTTATTCACTCCTCATCTCATTTTTTTTTTTTCACATTGAATAAGCTTTATTGAATGAACAAGAAGACCCAACTTCTGCAGTAGAAGGAAACAGATCCTGCATAACATTGATGGAGCAAATACTAGGTTTGTAAGCAAGAGAAAAAACAGTTTATAATATAAACAAAACAAAACAAAACAAAACAACAAACCCCACCACCTCTCCCACCACCCTTACCCCCGCCCCCCTCCTCTCCACCCCCAGAGGATAGCCAAATATATCTAAAGGGTAAAGATAGAGATGCCAGGGTATTTCTACACTAATATGAGGGAAGAGGCCAAAAGGGAACTCTAAAAGGGAGTATTCAGATTGTCAATAAACCCTGTAAGGGTTCCCAAACCTGAGTGAATTTTTGTAATATAGCAGTCAAGCTGGCAATGAGGCGCTCAGCCTGTGAGGCAAACAGTATCTCCCTGTACCATTCAATAAATTGGGGTATACACCGGTCAAGCCAGTAATGGAGGATTACTTTCATTGCACATGCTGAAACCAAGGCCATGTGACACTTCTGATCCTCCAGTAAACTGTTAGTAGAATCTCCTAAAATACATATTTCAGGAGAAAAGGTGTCAGAAAGCTCTAACAAGGGATCGAGGCATGTGCGAATGGACTCCCAAAAGGGAGGCACGTTTTCACAGGACCACAAGATATGGAGTAGGGTACGTTGCTTTTTGCCACATCTTGAACAGGAGTCATCAGGAAGTCTACCCAGTCTATGTAGTTTAACTGGAGTATAATAAAGATTATGTATAATGTTAAATTGCATAAGCAGTACTTATCCCATTTTATAAATTTATAAAGGTGATTCCAAAGGATATTTCAATTTCTAGTGGGAGATAAGCCCGTTAGGGATTGATCCCAGCTGTAGAAACATGATCCTTCCATGGAAACAAGGGACTCCTGCAACAAGCTGCAAAAATAGGAAATGTAATGAGAAGAAGGGGCCTGTTGAAGAAGGGAGAGAATTAAATTGCTGAAAGGGCTAAACCATGATCCCAGACTGAAAAAGTGGGTGAGCACGTGTGATAGTTGGAAGTAATGGAAACAGGCAGAAGGATGCTAGTGATACTTATCACAGGCATCCTGAAATGATAACTTGTGGTTAGTCATAAGATCTCTGACAATATATACACCCATGTTGGGCCAAAACCTCTGAGGGATGGGGTGGCTTGCTATACAGAGATTACGATTCCCAAATGGGTTGGGCAATGTCTTTAAATGGGCAAATCTTGAGCAAGGTATAAAGTTGTAAATGGACTCAAAGGGAGGCTGCTAAAGGAGTATCCTGTAGGGGTCAAGGAAGGTTTTTCCTAGTGAGGTATGGAAGGGACCTTATATCTAATCAATTGCTGGAACACACAGCAGACTCTATGTCCACCCAATATGGGACATAAGACTTGGAGAGGTCTCCCCCACCCACCCCCAACCAATAAGAAAGTTTAGTGAGATATCTGGCCAAATAATATAAGTAGAAGTTAAGAAGCTGCAGTCCTCCATTCTGTTTGACCCACATAAGCTTGTCTAAGGTCCGTCGTGCCATCTTGCCCTGCCACAAAAATGATGAGATAGCTCTATGGATTTGGGTAAACCTCAAGTGAGGAAGGGCAAAATTATACATCTGGAGGGGGTATAATAACCTAGGTAGAATATTCATCTTTATGATACTCAGTCTGCCCCACAAGGAGAGGGGTAAGTAAGACCAGCTTTCCAGATCCACCTTAATATGAGTCACCATCGAATCCAGATTATACTGTCGCATCTTAAGGGGTGAAGTGCTGAGACAGAGCCCCAAGTACTTCAGTTTGTCCCATTTCCATAACAGGCACAGGTGCTCAATCTCTGCTGTGGGGTGGTATTGTTAAGTGGCATGACCTCAGTTTTGGACAGATTTAGTTTATAATTAGAAATGGCACCAAATTGCTAAACAATCTATAAGGCAGCAGGCAGGAATGTAGCCGGATAGGTAATATGCAATAAGATATCGCCCACATATACTGGTAACTTATACTGAGCCTGACCAATGGAAATACCAATGACCACCTTATTTCAGCACTCATACTGCTTAACACTACTAAACAGTGGTTTAATTGCTTTTTTCTATAGAAATGTTAATTAAAAGCTGTTTAAAATGATTTTTTTTCACATACAGTTACCATAAAACCGTAAAGGGGATAAAAAATTCTGATAAGGTTCAGATAAGCATCCACACCTTTTTTGCTAATCAAAACCTTTTAGAACCTCAGAACCTTTTGAGATTCTCCCATCCCTACTGCTATGCTAGCCTCCCCTCCGCTTTTTCTTCCCTGCCAAGTCTCTCACCATTTTCTGCCCTGTAACAGAAGAATTGATCGCAGACAAATCCTTGCAGGCTTCAGGGTGGGGCTGCCTTTCTGCTGTCCAGTATCACCTCCCTTCTCCTGCTGGTAATCCCTTCCTATGCACCATGCATTCTTTTAATCTTCCCATTTGCTACATTGCACAGGGCAGCTTGCCTTAGGTTATTACTGCTCAGCACCCCAGCTACCTCTCCTCCTCCAAGCTCTTTACCAGCATCCCATAAATACAGTATACTATTTTAGGATTTTCCCTTCTACGTGTATCATGTTGCACTTTTTAGCATTGAAGTTTAACTCCTAAAAGTCTGTTATGCATCTTCAAACCAGCATACAGAATTTCCGTAAGTAATTCAAGCTTTTATTCAATATCAGCCACTTGCTTTGAACACTTATAAAACATCCCAAATGTTTTTGCCTATGCCCCTAGACTTTTTCAGGGGAAAGTGTCTCTAGTGTACAAGCAAATATAGGTTAATGTTAGTAATAAATTTTCACACTAGAGGTTATTCATATCATGCATTTTAGCACTGAAAAAAAGAATGCAGCAAAATCTTACCAGATTGAAACAGTTATGTCAATGTTCTCACTAACACCTCAGATGGTCTGTTGCTGTTCACCCCAGCCCAGCTGGTGCAGAACTGATTAGGGGGTTAAACTGAACTAATATATCACTGACTGAGTGATGTTGCAGGACACTCCCCATTCCGACCCATATCATAGGCACTCCCCTTAGTGCAAATCAAGCAGGTAGCTTATTGAAAATAAGATTACAACCTCCTGAGACAGCACTTAGAATACTTAAAGGTTCATCACTATTTGCTATCTTAAAAATATACAGCCGTTTGCACAAAATTAAAGACCGTCTACGTGCTGCGTATCTGCAGCATGTAGGCAACCCTAAGTGGGAATGCCATGCAGTGGGGGGGGTCCCACGGACCTCCTGCAGCATTTGCAGACAGTGCGCAAGATTATAGTGTGGGGGGGATCCCCCGGCCGTGCAGTCAGCAACATGCCAGGGAGGTCAGGGGGCATGCCTGTACTTTGTGCCATTCACTAAGATGCATAGTGTTAGGCACAGAGGGGTGCAGTTTATGGCAGCCAGGACCTTGCCATAACCCAGTGTGCGCTCCCATGGACTTCACCCACCAGTCATGGTGGGACCAGGAAGCAACCCTCTGTGCTACCCCAGCCCACTAGGCTGATCAGGAGGGCTGGGGCAGCTGATTGGGAGAGTGCCTGCCCAAATCTACTTTATATGCATATCCATGGATCCTCTTGGCTGATGCACAGATGCACCATAGGTGTAAGGGCTCCACTATGGGACCCAGATCGGGCATCCAATTGGATGCCTGCCCAAGTCTACCCCTCTGCACCAGGCTGCCCCCACATACCTGCACACCAGAGAAGGCTGGACTGTGGACCATACCTCTCAACTGTCCCTGATTTTCAGGGACCTCCCTGATTTTGCTTCAAAATTTTACTCTGTCCCTCCTAAAAATTGTGTTTCCATGACCAAACCATGATGGTTGTAAGCACAAAATAATGGTAAACATTAAGGTTACAGACTTGTTATTCCTTAGAAAATGCATTTTGCACTAAGCCCCTTATTCTAACAGCTTCTTGAGTGGATAGCATCAATTCTGAAGATGTGTCCCTGATTTTGGTCCTTTGCCCCTGATTTTTTTAAGCCTTGTCCCTGATTTATGAAGCAGGAGGTTGAGAGGTATGCTGTGGACAGGTGCCCTGTGGGTGCTCGAGATCATATATACCACATACCCTGTGCCTGTCAGGGGCCGCGGAGCTACGCAGGTGGGGTATGTGCCTTTGGCATGTACTTTCCACCCCATTAGTGCATAGTCCCCATAATCAACAAATCCCAACAACATGCAGTCAGTGTTGTCCTAGATTAGTACTTAAACCACTTTTAAATTACAGACATTTGGGATGTTTTGTAAGTGACCAAAGCTAGTTGCAGATATTGAATAAAAGCTTGAATTTATTTATGGAAATGTTGTCTGCTGGTTAGATGGTTCATAAAAGACTTGTAGGAATGTATACAATGTTCTTTGTACACATCTCAGTGGACTTCTAACTATAAGGGTTGTTCACCAAGGATGCTCACCCCAATTTTTGACTAAATTTTAACTGCCAAATACTGGGCAACTTCTCCAGTCTCCTCATATACTTTCTTATAATGCGAATCCTTCTTTAATTACATTGGTTCTTTAAAAAATTCTCAAACCAATGTTGGACCCCTTATCGTTGATGACATATTGATATCCAATGAATCTGAAATGGCCAATGCCTTTAATAAACAATTCTCTAGTGTTTTCGGGATTCAGGAAAACCTAGATTTATCACTTATTGCTGTTAAAAACTCAGAAATTATATTTTCATCTTCAGAAGTCCTATCTACGATAAAAAGTTTTACAATTTCTACTTCAGTTGGCATTGATAACATTCCCTTTATCTTTATAAAGAATTTGGCAGCTGAATTGGTTGATATTCTTACTTTTCTTTTTAATAATTCTTTACAACAAGGTATAGTACCGATGGATTGGAAATCAGCTAAGGTTATACCCATTCATAAAACGGGTCAAAGTTTCTTGCCAAACAGTATAGACCTATTAGTCTTACTCCTAGCATTGGAAAATTATGGAAAACTTATTCTGCATAAACTTGAAAATCATTTTCAAGGTTCTATAAAATTAGATATTTTTCAGTATGGTTTTGCAAGGGAGCGATCATGTCAGGAAAATTTAGTGAATTTTTGAACCAGTTAGCCAGGCTTTGGATGCCGGGTTTCCAGTTGATGTAGTTTTCCTTGACTTTGAAAAGGCTTTTGATTCTGTTTCACATAAAACAATAATAGAATGCCTATATAACCATGACATATGTATAAATATAATAAATTGGGTTGTATCATGGTTACTGGTAAGAAAACAGCAAGTTTCCATCAGAGGTTATGTTTCTGATTGGTGCAATGTGACTAGTGGAGTACCCCAGGGCTCTGTGCTGGGACCTTTTTTGTTCAATCTAGTGGTCACCAGCATGTCTACATCAAATGGTGTCTGGATAAATAAGTATGCTGATGATGTTAAACTGGGCTGCATTGTAAATGATGCAGCCTCAGTTTATAATCTTCAGTCAAATTTAAACAATATATTAATTTGGGCTAGTGAAAAGAATTTATCCCTAAATATAAATAAATGCAAGGTTATGCACTTTGGAAGAAATAATTTTAAAGCTCAATATATGTTGAATACTGTACCCTTGACTGTAGTTTCCTCCGAAAATGATCTAGGAGTTATGATTACGGATAATTTAAAATTTACTGATCATAATAATTTAATGGTTAAAAAATGTCATTTCCTACTTAATTGTATATTTAAAAATCTTAAAAGTAGAGACCCTGAGGTATTAATTCCCCTATACAGTTGTCTGATTAGATCAAAGTGTGACTACTGCTCATCATTTTGTGCACCTACGTTTGTAAAGGATAAAATTAAAAGAGAAAGGGTACAACATAGATTCACTAAAAATATTAAGGGCCTTAAATTCACTCCATATCTAGAAAGATTAAAAAAAAACTTAAACTCTACTCATTGGAATACCAATCTATTAGAGGGGATCTGTGTTTAATTTTTAGGGCATCAAAAGATGTTTCCTTATTTGAAACCCTTTGTTTAGTAAAAGGAAATAGTTTAAGTATTACCAGGTCTCATAATGTCAAAATTAAGACATTTAACACACGGACTACCAAAAGGAAGAATTTTATAACCCAGAGAGCTGTCCCAATTTGGAATTCTCTTCCGTTAAATGTAGTAAATAGTCCCAGTTTAAATGTTTTCAAGATTAATTTGGATAATTATATGGGAGAAAAAAAAATACTATTTCCATCCTAGTTAATGGATGGCGAAGTCAATATGGGCTTGTTCCCTCGACTTTGTATTTTTCCTATGAACCTATGAATGCCTTCTTCACTGTTGATCCCCCGTGAAGAGCTGCAAATTAGCTGCAGACAGACACACCTTTATTTATTTATGTATGTATGTCTATAGTTTTATCAAGAAAGGCATGCTGAGCTGGGAGCAGCTCATTTCCAGATGTGTCTTGGGGGAGGGTGGAGAGGGAGGAAGAGGGGCACATGAATTGCAGTAAATATAAATGCAAATAACTCAATAATATGTAAAACTTTGCCCTGGATTATTTACCATACATCACAAGAACAGGATCTATGGAAATTATTTCTACAGATACAGGTACAGTTTGTCTCATTTAATACAGTGTTGTGTGTGTGTGTGTGTGTGTGTGTGTGTGTGTGTGTTTGTGTGTGTGTAGGGGCAGCTTAAAACATACAATTTTTTGTTGGCTTAAAGATTATAAAATTAATTTTGGTTATTAATATACATCTCAAACCTAATTTGGATATTTAATGTCAGGTATATTTTGTATTTAATTTGGACTCTCCCCCCATATTAGCTGCCTTTTCAGACTATTCAACAGTATATGGTATATTTTCTGCCCCCCTGGACCTCTCATGAATTGAGTCCTCATAATGTAAATATAAAATGTTTAACATTTTGTTTTGCTTTATTATGATCTTATGAATATGCATCTTGTGCACTAATTCATGACTTATCGTGACTCATCTTTTCTCTTTCTTTTTTCAGGTCAGAGATGTGGTAAGTGCAGAACCTTCCTGTTTTGGTATTGTTTACAAACCAGCTCCTGACTCCTGCTTCACTGTGCATTAATCTTTAAATCACCTAGGTTATCTAATTTGATTATTACTCATTGCCATTGCTGCAATGTACTGAACCATTGTTTGTACATTCAATTTATTGTATTCACATATGGGACACAGATTTAATTAATGAAGAATTATGATTTCATGCACTATTCTTATTATTCAAGTGCCCCAGTCCCCCAGGTTATGACCTTCTGATGAAGCTCTAACAAGCAAAGAGCCGAGGCATCTGGATAATGGTTCCCAGCTGTGGTTCACTTGGTGTATCTGGTGTATCTGATCTGAATCTTGTGTATTTGAACTCACAATAAATAATTTAAGGAAGCTACTTGGTGTATTTTTGCCTGCTTGATCATACACACAGACCTCTGAAGTGCAACTGACCTTTGGATTTTTCAAGTTGATCGGGCTAGCCAAGCCCACGGTTAACACCCCACCTGCACCGGTGAGTGCTGCATGTCTCTTGCTTTAGTCTCAGAGGATAGGTTGAAGCCTACAGAAACTTTAGCAATCCTGACAATGTACAGTAACAATAACTTAAATTTTGAGTTTTTTTTTTAATTTTTTTAAGACCTTCTTTATTGACATTTTTGTTTTTCACTAAGCATTAGACAGACATACACAGACGCCCAAGTTGCCTCTGGGCCCCCCACCCCAAAACTGAATGAGGAAACTATGTACAACATTTAACTATATACATACACAGCTGCCTTGCACAACCCTTAATCACCCTCTCCATATCCATACTCAATAACAATATATAGTAGAACCTCTGCCTAGAATAGTACATTTATATGTCAGAGTTTAGGACTCAAGTTTATTCTGCGTAATTATAAACCATACATCCCTGAACAGTAGCTCTTAGGGTAGTGCTCTGCAACTGTGTCCCTAGGGAAAGGAGAGAGTCCACGCCCCACCCACACTTAGCCGATTCTGTGGGTTCCTATAACATAACCGAATATTGTCCGGTCAGTGCATATATTAGGAGTAATCAATAAGACACACTCCAATTCTAACCTCTACTCCCCATCTATAGATCTTTATCTACGTACCGTCAGACAGATAGACCTGTACCTGCGAGAATTTAGACTGCAATATGTAGACCGCCTCCAAGGTCCTCCATCTCTTATCATAGGTTCCTTTTCATCCGTCCTGAAGCATTTGTCTCCTAAGCCTACTCAGCGTTTTCAGCAAATCTCTCACCCACTGGTCATATGAATAAATCAGATCATTTTTCCAATGCTTCAAGACAGATGCTTTAACTAAAGAGGACGTTAGAGAAATATGCCCTTTAATAAGTGTGCTCGAGATATCAGTCATGTCCCCCATCACACAGATCTTTGGATCATTAAGGTCTTTATAGTTGACCACAGGGTCCATATTGTGTCTAATTTGCTCCCAAACTGGATAGATTTTGGAACATTGCCACATGACATGGAATAGGTCCCCTGAGTTTGCACCACACCTAAAACATAGGTCTGTCTGTCTGAGGCCCCTAGCACATAGCTTAGCAGGGGTATAGTATATATTGGAAACTACAAAAAATTGCATGATCCTATATTTAGGAATAGGAATATACCTACTACTCCTCCAAACCTCTTTCCAGTCAGGCCCCTTGGGGAAAGTATCCTTTTTATTTTCCCAATATGAAACCTTTACAATTGCATCTCCACCCAAAAAATCTAATAGTAGCTTATAAAGCCTAGACAGGGGTCTTTTAGAATAGATAACATCTTTAACATAGTTCCATGTGGAAGGGGGGGTCCAAGTCTCCAACTCTCCCTCTTCCTCTCTCCATTCTGTGTACCATATTAGTAACCTGTATTTTCTTAAAGAAGTTGATTTTCTTACAGTGTTCGGGAAAGACTACCTTATCCCCTCTTAAAAAATCTGACCATTTCAAGTTTAACAATTGAGTGGCCCAATGCTTCCTAATTATCTGCCCCCCAATGAGCATATTTGAATTACCCAAAACAGGCTGCTCCCTAGAGCCCTTCTGGGCTTTCCTTTGATTTGGGGACAAGAAGGTCCACTAAGCTACCAATGACTTCATATTGGGGTTTGCTTTCCTCCCTATGGTAAATCATCAGGATTGAAAACAGTACTGCTTGGGAAATGTCCAGCTCTCTAAGGATCTGTTTCTCGACCTGTAGCCAAGTTGGGATATATCCCCCCTCCTCCACCGATCTGGCCCATTGACCCATTATCCCTAATTGTCCAGCTACATAGTACAAATGTAAGTCTGGAACTTTAAGACCTCCCATATTATAGGGTAGTTGTAATATATTGTACTTTCTCCTAGGGGGTTTAGCATTCCATAAAAAGTTAGAAATAAGCTTTTGTACTTTAATAAACCAACATTTTGGAACGTTATATGGCGATAGATGTATTGGATACAAAAGTCTAGGTAATAGGTTCATTTTAATCAAACCTAGTCTCGCTGTCCAGTTTAACGGGAGTTTATTCCATCTAACCATATCCATTTTAATTACCGACATTATCTCGCCTAGGTTCGCCTCAAGACCCTCATCCTTGTTGGTTGTGATCCAAATGCCTAAATATTTGGTCTTTTTTGGGGACCACTTCAATTGCAGAGGTTCAAAGTCCGCCTTGTTATTGAATACAGTGAGAGGGAGAACCTGAGTCTTATTCAGGTTTAGCTTATAATTCGATACCCTGGAAAATCTCTCAATTATCTCCAAGGCCCTCGTGAAGCTCTTTGCTGGTTCCTGAAGGTGTAGCAAAATGTTGTCTGCAAAGACAGAGACCTTCATTTCCGTCTCTCCAATGACAATCCCCTGTATCTCCGAGTCCATCTGGATAGCCCTTAGAAGGGGTTCCAAATAGATGTTAAATAGAATTGGTGATAAGGGGCATCCCTGTCTGGTCCCATTATCCAGACAAATTTCTTTTGACAGATAGCTATTACATAGAACCCTAGCCATAGGAGCAGCGTATAGATTTTTTATGCCTCTAAGAAGACCCTCCGGGAATCCCATAACTCTCATAGTTGCAAATAGGAAATTATGAGAAACCCTATCAAAGGCCTTCTCGGCATCTGATGCAATTAATGCCATGGGTAAGTTTGAATTCAAGGCCTTATATAATATATGGTGGAGTTTCCTAAGTGCATCATGCATCCCTCTACCTGACATAAACCCTACTTGTTCTTGATTTATTAGTCTAGGGGCAATTTTCAAAATTCTATTGGCCAAAATCTTCATCAATAACTTCAGGTCCTGATTCATCAGTGCAATAGGTCTATAACTCCCAGGGGATTCTTTGTCTTGTCCGACTTTGGGATGAGTGTAATATAGGCCTGCTATAGCGGCCGGTGTGGAACCCCTTCTTGCATAATATTTGAAAATAATTCCTTCAACAGAGGCAATATAGTTGTAACATGAGTTTTATAAAATTGTGCCGTTAGACCATCAGGTCCCGGTGTCTTACCTTTCGGGAGTGAGTTGATTACCTCTGAAATTTCAGAATCCAAAATAGGGGCATCTAGCCACTGAGCTTGTTCTGGATCCAATTTTGGAAGAGGTATACCCTCCAAAAATTCCATAATGTCTCCCTCCCTGACCGAAACACCCCCCTGATAAATCTCCGCGAAGTAGGTCGCGAAGGCATCAGCCATTTTCTGGGGATCTGTTATTATATCCCCTTGGAAGCTTATCATTGGGATTACACGAGCTGCCTCCCATTCTTTTATTCTGTTTGCCAAAAGCCTTCCCAGAGTATCCCCCTGCATTAGATAATTAGCCTGAATCTTTTCTGCCCACTGATCCAATTTACCATAGAGAATGCTTGCCATTTCATCTCTTAATTCCTTAAGCTCTAGGTCCAGCCCCTCAGAGGTACCCTCCAAGGGAGCCAGTGAGTCGATAGCACCCAAAATAAACTCTTCCCTTGCCCTTCTCATACTGTTCCTTCCAGCTGTGAATCTCTGAGCTAAACCTGAGTATAAAACTTTACAGGTGGGCTATTTTAACCTCATGTCTGATAGTGTAGGAAGTTGGGTCTGAATGATCTCCCCTAATGCCTGCTCTAAACTCGGTAATATATTTTCATCTACTAATAAAGAATCATCAAGTCTCCATCTGTATGGTTTCCTTAGGAGAGCTTCCATCGTCCAAATCAGTTGGACTGGAGAGTGGTCAGATAATATTCTAGTATGAGTGATCAGCTCCCTCACCCCTGGATTGCTTCTTTATTAACCAAAAAATCAATTCTTGAATGAGTTTTGTGCCCCTGAGTAAAAAGTCATGGCATGGGTCCTTTGCTACATACCCTAATTGGGTTCTACCAGCCAATTCCTGGAGTTTGGTCATAGCTACCTGTGCTGTAGATGGAGGCCGCACCAAAGAGGGCTTTTTATCCACTCTATTGTTGGAGCAAAGGTTCCAGTCTCCTGCTAGGATTAGAGGATGAAGGGAAAATAGGGCTATATCCACTTCTACCAAAGCAAAAAAGTCTGGGTTAGGTGGAGTGGGAGCATATATAGTGGCAATCGATACTAGTTTACCCATAATGGTTCCCGTGATGTAGATCCCTCAATAGTCTTCCCTAGTTTTAACCTGCAGGACCATAAACAGACAGTCTTTTCCAATCAGGACCGCTACCCCCCCTGAGGCTTTAGCATTTCCAGCTCCAAAAACCTGCCCTACCCACAACTTCTTTAAGAGACCCAGCTCATCCTTTAGTAGATGGGTCTCCTGCAAAGCAAAGATTTGCACTCCCAGTTGGTGGATATGTTTTAATATCACCATTTTCTTCCTCTTCCCTCTAAGGCCTTTAACATTCCAAGTGATAATTTTAATATTGATCATGTAATTTTGTTAATACCCCTGCTATTCACTCCACCAGAGTCTGCCTTGTGATATTTGTGGGTCGTGGACTCTCTCCCCTCCCTCTCCCAATAATCCCACCCCCCCAATCCCCAGTCCTTCGATCGTCCTCCTAGCCAAGCAGATACGTGAATGAGCCATCTACTACTGAGTGGACCCCAGACCCTCCGATCCTTGTCACCAGCTCTATACCTACTTAGTTCCTGAAATATATGCCTCTCCCCTTTCACCCCTTTAGTTTACCCTCATAAGTATGACTTTACATACACCCTCTTATATTGTACATATAGAAAGAGAGAAATTAACAATTGCATCCTGGGTATGGGAAATCCCAACAGCCCCCATGGCAGAGAAAAAGAAAAAAAAAAGAGGGGTTGAAATATCCCCTCATGAAATGTCAGCTTCTTGTCCCAGAGGAATCCTAAATTAAATCTTATCCCTTTAATTCTGAGGCAGGGATCGAGAACCTATTGTGGGCCTACTATTACACCTGAAATAAATTGCAGCAAAAAGATACTATATTTGGTAAGTCCTCAGTTTCAAGTGAGATTAATTTGTCCCACCTATTTATCCTGGCCCATATTACAATACTAAAGGAAATATCAGAACATAACAGCCCCAACCCCCCCCCCAGTCCTGGAGGAGATGCTGCAACTCTTCTTCTTCTCTTCTTTCTGCTTCGTCTCGACCTCTCCCTCTTATATAAAGTTCTCTGATTCATTTCTTCCCTATTGTCCAGCTAAGATTGACGTGTCCAGATCCCAAGAAATTACCGCATCAGGTCAGAGCCTTCCTTAATAGGCCATTTTCAGGTCGTGGATTTAAACAGGTCTGGGAGCTCCCATTGCAGTCCTTCTGCCGCATCCTTCACCGTTAAGTACCTCTGGTCCCCGGACTGTAACTTCACCACTAGAGTGGCAGGATGCTGCATTCTAAACTTCACTCCAGCCAGATAAAGCTTTTTCTTTATTTCCCCATACTCCTTCTGCTTCTCCCAGATCCCCGGAGTCTGGTTCTGAAATACCAATAGGGATGCACCATTCCACTGAAGGATTTTTAGTGCTCTAGCTTTATTTAAGACATGAGATTTCTCCTTAAAGTTAAAGAAATGCATAATAATGACTCTCAGCCTGGCCCCTGGCAGGGGTACCTCTCTGGGTGACCGATGGGCTCTCTCCAAGTTGTATGAGTCCCCATATGGTGTCGGGCCTAAAAGTTTCATTAACAAGTCTTGAATGAATGTGATGCAATCTGCACCCTCAGATCTCTCTGGGAGACCCACCAGGATTAAATTATTCCTCCGACTATGAGATTCCTGGTCCTCCACTCAATCCTCCAACCTTCTGACTTGCTTTCGGAAGGCCACCAAATCCTGATCGTGCGAGAGGGTTTTCCGTTCCTGAGAGGCCATTCACGCCTCCACATCTCCTATTCTTTGCGCTAGAGCATTTAGTGTTTGTTTTACCAAAGAGAAATCAGCCACAAGTCCCCGAAATAAATTTTTAATCTCCACAATATTCTCAGGGGATGCCTGACCCCCTTCTGCCACTTCCAAGCCAGGCCCCTGGTCTTCCGGCACAGGCGATGGGGGTTTCGGGCATTTCATTGCCGGCGCTCGTGGATCCAGGTTCTTGGGAGTTTCAAACTCCATCACGGGTGTTTTGATCAGCCTCACGAGCATCCACGCTTCAACAACAAAAAGGATCTCCACTTCCGAGTCAAGCGATTCTTTGAGGGAGGGTAGAGGACTCCGGTAAGCTAAGCTCCTTATTACCACTACTCCGCAAGGTCGAAAATAACTTTATCTTTAAAATATATCAGGTAGGGCCCGGGAGCTCCGCTCAGCACATCTGTCCCTGATTAGCTCATCACGTGATCTAAATTTTGAGTTTTTGATGTTTTGTGCAAAGAGATTAGGCATTAAAGTTAATGGTGCTGACTGAATAAACTCAACACATTACTTAATGCCATTTCACCTAATAACTGGTATACCATGCAAACCATCATATGGCATTTTGTGGGAGGCCCAAGATTATTGTCATTATGTTAAGGAAGGCCCAAGATTTTTTTCATAACTGATGAGGCTCTCAGTAATGAATCCTAATGAATCAGTAGTCACAGTGCCAGCACTTAGTATGCATACTTCTCATAGAGCACACGTTTCCTGTCATGCATCTTTTTGTTTAGCTACCATCTTTAATGAGCTCCTCACACCATTGAGACACCTCTCAAAAATGTAATATTAAACACAAATCAGATTATATTTCATATTTTTTTCAGTAATGCTTACATTTATTTCTTTATCACTTAGGACATTTGCATCAAAATAGGACCTCTGCCCTATCTGCTGTGGAAATTCATCTACACTTAACAATACAGTTTGGCTTATGACATGAACAACTGTTGCTGCGGAGATAATTATGATGTCAGAAACAAAGGATTATTATGTCAGGTGTAGGCAAGTAGCCAGAACACATAAAGTAAAGGGTACAGTGATCATGTTTTCACGCAGCTATCATTAATAATATAGACAAGCATTTGTCAACGCCGAATGTTGTTGCGCTGGCATTGGCTTTGCTAGTGCAGTGCAGAAACCCATTTTTGGTAGGATGTGAAAGATGACAGCTGTGCTGTTCATAAGGAGGTGTAAAAAAATGGCAGTGGTGAAAATGTGGCATGTAAATATTGCAACTTTGCGAAGTTACAATGGTGCGTGGGAAATGCACACTGCACACCTGTAACACAGTCATTTTATGGAGTTTTAGCAGAAAATTTTCAACATAGGCATTTTAGCACCTCTGCTCATGTACAATGTCACTGTCATTTCCTCAAACTGTCCCAAAAAGTGATTTCACACAGCGACTGCGCTATTCTGTGCCGGATGTGCGAAAACACATTTCGGGCAGGATATATAAAATGACAGCTGTACTGTTCATCAAGAGGTGTGGAAAAATGCCAATGGTGAAAATCCAGAGTTAAAATAGTACAAAAGCACAACGTTACAAGCGTGCGTGCAAACTGTGCAACGTATGC
The DNA here is from genome assembly GCA_016271365.2 of Neoceratodus forsteri. NCBI lineage: Eukaryota > Metazoa > Chordata > Ceratodontiformes > Ceratodontidae > Neoceratodus > Neoceratodus forsteri. The sequence goes on along the minus strand of CM028130.1, from coordinate 1,109,482,530 downwards.
TCGCAACACAGTCATTTTATGGAGTATCATCACCAAATTTTCAACATAGGCATTTTAGGACCTCTGCTCATGAACAGTGTCACTGTCATTTTCATAATCTGCCCTGAACACTGATTTTTCACAGCGACTGCAGTATTGTGCGCCGGAAGCACGGAAACACATTTCGGCCACAATGTGAAAAATGACAGCTATACTGTTTACAAGGAGGTGTAGAAAAATGAAAATGTTGAAAATCTGGCATGAAAATATTGCTAATTCATGAAATTATGAGCGTGTGTAGCAACTGCACAATGCACGCTCGCAAAACAGCCATTTTTTGATTTTTCCACCAAATTTGCAACATAGGCTTTTTGAAAGCCCACCTCATGAACACTGCCACTGTCCTTGCGTTAATCGGTCCTGAAAGGTGATTCCGTGCAGTGACTATGAAATCACTTTTTGGGACTGATTAACATCATAACAGTGACAGAATTCATGAGGAGGGGTCCCAAAAACCCCATGTCAAAAATTTGGTGCAAAAATTCCAAAAAATGCCCAAGATCTGTATCAAAGTTGGAAAAACCCAATTTATTCCATTATGCAGCTTACCAACATTTCCTCAGTTCGTGGTCAGCTTCAAAGAGTGCAGACATGTTCCTGGTCCACCAAAGAGCATCATGCCAAGCTCTGGAGGTAAGTATGGGGTGAGGGAGGTGTGGGGAAGCAGGGTGCACAATGGGTGGGAGCAGGTGGTGAGTAGGGAGACTACGAGGGACTGTTTTCTGTTTACAGGTGAAAAAAAAAACATTGCTGATGGTTTTCTTTTTTACAGGAGGTTTCTTTTTTTGGGGGGATATAGTAGCCGATGAGGGACTGGGCACCCCCAGCAGCACAGAAGAAGGGGGGAACATCATGCTGATGGGGAGTGGGCTCTCCTGTCGGCACATTAAAGTGGGAAAGGGGGGAACGGATGCCAACGGGGATTGGGCACCCCCGTTGGCAAACAACAAAAGCGGGGGGGGAATCCATTCTGCCAATGGGGAGTGGGCTCCCCCGTTGGCACATACTTGGGCAGGGTAACCCAACTGGGTGGATTGGGCACCCCTGAAGTTGGTAGTTTAGTGTCCACTGTGCCACCATTTTGCCGTGTTTGCAGCTGGGGAAGCATGTAGGAAGGGTCCACTGTGTGTGATGAGCTTTGCTCACATTGCTGCAGACCTTTTCTTAGATGTGCTCACCACATTAGTATGCATGGTGTGGCGCTGGCATGCAGGCTGATTGGGGAATGAGGGACACACCTACTGGTGTGTGCCCTGCATTCGCTCAACAGCGACCGCGCCTCCAAATCTGCACTACCATAAGATGTTGGCTGCACAAGCGCGCCAACATAAAAAAGGAGGAAATATTATGAGCAATATATGAAATATAAATTAAAGTATGCCTAAATCTGACATTTTTCAAAGTTTTATTCAGAGAATCAGGGACTCTTCCACCTTGATGTTAAAGGACCAAATAGTGTAGCACCACTGTTGTAGAAGAGATGTGATGCAAATCTGCAAATAATACTAACACCCCCTGAGTCAATGATTGAGTAAACATATTCAGGGGTCACTTGTTCCAAAATTCACTGCTGTCTATTTATTTAGTCATGCAAGTTTGATTTTAACTTTCTAATAGCCAAATCATTTCTTGAGATAATGCTAAAATATTACATGTAATGCTGAAATTGTAATACAGTCTTGAGCAAAGAAAGATAGTACTGGCTTGTGCTTTTGCCTGTAAGTAGTGTTGTGTTATGGTTGGGTTGTTGGTAGGTTTGGGATATGTGTGTGTGTGTGTGTGTGTGTATGTGAGAGGGGAGACAGAAAGCAGATGACAGTTTGCCTATAACTTGATGACATACAACATAATATTGTGGTGGATAGCACTTTCGGCATTTTTTAGATAAGGTTCAAATCCTTGCTGTGTTTTCTAACTTATTTTGTGCATTTTGAAGAGTGTGTGTGTGTGTGTGTTAAGAAATTAACAGATGACATTCTTTCCCAATATAATAACGTTGCAATCACAAGACCAGCCTTGTTGGCACACATCAGCTCTTGTTTAATTTTGCATAGTTGGACTTTGAGTACTGGGGCACAGCTGGGTATCTGTCTGATTTAATCATTCACCTAAATAACTTTTATAAACCAGGAACCTGAGAGAGAGAGAGAGAGAGAGAGAGAGACAGACAGACAGGGAGAGAAGGAGGGAATGGATTGAGAATGTATTATTTTGGATGCATTGCTGTTCAAGTAAAGGGCTTCAGCACCTTGCTACACTACACTTCATCTGGGTGCTTACTTTTCCAAATAAGAGATTACAGTAAAGGTAATTACTTTTAAACAAAGTAATCTAAATAACCAATCTAATTTTATTAAGACTGAACATAGATTCTACTGCTGGCATACAGTTTTATGATTTTTTGCAGTATTTTATTCCAGATAATTTGTACCCCATCCCTTCACAGATAGATACAGCATAAAGTGTAAATTCAGAGTGACACGATTACTTTTTTTTTATTACAGTTAAGAGTTTCCTCTCTCCTGTTGTTGCCTAGCTGTGATTATCTAGTCAGCCCCTTTGGAGCCATTACACATCTTCTCCAGGACTTACACCTGACTCCAAGCTCCCATGGAATACTTTCTATGGTGAGTCTGTTGGGGTTGACCAAGCCCCATTCTGAGTCCTGATCCAGCAAAGGACGATGCCTGGTTAGTGGTGTTGGGCCTACAGGAGGCTTGCTGTCCTCCTGTGATGGTTAGGTGCTTTCCTCAGATTTTTCCCCACCTCCACAATGCTGCTAGTAAGGGCATCATGGCAAGTGCTCATGGCTGTTCTGATGTCAGAGGGCATCCCCTTCCTTGCATGATGGCTCCAGCTGCACCTGCACCTGGTAACTCCCAGATCATGGCACCATGATCACCCTCCTCAGAAGAGAAGTGCATCCTCTGGGATGCGTAATCCTTCTTTCCCAGCCTAGGTCACTGGTGTCGTGGGTGACACCCTGCCACTCTGCCAATTGGCTACCACTGTATACTTGGTTTTAACAGGACAAAGACTGTGTGGGGACTAAAATTACATAATGCTTCTTCCATGAAATTTTATGATTCTGACAATTAAGGGCAGAAGCAGCAGTGACAAAACCACAATTTCAGAGTACATTTATTTCAATATTTTTTCAATAAAAGCATTTTGTTATTAACACACCTCAGCAGTGGAAATAATACAGATCTATAGAGCTTTATTTATTTATAATTACTGAACAGCATTGTTAATTCTCAAATAACAGTGTTGTAATTTTGTATGACTACTGGGCAGTTGTAACCGTGAGCTGTCAATCAAGCTTGCTCTAAGTACCAGCACATTCAGCAGTCCCACAGCTGTCACCTGTTTAAAGAAATGAAAATCCACTCTCAAAACATGATTTTCAGCTGTAAGTAATGAACAATGTACCTTGATTTCTTCCCCAAATATATGATGGTTTCACATAGAAACATAGACTTTGACAGCAGATAAGGACCGCTTGGCCCATCTAGTCTGCCCATTTCCCTACCTACAGGATAGACCGCAGATCCTAGATAACCAACAGCCTATTTCTTCCTACCCCCCCATAAGAATTGCTTTATGTCTGTCCCATGTATTCTTGAATTCTCCTACAGTTTTAGACCCCACAACCTCCTCAGGAAGTCTGTTCCATGCATCCACTACCCTCTCCGTGAAATAATACTTCCTCACAGTGCCCCTGAACCGCCCACTCTATCTTTAAATTGTGTCCCCTGTTCTTGCATGTCTCTTTTTCTGAAAGATACTATCCTCTTTGTTGATTCCACTGAGGTACTTAACAGTTTCTATCATGTCCCCCCTCTCCCTTCTTTCCTCAAGGGTATACATATTAAGCTCCTTTAGTCTTTCCTCATATGACTTCTCTTGCAGACCCTGCACCATTTTAGTTGCCGTCCTCTGGACTGCCTCTATCCTGTCTATGTCCTTGAGGAGATGGGGTTTCCAGAACTGGACACAGTACTCCAGATGGGGTCTCACCAACTGTCTGTACAGAGGGATAACAACTTCCTGTTTTCTGCTGCTGATGCCTCTCCTATGCATCCCAGTATACCCCAGCCCTCCCTACTGCCTTCTCTCATTGCTTACAACCTTAAGGTCATCTGATATGATTACCCCAGGTCCTTTTCCTTTTTTTTGTTGTTACTACATCTCCCCCATTGTATATTCTTCCCCTGGGTTCTTGTTTCCTAGGTGCATTATTTTCTTCTTTGCATTGAATCTGCCATACTCCTGACCATTCCTCCAACCTCGCCAATACCCTTCTCATCCTTTCCATGCCTCTTGTGTATCAACCCTGTTGCAGATCTTTGTGTCATCTGCAAAGAGGCATACTTTTCCTTCCAGTCCCTCTGCAATGTCACTTATGAAGACATTAAAAAGGACTGGACCCAATACTGAACCCTGCGTACCCCACTAGTAACCCCTCTTTCTTCAGAGTGGACTCCATTTACAATTACCTTCTGTGTCCTGTTGTGCAGCCAATGTTTTACCCAGGCTACCACCCTGGGACCCACTCCCAGGCTGGTTAATTTAACTATTAATCTTTTGTGTGGGACTGTGTCAAATGCCTTGCTAAAGTCTAGGTAGGCCATGTCCACAGCCCCTCCCTGGTCTACTACTTTGGTCACTCAGTCAAAGAAATCTATTAGATTCGTCTGACATGACCTTTCCGCTGTGAACCGATGCTGCCTTGGATCCTGTGCCCCTCTGGCCTCTAGGTACTCAACTACTCTTTCCTTCAGAAGTGACTCCATCACTTTCCCTACCACAGAGGTCAGACTGACAGGTCTGTAGTTTCCTGCCTCTGTCTTGGTCCCACTTTTGTGAAGGGGAATCATATCCGCCTTCTTCCAGTCCTCGGGTACCAAACCACTCTCCCATGATTTATTAAAAAGAGTAACCAGTGGTTTCACTAGTTCCCCCCTTAATTCTTTTAAAATTCTGGGGTGAATTCCATTAGGCCCCATTGCTTTGTCCACCTTCAGTTTTAGGAGTTCTTGCAGAACCCTTTCTTCTGTGAAAGGACTGGGATCGAACCCTATCAAGAGTGCTTATGTTAATTGGATTAGGCACTTTCCCCTCCTCTTTTGTCAATACTGAGCAGAAATATTCATTCAGTATCCCTGCTTTTTCACTGTCCCCCTCTGCCCACCCACCGTTCATTCTATTCAGCCTCACTATCCCTCCCTTTGTCTTTCTATGCTCGCTGATGTACCCATAAAAGGTTTTATCCCCCTTCTTAACCGAGTTGGCTATCTTTTCCTCAGCTTGGGCCTTTGCTATTCTGACTTCCCTCCCTGCTTCCTTCTGCCTTAACTGGTATAGCTCTCTGTCCTGCTCCTTCTGTGTTTCCTTATACTTCCGGAATGCTAGCTTTTTCTTCCTGACTGTCACAGCCACCTCTTTTGAGAACCATAGTGGCTTTTTTTTTTCATTTTGATTTGTTTATTTGCTTCACACAAAGGCTTGTCACCTCTGTGATGGCAGTTTTGATGATTCCTCATTGTTGCTTCACACCTCTTTCTAGCCTGTTTGCTAGTGCTTTTCTGAGGCACTCTCCCATCTTGCCAAAGTCAGCCCTCCTGAAGTCCAGTACCCTCACTTTTGTATGGCTTGACTCTGTAGCTGAGTTTAATGTGAACCACACTGTTTGATGGTCACTTGTTCCCAGATGGCAACCCACTTCTAGTTCTGAGATCCTCTCACTGCCCCTATTTGAGAGTACGAGGTCTAAGATTGCTCCTTCATGAGTGGGTTCTGAAACTAGCTGTCTGAGGCCTTCCACCTGTAGGGCATCAAGAATGGCCCTGCTCTTGGATGTGGCTGTGTCTCCCATCAACAGTATCTCCCCTTTCTCTGCCATTCTAAGAATGCCTTCTATCATATCCTTGTCCATTCCCTCCTCCTGACATGGGGGTCTGTACACAACCCCTGTGTGGATTGTGGTGCCCTTTTCAGTCTCCAAGGTGACCCACAGTGCTTACTCTCCTCTCTGTTTACTCTTTTGTTCAATTGCTTTTATCCCTTCCTTTACATAGAGAGCTACTCCTCCCCCTCTTCTCCCCTGCCTGTCTCTCCTGTAGGTTATGCACCCTGGTATGTTAACATCCCAGTCATGGTTCTCTGTGTACCATGTTTCTGTGACTGCTACGATATCCAGACATCCCTCTTCCATCAAGGCCACCAGCTCAGGGAGCTTGTTGCCCAGACTTTGGGCATTGGTATCATTACCCTCCATTTCCTGATGGTCTTACTCCTTTTTACCCCATCCCTGTCCTTCTTGCCTTTGTCACTTTCTCATTTACCCCTGCCCTTCTCCCTATCGACACCTCTATGTTGGTGTTTACTGCACTTACTACCGTGATTTTTTGGGGCTAGGATTTCCCTGCAACTTTCCAGTGCCTCCCCCCTTGGCTAGTTTAAATGCTTGCCAATGAAGCATTTAAACCTATCACCTAGGATCCTGGTTCCCATCTTGGACAGATGCAGTCCATCATGCCAGTATAGCCTTGCATCACTCCAGGTGGACCCCCAGTCCCCAATGAAGCCAAATCCCTGAGCTCCACACCAGTTTTTCAACCACTGATTGAATCCCATGGTGCAGAATGCCCTAGCCTCTCCTATGCCAAAGATGGGCAGCACCTCCGAGAAGGTTACCGTGCGTGCTACTTGTCTAAGGCCCCTTCCCAATTCCACAAACTCTTCCTGAACTTCTCTAATCCCTTTCTTAGCCAGGTCATTTGTCCCTAGCTGGACAATGACATCCAGCTCCCTCCCCTGTGCAGCTGCTCCAGCAATCCTGAGGATTTGCTCCCTGTCCCTCCAAGCCATGGTGCCAGGCAGGCATCTTACCTCCATCTCCCCTTCCTCCCCCAATTCTACCTTCCTAACAATGGAGTCTCCCACCAGGAGTTGTTTCCTTCCCCTGTGGGGTCCCCTGCCACCCTCCTGTGGGTCTCCTTTGTGGAGGTTCCCAGCATCCTCCTTGGTCTCCACTGCGGGTGCCTCCATAGACGAACCACACTTTGCCAGAATGACAAAGGAATTGTGGAGAGGTACAACTGGAGGGATGTGCCTCTGTTCCACCATCCTCACCCTCTTTGAGCCCACTGTGGTCCAACCGCTCCTCTTTCTTGGCAACCTCTGAGGCAACGGCAGTGATACTGGTGGTCCCTGGATGGAAGAGGAGGTCCCACAAATCCTGGCCAACTCAGCCTGGAGATGAGCAACCTCCTCCCTCAGCCCAGAGAGGTGCCTGCAGATGGGACAACATCGCATCCTCCAGAATGTCTCTCGGAAGACTGCTGCTCCACAGCCACTGCACTGCACCACTCCCATCATGTCTTATTTCTGGCCCCTTAACTGTTTGCAATCCTTACTCTTTCCTCTGTTTTCATTTTTTTCTCTCTCTCCTTACTTTCTGCCTTTGTGCCCTTTAAGCTCCTGATTGTCCTGTTCTGAGACAAGACTATCCTATATTTCTCAGTAGACCCCTTACTTGCTCAGAGGCAGACCTCCAGCAGCTAGAGGGGGCCGGAGAGCTACTCTTGCCCTTCTAGGATGGTGGGTCTTTGGTGGCTCTGTGGTCACTCACTTCCTGCTCCCAAACAGGAAGTTCCAGTTATCAGTCAAATTCTGTGCCTATAAAAGCAGAACTAGCTTTGGGTGGGAGGGTGGAGGGGAGGGAAGGAGGGCAATATAGTCCCAGTAGAGAAGTCCAGTCACACAGCAGTCCTTTCTCCTGGTGTCTTCTGCCAAGCTACTGGCAAAATCTTTCTAAGGCAGTCTTTAAATGTAGCTTCCTTCGAGCTAAGTCACTCCCCCTACTTACTGGATCTTTCTGCAAGTAATTTAAACCTCACAGCTATCAAGTCCTTACAATCACCTGAGATTTACACCTAGATAACTGTTCATATAACCATTCAGTTCAGTAAACGCAGACAAACACACACTTTCTTTGTTTTGTTTTCTTTTTTACCCTAAATTAAAGTTCCAAGTACAAGAGTTCTACTTCTTTAGTCCCGGTAGAGAAGTCCAGTCACATAGCAGTCCTTTCTCCTGGTGTCTTCTGCCAAGCTACTGGCAAAATCTTTCTAAGGCAGTCTTTAAATGTAGCTTCCTTCTAGCTAAGCCACTACCCCTACTTACTAGATCTTTCTACAAGTAATTTAAACCTCACAGCTATCAAGTACGTACAATCACCTGAGATTTATAGCTAGATAACTGTTCAGATAACCATTCAGTTCAGTTAACTCAGACACACACTTTTTTTACCCTAAATTAAAGTTCCAAGTACAAGAGTTCTACTTATTTAGTCCCAGTAGAGAAGTCCAGTCACAACAGCAGTCCTTTCTCCTGATGTCTTCTGCCAAGCTACTGGCAAAATCTTTCTAAGGCAGTCTTTAAATGTAGCTTCCTTCTAGCTAAGCCACTCCCCCTCATTACTAGATCTTTCTACAAGTTATTTAAACCTCACAGCTATCAAGTCCTTACAATCACCTGAGATTTACACCTAGATAACTGTTCAGATAACCATTCAGCTCAGTTAACTCAGACAAACACACACTTTTTTTTTGCTTTGTTTGTTTTCTTTTTTTCCCTTTATTTCTACAGATCACACAGGTCACTGACCCATTGTCTATCAGATAAATATTGATCTGTGTTTAACCTTCTTACTTGCCTCTAATGTTTGTACTGGTACCAAGTGCCCATATGCTGCTTCTGTTTTGTACTATGTATACATAAAGTTATACTTGTTATCTTGTACTCAGATATACTGTGCAACATAAGTTTACTGCATGATTTTTCTTGTTATTATTTATTTCAAACTAAGCAGCCAAAATGATAATTTACTAAAAATACTGGCCCATAATTATAAAAAAAGAAAAAGGCAAGACACAGGAGAGCGTGTGTAACTATAAATTTTATGCTCATTCTCAGTGTGGGATACTTTTATAAACCCCTTCATCTTCGCTCTCGGGGTTTATGTAGCATCCCACACCTCAGGTGCATACAAAATTCTGGCTACACGCATCCACCCATATATTATTCTTTATATTTAGTTTTCATAACTAAATAAGTAAGTAAGATATAAAATGCCAGTTTTTAAATACAATGCAACAGCTATGTAGCTAACACAAGCACTGAGTTGCACAGTTTATCTGAGTACAAGATAACAAGTATGACTTTATGTATACATAGTACAAAAGAGAAGCAGCATATGGGCACTTGGTACCAGTACAAACATTGGAGGCAAGTAAGAAGGTTAAACACAGATCAATATTTATCTGATAGACAATGGGTCAGTGACCTGTGTGATCTGTAGAAATAAAGGGAAAAATGGGTTATTATATAGAAAATGTGATAGGGACAGCACATACAGAGTAGCAGAGAGGTACTAAGTGTACAGTACAGGATGCATATTGAAATTAAGTGCAAGGTGGTTTAGACAATGTTTGTGGTGGTTTAGAGGTAAAGTACCAGTTTAAGGTAAACAAATGAAAGGACAGCAGAGAAAATCAGAAGAAGAAAAAGAATTACAGCAACTCAACATACCAATGGGACTGGGCAGTTCTAAAGTTTGAATGATGGTACATCCACACACTTTCACACAAATGCTTACACACACACACACACACACACACACACACACACACACACACAGTTACAAACATGTACTGCATGTTACAATATGTAGTGGCATGTGCTTTGCCAGAGGGTCTTTTTCAATGTCGTAATCGACGTTGTAATATGCAGTGGTGTCTCCTGCTCCTAGAGGGCTTTCTTGACATTGTCCAAAGGTTACAGGAAAATCTAGCAGCTCACCGAGTTAATTCTATCATCCAACAATATTTTATTCATGTGCACAGTACTGGAGGGTTGCAATTTCTCTACGCTTTGGAGGAAAGAACCCTTCATTAAGGTACAGTGAAGCCTGCCAGGATGAAGCTCAGTGTCACAGTGTCCTGCATGACAAAAGGGATTAACTCCCATTAAAATTGTTTTGTTTCCTGTAGTAACTCTGCTGCAGAATTCTGCAGAACTGAATTTCTTCCTGGTGGGCTTTTATGGCTTACCAATAGGTACAATGTTCAATATTTTGTATATATACAAAAATAATGGTGTTTACTCATAACCTCCACCTATACAATTGATTCTTTCCACTGCTCACACAGAAAACAGAAATATTCTTATGATTCTTTAAATACAAGCAAGAGAGATAACAATTCCTTGTATCTGTGGTTTGTATGCACTGACATCATTTTCTTTGGTTTGTCTAAACCTACATCAGCATTCTATGGTGTAAACCTATTTATTTAACAAAAGGAAACTAAACAATATATAAAGAACCCCTGTTCTCATAAACATGTACCTTGTAAACTGTTTCGGAGTATCTTGTCAACTCGTGGCTTCTCTGGGTAAGCATCATAAAAAAATAATTTAGTTTGACCAAACTTTTACTAGCATTCAGGTCAGTGCTACATATTTGTGGGTCTAATAATACTGTGTGGCTTACCTTGGTTTGCTTGTACTTATTTATGGACCCCTGCTTTTTTGCAGCTTAAAATGGGGACACTATGGTTCTATATGCAAGGGCTTTTACACGTGTGATTCTTGGGAGTTGTGCTGTATGCATCATGTGTGATGTCATGCATGATGATGTCCTTGCAGGTGATGTGTGCTACTGCAAAAACGTTCTGATAAATAATTTTTTTTATAATGCCTGAGCTTAGAATTTCTCTATTTAGATAACATAAAATATTTTTTTGTTATAATGCTTGAGCTCAGAATTTCTCTGCTTAGATAACATAATGCTTTCTAATAATGCCCGAGCTCCGAATTTTTCTACTTAGATAATATAAAATAATGTTTTTATAATGATGTCTGAGCTCAGCATTTCTCTATTTAGATAACCAGTTCAGGATGTCCTTTATATAAGCAGTCAAACAGGCATAGTTATTAAATTCCTTTGATGTAAGTACAAGGGCACTGACTGTGAGTCCTCAGTAGGCAGCACTGTTTACCTATGATAGATGGGGGCACACACCACATATGCACAACCTATTGAACACTAATGCTATATAGTTTCAAAGTTACATTGTGCTATGTTGAATTTTAAAGTTTTTCTGTTATAAAAATGTGTCTTTGCATGGGTGAGACTAAAAGGTGCATGTAAGTAAATCTGGTATTGGGAGCATGTGTATCATGCATAGCAATTTCATGAGAATGAGTTCTCATAGTATTTATGGCTGGGGACGAAGACTAGCCCCACCATGCACCTGACCAGCTTAGTTAGCTACCCCTTCAGACAAAAAACTGCTTCGGGTGCCAATAATGGAGTTTGCCCTTTAATGGGCAGTCCTGGTGCACCCCTTCCCTCCTGCATAGAATGGTTTTGCTCAGAAGGAGGGGGGGAAGGAAAGGAAGGGGCTAAGGGCCAGAACAATGGGCAGGTAGCAGGAAGGGGAGGGGCCAAGGGAGGTACATAAGGGACAGCACAAGGGGGCCTCAGCCACTTTTGCTGGAGTTATGATCTACATCAATTGCAGCACATCAGATTGGCAACATTTTTGAGGTTTTTTCACCAAGAGAGAGAGGTAAGGAAACAAATAATGATATTGCAGGAAGAGATGTGAAGTAAAAAAAAAGGGGGGAGAAGAGGAGGAATATATACAGTATTTAAAAAAAAGTGTTACATTTAGATGGCTGAGTTATGGGAGGTAGCGATGGAGATTAGGTTATGGAAGACAGAGCGGCCCAGGCCCACGTGAGGGCGATGCACATGACTCGAGGGAGGTTGGTTAGAAGGCCTTTGATGTGTTTTTGAGAGTTTTGTGGTAATTATGGACTGTTTTTGCCCTGGTAAGAATTTGGTATGCATGGAGGAGCCCCGGAGAAGGGAGAGAGACAGCATGAGCTGAGACCACGTGATCGCACGGCGCTATGCGCCATTTTTTGTAATGACTAAGAAAAGCCTTTTACTTGTTTGTGGTGGTTTTTGCTGCATTTTTCCCCATTTGGGGCTGATTGGCATGAATAGTGGGCCTGGGAGAGCCCGTGGAGATGGTAGGAGCAAGCCGAAGCAGGACCGCATGGTATGATGTCACACACCTTGCGGCCGGTGGTACAACCCCTTTTTGCCTCCTGCTAGGGTCCTGGTGGTGTTTGGTGGCCATGAGTGCTGTAGAAAGCTAGAGAAGGAAGGGCAAGGCCTTGAAGAGGCACTGAGGCATGGGCTGCGTGGTGGGTGTCATACACCATTTGTGTAATGGCTAGTGAATAAAGATAAGCCTTTTTACTTTGTTTGTGGTGGTTTTGCTGCAATTTTCCCAATTTTGGGGCTGGTTGGTATGAATAGTGGGCCTGGGAGAGCCCATGGAGATGGTGGGAGCGAGCGGAAGCCGGGACCGAGTGGCATGACATCATAAGCCAAGCGGGGGGTGGTGAAAATCCCCTTGTTGCCTTCTGATAGGGTGCTGGTGGTGTTTGGTGGCTGGGTGTGCTGAAGAAAGCCAGGGAAAGAAGGGCTAGGCCTTGAAGAGGAACTGAGGCATGTACCGAGTCATACGCCACATGGGTGGGTCTGCTAGAAGGACACTGGCTTCAGCTCTCATATTAGGGGGCACTGTGTGGCTGTTGCTCACTGTTAGGACTGAAAGGCAATAAAGCGAAGCTTGGCAGCTGGGAGGAGCGAGGGGGAGCCCGCGATCCAGGACAACGTGTCATGCGCCACTCGCCGCATGATGAGGTGGTGGAAATAATTTGGGGGACTCACTATTATGCTCTGGTGGTGTTTGTTGTGGTTTTTTGGTGCCCTGGATGGAACAATGGCCTGTCAGAGGCCCCGATGGAGTTACTGTGTGGCGTGACGTCACACGCCGGAGGGTGGATAGAAAGCATTTTCCTGGGCTTGGGTGGGTACTGGGGTGGGAGGAAGCATTTGATTTTGGCTTTGGTAGGGGAATAAGCCCAGAGAAGGGCCTAGAAGACAAGGGAGAGCAAGGACAACATGTGACCATGCAATGAGACGTCACACGCCACTGGGGGAAGCTTAAAAAAGAGTGCCCATATGCTCGGGCTGTCTTCACATGTAGAGGGCCTTTCAAGGTATATGGGTGAAAGGAAAAACAAGGGCCTGGGAGAGGCCGGGGCAGAAGGGGAGAGATTACAACCCGGGATCTCGCAAGTGAGGTCCCACGCTGCGAGGTGGTCACATTGGGAAGCCTTGGCACTCACTCGTGGGGGGCTGCCTGCTGTTTTGGCCTTCCCCCTTCCTTTTTTTCAGGCACTGTGAGGGAGCAAGGGTTGGCCAGAGGCCTGAATAAGGGGGGAAGGTGTCCGATTATCAAACCACGCAGTGTGTCCACTTTCCTGGGGGGGTTGATTGCAGGGGTGCCTTGGTCTGTTTGATGTGGGTGTGTGGTTTAAGGGACAGGATGCAGGCATTACAAACAGGTACAGATATACAAATAACCCATGTTTTATCTTCCTGTAGTTGTCTTCACAGAGCAAACAAAAAAGAAGGAAATGGCACCCAAGAAGAACAGACCATCAAAGGAGGATGCTTACAAGGCTATAATTGAATTGGCAGAAAAAGCAAACAGAATGCGGGAGCTGATGGAGGGGGAGGAACCAGGGAGACCTGGGGAGAAGAGAAAAGTGGGCCAGGGAAAGGGCGGCAGGGGGAAATGACCAGCCAAAGGGCCAGGTAGTCCCGCTAGGGTAGCACTGGAAACAGTAGGGCCCACCAAGGCGGTTGATCCAGTACCTCTATGGCCCATGGACCCGGCGACTCCAGTACCCCCACCTGATCAAGGTGGGATCTCCCCGGCGGAACCCAGACACAATGCCCAGAATGTGGTTTTCCCTCCACAGACCCCAGTAGTTCCCCCTCCTCCTCAACCACAGAGGGGAAACAAGGGAAAATGTTGAAGACTCCAGGTAGCATGGCCCGGACAAGGTTATAGGTAACACATCCAGTGAAGTGGGTGACAGTATAAAAAAATAAATAGGGAAAATTGTGGCAGCACTGGGAACAGGAGGGTTGGGACAGATGGAATCAGCTCTGACGGACATTAGGATGGAGAAAGAGGGTCCAGAAAAGAATGAAAAGGGAGCAGAGAGAGAAGGAAGAGGTATAAGGGAGATAGGGGCGCCTGGGATGAGGGTAGGTGAACATGTGCCACTGGCCACAAAAGAAAAAATATGGAAAAGGGAATATGTAGATATATTCGCTTTGGTGAGTCGGAAGGCAGCAGCCAAATATGAGGAAACTGAAGGCATAGGCAAGAGTGAGATGGCGGTGGCCATAGTACTTTTAGGAAAGAAGGAGGACAAGTTCACAAAAGGGAACACTTGGGATGGATGGTTCCTAGGTTTTTCCACTTTCTCAGCCATCGTTCTGGAAAAAAGGCCAGAGCTAGGCATCCTGCTCATTACTTATTCCTTGATAATATGGACAGCAAAAGCAAAAGGTGGGTTGGGGTGGTTATAGTATGATGAATTCTTTCGGCAGAGAATGGCAACATTTGGGGACTTGAGATGGGACACCAAGCAGACAGATTTGTGGATGGATTGTGTTACAGATCAGTCCACACACAAAGGTGAGTGGGGCAAAAAGGGGTTTACGCCCCAGAGATGCTGCTGGGCTTACAATCGGGCTTTTTGCTCATGGCCTCAATGTCGTTTCCGGCATGCTTGCTCAAAATAGGGAGGAGGACACCTGGCAAACAAATGCAGAATAACATGGGGACAAGAGGCACAAAGGCATGAGGTTCAAGGATCAGGTCAACAGTTTTTTCGAGATGGCCAAGGGTTTAAAGGGCAAACATGGAACAGGAGAGAGCGGGGGGGAGGGAGGCTGTGAATAGAGGGGGTCAGAGCCACTGAAGGAAATAAGGTAGGGCAAAATGAGCAGGAAGAGGTGGGTAGGAGCATCAGGGAACACAACAGGGAACAGTTTGGGATGGCCAGAACCCCCATCAACTTGAGGGTATGGACAGTTTGCCTGGACAGATATCCGGACACGAGCGTGTGGGACATGATTTTGAGGGGTTTAACACAGGGTTTTCGTTGCAGTGTAGGGGACCCAGGTGAGTGATAGAGGCGAGCAACCTTGTGTCAGTAAAAGAGAAGGAGGAAATGCTAAGACAGAAGATAGATAAAGAGAAAGCAGCAGGTAGGGGTAGAGGGCCCATTTAACACTCCCCCATTGCCAAACATGCAGATTTTGCCATTGGGTTTGGTACCCAAGAAACAAGAGGGAGAGTACAGGGTGATCCACCACCTGTCCTATCTGGAAGGGGAGTCAGTGAATGATTTCATCAGTGAGGAGCATAGTAGGGTGACATATGCAACACCAGAGGATGCGGTCCGGATGATCCAGGCCACAGAGGATGCATGGATGCCAAAAACAGACACTGAATCCGCTTTTAGACTGCTTCCAGTTAGTAGGGAAGACTGGGATCCATTGGGTTTTAAAAGTGGGTGACAGTATTATTTCGACAAAGCAATGCCAATGGGTTGTTCCACAGCACGTGCTACATTTGAGGTGTTCAGCACCTGCTTACAGTGGATATTCCAAGAAAAAATGGGTTATAGAATGGTCATCCATTAGCTGGATGATTTTCTTTTCATTGGGAGGGGAAAAAGAGAGACACAGAGGATGTTGGGTAACTTTCAGGAATTGTGCTGGGAGCTAGGGGTCCCACTGGCACCAGAAAAAACAGAGGGGTCCAGCAGAGTTATGGAATTTTTAGGGATTGAGATAGATGTTCCGAATGAAATATTTCGACTACTGGACAAGAAAGTAAAGAAATTGAAGGACTTAATCCAAGTACACACCAGAAGGAGACGGGTACAACTAAAAATGATGCAGCATGTACTGGGGCACCTGAACTTCACATGCAGGGCCATCGGACCAGGGAGGGCATTCACAAGGAGGGTAGCTAAGCCTACAGCGGGGGTCACCAGACCACATCATTGGGTAGACCTGAGACAAGGGGTCAGAGAGGATTTTAGAATCTGGGAAGAATTTCTTAAGGAGTACAATGGGTGCTCATTCTGGCAAGAGGAGTGGCTTTGCAACACAGACCTCGACCTCTACACAGATGCTGCTGGGGGGCTAGGCATGGGGGGTTACCTGAGGGGTAGATGGTTCACAGAACCCTGGCCTCCCAGTTGGGTAAAGGAGGGAAAAGTGAGAGATATAACATTACTGGAGATCATGCCCATATGGGCATGTACTTTGGTCTGGGGGGAGGAATTACGAGATCAGAAAGTGACTTTTTGGTGTGACAATAGGGCAGTGGTGGACGTTCTGAACAACAGGGGAGTCAGGTCAGGCACAGTCATGCAGGTATTATGACTTTTAGTTTTATGGACTTTGCAGCTGAACATGTCATTTAGAGAACAACACATAGAATGGGTACTCAATACCTGTCTGCAGCTGGACCATTTTCGGAGGCTGGCACCAGCAGCGGAAGAACTAAAAACACCCATACCAACGAATATCTGGGATGTTGGCAAGAAGGAGCAGAACTGCTGTTTCGCAGCTCATGGGTGCCTCGGACTCTGAGGGCCTACGATGGGGCCTGGCGAGTGTTTCAAACATTCAGGGCAGAGCACCAGATGGAGGTAAGTAGGCCACTCACAGAGGAACAGTTGGGAATGTTCACCATGGAGCAGTGGCAAAAAGGCACAGCCCACACCACAATGGGAATCTATTTGGCAGGGATTAGTGTTATCTGCTGTCTAAAAGGGTGGAAGGACCTGACAAATCATTACTCATCAGAAGAATGATGCAAGGATGGAGCAGGTTCAAGGAAGGAATAGCAGATAATAGAAGGCCGATAGGAGAGCGGTGGCTGATAAAGCTGAAGGACGTGCTCCCAGCAATATGCAGATCAAAGGCCGAGGCCTATCTTTTTCACACAATCTATGTAGTAATGTTCGCTAGGGCCATGAGAGTGAGCGAGGTGGTAGGGCACAGGAGAGAAGACAAGGAAGGGGTGTTAGAATGGGAAGATGTAAACTGGGGGGTGACAGAGATACTGATTAAGATAAGGAGGTCAAAAATGGACCAGAGAGGGCAGGGATGCATAGTAACGCTGAAAGGGCGAACAGAGGGTGCAGTATGCCCCATACAGGCTCTGTGGGCTTTTGCCGCAGAGCATGGGAACAGGACGGGAAAATTATTTGTGCATGGTGATGGGAAGAGGGGCACCAGCTGCCAAGTCATGGCATTGCTCAGAAAGGACATGCAACTCATGGGGGAAGATCCGGCTAATTATTCATCCCATTCTTTGTGGATTGGGGCTGCCTCACAGTGGGCAGCAGTTGGAGAAATGGTGAATGGGATATTGGAAAAGGGACGCTGGCGATCAGCCAGTTATAAGAGATACATTAAAGCACTGAAATAAAAAAAAAAAGGGAGACTTTTGAAGGTAGTGCTCCTGGCCTGAACTACAGAAATGGGTGAGCGGGGCAGGAAAGGGTGGAAGAGGGTGTAAAATAAAAAAAAAAAAGGAAATTAAAAAAAAATTTGGGCATGACACTAAGAGCATGTGTAAAATAATGAATTTTGCTTGAACCCCATAGGTAGAGGGAGGATCATGAAAGTCTGGATCTGCGGCCATTCCTATATTTATTGGGCTGGAAAAAGAGCAGAGAAGAAGGATGGGGGAAGGCAGCTGTACCAAGATGCGAGACAGTGTAGGTTGGTTTGGCATGGCATACTGGGGATGAGATGGGTACAGCTGCTTCCCACCTTAAAGAAACTCAAGGGACGGCGGCCCAGTCCAGATCTAATTATTATACATTTAGGGGGCAACGACCTTGCAGGCAGGCCTTGGGTAGATACATACTTACAAATAGAAAGGGATTTAGGGGCAATACGATGGTGGTGGCCACAGGTAGGCCTCACCTGGTCAGATATGATACCAAGTAGAGTGTGGAGGCAGGATCACAGCCACAGAGTGGTAGAGAGGGGCCAGAAGAAAGATGAATAGGAGGGTTGGGACGTTGGTAAGGCAGATGGGAGGACTGGTGATACTGAGGGGGGTAGAAGAATGGGTAGAGGATTTCTACAGGTCTGATGGTGTACACCTGTCAGACCTAGCCATAGACATGTTCAATACAGAAACAATGGGCTTTATAGAAGCATGGCGGAAACATGCGATGAAAGGAAAATAAAAAAAAAGAGAAAGTGGAAAGGAAAGAGGAATAAAAAGGATCTTCCCTGAGGTAAGGGAGAACGGTACCCTAAGGATGGGGGAAGCCAGCCATCCAACGCAAGCTGAAGACTGGCTAGTGGGGAAAGGGGGGGGAGGAAGGGAGGAAGGGGGGAAGAAAAAGGAATAACAGAAGAAGAGGAGGAAGATGAAGGAGAAAGCGGTCTCGGTTTTCACCGTTACCGAACAAAAAAAGGAGAAGAAGAAGGCACCCAGGTTTTCACCTGGGGGAAGGATAATCAGAGATTAATATAGGAAGGAAAGTAAACAAAAAATGTTGAAAATATGATAATAAAGAAATTGAAATGGAATATGGAATTATGAATATAAATTAATTAATTGCCAATCTGAGCACAACTACAAACAATGGTCTCTGTCTTTTGTGAGGGAAAAGGGGGGAGTCTGGGACAATGTTTTAAGTGGAAAACAGGGACTGCTGTTATGCTTGCTAATGCACAGATAGCTCATAGTCTATTACAGTAATATCCAATTTAAGGATATGTACAGGCCAGTGGGATTGGTGTGGGGGGGTAAATGGAAAAAGTTTATGGGATAAATTGGGTATTATATACATAAGGGGCATAAAGGAAAATATATACTTTGACATTGCCCATGCAGTGATTGCTCCCTATCACAGTGGGCCTTTGTTAGTGAGGCCATCAAGTTTGGTGGCACCCCTGTTGGACAGTTATCAGAACTGCCTCCCACCCCTGAAGATATATGACCTGATCCCAACCCTCAGTACATTTTTCTGGTTGGTAAAGCATAACCCCAGGAAGTTACATTGACTGCAGGAGCGATGGAGAAACAGGGTGTGAGAAGCATGGTAAACAGCTGAGAATGAGATGAAGGCATTCCTGTGAGGGACTCACAGGTGTGGTTGGACATGCCTGCAAGTGCCATGCTGTGCAGCTGTATAGACAGTACACTGACTGTGCAACTGCACAGTTCACACAACTGATGCATTGCCTAATCACACAAAAAGGTGGCATTAATCATCACAAAATTTACATAAAGTGCCATGATACTGACATGCCCCAGAGGAAGTGACCCATGTTCTATAAATAAAATATTACTTATTATAATATTAGTAAATTGGGCTCAAGAGATGTCTGTTGGCTAATCAAGAGTGCCTTCCTTTGACTTCTTAGGGTTTGAGAACTAAGAAGTTAAGCTGAATAGTTCTGGAACTGTAAAAAGTTGTAATGGGATGCTCTTAATTAGACAACAGATACTTTGAAACCCCATTTACTTTTTTAAGTATTTCTTTTTCCAAAGTCAGATTTGATTCCAAAGGTTAAATGTGATCACTTAGGAGTAAAGAGCGGAAAAAGAATGCAAAGTTAGATAACTAATACACCCGAAGAACAGGATCATGTGTACTGAGAGGCTCA
Source organism: Neoceratodus forsteri (assembly GCA_016271365.2). Taxonomy (NCBI): domain Eukaryota; kingdom Metazoa; phylum Chordata; order Ceratodontiformes; family Ceratodontidae; genus Neoceratodus; species Neoceratodus forsteri. The sequence goes on along the minus strand of CM028130.1, from coordinate 1,109,462,825 downwards.
GTACCTGGGTTTCATTCTGTCTCAGTCTTTCAGCTATTTTTATTAAGCACACTACGTTTTGATTTAGAAAAACACAACATTTTATACTTCCAATCACATTAGCTGAACACATAACCTTGAGGAAAACATGTACTAGAAGTCAAGGCCCTCATATTCTGACATGGACATTTGCACCACGTGGAAATAGCATGTAGTCATTTGCTAGGCATATTTATAAGGCAGCAAGTATGAGTGTTGGACTGTGGTAGCCCTGAGGAAACTGAATAAGTGCAGTGTTCAACAGCCACCAGCTGCAACAGGCACCTAAGAGCAAAGGGTGATAGCCCATGCTAGAAAGAGAATTGCCTTCGCTCCTGAGTGCCATATTCACAGGCCTGCATGCTAACGACCACATATGGCATGCAAAGTGATATGGGGCCTTTATGTGGCAAATAGCAGCTCTGCACAATGCCACCATACGTACATATTCATGGAGGCATTGTGCACAGCTTCAACCATTGCCCCTACCCTTACCCAATTCCCATACACCCCTAGTAGTCTAGTAGTACTCCCCAACTGCCCCAATCCCTGTTAGGAAATGAAATTATCTTGGTAGACCAGTGGTGCCCCCTTTATACCGCAATCCATGATTTGAAAAGAAGTTACCCTCCTAGTCCAAAGTGGTCAAACCCCCCTTTCACTCCAACTTCTGTTGTGACAAGAAATCACCCTGTTAGTCCAGTGGAACCTCCTCATACCTCAATCCCTGTTGTGAAATAAATGTCATCCCCCTCCCCAGCTTGATCCACCCACTCAGAACTCACTACCCTCCACCTGCTGTCCAGTACCTGACTCACTCCAAAAAGCCTGTGGACATTTAGTCAGAATGGTGGATAATGACCAGCATAGACCCTCCTCTCACCACCTCTGCCAGCCACCATCAGAATGACATGTCCTAAGCGTAAACTGTATTTTTACTGAAGAATCAGTTTAAATTTGAAGCACTGGGTTTGTCTCTGATGTAGTCTTTTTTGTTTAACTTGTCACAATAAATGCCTGTCATTTGCAGTTTGGTTTATATTTGTTTGTGAACCACAATTTGTGTATTTGTGGCCCTGTCCAGCACGGCTGCTGAAAGTTCACAGAAACATGCTGTTTTATGGCAGAAGGAGACTGTTATAATTCATGGAGACTGCCCTTACTATATTACCTCACCCCACTGTACTGTGGGTCTGTTACTCTCCTCCCCCCATCCCTCAAACCCATGTTGCCCCTCACTTAAGGGCTATGAGTCCCCATGCCCAGTTAGAACTGTGTTTAAACCTATTAATAATAGCAGCACACAATGCTTCCATCAGCAATCTGTTCCATGGTTCTACCACTCTCTCAGTGAAGCAGAACTTTCTCACGTCTCTCTTGAACTTGGCTCCCACCAACCTCCAGTCATGTCCCCTAGTGACTGCATCCCTATTCCTTACACATAGGTCCTCTCTATTCACCCTGTTTATAATCCTGAAAAACTTGTACTTTTCAATAATGTCCACCCCTGCTCCTAGCCTGGCTTTCAGCAAGTACATATTTAGGGTCTACAGCCGACTCTGATAGCATCTACCTTGCTGGCCTTGGATCTTCATGGTGACCCTTTTCTGTACTGACTCTAGTCTATTAATACCTTTCCTAAGGTGACAACTGCAGAAGTGGGTACGATAGTCCAGGTGAAGCCTTAACAGGGATCTGTACAGCAGCAGAAACATTTCACTTCTCCTACTGTCAAAACCTCTCCCTATACAAGGCAGTATAAGGAAAGGCAGCTCAGGATGTTACAATAAGCCGGATCCACACTGTAAACAACAGGAGCAACAAAAACAATTGAAGCAGCGGGCTCAGGAATGGCCAAAAATGAAGAGCAGTCCACGCATTAGGACACTATAACAAACTGATTTTAATATAAAAAAAAAAACAGTATAAAAAAGCAAATGCCCGGAGTACAAGCAGTGGCAGCACACCCCTCTAAGACATCGGCATTTCACATCTTTACCAGATGCTTTTTCAAGATGTCAGTAGCTAGATTTACAACACTTAGAATGGTGAGATGACCCTCATCCCAAGCATGAATGAACAAGTCATTTAAAGGCATATAACACACTATTGCTAGAAAGTTTTCGGCTGAGTGCAAATATTCTCTCTCAAAAGTGCTATCACTTCAAAGTGCAGCTATAACGGTATAAAGTGCAACAAATTGCACTGATATTTAAATTAATATTTAAGGTGCTAGGTGTACATCTAAAGTGCATACCGAAAACGGGCATATTTATAAAGGAAAGCATAATATGAACATAAAACATATGCTCCTGAAATATTACCCAAAGTTCAATATGAAGATAACATAATACTACTAGATACCTTCCTTTGCAAATACTCAACACCAATGGCTAAACTATAACAATTGCTCAATCAATATTCATATGTAACTATAAAGCAAGGGAAAGAAAAGAGAGACAAGAAAAGGGGGGCTATATCCAGGGAGCAGAAGAAAACATATTTTCTAGGAAACAGCAGGACACATATTACATATTTACATTTACATTTAAGTGGGGTGCCAGGCTAAAATGCTTTTTTCTCGCAAGTGTCATATTTATCTGCATTTCTTGAGAAAAGGGGCTAACTGGAATGAATCATTTAGTCCAGGGAAGCAACCTGCCCTTAGTTTGTAGCCAGAAAGTCTCTGTATAAACTTAGAAACATAGAAACATAGACTTTGATGGCAGATAAGGACCGCTAGGCCCATCTAGTCTGCCCATTTCCCTACCTACAGGATAGGCCGCAGATCCTATTTAACCAACAGCCTAAATCTTCCTGCCCCCCACAAGAATTGCCTTATGTCTGTCCCATGCATTCTTGAATTCTCCCACAGTTTTAGACTCCACAACTTCCTCAGGAAGGCTGTTCCATGCATCCACTACCCTCTCTGTGAAATAATACTTCCTCACATTGCCCTGAACCGCCCTCCTTCTATCTTTAAATTGTGTCCCCTTGTTCTTGCAAGTTTTTTTCTGAAAGATGCTACCTCTGGGACTTTGTTGATTCCTTGAGGTGCATGAAAGTTTCTATCATGTCCCCTCTCCCTTCTTTCCTCAAGGGTATCTATATTAAGCTCCTTTAGTCTCTCCTCATACGGCTTCTCTTGCAGACCCTGCACCATTTTAGTTGCCCTCCTCTGGACTGCCTCTATCCTGTCTATGTCCTTGCGGAGATGGGGTCTCCAGAACTGGACACAGTATTCCAGATGGGGTCTCACCAACTGTCTGTACAGAGGGATAACAACTTCCTGTTTTCTGCTGCTGATGCCTCTACCTATACATCCCAGTATACCCCCGGCCCTCCCTACTGCCTTCTCACATTGCTTGCTAACCTTAAGGTCATCTGATATGATTACCCCAGGCCTTTCCTGTTTTGTTGTTGTTACTACCTCCCACCCATTGTGTATTCTTCCCTGGGTTCTTGTTTCTCAGGTGCATTATTTTGCACTTTTTGCATTGAATCCTAGCTGCCACGCCTGACCATTCCTCCAACCTTGCCAAGTCCCTTTTCATCCTTTCCACGCCTCCTGTGTATCAACCCTGTTGCAGATCTTTGTGTCATCTGCAAAAGGCATACTTTTCCTTCCAGTCCTCTGCAATGCCACTGATGAAGACATTAAAAGGACTGGACCCAATACTGAACCTCTACGTACCCCTATAGTAACCGCCCTTTCTTCAGAGTGGACTCCATTTACAATTACCTTCTCTGTCCTGTTGTCCAGCCAATGTTTTACCTAGGCTACCACCCTGGGACCCACTCCCAGGCTGGTTAATTTGACTAATAATCTTTGTGTGGGACTGTGTCAAATGCCTTGCTAAAGTCTAGGTAGGCCATGTCCACAGCCCTCCTGGTCTACTACTTTGGTCACCCAGTCAAAGAAATCTATTAGATTTGTCTGACATGACCTTCCCGCTGTGAACCCATGCTGCCTTGGATCCTGTGCTCCACTGACCCCTAGGTACTCAACTATTCTTCCTTCAGAAGTGACTCCATCACTTTCCCTACCACAGAGGTCAGACTGACTGGTCTGTAGTTTCCTGCCTCTGTCTTGGTCCCACTTTATGAAGGGAAATCACATCCGCCTTCCTCCAGTCCTCGGGTACCACACCATCCTCCCATGATTTATTAAAAGAGTAGCCAGTGGTTTCACTAGTTCCTTCCTTAATTCTTTTTAGAATTGGGGTGAATTCCATCAGGACCCATTGCTTTGTCCACCTTCAGTTTTAGGAGTTCTTGCAGAACCCTTTCTTCTGTGAAAGGACTGGGATCGACCCCTATCAAGAGTGCTTCTGTTAATTGGATTAGGCACTTCCTCCTCTTTTGTCAATACTGAGCAGAAATATTCATTCAGTATTCCTGCTTTTCACTGTCCCCTCTGCCCACCCACCGCTTATTCTATTCAGCCTCACTATCCCTCCTTTGTCTTTCTACGCCGCTGATGTACCTATAAAAAGTTTTATCCCTTCTTAACCGAGTTGGCTATCTTTTCCTCAGTTTGGGCTTTGCTATTCTGACTTCCTCCTGCTTTCTTCTGCCTTAACTGGCACAGCTCTCTGTCCTGCTCCTTCTGTGTTTCCTTATACTTCTGGAATGCTATCTTTTTCTTCCTGACTTTCACAGCCACCTCTCTTGAGAACCATAGTGGCTTTTTCTTTCATTTTGATTTGTTTATTTGCTTCACACAAAGGCTTGTTGCCTCTGTGATGGCAGTTTTGATAATTCCCATTGTTGCTCCACACCTCCTTCTAGCCTGTTTGCTAGTGCTTTTCTGAGGCACTCTCCCATCTTGCCAAAGTCAGCCCTCCTAAAGTCCAGTACCCTCACTTTTGTATGGCTTGACTCTGTAGCTGAGTTTAACGTGAACCACACTGTTTGATGGTCACTTGTCCCCAGATGGCAACCCACTTCTAGATCTGAGATCCACTCACTGCCCCCATTTGAGAGTATGAGGTCTAGGATTGCTCCCTCACAAGTGGGTTCCGAAACTAGCTGTCTAATGCCTGCCACCTGTAGGGCGTCACGAATGGCCCTGCTCTTGGATGTCGCTGCAGCAAATGTGCTCCAGTTAACATCTGGCATATTCAGGTCTCCCATCAACAGTATCTCCCCTTTCTCTGCCATTCTAAGAATGCCTTCCACCATATCCTTGTCCATTCCTTCCCCCTGACATGGGGGTCTGTACACAACCCCTGTGCGGATTGTGGTGCCCTTTCCAGTCTCCAAGGTGACCCACAGTGCCTCCTCTCCTCCCTGTTTACTCTTTACTCTTTTGTTCAGTTGCTTTTATCCCTTCCTTTACATAGAGAGCTACTCCTCCCCCTCTTCTCCCCTGCCTGTCTCTCCTGTAGGTTATGTACCCTGGTATGTTAACATCCCAGTCATGGTTCTCTGTGTACCATGTTTCTGTGACTGCTGTATATCTAGCAGCTTATTGTCCAAATCACTTCCTCTTGGGCCTAATGCAACACATTCAAGGCCCCTGATCAAGAAGGAATGTCCTGGTCCAGTACTGGAATTATGGTGGGCGAATTCATTCTCCTTTTTGTTACTTCTGATGCAGCCCAAGTACTCCAGTAATCTATCAGATTTTCCTGCATTAAAAACACTTGCTATGTTGCCAAATAAATAACAGATTACATGGGGCAACAAATATTGCTTTTCATATAATGTATTTGCCTATTATTAGGAATTTCAAAGAAAGACCCCACCTGTATATGGTTACATGCAAAACAGTTCCCACACATGAAGTTACCATTTGGCATGGCTGTACCTCTCCTCATTGTAGCATTTTTTCTGTTATGGACAAGTAAATCAGCCAGGTTGCTCCCTCTTCGATAGGTGAACTTGAGACCATGCTCATATACATCTTTTAGCCTGGGCTCCACACTCAGAATGTACCAATGTTTCTGTACAATTTTTTTCAGTTTCAGGTGCCTGTGCATTAAAAACAGTAATGAGGTTAGGGGTCTGGAAAAATTTTCTATATTTCTTGTTAACCTTTTGTTCCTTGCTTTTAAGCAAATCCAATCTACAAATATTATCTTCTCATTCTATTGCATTTTTGAGACACATCTCACCATAACCCCGTGCCTGAAACCTCCTAGTCATTTCCTGTTTACCCCAATGATACCTTTCATGTGTGCTACAATTTCTCTTAATGCTCATGTACTGCCCGACCGGTATGTTCCTGGCTACATGCTTGGGGTAACAGCTATTGTAATGCAAGACAGCATTCCTGCCTGTTTCTTTACTAAAAATGTTGGTGGACAGTCCCCCCTCCCCATTTTTAGAAATAACCAAATCTAAAAAGAACATCTGTTCAAAACTTGCTGTAACACTAAATTTTAAATTCAGATTTGTTCCCTCTAAATATTGCACAAATTCTTGTAACTGATCACCACCCCCTTTCCAAATCATAATAATTTCATCAATAAAATGTTGAACAAAATCAATCTGATTTAAAAGTGGATTGTTTACCTCATCATGCACCCATCTAGCCTCATACTCTGAGAGATAAATGTTAGCATAGTTGGGGGCCATTGATGCCCCCCGTGGCTGTTCCTTTGATTTGGTGGTATAGTTGTCCATTACACATAAAAACATTTTTGGTCAGGACCAACCGTAGCAGATCTATTATGAACAAAATAAATTAATTTGAATATTTGGTATTTTTGCACAAAGAATCATATGTAGCCTGCAGTCCCTTGTCGTGAGGAATATTCATGTACAGAGACTGTATATCAAGAGTAATGAGCATCCATTGAGGTTCCACTGCTACAACCTCAATTAAATTTAGGACATGAGTGGTATCTTTTAAATATGTCCTAGAACCCATTTCCACTGTTTTTATATGGGTGTCAATGTATTGGGCTAATTGTTCAGTTAAGAAAGCCCTACTGGACAAATAGGCCTTATAGGCAGATGCTCCCTACTCTTGTGTATTTTGGACAGGCCATATATGTATGGTCTAACTGGATGCTGCACAGCCAAAAAATCACTGGTCTGTTGTGGGATCAAACCTGACATTACAGCATCAAATAACACTGCATCAGCTTCTTGTTTATTTGACCAATGGATCATTTTAACCTTACAATAAAAAACAATGTTATTTAAATGTTCCAACATTGTGATGTCATACTTATCTTTGTCAATCACCATGATGGCCGCACCCTTGTCAACGGGTCTACTGGTGATGGCATAATTATCCTGCAGTGTTTTTATGGCTTTCTTCTCTGGCAAAGTGCAGTTGAAATAATTCAGTGTCAATAAAGATTCATGTAGTCTGCTAATGTCCTGTGCAAATCTCTTTTAAAAAAACATTCACCACTGGGTTCATGGCTGGCATAAATGTTGACTTCTTCCTCCAGTGCTGATCACTTGATGATTCCTCCTCATCTTGTCTTTCAGTAGCTGAAGGTTCCTGTGTGTCTAGTACCTTGGACGAGAGTTCTTTGTGGAACAATACTTTATGGTTAAATTTCCATGTGTTGCTATTCAAATCCACTACAGTATCAAAGTCCCTGTTATTGTTGGTTGGAATAAAAGACAAACCCTTAGATAATAGCTTGTTTTCTGCTTCAGGTAGACTATATGAAGAGATATTCACTACAAAGGATTTGTCACACAAAGTAAGTGCACACTCCAGTATTGCTGGAGCCCCTCCTGCGCTGGAATCTTCACCCACTGTTGCATCTGCTACTGTTGTTGTATTGGCCCCTTCTGTTGTTATATGTGGGACTCCATCCATTTTTGTTATGCTCTGCTGAAAATGTTTCCAGACCCCTAACCTCATTTATGCAATAGGCGTGGACATAAATCCTATGTGATAAATCTGAGCTACTATGAGACAAATTCAAAATTTTGCATTTATACACATAGTAGATGCATCATCACAGATTTATATACATAGTAGGTATGTCAGAATCACTCCGGAACTCAATTAGAATGTTCAACCTCAGTACCAGTACTAACTATATTCAAATGCAAATAACTTTAAAATGAAAAAGATAGCTTAGTGCTGAGAGCATGAAAGTTGTGCAACACAAAATTATCTACAAAATGAGTGGTATTTCATGTATAGATACCTTATAGATTTTTTATAATTAGCAAAAAAAGAGCAAAAAATGCAATTTTTTTTCACTTTTTTGATAAACATATACAAAAAAAGATAAACAATCAAAAGCAAATGTCTCTGCACTGACAGAAAGCATCCCTATTGCATAAATGAAATATACAATGGAGAGCTGACAGATAAATGATTTATCTACACTCGTGATGTTTGACCTCGGACATCTCACTCGTGGCTTATGCCACTGTGAGGTTACCCGAGGTCAAAAGCACTTGTGTAGATAAATCATTTATCTGACAGCTCACCATTGTATATTCCTTATTACTGTTACTAATGCACAGGCACCTGACATTGAAAATATTGTACAGAAACATTGGCACATTCTAAATGTGGAGCCCAGGCTAAAAGATATATATGAGCATGGTCTCAAGTTCTCCTATCAAAGAGGGATCAACCTGGCTGATTTACTTGTCCATTACAGAGAAAATGCTACAGTGAGGAGAGGTCCAGCACTGCCAAATGGTAACTTCTAGTGTGGGAATTGTTCTACATGTAATCATACACAGGTGGGATAATTCTTTGAAATTTCTAATAACAGACACGTACATTATGTGAAACACTATAGCTGTTGCCACACAGAATCTGTTATTTATTTGGTGACATGTACCTGCAAGTGTTTTTATGTAGGAAAAACTGGTAGAAAATTTAAAAGTAGAGTACTGGAACACTTGGGCTGAATCAGAACTAGCAAAAAAGGAAAATGCTTTAGCCCACCATATTTCCAGCGCTGGACCGGGACATTCCTTCATATTCAGGGATCTTGAACGTGTCACATCAGGCCCAAGAGGAGGAGGAGATTTGGACAATAAACTACTATTTAGAGAGATTTTCTGGCAGTACAAGCTAAGGGCAGGTTGCTTCTCTGGACTAAATGATTAATTCCAGTTAGCCCCATTTCTCAAGAAACGCAGATAAATATGATACTTTATAGGAAAAAACCTTTTAGCCTGGCACCCCATTTAAATGTAAATATGTAATATGTGTCCTGCTGTTTCCTAGAAAATATGTTTTCTTCTGCTCCCTGGATTATAGCCCCCCTTTTCTTGTCTCTCTTTTCTTTCCCCTGCTTTATAGTTACATATGAATATTGATTGAGCAATTGTTATAGTTTAGCCATTGGTATTGAGTATTTGCAAAGGAAAGTATCTAGTAGTATTAAGTTATCTTCATATTGAACTTTGGGTAATATTTCAGGAGCATATGTGGGAGACTTGGTTTGCTGGCAAAGGCACCTTGCTTCACCTGAGCTCTTTTCTTCTAGGTTTGCTTGTAAGGACAGAACAAGGAACAACATTATCAGAGCAAGGAGAGTAATTAAGGCTTCTTTTGACTAGACAGATTTACTGTGTGTTACTATTTTCTTTTGTGCTTACAGGTTTTGTTACTGTTTTTTGCTTACATATTACTACTTTATTGTTCTTTGATTCATAATAGACAACTAAGGATTGTGGCTATGAATATGCTGTATGCAGCCTCCTAGCCAAATTGACACAGCTTGAGGCTTGGGTGACACTTATCCAGCCTGACATCATTGCGTTAACAGAGTATTGGCTCACAATGTGCACACCCGACTCAGCAGTCCCCATATCTGGCTATAACCTGCATAAGCTGGACCGTACAGGGGAAAAAAGGAGGTAGGTGGTTGTTTAATCTATATTCACAACAATCTGCAATGAACAGAGTCCAGTTGTTGGCCACTAATAATGACTGTGAATGCCTAACTATAAAAATCCTGATAGGCAAAGGGGCAAAGGTCTAATTGTTATGGCTGTATACATCCCACCAGGGTGGCAGCAAGTGGGGATAGAAGCCTTTGCTAACCTCTACACCCATGCCAGCCAGAATAAAGAAACAATTGTACTTGGAGACTTTAACTCCAACTGGCTCACCAGCTCCAGCTCCAGCTCCACACACAGAGATCTGGTATCGGGGTTATAGCTAACACAGGTGGTCAAGAGCTGCACCCGCACAAATTGCCACACAGGCTCTAGCACACTGATTGACTGGGTGCTGACAATGCACCTGGAGCAGCTAAAGAATGTCAAGGTGCTCCCTGATACTTTCAGTGACCACTCACCTGTCCAATGTAAGTGGACAACTAAACAGACTAAGTCTCCCCCTAGAATGGTGAGGAACTGAGTCATAAAAAAATCCACCATGGGTGCATTAGGAATTACCTCAAAGGGATAGATTGGAGCTTCCTTGACTCATGCCCCTCTGTTGACACAGCCCTGGAGCTCTTCTTCAACCACTTTAGCGTGGCATCAGATAAATTCACCCCATTTCAAAAGAAAATGATTAAAGGCTGCAGCATGGACTGGGCCACCCCAAAAATCCTAAGTCTGATGCAACAGCGTGATCTACTTTGGCACCAGGCTAGAACAACTTGGACTGTTACAGACATCCAAAGCTACAAAGTGACCCAAAACAGGTGCACTTGGGCTATCTGACAGACTAAGGCTACATACCACAAAAACCTTCAGTTTAAGTGCTGGGGTGATGTCAAGAAATTCTGGGCATCTATGAAAAACCTCATTGTATGCTTTGACAAATACCCCCCTTCCATGCTTCACCACAGCAATGAAGTAATACTTGATGCAGATATTATGGCTAATATTTTCAACAAGGCATTTACGGATTACAGTGCCATCCTTCCCCCCAAACCGGCTACATACCCAGATGGAACAGCAACCTCTGACCACTCACCCAGTTCCTCCAATACCAGGACTTACCCAGCCTTTTACTTCAGAAGGGTAACCATCAATGAAACAAAAAAATTCCTTACCAGAGTCCTTGGCAAAACTAGAATGGATGGTTATGGTATAGACATGAAACTGATCTTTATAGCCCTTCCCGAAGTCATCAGACCCATCAACAAGCTATTCAACCTGTCACTCTGACTGGCTACATTCCCCTCCACATGGAAAACCTCCCTGGTCACACCTGAGCATAAAGGGGGAGACCGGTCACTAGGCTCGAATTATAGGCTCATCTCAATTTTCTCACCACTCTCAAAAGCTCTGGAGAGAATTGTAGCTGACCAAGTCATGGACCATCTGCACAAATATGACGTCCTCTTTCACCAACAGCACAGCTTTCGCAGACTTCACAGTACTAATACCACCCTTATTAATTTCACTGGATAGGTACATGAGGCACTCAACTGGGGTCAGCTGATTGGGGCAATCTTTATAGACCTAACCAAAGCCTTTGACCTCATGGACCACCAGCTGCTGCTTCACAGGTTAAGAGACACAGGGCTGTCCCCTGACTCAGTCCAATGGTTCTCCAGCTATTTATACAGGTGATCTCAAAAAAAGTCAGAATTAGCGGTGCTACCTCCAACAACTGTGAGATTTCAGTAGTTGTACCCCAGGGGTCTATACTGGGCCCTCTCCTCTTCAGCATCTTTGTGAATCACCTCCCTGATGCCTGCCCCATGTCTGAGATCCTGCTATATGCAGACAACACAGTGCTATTCTCATGAAACTCCTGCAAGGAATTAGTGTCTAAGGAGTTGCAGAACAACTTTAACCTACTACAGGAATGGTTCAAGGACAGCATGCTGGTGTGTAATAGTAAAAAAAAAAAAAACAAGGCAATGCTCTTTGCTGGATGACAAAGAAGAGGTCCACTGCACCTCTCTCAATTACCTGCAGCTCTCACAATATCCTGGAGCAGGTAACTTCCCTCCGGTATCTTGGTCTCACCATAGATGAGTCCCTATCGATCGATGAACATATATTCAATATTACCACAGCAGTCAATAGGAAACTAGGGGCTCTGTACAAGCACCAGTTCTGTCTTACTCCTGAGGCCAGGATACAGGCAGTCAGAGGAACAATCCTTCCAATCCTGGACTATGGGAGTGTAGTCAATGGGTCCACCACTGAAACTAGCCTGCTCAAAGTTCACGCCTCCTTAAATAAAGCCTGTAGGTTTGTATTAGGGGCAGATTGCCTATTGCATACATGTGAACTGTACATACAGACTGAATGGCTCCCACTTATGGACTGCATTAAGCTCCATGCCTGCATCTTGGGACAGAAGGCCTTACTCCAACTTGTACCTCCCTCTATACAAGCCTTATTCCATCCTGCTCCAGCTGAACATGCCACAAGAAGTGTTAACAAACATGCATTACTGTAGCTGTTCCATTCAGAAGGACTGCCTTGGGGAGATGAGCCTTTGCCATCAGGGCCCCTGCTTGGATAAATGAGCTACCAACTGCCACCACAAGCCTTACCCAACTTGGGCCTTTCAAGTCTGAGCTAAGGATGTCTATCCACCTTCCTGTACATTGCTATTGCCACTCTTAACCCATGAGCCAGCATGCCTCTGTTCACCAAAGCCATGCTTCTAAAGACTATTTCCCCTCCTGTACGCTGCCACAGCCACTCTTAGCCTAGCAGGTACCAGAACCCTAGGCTTGCCAAGGTTCTTCTTTCACTTCTACAATTTGACACAAAACTCCCTGCTCACCACCTACCCATGTCTGCCCACCTGCCTGCTCACCTTTCTCCTCTCACACTCTCCCTGACAAACCTTCACCCGCTAACCTCCTTACACCAGCCATCTTTGAGCCTACCGTCATCCCCCTCCTCTGATTCCTCTTCTCCTACCTAATTCTGATTGGTTCCCTCTACCCTTTCTGACTACTATGCCTAGGCTGACTTGTCTGGCTATAGTCTAGTAACCTTTGGGTACCAATTTTGATGAACAGCTCCATCTCCTGTTTTCTCCCAATACAAGAAGCAGGTGGCTGGAGGCTGGAGCAGGAGGCTGGTAAGGACAGAGGTCTGGGTTTATATTCTTTTTTAACTGAAATATTTGAATAGTTTTGTATGTGAAATTAGTTCTGTGTGTTAAAAATTACTACTTTGAGTTAGAACTGTTACTTGGGCTGTGATATTGTAACTTTTGGGGCTTGGGAACACTTGTTTGGCAGTGATAATTAGAGTGAAATTAAAATGTGATGTTTGCCTGGTGTTAGAGGGAGGGGAAATTAACAAGAATCACCTTGTCTTTCATTGTTCATTTGGGAACATAAGCAGGAGGCTGGTAAGGATAGAGGTCTGGGTTTATATTATGTTTTAACTGAAATATTTGAAGAGTTTTGTACGTGAACTTAGTTCTGTGTGTTATAAATTACTACTTTGAGTTAGAACTGTTACTTGGGCTGTGATATTGTAACTTTTGGGGCTTGGGAACAATTGTTTGGCAGTGATAATTAGAGTGAAATTTAAATGTGATGTTTGCCTGGTGTTGGTAAGAGGCCTCCCACCCACCCTGTTTTGTAGGCTTTCTTAAATACTGAAAAGCCACTGGGGGTTGGGATTGAAGGGCTGTGGATTTCTGATTGTGACTAAAATTTGAAGCAACGGGAACTGGTGAGCCTGTGACATCATACGGTACCTGATGTCTGCATACACACACTGTTAGTGGGACTGGACTGTTTGTGTTTGTGAGACTTGGGAACTTTATTGGTGGGGTTGAAATTGGGTTTGTAAAAATAACTGCAGTCAGTATAGAGAGAAACTGTATTACAGGGGGAAGGGACTGAGAAAAGGGGTGTGTGCCATTATAAACAGAGGGGGACAAACAGGGTGGCCATATTCCACCATGGCAGGCATCTTTGGAAGGGTTGTAGGCTGCACAGGTTGTGGGATGGCAATAATTCTCAACTGGGCCTGGAGAGAGGGAGGCTGCCCACTCTGTAGACAGCTATCTTGTATCAGGAGTGAAGTATATTGGTTAAGGAGTAAGCTGGGGGAGTTGGGGGGGTGTCCAAGCATAAGGGTGTGGATATGGGCAGAAGGGTGGGGCTGAGGGGAGGCTGGGGCAATGCTCTGAAATTACAGGATGTTATGTTACAGCAAGGAGGAGGGGGGATATTAGGGACAGAGGACCCTTATATAGACACAAGACCTGTTATGCTTGAGCGCTAGCACCCATTTTACCAGAAGATCAGAACACCAGCCTCTCCAAGTCCCCTGATGCCGGACTTCTCATAGACAAAAATCATTTGCCTATCGTGCCCCCAGCTGGCTAAATGCCCTCAGCACTCATATTACTGCCTCCACCTCTCTAGGTATTTTCAAATCAAGGTTGTTCTCACCTTGCCACCTCCAGCTCCTGTGACTGCCGGATTAAACCTCCTATTTTCTCACTACCCACCCTGTTCCATTATTTGACAAAGACATGTTTGGGAAACCTTTTTCCTGCTATTGTCTGCTCCCCAGACCTTTCACTTACCTCTCTGTTCTGGACTTTTCCCTATTTGTTTCTCCTAATCTGGCATGACCTCTTTCTTGTAATAATAATGATTATTGATATCTCATGTCCTTTTGCACAAATGATTTGATATGTATTTGTATATGTTTTCTCGCTCTTGACACAGCACAAATTGTTGTGTTATCTATGTAACCTTTTTTGTGCTGTACCTAATTGACATGGAACCTTTGTAAAAGAGCCTCTGGCTCAAAGGTAGTAATTCCTAGAACAATAAACTAAACTAAACTACAAAAAAATATAGAGATGTTGACGCTAAGGGGAAAGCATACAGTGTGAACATTCTGAATACAAAGAGAGTGGAGGGGGAAGAGTCAGGAGGGGCTGTTGTGGGGAAGCCTAGTAGAGCAGACATTGAGAAGGGAGGGGCTGTTGTGGGTAAGCCTAAAACAGCAGACTGTGGGAAGGGAACTCCTAAGGAGAACAGAGCAAGAGGGGAGGAAGAGGGGCAGCTTAGAGGTGCAGTCAGAGGAAACTCTGGTTACTTGATGGAGGCTGACATAGAGTGTCACAATAAATTTGAGCTTCTAAGCAACCTAGAGGGGGAGGAAGGGGTTGGTGGAAATGAGGAAACTGATACAGAGGCCAAGAGGAGGGAGTCGGATACCCATAGGGCATCACAGACCGGCAATGGATAGGGTATAAATAGTCCCAGAGGGAGAAGGGGAAACATAAATGTTAAGCAGATGGGGGAGATGCAACATATTGCAGACATGAGGGAGGAGAGCATGACTGAAGAGAAACTGGGAGACAAGAAGATGGGGGAGGAGCCCCCCTTCAGAAGGGGGGGCAGTACCAAGGATGGGGCCCTAGGTAAAGGGGACCCACAGAGAACCTCTGGAGGTAGGGGTACTATTACAAGAGGGGAGGATGGCGGTGTGGGGGAAGGGGAAACCATCAGGGCCAGGATAAATGGTTCAGACAAGAGAGGGTTAAAGGGGACACCTATTCAGAGGGGGTCTGAGTTAAGTGGGTAAAATAACGAGGGAGACAGAAAGGGAGGGTGACAAGGGGGTTCTAACAAGGCAGGAAGACTCCCTATGGAATTGAGATCACTAATAAAGGGGGGATGGGGGTCTGAGAGTGCATAGTGGAGGTAACCATAAGGATGATGGCAGTGTTAAGGTTCTGTATTGGGAGACTCAATGATTAGGGGTATCCAGTGGGAGGGACAGGGGGGTGGATGCCACAGCCAGGTGAAGGTAGTGAGTATCTCTGGGCTGACAGTGCACAGAGCAAAGTTCATTATGTACAAACTGGATAGGGATTGTGGAGGGAAACCGGATTTCCTGGTGCATTTGGGAACTAATGATCTAGAGGGAAATAGCGTTTTGGAAATCCAAGCAAGGTTCCAAGAACTTGCCAGAGTCTGTCAGGATAATGGATGCAATATTTCCTTTTCAGAGATTTTGCCAGTCCCAAAGGCCTCAGTGGAGAAAAAAATGAAGATCACAGAGGTTAATGACTGGCTCAGGAAGTGGGGTGAAGAGACTGGGTTAAGAGGGGAACTGGAAAGGAGTTTGGGAGGATAAGAGACTGTATGCCAAGGACAGGCTTCATCTTGCCCGTTAGGGAAGGAAGTCCTTAAACAGGGATGGCTGACAACATTCAAGAAAGGTGGGGTTTAAACTTGTGAGGGGAAGTGATAGGAGGGATGACCAGAAGCCCTCTCCTCCAGATGAGGGAGAGCCTTCAAACCCAAGAGGGGAGGGAACAGACTGGGATGGAGGTTTCAGGAGGAGAAGAGGGAGGATGGAAGTATAAGGAACCTGGGTGGGGTTCTGGCAAAGGGATCAGTGATAAGGGGTGGTGTTAGTGGTAGTAAATGCCAGGAGCTTGGGAAACAAGTTGCCAGAGTTCCAGCCATGCTGTTCGGGGGGTGGATGTGGCGGCAGTCACGGAGACGTGGGCCAACAAAAACCATGACTGGGACCTAAACGTGTGGGGGTACACTATCCTTAGGAAGAATAGAAAGGAGGGCAGAGGGGGTGGAGTGACTATGTTTATTAGAGATGACATAGAAATTGCTAGGGTAGAAGAGGCAGAGGGAAATGTGGAGGCCTTATGGGTCACCTTACGATCAACAGCAGGAGATAAGGTCAAGCTGGGTGAAGTATATAGGCCCCCCCCCAGGATGGGTGATGTTCTGGAGGATGGTTTGCTGGACAACATCATTGCCCAGTGTGGACCAAAAGGGGAAGGAGTGGTGTTGATGGGGACCTTAATATGCCAGGTACAAACTGGGGAACCATGTCTCTAAGGTGGCCAAGGAGCAGAGGCTGCCGGGATGCTTCCAGGATGTGTTCTTAACACCGCGATGTGATGGAGCACAAGGGAGGGGCATGTCCTGGATGTGGTTCTGGCAGATGGGGATCTGGTAAGGGACCTGTTGTATAGGATCCCCTGACTGGGAGCGACCACAGTACTGTCTGGTTTCAAATAAGCATGGGGGGGGTGAGATCTAGAACACTGGCGGTGGACTTCAGGGGGCAGACTTTGTGGGCATGGGAAATATCCTCAAGAATCACTTGAAGGGGATTACATCAATGACAAATGTGGAAAGGAGATGGGAGGTCATAAAACAGGGACTTCATGAGGCAGTCAGAACCTGCGCTAAGGTGAAACGTACGGGAGCAAGGTCACATAAACCATGCTGGTGGTCCAGTGAGGTTCAGGTAGTCGTCAGAGAAAAGAAGGTGGCCTACAAAAAAATATAAAACAACAAGAGGGGATAGGGATAAGGAAATGTACCATCTTGCATCTAGAAAAGTCACCCTGATGGTGAGGGGGGCAAAATCCAGTAAAGAGCAGCGGCTGGCACAGGGGATACATGGAGGGGGAAAGGGGTTCTTCCTGTACATTGGGGAGCAAAGAAAAACTAAGGGCCATCTCAGCAGATTGAGATCAGAAGGAGGGTGGGTGGAAGAGGCGAGGAACCAGCCAGAGGTATTTAACGAGTACTTTGCCTCTGTGTTCACTAGGGAGGGGGATGGGATATCTACAAAGCAAGGCATGATGGGGATGGAAGCGGCGTGAGTGGGATAAGGGGATCAACAGAAATGGAGCAAGAGGGAGGGAGAGGTACCCCAGGGGTGTCATATCAGGATAAAGATAAAAAGGCCAATAAGGTGGAGGGGACGGATGATGCTATCTCTGCCAAAAGGGTGTGGTTATCCCTCAAGGCCCTAAAGAAAGACAAATCTCCTGGGCCAGATGCCATTCATCCGAGAGTACTATTGGAATTGGTGGACATACTGGCTGCACCCCTGGTGGAGCTCTTCAACAGGTCACTTGAGACAGGGAAGGTACCTAGGAATTGGCGAGAGGCACATGTGGTGCCAATCCATAAAGGGGGGTCGAGGGAAGTTCCAGGTAACTATAGACCCATCAGTTTGACCTTGGTGGGGGGAAAATTAATGGAGAGTATACTAAAGGAACGATTGGGGGTGTACTTGGAGGAGGTGGGAGGTCTGGATAGTCCGCAACATGGGTTTGTGCCAGGTAGATTATGTCAAACCAATCTTGTGGAGTTCTACGAATGGGTAACATCAGAACTGGACTGGGGAAAGCCTGTGGATGTATTATTCTTGGACTTCAGCAAGGTGTTTGACTCTGTCCACCACAATGGTCTGGTGGAGAAACTGATGGGGTTGGGAGTAGGCCCTTTCATGGTCAGCTGGATTGAAAACTGGCTAGCTGGACGCACCCAGAGAGTAGTGGTCTATGGGGAGCTCTTGAACCCTAGAGAGGTTGGTAGTGGGGTACCGCAGGGCTCGGTCCTGGGTCTGATCCTGTTTAATGCATACATATCGGACATCAGGGAGGGTATAGGGTGTGAAATGAGTCTCTTCGCTGATGACTCCAAGATGGGAGCAGTAGTTGAGGGAGAAGAGGGGAGGTTGGCCCTGCAAGGGGACCTGGACACCCTGGAAAGCTGGGCTCACACATGGAAATTAAATTTCAATATCACCAAGTGCAAGTTGTTACATCTTGGGGGGGAGACCCTAAACACAGGTACACCCTGGGAGTGGAGGTGCTGGAGGCCTCAATAGGGAAAAAGACCTAGGGGTCATGGTGGATGCATGTATGAATAGCTCTGAGCAGTGCAGGAGAGCGGCTAGCAAGGCAAACAGGATGTTGGGATGCATCATAAGGGGATCACCTCTAGGAGCAAGGAAGTGATTCTGCCGCTGTACAATGGACTGGTTAGACCACACCTTGAGTACTGTGTACAGTACTGGAACCACACTTGGAGAGGGACATACAGCTCATGGAGAGGGTACAGAGGAGGGCAACTAAGATGATACGAGGGCTAGGGGATTTGACGTATGAGGACAGACTTGAGGAGCTCTGCCTGTTTTCATTGAGGGAGAGGAGAGATGCGGGGACATGATTGAGGTCTTCAAGTACCTCAAGGGAATAAATAGGGTAAACATGGAGGGGATCTTTAGACTAAAGCAGGGAGGTATCACCAGAGGGCATGGTTTGAAGTTGGAAGGTGGAAGGGTGAGGGGGGGAAGAGGAAGAGGTTTTTCATTGACAGGGTGGTGGACCCTTGGAATGCACTGCCTGGTGAGTTGGTTCAGAGATCCACAGTGGAGGGCTTCAAGAGAGGGTGGGACAGACACAGAAAGTAGATGTATCAGATGATGGCCTGTCCCGGGGGGTGGGGATGGATGATAGGGGTTTCTGGAACACAAGGGGGGGGAGTGCCTTGGCACCCAACTAGGGATCTGAGGTTCGAGCAGGCTGGATAGACTGTAAGGCCTAATCTGCTGGCAAATAGTATGTTAGTATGTAAGAACCTGCCTAGCTTCTCCCTCCGATTTTTTTCTCAAACTAGCACCTAACTCTGACTTAAGCACTTAATTGTATGGCACGACGTGTGAACTCAACCCCATTGACTATGTACCCTTGTTTTGATTATGTGTTGTTATTTGCCTATGTTATCCTACATTGTTATGCTATTGCCAAGGCTACTGTTTTTCGGTTTTTACCGGAAAATCCGGTAAAATTCCGGAATTAGGGCTGCCTGAAAACTGGTAAAAACGAAGATTTCATGGAATCTGGCATTTACTATCAGATCAGTAAATCTACAAAAAAGTCTGTTTTTCTCTTAATTCCTTCCTGTACTGTTTTCAGTTTGCTTTATTTAATGCTCTGTATTTTAAGCCTTCTTTAATTCTGGTTATTTATGTACATACTAAAAGAATGATAACAGAATCCCGGTAAAATCCAGAAATTAGAGTAACAATCACTGGTGAAATTCCGGAATCTTAAGTCTTGAAAACGGAATTTAATTGTTTTAATCACCGTAAATCAGTGGCCTTGGCTATTGCCAATGTTTACTGATTTTTCCTGTTCACATTTTTCCTACTATTAGATGCTCTTGACAATGCCTATTAAGCTGCTATTGACTCCAAACTTAAGTATCCCCCCCAACCTTGTGATGATGATCCTTTGTAAGTGAGCTTTTAGCTCAAAGTTTGTAATTCTGATTACTAAATAAATAAAAATAAATATAAAATAAATAAAATTGTTTTTGCCGGGTATACTTTCTGCTACATTGTTACAGGGTGTGCCTACAGGTTTGTTACTGTTTTGTGCTTACAGATTCCTGCTTTATTTTCTCTGATTCAAATTGTTTCTTTGCAGGGTATATTTTCTGTGGAATTGTTCAAGGTTGGGCCTACAGGTTTTCATTACTGTGTTGTGCCTACAGGTGTTACAATTTACTACTTTCTTTTTTTCTCAAATTGAAATTGTTTTTTTGCAGGGTATATTTTCTGCAAAATTGTTACAGGGTGTGCTTGTAGGGTGATACTGTGTTGTGTTTACAGATTACTGCTCCATTTTTCTCTGATTCAAAGTGTTTTTTGCAAGGTATATCTTCTGTTAAATTGTTCTGAAGTTTGTGCTTCCAGGTTTTTTTACTTTTTGTGCTGACAGGTTTTACAGTTTTATCTATCACTAGGCTAGGCTTTCAGGGCTAATTACAGGAGCACCTACGAGATACAGACTTTGGGATAGCATCTGCATTTGTTGTTGGTTGATTGTTTCTGCTCTTACCTCCTTGTTTCTTTTGTCCATGGTTCTTCTTTTTCGGCAGCGGAAGGGCCCAGCCACCCACCCTATCCCCAACCACCCCTTGCTGCACTCCTTTTATAGAGTAGCACAGTCGTGACATTTCCTGTAGCAAAGCAGGAATGAGAGGATCAGAGGGGTATCCACCAGTGACTTCACTTAAAGGGGCACAATTAATTTAACTTGTTATAAAAAGTTATGCAAAAACAAACAAACAAACTATATATTCATATATATATATACTGTATATATATATATATATAGAATACATATTTGCTTTTATTTACCTTCTAATTACTGAGACCAGGTTATAAACACGGCAGCTCAACTGGAATGGATATTACTAGTTGCAGGTACTGTGGGACACTTTTCAAAAGGACAGTTATACAGGATTTAGGAAACTGTCCTACATGCTGGACCATCAGATATCTAAGGGCTCAGCTCCAGGCAGCATGGGCAGAGATTACGTGCCTCAGATGGCGTATTCAGGAGAAAATGTATTACAAGAACCACCAGCCATTTTCCCAATGTCCAGCTGAAGTACTTAAACCTCATCAGTGTATCACTTCCACCAAACCATATAAAAACTACAAACTGGTATCTGCCTCTATTTCCAAACTCAAACAAAGGGTCAGAGGACACTGCAGAGCAGGACACTGCAGCACAGGAGCTAGTGCTACAAAACTCACCCATAATAGGGACCAAAACAAAAAAGGCAAAAAGGAAATCCAAAACACTTCTGATCATAGGAGACTCCATGATTCAGGGAGTTAATACCTACCTCCAGCCAGAGGTAACGGTCAGAAGTCTCCCAGGTACATCAGCATAGAGAGACACTGACTGCATTGCTAAAATCGTACAGAAAGCAGGAGAAAACATTGATGTCCTGGTACACATAGGAACTAATGATCTTGCCAGCCGGTCAGTTGTGGAGACCAAGGATCACCTGACCAGGCTGGGAGGCAAACTGTCATCCATTTTGCCCAGCATCTCCTTCTCTGAGGTCCTGCCAGTCTGGGATAGGGGGGCAGATGGGCAGAAGGTCAGAGAAGGGGAGATAGGGGAGTTAAACTTGTGGCTCAAGGGCTGGTGCCAGGAAAAAGGACACAAATTTGTAGGTAACTGGCAACAGTTTTGGGAGCGAAAGTTCTTTAAATTCAATGGACTACATCTGACAAAGGAGGGAGTCAATGCATTGGGGCAGAAGTTTGATGTCTTTGCAGAATATTTAAACTAGCAAATGGGGAGAGTAGTGCAGCACCCGATACATCAAATGGTAAGAGCACTCCTCCCCCCCCTGCTAGTGATCCACCAGGAGTTCAGCATGTTTGTGGTTCATTTGCATCACAATGTGAGGAAAAAGGTCTGGCTCCCCATATGATGCACAGGAAAAAAGCCGGACCTTACCCCATAACTAATGCACCGAAATCTGACCAATTGAAAATCATGTACCCAAAAGCCTGCAGTCTAGGAAATAAGATCCCAGACCTGGAGACAACAATGACAAAGGCTAAACCAGACATAGTAACCATTAACGAGACATGGTTCACCAGTAACCACACTTGGGAGACTGCCATACCCGGCTACGTACTGTTCAGAAGAGACTGAGGTGAAAAAAGGGTGGGGGGTGTTGTGGAGCAGCCCTTTATGTCAATGAAAGTATCAAAACTACATAAATTCAGAATACACATAAGGAGCCAGAAGTACTGTGGGTCACCCTGGAAACAGGAAATAGGACAGCTGTATGAACTGGGGTTGTCTATAGGCCTTCAGACCAGGGGAAGGACATAGACACATTACTGTTAGAAGATATACAAAACATGACAGCTAAAGGGGAGGTTCTGCTAACAGGAGACTTCAACATGCCAGATACAGATTGGTCAATACCAGCCAGAACACCTGCAAGAACTAGGCACATAATGGATTCCCTGCAGGGGGATGGCCTCAAACAATTGGTACAAAAACCCACAAGAGACAGGGATATCCTGGATTTAGTACTGACTAATGGGGAAAGGATCACAGATCTACAGGTAGAAGATCACCTGGGGGCCAGTGACCATCTCATGGTATGGTTCAATTTGGCCACTAGAACTAAATTATCCCATTCTAAGGGACATGTATATGGGACTCCAGATGAGCTGACTTTGATAAGATGGCCAACAGAGTTAAGTTAGCCCTGACAAGAAGAAATATAGGTGAAGGGTACAGGCAAAGTGGGCAAGCATTAAGGATGCAATACTTGAAGCAACATCCCATTGTGTAAGGGAGACACGCAAGAGAAAAAGAAGGAGGAATCCACTTTGGTTCTCAAAAACAGTAGCAGAAAAGATCAGAGTCAAAAGGTTGGCCTTCAGGAAATATAAGGGAACGCATCGGGACAAAGATAGGGAGGCATATCAAACTTCCCTAAGGGAAGCAGTGAAGGCAGTAAGGCAGGAAGAGTCCCAAACCAAGGAAACACTAGCACAAACAGTAAAAGAATGGGACAAGGCTTTCTATAGATACATTACTGAAAGGAGAACTTCCAGAGGGGGTATTGCTAAGATCAAAGGGCATAAGGGGGATTGTGTGGAGAAGGACCAAGGAAAAGCATCTGTCTTAAATATATACTTTTGTTCAGCATTTACTGAAGGGAAGGCAGGACCCACAGCTCAGCACCATGGACACAGGGCAAGAGAGGTGTGCACAAGTCCCTCCACAAAAGAAAAGGTCCTACCAGAGCTCAGTAAGTTCAGGGTGGACAAGGCAATGGGACCTGATGGCATACATCCCAGGGTACTAAAGGAGCTAAGGATGGAACTAGTAGAGCCATTAACAGAATTGTTTAGTGAGTCTCTGAGCATAAGAGAGGTCCCAGAAGACTGGAGAAGGGTTCATGTAATCCCGTTCCACAAGAGTGGCAGCAGGGAGGAGCAGGGAATCACAGACCAGTCAGTCTTACTTCAGTAGTGGGCAAGATTATGAAGGCACTCCTTAAGGAAAGGATAGTGCAATACCTGGCTCCCATAGGAGCACAGGATTAATGACAGCATGAATTTACAACAGGAAGGTCCTGTCAGACTAATCTCATAGATTTTTTTGACTGGGTAACCAGAGTGGTGGACCAAGGGGGTGCAGTTAATGTCACTTACCTTGACTTCGGTAAAGCTTTTGATATTGTTCTACATATAAGATTGATTAATAAGCTAGGTAGGCTCAGGGTGTGTCAGACATTGGTCAGCTGGGTGACAAACTGGTTGGTGGGCAGAAAACAGAGAGTGGTGGTAAATGGAATACAGTCAGAAGAGATGCAAGTCACAAGTGGGGTACCTCAGAGATCAGTTCTGGGGCCAGTCCTCTTCAGTATCTTCATCAGTGAACATTACAGATGGACTGCAGGTAAAGGTTTGTCTGTTTGAAGATAACACCAAGATCTGCAACAGAGTAGATGATCCAGAGGGGGTACGCAGAATGAGAAGAGATCTGGAAAAACTGGCAAAATGGTCTAAAGAGTGGCAACTGGGGTTTAACACAAAGAAGTGCAAGATGATGGACATAGTGAATAGAAACCCTGACGCTACCTATAGGTTGGGAGGGGAGTTGCTGGCAGCCACAAGAGAAGAAAGAGGCTTGGGCATCCTCATCACAGATGACCTGAAATCATCAAAAAAGATCACTAAAGCAGTAAGAAAGGCTAGAGAGATGTTAGCATGTATTAGGGTTATCACAAGTCATAAGAAGAAGGTAATAATCCCTCTTTACAAGACACTGGTTAGGCCCCATCTGGAGTACTGAGTGCAGTACTGGAGTCAGCACCTGCACAAGGTCATTAACAAAATGAAGGCAGTCCAGAGAAAGTCAACCAAAATGGTGCCAGGACAGCATCAGAAAACATATGAGGACAGATTAACGGAGCCTCAATATGTATACCCTAGAGCAAAGGAGGGAGAGAAGTGATATGATAGAGACATTCAAATATCTTAAGGCTATTAACAAGGTGAAAGAGTCTAACATGTTTCAATATAAGAAAACAGCAGGACAAGAGGATGCAGCATAAGCTCAACCACAAAACGCAGAACCACTCCCTGCTTGACTTGGCACTCACTTCTCACCCACACAGGATCCTAAACTCCGGCCTCCTTCCGGACTCGCTGAGTGATCACCATATGATATATATAATACGTAAAGTGTTCAAAGCCAAATCACTCCCTCTGAAAACTCTCCTTATCAGATCTTACAAATCCCTTAACCTCGATGGTCTCCTACAAGACTTGGCTAACTTGGATTGGTCCTACATAACCCGGGCCCCCTCCATGGATCACGCTTTTGACTTCTTTAAGTCAAAATTTCTTGCTGTCTGGGATAACTATGCTCCACTCAGAAAGGTTAGAGTAAGGGAAGCTCACCTGCTGTGGATCACTGCCGACCTCATGGATTACCTCCATGTCAGAGATCAGGCGTGGAAAGCCTATAAGACATCAGGGAGGCACATCGATCACCTCCACTACCGAACGCTCAGAAGTGCCTGCACCAGGCTTATCCACCAGGCTAAAGCTCACTACTTCACAACTTCCCTCCAAAAAAAATGTAAACCATCCAGCCAAGTTCTGGAGGTCTATAAAATCACTCTTCTCCCCTCCCGACCAGCCACCCACTCCTGCCCTAGATGTCGGTGGCTCTGTCATAACTGAACCACTAGCAGTTGCCACGGCCTTCAACTCAGTGTTTACTAGCAGCGGGGCCTTCAACTCAGTGTTTACTAGCAGCGGGCCCCCTCACTACTCCAATTCCCCACCTGCCACACAATATGCGAAATCTTCATCCTCACCCATGCCGACCCCTCACCCAGCCTTCTCTTTCTCTCTGGTTACCCCACCAGAAATACTCAAAGCCCTGCTTGTCCTAAATCCCTCCAAGGGTAGATGCACCACAGGTATGGACGCCAAAATGCTCTACCTTTCTGCACCTGCAATCGCCATGCCTCTAGCATCTCTTTTTAACCTCTCTTTCACCTCCGCCTCTATACCCTCTACTTGGAAGCATGCCACAGTTATCCCCCTCCTGAAAAGTGGTGACCCATCCTCCCCCAGTAACTACTGCCCAGTCTCCCTCCTACCTACTCTAGCCAAAATCCAGGAACATCTTGTCCTCTCCGAATCCACCACCTTCCTTGACTCCTCCTCCTTCTTCACCCCTTACCAATCTGGTTTTAGAAAATCCCACTCCACCGTCACATCCCTCCTCAGACTCACAGACTCCATCCTCACAGGCATGGATAATAGCCGTATCACATCTGCCATTTTCATCGACCAAACCAAGGCATTTGACACAGTCTCTCACACCCTCCTCCTGTCAAAACTCTCTAAGGCAGGCCTCTCCAGTGCAGCTACACACTGGTTTAACTCAAACCTGGGTGGCAGGTCCCAATCGGTAAAAATTGGTGCCTCCACCTCAGACCCCCTTCCTGTCTCCATTGGTGTCCCCCAAGGCTCTGTCCTCGGGCCTATCTTATTCTCTATCTTTCTAAATGACCTTCCTTCGACCTGCCTGCATGCTGACATTCACATGTACGCGGACGATACAGTCCCGTACACCTCTGGCCACTCCCCACTAGAAGTTGCATCCAAGATTCAGCTAGACTTCAGTGAAGTCCAGCACTGGTTTTGTAGAAATCAGCTTACTCTAAATGCCAAAAAAACAATCTCCGTAACTTTTGGAACAAGACAAAGACTCTCCCGCCTCCTCGCTTTCCCCATTCTCAAAACACTTGATGGAACCCATCTAGAAGTCTACACCTCTTTCAGATACTTAGGGGTCTGGCTGGACCAACACCTAGACTTCTCCACGCATATCGAAGCTACCCACAAAAAACTACATCCTAGACTGGGAGCACTATACTGTAACTGCAGTTGCATCCCTCTGCCTGCCTGCAAAGAGATCCTACAGAAAATGATCCTCCCCAATTTTGACTATGGTGACGTAGTTTATAGCTCTGCCCCTAAATCTACCCTGGCTAGACTGGATTCTCTTTTTAACTCCTTCTGCCGTTTCGCACTAGATTGTCCTCCCTCCACTCACCACTGCGACCTCTACAGTCACCTTATTCTACCCTCCCTCACCAATAGGCACCAATACCACTGCAACAGACTCACAGCCAAATTCTGGACCCAGTTACTGCCCTCCTACCTAGCCTCTACCCTAACAGCCCAAAAACCATCAGTATACTCACTCAGAAACTTTGACTCACGTCTACTACATATCCCACACATGACTACCTCTGCTGGACAGTCGGCTTTTAGAGTCCGTCTACCAAAAATATGGAACTCTCTGCCAGATGACATCTGGCTCTCCCCCTTCCCTCAGCAACAAATCTCCCTTCTAAAAGGGCAAGTCCCCATAAGCTGCTCATGTCAACTCGATGTGCACTAGCTTAACCCACGTCTTAACGGGCGTGCACAATGTGTGGCCAACTACCCAAATCTACGTTGTCCACCAAAATGCTTTAACTATTCACATCTTAGATTGTTTGATATGTGTTCTACTTAGTTACCCTATTTTTACACAGTTATCTTTCTGTTTTCTGCCTCTTCTACTAACTATTTTGTGATCATTTATTCACTGTATTTCTTAAAAGCTGTACATATTGTATGTAACTTACTGTAATTATGGCTGTTCGATAACTTCTGTATGTTTACTGTATGCACTATCCCATTCCCTCTACCCACAGGACGCATCTGGAATTGAGCAGTAGTCCTCTCAGTATGCCTTCCTGGTAAAACTTTTAAATAAATAAATTAATAAGATTAGAGGGAGGCCGATTAATGGGTAATGTTAGGAATTTGTTTTTTACATAAAGGGTGATGGATGCATGGAATGGCCTACCCCAAAAAGTGGTGGATATGAATACAGTGTAGGGCTTCAAACAGGCATGGGATAGGCATAAGGGAGCAATACAGATGAGTTTGAATAAATAGGCCATTGACAGAATAAAGGCCTATGGCACGTTCATAAGGTAGAAAAAATGGGAAGACTGGATGGCCTTGTGGTCCTTATCTGCCATCAACTTCTATGTTTCTATGTTTTATGTTTGTGTTATGCTTCCCTTTAAAAATATGCACCTTTCTGGTATGCACTTTATATGTACACCTAGCACTTTAAATATTAATTAAAATATCCATACAAGTTGCTGCAGTTTATATGGTTATAGTTGCACTTTGAAGTGATAGCACTTTTGAGAGATGATATTTGCACCCAGCAGAATATTTTCTAGCAATAGTGTGTGGTATATGCCTTTAAATGACTTTTTCATGCATGCTATTTAAGTGTGAATGTAGCTGCTGACATCTTGAAAAAGAGTCTGGTAGAGATGTGAAACATTAACGTCTTTCTAGGGGTGTGCTGCCACTGTTTGTACCCTGGGCATTTGCCCTTTTTTTATACTGTGTTTTAATATTAAAATCAGTTTGTTATAGTGTCCTAAAGCATTGACTGCTCTTCTTTTTTGGCCGTTCCTGAGCCAGCTGCTTCAGTTATTTTTGTCCCTCCCTATACAACCCAGCATACTCTATGCCTTGCTGAATGCTTTGTTGCATTAAGTGGTTTGCTTGAGGGAGTCACTTATTATGACCCTCCCCCCACCACCAATCCCTCTCCTCTGTTGTAGTGGCCAGTCTAACTACTCCATCCAGTATTCAGTGCATAGATTTCATCTTCCTAAGTGCATTACCCTGCACTTCTTTGCATTGGATCTCAACTGTCAAATCATAGACCATCCTCTAGTTCCTCTAGGTCCTTCTGGAGCTACCATACCCCCTCCTCATGCTCTGCCCTGCTGCATAGGGTTGTGTCATCAGCAAAGAGACACGATTTTCACTGAATACTTTTCTCCATGTCATTTATAAACATATTAAATAGGACTGTTCCCAGGACAGATCCCTGCAGCACTCCACTTGGGACCTCCCTATCTACTGTCTAAACTGCATTGTAAATGGTGCTGCTATTTACTTATAGGGACTAGACTGCTGCATAGAGCCAATCAGGATCCCTTGGTGGATTTTTCTGTTGGTGTCCCACCTGTAGACTTAGCCCCTGTGCCCTGCTCCTCCAATGAGGGGTTCATTGTCCTGTGCTGGTGGGCAGGGCTTCAAGTACTCTGTTTCAGGGCCACTTTCTAGTGGTCCAAACTCATAACGGTCGTAGTGTAAGGGTAACATGGAGTCTGCCTGAAGTCAGCTGTGAGGCAGCCATTTAGCCATCCATGCTACTCCTCTGGGCATCTGCTGATTATATCTCTCTTACCGTCTGGGCCTGCTAATTCTGCAAGTGTTGTTTTCTGTTAGATATTACTCTGCCTCTCATATTCAGCTCTTGTGAGCCATGCATCTGTTTTATTGTCTATTGTAGTAGGTAATTGTTTCAAGGAACACTTTCTATATTGTATTTAGACTTTTATTTGCTCCTTTTGATGCTTTCCAAGGACTCCATTGATTGGATTCCTTATTTCACTGTGTATTGAATTGTGAGCAGTTTTTTTTTTTCAAATCTTTCTGCCACGCTATCAGGTTTTACCCATTTTTATGTTTTCTTGCACGTGCGCAAGAAAAGTTTTGTTTTGCTTCAGAGAATGACATTTCAGAGGTGTGTCAAGGACTAGCCCAATGCAGAGCAATCTACATTGGGCTGGTCCCTGACAGACCAAAGATTGCTCAAGCTAAGTATGATGGTGGTCTCAGTTTCATGGATGGAAACTTTGTGTACTTGAAAGGACTGAAGCTCTCCAATGAGAGAGAGTGTCAATACTTTCATGTGCATAAAGCTGGCTGTCAAGCATGCTGAGCAGCTTCACGTTCAAGGCTACAACACAGGACTATGGAACAGCAAGTTACTCTCACATATTCAGATTCTTTCACAAAGTGATTATTACTAGAAGTGTGTGTGCCGAGGCAGTGCTGGGGAAACTCATGGCGGGGAGACTTTGTGCACTGGGATGTCTCTGGATAGTCCCGTTCAGTCAGTTTCTTGGGTAGAGAGCCCACGTGTTCTACAAGGTCTATAGCTGCACAGTTCTATAAGGTACTGCTGCCTGCTTACAATTACTACTGTTGATTATATGCACTCTGTTACTGCTCCACTATGCTGATCTGTAGCACACTCTACCCTATTCCCCAGTGCAGATGGACTGTGAGGTCAGCTTGTGTCTACTGACACCCTGACAGTGTGCACACTTCCCCCCCCCAGCTACTACTCCCTCCTAGTACCAATCCAATTAGTACTCAGTGTACTTTAAAGGGACACTGTCAGCTTCAGATGCTACTGTAATTGTATTATGTCTGCACTTAATACACATAGAGGAAGCACTGTCATTAAGGAAAGCAGTGATGGCATTAGATTTTCATATAACATCAAGAATCTGTGTTATTCTTGCTAAAACTCTTATGATCATTCCATTTATAAAATGAGTGCCATAACACATTTTATTTTGTTTTTAAAAGCTGAAGACAGGCATTAGTGTTAGCTCTAATGGGCATACCCAGAGTCAGGGCTTCAGCTTTTATCAGGGCATCAGCTTTTAAAAACAAAATAAAATGTGTTATGGCACTCATTTTTTGAGAGGAATGGATCAGTGGTGTGCAAGGTAGGAGCTGTATAATTTCACTACTATGTGACCCTAAATGACAAACTCATTCATGAACTGGAGTTTGATTCTGATTGCTAAACCCATACATTTTACAACCATATTCTACAAGGTAACCCATTACTTCTGTAGTGATCCAGGGCACTGCTGAGTAGGAGAAGTAAATAAGAGCAAGAAGTGAGCTCCAAGATACAAGGTGTGCTGACACACTTATGATGCTTTCATCAGAGGAACCAGCTTTCAGTACAGGCAGCAAGAACTGATTTGCACAAGTAAGATCAGTATCACTGCTGGCAGACAGTGGGCGATTAAAACATAAATACATAGAAAGTAGCACTGTGTTAAAGTTTACTTTGAATATTCCATCAGTTCATAGAAAAAAATTATTGACCCTTATACATCTGCTGTAATGTGATCATTGTGGGTATGCAGGTTAAGTGCTGCAATTGTTGATTCACATGTAAAAACAGCTTTCTGGCTATTCCAGACACCTGCCTATAATGGACAAAATGGATATACACACAGTAGTGCATTATAAGCAGGTTGCACTGTACATGGTATTCAGTTGTTTATTAATCTGTTGTTCCACATTTTATGAAAATTGACAAAATATGTACCCTCATTATGCCCACCTGGTCTTGTGGTATTTAAAATTGAGATCCACTGTGTCTTGTTTTTAGGAGTAAGTTGGTTCTGTCTCCACATCAAATTTTTAATGGTATCCATTACAAGCTACAAAAAATAGCTGCTGTACCTTGTTTTGCCATTATAATCCCCATCACAGTTGGAATCCAGGGTAGTGTCAAATCTTCTGTTATTATAGTTCTTATGTGTTCCTGGATGCATCCTTTGAGGGGCCTGATGGATCTTCCAATGTGTAATTTTTGATATGGACAACGAATTAAAGGGGAACATTCATGAACCTTGCCTATCGTAGTTTGAAAGTTCATGAAAAGCCAGCCCAGTGGCATTGAGGGCTGAGGTGCTGGATACCATACCTCATGCTACATCAGCAACATGGGTTTGGGTATGATCTTGGTTCATCAGGGAGCCGGTGTTTGGGGGGAAGGATGGAGCGAGATCAAGCAGTCACTAAGTAGCTCTTCCCTCCCAGGAGTGGTTGCCCACACCACCTGTAGTTCTGCTCCCACTGGGTGGAGGTCCGGTGGGAAGCATAGGTGGTGGGGGCAGCAGCGGTAGCAAGGAGTGGGGTGGAAGTGGCTGAGCCATTGTCCGGCATGCATGTGTGCCTCCACACACACATACATACATGTCTGCTGGGGTCCCAGGTCCAGGAAAAATGGGGTGTAAAACCAAAAAATGTATATAGAAGAAAGTTCATGAAAAGCATGTTTAAATAGAAACACAGAAACATAGAATCTGATGGCAGATAAGGACCGCTTGGCCCACCTAGTCTGCCCATTTCCCATCTAACGGATAAGTTGCAGATCCTAGTTAACTAACAGCCTACTTCCTCCTAACCCCATTAGAATTGCCTTATGTCTGTCCCAAGCATTCTTGAATTCGCCCACTGTTTTTGACTCTATGACCTCCCCAGGAAGGCTGTTCCATGTATCCACAACCCTCTCTGTGAAGAAATACTTCCTCACATTACCTCTGAGCTGTCCCCTCTCTAGCTTCAAATTTTGCCCCCTTGTTTTTGCACATCTCTTTTTCTGAAAGATGCTACCCTCTTGAACTGTGTTGATTCCTTTGAGGTATTTGAAAGTTTCTATTATGTCTCCCCTCTCCCTCCTTTCCTCGAGGCTATACATATTTAGTTCCTTTAGTCTTTCTTTATACATCTTCTGATGCAGACCGTACATCATTTTGATTGCTCTCCTCTGGACAGCCTCCATCCTGTCTATATCTTTGCAGAGATGGGGTCTCCAGAACTGTACATAGTACTCCAGGTGTGGTCTTACCAACTGTCTATACAGAGGGCCAACAACTTCCTGTTTTCTACCGGTGATGCCTCTCCCTATGCATCCCAGTATCCCCCCAGCCCTCCTTACTGCCTTCTCACATTGCTGGCCCACCTTTAGGTCATCTGATATGACTACCCCCAGGTCCCTTTCCATTTTTGTTGTTATCAGTATCTCACCCTCCATTGTGTACTCTTCCCATGGGTTTTTGTTTCCCAGGTGCATTACTTTGCACTTCTTTGCATTGAGTCTAAGCTGCCATACATTTGACCATTCCTCCAACCTTGCCAAGTCCCTTTTCATCCTTTCCACCCAACCTTGTATATCAACCCTGTTGCAGATCTTTGTGTCATCTGCAAAGAGACATACTTTCCCTTCCAGTCCCTCTGCAATGTCACTTATAAAGACATTAAAAAGGACTGGCCCCAGTAAATTAGCTTTTGGGCTTACCTGTAACTAGAAGCAATCCAGGTGCCGATGATTGTGTCAGCCCCATATAGATACTGTCCACCATTTTTATGTTTCCTTGCATGTGCACAAGAAAGATTTAGCTTTCCTTTAGAGAATGGTATTTCAGAACTGTTTGAGAGATTGAACAAGTGGGGGGTACAAGGAGGATGTCTTTCAAAAAGCATTGTGTTAAGTGAATGCATTAGACAGAGATTTTCTTTTGCAGTATAAGGAAGAGAGGGAGGAGACAGATGTGATCAGTTTTGTCTCTACATACTGTCCAGAGTCCATGGATGTAAGATCCATAGTATAAAAAACATTGGCACCTTTTGGAAACTGATAGGGATCTTGTGGGTGTCACTGAGAGAGGTCCCCTAATTTCCTTTAGGAGAGGGAAAATTTTGAGGGACCTTTAAGTGCCCAATGAATTCCATGGGCAAGCTAAAAAGGCAGCTGGCTGACAAATAAACCAAATGGTTTTATGCAGTACAGTGAAATGCCTTCAGAAATCCAAGCGCTAGGGGCATAAAGGAACTACAGATTCAACATTTCATTACTTGCACAACAACATGTGTGATTTATGCAATCTGGTGCACATGTGGTCGGGTGTATATTGGGCATACTAAAAAGAAAACTAAAAGAGAGATTGCAAGAACATTTCAGGGCTATAAGAAGGAATGATTTGTTACATCCTATAGCAAAGCATTTAACTTTTGTCTGAGGTAATCTTGTACATAGAATTAATTACATGGGACTTGATCATTCACCTTTTAGGATTGGGGACGATCAAGGAGCAATAGTCAATCAGATAAAATCACGCTGGATTTTTAGTTTAAAAACCTTAAAACCAGTAGGTTTTAACTATGTTATGGACTGGAAGTCATTTTGAGTTAAAATATACTTATGCTGGTAGTCTGACTTAAGATTTCAGAAGAATTTTTTCAAAGAAGGGGATTTATATTTTTTATGATGCAGTGTTGGTTGATTGCATTGCGTTCTCCTCCACAGCAGCTGGCAAGACATTGCATTGTATATTTAATAATGTGCAAAATATAGTGAGGTTATCAAATGATAATAAGAATAAAGATTATTTTGTATTTTGTGGAACACATTGGGTTTGATGTGACTGGGTGCTCCCGTGTCAGCTGCACAGATAGGTAACAATAAATAAGGTAATTTCCCTGTTAAATTGATTTTGCTCTTGCCTGAGTAGTATAGAGCTGACTGAGCCATGTCACATTTGTACATCCCTTGTCATATACAGAATAGCACTTTAGTACATTATTATCGTATTGCACTTCAGGATGCAGTCTTTTGAAGAAATAAAAATATATAAAAAGTTACAGCATAATCATGAAATTGTTGCATAAGAAGATGACACTATGTTATTTAATTAATTGTGTTCTAATTATATGTGTGTTTGCACTTAAAAATTGGAGCTTGCAATGACATGCCACACCCCTGATGAAGAGGTTGTTAGGACCTCAAGGCACTGGGCTGTACTGTAACCTTGGTATGTGGAACCACATTATGTTTTAAAAACTTTCTGTGAAATTACACCGGTTTCTTTTTTGAAATAACTTTTTATGATGCATTTACCTGGAGTGCTGTTATTCATTATTTCCTCTTTTTCCTATGTGTCATGGGCATAGCCCAATGCACAGCAATCTACATTGGGCTCATCTGTGACAGACCACTGACCACCCAAGCTAAGTATGACGGTGGTCACAGTTTCATGAGTGGAACTTTGTGTACTTAGAAGGATTTGTGCTCTCCAATGAGAGAGTGCTTCAGTACTTTTATTTGCCTAAAGCCAGCTGGCAAGCAGCTGAGCAGCTTTATGTTCAAGGCTACAGTGCACATGCCTTATATTTCAATCTCTGCAATGATGTTAGTGTTGTTGGTGCCCCTTGGTGAAGGTCCCCTCAACCTACTGCATTGCTTCAGGACTACGGCATGCTGCAAGGGAAGCCACTTTCAGTCCAGAGCGTGCCAAAAATCAATCACATGAAATGGCAGTGCAGGGCAAACACCTTCACATGGCAACATTTATCAGTTTCCTTTCACCTAGTATAATGACACTACGGTACTATACTGTACATGAAATGCAGTGGACAGTTTCTGATCAGCTGATGGGTGAAGGGGGGTGGAATACTGCAGGACAAGCATAAACTTATTCAAAAGTTGGCACATTCTCGGGCAACTACAGAACCAGGGAAGCTATACCTGAACTTGGAGTTATGTTGCCAGAGCCTGATTAAGGTAACTTGGGGCCCCCTTACTGCACCCAGTGCCCCTTTGCCATGACCACACCCCTTGACCATTGCAAAACACTTACTGAGACTTGAAAAATAATGTTTTACTGTCCTTAAAAAGTGGAATACTCTGGGCATCACCATGCAAGGAAACATTTGACATTGACAAATGCTTGTTGATTTTGTACTTTCCTCCTACTTGATGTTTCTTATTTTTCTCCTATAGCTTAATTCTATTTCTTATTTTTCTCCTATAGCTTAATTCTATCACCCTGTTTTTCTCATTTTTGTTTAAATTGTGTTTTAGGCCTACATTCTTGTTTTAAATTATTGTCCCTCATTTAGCTGTTTTCCTTGATGATCTCTGCTGTTGCTCTTTTAATAACCATTCCTCCTCCCTCCATGCTGTTATGATGTAAATCTGCTGCAATCAAGGGCTTCAGCTGTGGCCTGCTAATTCTGCAAGTGTTGTTTTCTGTTAGAAATTACTTTCTCTTTTGTATTCAGTTCTTGTGAGCCATACATCTGTTTTATTGTCTAGAGTATTGTATTAGGTAATTATTTCAATGAACTGTTTCTATACTGTGTTTAGACTGTTAATTGTAGCTTTCAGTTGTTCTGTTTCATTTCTTTCCAAGGACTCCATTGTTGGGTTCCTTATTTCACTGTGTATTGAATTGTGAGCAGTGTTTTTCCATTTATATATTGCTTGTGGTACTTTAATTGGCACATCCTTCAGCCACACTATCAGGCTTTACTGGTTTTTGATTTTGTCTGCTCTCCTACTAGATGTTTCTCATTTTTCCTGTGCACAAAAGCTCGAAGTTTAGGCAACAAGACTGAAGATCTAGTGGCCACCATGGCAGAAGCAGACCTGGGTATGGTTTTAATTACCGAGTCCTTGTGCATTGAAAACCAGGACTTGGATGTGGCCATACCATGGTATACTCTGTTCAGCAAAGACAAGGTAGGTAAAAAGGGGGAGGGGTGACTGTTTATGTTAGGGACAAAATAAACGCTTTAAAAATACAGGGAGAGCATGGAGGAGCTTAGGTATTGTGGATCACCCTGGAAACACATAAGAGGGTCACTATTCACATAGAAGTGATATACAGACCTCCAGCACAGGAAGGAGAGTTGAATAAGGACATGATGGAAGCCATTCAAAGGAAAGCACACAAGGAGGAGGTGTTGCTAGTGGGGGACTTCAATCTACCAGACATGGATTGGAGCCTACCAGTTGCAGCAACAGTCAGAAGTTGGGACATCCTGAACTCCCTGCCAGGGGCGTTCCTCAGGTAACAAGTTAAGAAGCCCATTTGTGAGCAGTGATACTGGACCTGGTACTGGCAAATGGGGACAGTGTTGCTGACGTCATGGTTGGTGACAACCTGGGGTCCAGTGATCACCATATGGGACCATAGGACTGGACCAGAACTGAGCCACACTAAGATGAGGGTCATTGACTTCAGGAGGGTGGATTTCAGGAAAATAGAAGAATGCCTCTGGACACCCTGGCAGGGATGTGGAATCGGGGGGGGGGGTCGAGAAACCATAGGCAAAAATGAAAGAGGGCATTGAAAAAGCAGCAGATCTGTTGGTCAGCCAGGTTAACAAGGGCCAGAGGAAAAAAGAGATTGCAATGGTTTCTCTCAAGATAAAGCAGAAAAAGTAAAGAGCAAAAAAACTAGCACTTAGAAAGTACAAAAAGACAGAAGGAGAAGGACAGGGAAAATTTCCAGGAGAAACAAAGGGAGGCTGGGAAGGCAGTTAGACATGCAAGTGCACAGAGGAGAATATTGCCCAATCAGTAAAAGAAGGGAATAAAACTTTCTTTAGATATATAAGCTAGAAGAGGAAGACCAAAGGGGAAATAGTAAGGATAAAAGGGGAAGAATGGGGTTTTGAGGAGGAGGACCAAAAGAAGGAAGGGAAGACATATTGAACAAACACTTTTATTCAGTATTTACAGAAGAAGGGGTAGGTGATGGGCCAAAGATAAGGGACAGTGGCATACAGTTAATGGTAGGGAGGTGGACACCAGTCCTTTTACAGAGGAGAACGTCCTCAAGGTACTAGCACAATTAAAAGTAGACAAGACAATGGGACCTGATGGGATGCACCCCCAGGACACGGACGGAGCTGGCTGCACCTCTGATAGCTCCGTTCAACTTATCATTAGACACAGGGGAGGTTCTGAGGGACTGGAGGGGGCAGACATTGTCCCACTTCACAAAAGTGGGAACAGGGAGGAGGCAGGAAACTACAGACCTGTCAGCCTGACTGTGGTAGTGAGCAAAGTAATGGAAACACTACGGAAGAAAAGAATAGTAGAATACCTTGTAACCAGGGGATTACAGGATCCAAGACAATATGGTTTCGTGGAGGGAGGTCTTGCCAGACAAACCTGATTGAGTTCTTTGACTGGGTGACCAGGGTACTGGATCCGGGAAGAATGGTAGAGGTGGCCTACCTGGATTTCAGTAAGGCCATCAACACCGTTCCACATAGAACACTGGTGAACAAGTTGGCCTGTCTGGGAGTGGGTCAAAAAGTTATAAACTGGGTAAAAAGCTGGTTAAGTTACAGGAGTCAGAGGGTGGTGGTAAATGGCATCCACTCTGGAGAAGGTGAGGTGAGAAGTAAAGTGCCTTAGGGCTCAGTACTAGACCTGGTCCTCTTCAATGTCTTTTTTAATGACATTGCTGAAGGCCTAGAAGGAAAAATATGTCTGTTCATGGATGACACAGAAATCTGCAACAGAGAAGACACTCTGGTGGGGGGGTGAGGGATGATTTGAAAAAGCTGGAAGAATGGTAAAGGGTTTGGCAGCTGGGTTTCAATGCAAAAAAGTGCAAAATCATGCACTTGGGGCACAGAAACCTGGGGGCTGTATACCAATCGAGAGGGTTAGTACTGGCAACCACTAAACAGGAAAGGGACCTGGGGATAATCATTTCTGATGACATCAAGGTAGCCAAGCAGTGTGATAAGGCAGTGGGGAAAGCTAGCAAGATGCTTAGATGCACAGGGAAGGGTATCACCAGTAGGTCAAAGGAAGTAATATTACCCCTGTACAGATCAATAGTGAGACCCCACCTCAAGTACTGTGTCCAGTTCTGGATGCCCCACCTCTAGAAGAATGAAATGTATACAACAGGGGGTGGCTCACAATGTAGGCCAGTGTCAACAGAAACAATGCAAATGTACTTATAGAAGGAGTTGGCACTCAATAACTTCCCAAAAGGATCCACAATGATGAAAAGAGATGAAAGTTTCAGCAGATGTGAAGCAAAACATACCATTTATTAAATCCAAAAGGACCAATAAAACACACAGGATGCCACCACAATGGATGGCTGACCCCTCCCAGTAAAGTCTCACTCTGAGACCCATAGTCCGCATTCAAATATCTTTGTGCTGAAGGGTGCTTTCTCAAGACTGGTGCCAGATTTTTAATCCTTTTGAGAAGTTACCAAGTGCTAACTCCTTCTGTAAGTACCTCTAGAAGGACATTGATAAGGTGGAGTGGGTACAAAAGAAGGCTACCAAAATGGTGCAGGGCCTGCATCAAAAGCTCTATGAGAAGAAACTCAAGGAACTGAATATGTACTCTCTGGGGGGAGGAGGGAAAGGGGGGATATTACAGAAATATTCAAATACTACCTACCTAACAGGTATTAATAAGGTATTAGAAGGTAGCATTTTCCATAGAAAAAAAGTTTGAGGACAAGGGGTGAGAATATTGAGTTTGAGGGGGTGATAGAGAGTCAGAGGGAAATGTGAGGAAATACTTCTTCACAGAGTGGGTGGTAGATGCCTGGAACAGTCAGTGGAGGTGGTGGGTACCAAAATGGTGATGGGATTCAAGCATGCATGGGACAGATACAAGGGAACCTTGGTAATAAGGCAAGGGGAGAGACCACCGGAGAATGAGTAGGATCTGCGGTGACACAGTAGGCAGGGAAAACTGGGCAGACTAGATGGGCCAAGAGGTCCTTATCTGCGGACAACTTCTGTGTTTCTAAGTTTCTATGTTTCTCATATAGTTTAATTCTATCCACTTGTTTTTTTCTCCCTCTTTTTTGTTTAAATTGTGTTTAGGTTTACATACTTGTTTTAAATTATTGTCCCTCATTTGGCTGTTTTCCTTTGTGATCTCAGCTGACACTCCTTGAGTAACTATTCCTCTCCTCCCCAACTATTTTAGTATGCAAATCTGATGCAGTCAAGGACTTCAGCTGATTCCATTATGATTGTGCTTTTTGAAATGTAAGGTTAATTTCTTTTTTCCCTGTATTCCACTAATTTATTTTCTACATCCCTTTATTTCATTGTCTGCAATGCCTATCTTTTCATCTCCATATCTGTTTCATTTCTTCCTCTACTTTTCTGTCTCTCTCCTATTTACTTGTTACATGTTTGTATAAATTTGTTTTTATACTTTTTCCACTATGCTGTTAACTTCTCTGGTGTTTCTTACTCTCTTATCTTCTTTCATCTGTTTTCCATTCTTCTGTCTTCTTCTCCTCACCCTACTTTAGACATTTCCCCTCCTCATCCCCTACTCACCCCTTTCTCTCTTCCCTCCATTTCCCCTGGCATCCTTGGTGCTAAACTCTTCCTGCTTCTTTTTTTGTAAACTTATTTTATTGAATAGCTTCAAACTTGCATAAACATTTACAACACAATAGAACAAAATGTACGTGGGGGGTATGTGATACATATATGTTGTACGTAGTTCAGAGACCCATGTGCATTACCTACAGCAGTTTACAACGAAGCATTAAGTTAATGTTCAATAGCTAACAACACAAATCTTTTAATTTTTAATTTTCAAGTCAATGGGATCCTGCCAAGAGCTACTTGTTTCCCCTGGAGATCACCCCACATACAGTAGTTTGCACCACCGGACAAGTCAGAGTATGTAGGTAGTCCATCCTCAGACACATGGAGTCGAGAGCCTACTACTTATATATTAACAGCCTAGATTGTATCATACATTGATTACCCCTTGTTATAAGACTTCCAATAAAGGCCTCCAAGTTATGTCAAATAAAGTTTCCTGCCCATGTGCTGTTAGCTGATATCTTTCTATTTTCATATTGAGTAACAGGTTATTTAGCCAATGGGCTGCACTAGGTGGGGTATCACTAACCCAGTGTTGTGCAATAGCTTTCCTTGCAATGTTCCGCAGCCTGTACTCCCCTGACTTCCCAGGTGGTTTGGGTTCAGATCCTAGTATGCGTTCCAGAGGTGAGTTTGGTAAGAGAGTTTTCAGGATTTTTTGCATTTGATCGTGTATGTTGTGCCAGAAGGTTGCCACTTTAGGGCACAGCAAGGTCATGTACACAGTCACTCAGCTCCACGTGGCACCTAGGGCTCAATGGGGATCTGTCACAGTTGAATCTATGCAGTTTTAAGGGCAATAGATAGGCTGTGTACAGAAAGTATAATTGTATTCTGCACAATTTATTGGATCTGGAGCAGTCATGAACATGGCGGTTCACAGCTTTCCATGTTCATTATCCATGAAAATATCTAGATCCTGCTCCCAGTTCACTTTCGCCTTGATTTACAGGAGTATGGATAGCACCTAGGAACAGCCGGTAAAGGCTGGTTAAAACTGATGTGTCAGGGTGTGGACTGCAGAGAATGACTTATATTGCTGATAGCAGGGGATCCACATTAGCCTGGTATTGTTTGATCTGTAAATAGACCATATTGCTGTTTAAGTTCCATAAAAGATTTAAGGAAGCTCCCGTAATAAAGATCTCCCACACACTTCACCCCAGCCTTCCTGCAACATAGAAGTGCCTGATAAATAAACACATTATAGCCTTTTTGATCAGTAAAGCTAGTGTGCAGTGCTGCATTTAGAGGCATTCCCCTGTCATGGCTAATACATTGATGCGCACCTCTCCATATTCGACCAACTGGAGGGTGAATGGGTTGGGTATTGTAGGAGGTGTTTGTTTGTTAAGGAAAGAGGAGATGAGGCCCTATAGCAAGTCCACTTGTCAAAGATTCCTCCTCCATGTGCCTCCAGGCAAGGATGGATTGCATAGCAATAGCCTGGAGAAATGCCAATTGTGCTGCCCAGTAATATTATTTGAAGCAGCAAAGTGCCAGTCCTCCATTCTTCAAAGGTATTTGCAATACACTTCTTTTGATTCTGGCAGACTCCCGCCCCCCCCCAGATAAATCTATGCAGAATGATATTAAGTTTTTTTTGTTTCCAGGCTTGCTCGGTTTTTGTCTGTCCCCATGCCCATCCCCAAGACTTACTCTGCTGTCACTGGCATTCTACCTGGATTGCTCAACAGGGCAGGGCTGTTGTGGGAGCCACCCTGCAACTCCCCGAATGGTGCCACAGAGTTAGTAAGGTGGCAGAGTGGCTTGGCCACCTGCACAGGTTTTTTTGTGGGGTTGGATATTATCCTGCCACAGTCGGAGGTTTTCCTGCAGTTTTTGGGAGGTGTGACATGCAGTGACATAAAGGCGCAAGCATCCATGTCTGGTATACCTCCCAGAACCTATCAGCATGGGGCTGTGATGTCCCTGGCCTTTGCCTGAGATTGATCAAGCACCGAGTGTTACCCCTGCCCCGGAGGAAGAAAGCAGTCCATCGGACGCTTGGTCCTCCTACCCTTGGTTGACTCCCAATGCCCTGAGATCTCTCCTGATCCTGGTTTTCCTTCATTGTGGCAGGTGAGGCATGGTGCCTCAGCCCTCTGCAGCACCAGGTTGCCTTGCTATTAAGTTGTTTAAAAAAGAGCTCTGGTACCTTAGCAAGCACATTTTAAAATAAATACATGCATTTAGGGAGGATATTCATTTTGATAGTATTGATTCCTCTTATGAGACTTATAGACAGCCCTTCCTATCTCTCACAATCCCTTCATACATTATCTAACAGGAAGGGATATTTTTCTCTGTATAGGTGGGCTACTTTATTATGGTTGTGAATGCCCAAGTATTTTAGGGAATTTACTATTTTTGGCTGCAATGAGAAGTTAGACATCAGATTGGAGTCTGGCCTATCCAAAGGTAGCAGTTCACTTTTTGTCCAGTTAATTTTATGACTGGCAGTCCTCCCGTACTCTGCCAGTATGTCTTGCAGAGCAAGCAAACACTGTTGTGTGTTTTTTAAGTATACCAGTAGGTCATCTGCAAACAGGTCCTCCTTGTATGATGAGCCCCCTACCTGTAGGCCCTCGAGCCATTGATCATGCCTTAATACATCTGCCAAGGGCTCTAGCGCCATTACATACAGGAGTGGAGATAGAGGACAGCTCTGTTGCATACCTGTTGTTAGCTGAAAAGCCTTCGCGAGCTAACCATTGACCAAAACTTGGGCTGATGGTTGATTGACCCATTGAAGCATGTTGTCTCTGATTCCAAAGCTCCTCAAGGCCTCAGAAATATACCCCCACTCCACATGGTTGAAGATCTTTTCAGTGTCTAAGCTTAGGATTGCAGCCCTTTCCCTCATACTTCTCCTGGCCCAGCACCAGACCACACTGAATGTCTTTCTGACATTATGTTTACATTGTCTACCTTTTACAAAACCTTCTTATTCCTTATGAATTATTTTGGGAAAAACTATCTCTCTAACCAGCTTGCCAGAATATGGGCCACAATTTTGTAGCTGGATGTTAATAGTGAGACTGGCCTATAGGAGGAGCACTGTTGGGGATCCTTCCATGATTTACGGAGACCAACGGTGGTAGCTGACCGCATGGAGGGGTTAATGCTCCAGTCACCAGACATTCGTCAGTCATGGCTAAGAGAAACATAGGAAACATAGACTTTGATGGCAGATAAGGACCGCTTGGCCCACCTAGTCTGCCCATTTCCCTACCTACTGGATAAGCTGCAGATCCTAGTTAACCAATAGCCTATTTCTTCGTACCCCCCACAAGAATTACCTTATGTCTGTCCCATGCATTCTTGAATTCTCCCACAGTTTTAGACCCCACAGCCTCCTCAGGAAGGTGGTTCCATGCATCCACCACCCTCTCTGTGAAAACATATTTCTTAACATTGCCCCTGAGCCGTCCCCCTGCTATCTTCAAACTGTGTCCCCTTGTTCTTGCACATCTCTTTTTCTGAAAGATTCTGCCCTTTTGGACTTTGTTGATTCCACTGAGGTACTTAAAATTTCTATCATGTCCCCCCTCTTCCTCCTTTCCTCAAGGGTATACATATTAAGCTCCTTTAGTCTCTCCTCAAGGGGCTCTTGTAGATTATCCTGAAAACATTTGAAGAAGTCTATAGGGAAGCCATCTGGGTCAGGGGCCTTCTCCCTTGAGATGCATAATGGCCTTTCCAACCTCATCTCCCTGTATTGCTGCA
This sequence comes from Neoceratodus forsteri, assembly GCA_016271365.2. Classification (NCBI taxonomy): domain Eukaryota; kingdom Metazoa; phylum Chordata; order Ceratodontiformes; family Ceratodontidae; genus Neoceratodus; species Neoceratodus forsteri. The sequence goes on along the minus strand of CM028130.1, from coordinate 1,109,419,661 downwards.
TTAAGAATCATCTACTATCTATGTCTATAGTGGGGAGGGCTGCTCTACCTAAAAAGTCTTTGATTTGGTGTCTGTGGAGGAGGTTTCAGTAGTAGACAGTGCTTTATGGTACACTCTGAAGCGTTCTCCTATCTCTGAGTCTGTGAGTGCCTCTTCCCCCAGTATATTTTTGATCTTAGCTACATTTTTGTCCCCCTCTCTACTTTGTAATTGCCAGGCTAGCCCCTTCCCCCAAGAGTCGCCTTCAAAATAATTGTCAGGTTGGGTTACAAGCAGTACCTGCTTGATCGTGGCACTATGGGCTATATTAATATTCCAGCTTTAAGCACTGAAGGGTACCTTTCTGAGATAGGATGTGCCATATATCGGGCCTTCTCTGCCTTGAAGATCTGGTTTTCAAAGTCAAGTAACTGTTTATCAATTTTTATTTTTTTATGTGCTGCAAATAAAATAATAACTCCCCTGAGGACGGCCTTCAGGGCATCACATCTCATAGCTGCAGAGGTTTGTCCAGGTGGATTATTGGTGAGACAATCCACTATAGTATCTGCTCTTCTACAATGAACTGAAAATCTTATTTTTTTAAATAGAGTAGGATTCAATCTCCAGCCCCTGTGAGTACTAGGGGAACCCATCCTGGCCAGAGAAAGGCACATGGGGAAGTGGTCTGTGATAGCCATGTCGGCATGCGTAACAGATCTGACAGCTGGGAGCAGTCCTTGACAGGTAAGGGCAAGGTCTAGATGGGTATAATTTTTCACAGAGTGGGAATAATGGGTATACTCCCTATCTGTAGGGTTAAGGTACCTCCATGTATCTACAAGTCTATTAGCCTGCATTATGTGACTTAAAGCTTGAGCACTCTTAGATCTTGGCCCCCACCCTCACCCTTAAAGTACGATCCATAATATTATCTAACATACTGTTGAAATCTCAAAATAATATCCAGGGCCTTTCCATACCAGACATTTCCATCAAGAGTCTGTTGAAGAAGTCAGCTGAGTGAAGGTTTGGACTGTAGGTAGATTTAACTGTTATTTTTGAATTGAATTTAGCTGTATTTGTAGCAGTACATAATGGCCTCCTGACTTATCTAGGCAGGCCTGTGTAATGGTTCCCTGGAACTGAGGTCTAAGCCATATGGCTGCTTCCTTCACCTTCAAGGTAAAATATGAGCAATACCATTATGCTCCCCAATTTTTAGCAATATGATTTCCCTCCCTGGTTGTCATGTGGGTTTCCTGGAGATAGAGGATATCTGAATGGAAACCTTTAACCTTCACCAAGACCTTCTTCCTCTTGGTGTGTATTTTTAACCCATTGACATTCCGTGAGTATACTGATATATTATCATCCAGTATCCCCTCTGTAGACTATACCAGTGCATACCATTGCATCATGAACCAGCAAGCAGAAGCTAAGTTTTGTAGCATGTATTAACAAACAAGAACCAGAACAGGAACAATATAACCCCAACATTGGAAGTCCCTTACCCCTCCTGCCCCGGTCTCTCAGTGAGGGGTTCCATACCAGACAAAATTGAGTACAACATGAAATGTATACCCCAAAGAAAAGCCATCCCCCCAACCCCAAGCCCATAAAAATTCCATTAGTCCTGTGGTGGGTGGTCCCATCCTAGATAAGACTAACATCTGCAAAAAAAAAAAAAAAAAAAATATGGTAACGTCCTTTGTCTGTCCCCCCCCCGCATAAACCATATGTATCTTCTCCTGCAGTTGATCAATGGTTAACTGTCTTGTCAGATAAGCACCTAAACACTTGTATGCTATAATAGAAACAATATCATCTGGTAATGGTGTACCATCTTGCAGCCATATGCCCTCCAACCTGAGAGAGGTGTGTGTGTGGGGGGGCAATGGATTGAATAAAGCTCTGATTTTATATACTGCAGCAACTGACAAGTTTAGGCAGCAGAAACCTTGAATATCTGCACTTTGTAATTATTTATGGACTTTTCCAGTACTACAGACTGTAGATGGATATGAGCGCTAATGTACTGTGGAGCCTGGAGACAAGTTCATCCCGTTCTGAGAGAGTGCTTCAGCTCATATGGTTAGTCCCCATTTAGTTAGTTAGTTAGTTAACATTTTGATAATCAGGAAAGGCATGCCGAGCCGTGGCTCATTTCCAGGTGTGACTCAAGGGACGAGGGAAGGGAACAACAGACATTGTAAAAACTTACAATCACAGGCACAGTCGATGCTTTGCAGAGCAAAAATATACATAGGCCCAGATATTCAAACTGCGTCCAAAATGTGCACAATAGCAGGAGCAAGCACAAGTCCATTGCACACATGCGTAATAGACGCAATATTCAAATATGGAGCAAGGCAAATTGTGCAACCAGCCAACATCTGAATATCACACAACCTGCACCATAGCACAACCAGGAAGGGGAAGCTGGGCAGATATGATGCGCTATAGCGCAACAAGACCAGCCCAGCTGAGCAGTCCAGAGGCACCATAGTGCAAGCAGAGAGCCCCCCAGCAGCAGATCAATGGAACTGCACAACCAGGAAGGTAGGCAGGGGCCCACCACCCATGCCACAGATGGGCACAGGAACACACTGTAGAACTAACAATGCACCCCCACACCCCAAGCACAGCATAAGTGGGGAAGGGACGGAATATCCACCGGCCCATGGGGACAAGCCAACAAAGTACAGCCGGGCCATGTTGCCCCAGCACACCCACTGGCAAGCTGAAACTGCCACACAAAGGGGGCGGACAACCCCAGTGCACATCAGCCCCCCCTTGTGCACAGCACACCCTGCACTGTGACCCCAAGACACCACCCATGAGCAGTGACTGTCACTGCAGGAATCCCCATGCATCCCCCCCCCATCACACTGCAACCTCATGTACCACAGAACCATACAAGCCAGACCCACTATGAGCACCCAGCAGTGGGTGGCAGCACACGGCAAGACCAACTGAAAACCACTCCCACACCAGAGGCACCTCCCCACACACACATACACACATACCCAAGACAATACCACCCCAGATGCCATGCACACCACTGCAACTGAGCACCTATAGCCAGCTGCAAATCAGAGACCACCACAGTATTCATAACAAAATATATATTTCTTATTAATATATGAACAAAAACAATACAAACAACCAGAACAATATACAGATATATACAATACAAGGGTGGGGGTACGGGTACAAGGTAGGGGAGGGTAAGGGGCAGGGGTGAACAACTGGGAGAGGGAAGGCAGGATGTGAGGGATGGGTAAAGAGGGGAGGTGATGGGCAGCTACTGCCTGCCCGCCCGCTCGTCATCCGGGTGCTGCTGGTCCCGGGGCCTCCTCCTGCGCCTAATGCCACGGCACTGCAGGTGCCTCAGGATGTCGAGGGAATCCATGGCCACCTGAATGAGCTGGTGGACCGACCGCTCAAGCCTCCGCAGGATCCGGACACCTTGGACAAGGGATCAGAATCAATGGCTGTGACTGTCCATATCCCTGAAGCCCACCCAACATGCATGGCATACAGCCAAGTGCCCCGCTCCTGTGATGGAGTGCACCCACCCACAGTGACTGTGCACAAGACATGCCCAACCAGGCAGCAACAGCCATGTGTGCCACTGAACACACACACCATCCATGTCCAGCACAGCACAACCAAGGCTGTATAGTGATGTGGCTATGCGGTGGGAAGGCAGTGCCACAGCTATGTGCCCAGTGCATGCATGGACCACCATTGACGCACTCCCAGACATGCAGTGCCACTGGACAGTGCTGACTGTCACATGTCGCGTGCATGGCAGTGCTGTCCATGGATGGTGGCTATGCCCTGCCCCCCCACAGCATGCAATAGCATTCATGATGACATGTCACTCACCCTCATTGTACTGCTGCTGCTGCTGTCGTGGTTCGTCACCACCACCACCACCAACACCATGCACAGCCACCGCTGCCACCCCTTGCTGCACCTCAGCCTGGGCCCTCCTCCGCTCTGCCATGCCTGTGGGAAACAAAGCGTGAGAAACACATCAGTGAAATCCCAAAGCAGACATCCCCTGCCCCAATGAGTGTGCCCGCCCACCCAGCTAGATCCATACATCACATATCCTGTAAACACCGCCACAGCCACCATAAACCAACCCTCCCCAATGTGCTGGTCACAATACACAGTGTTACCCATACGGACAATACAGGTGCATAGATGGCTCACCCACCTGTCCAAGGCACCACGCCCCTCCTGGCACGTGAACAAAGTCGTGCCAGTAGTGCTGGCTCCCTCCTCCGCAGGTCACCGTACTGGTGCCTGCACTGCTCTGCCGACCGCAGCCGGCCAGTGGCCTCCTCCAGGGCAGGGGCCACCTGCTGCCAGACATGAGTCCTTGCCATGTTCAGGGGTTCATCCCCAAACAGTGGGCCATGTTGAGGCTCCACTATGGCCACCAGGTTTGCCAGTTCCACTGCACTCCATTGTGGGCTCTCCTGCATGCCATCCCTGCATGTATATAGTAGGCAATATGGCGCTCTGCAGTGCGGCAACCCCACATGGAATTGTTGCACAATACAACTCCACTATTCCCTATTGCACTGTTCGTATAGTGCCGCCAGTCCCTATATCACTGTTACCGAACAGTGCGATAGAGCTGCAGACATGCCATACGTACAGCGCCAAGGGGGCAAAGGTCGGGCGCAGGGTCATGGGTCTCTGGTGCAAGGCCATGCACAGCGCCATCAGATGTCTATACGTCCAGTGCGATTGGTCGCCTGTGTGCCATTGCCACAGTGGACTATTGCGCAGTTGTGCCACAGCGCCATGTAGTGACTGTCGCTGTAGCGCCACTGGCACAATGGTGGCCATGTCCTGAATTGCCTACTGCGCACAGCACATCATCAGTGCAGCAGACACCTACGTAAGCTACTTGGGCATGCGCAGTACAGTGTACTATCCAGTCACAGGACTGCGCCATTGGCTCAGCCGGTTCAACTGTATTGCGCAAAGCGCAACAGCGCGATATTCAGCCGTCATATGCAAATCATCCGATCAGCCATTCAATGGTGCAGCGGCATGATTTGCATCTTATTAAAGTTGCTCCAGTCCTAATTTGCATGCATTGCGCTATAAAGATGTTCTGCAGTGGCCATATTCGGTTACTGCAGTTGATAGGTGAGTTGCATGCATTGTGCTGTTCTGGACCATGGCCCCAGAGAATTGCTGTGTACTGCATAGTCACAGGTGACCACTATCACCCATACAGGCTGTGAAATGACTGAGTGAGGACTGGGTGAGGAGGATGATGGTGGGTGGAAGAGGAGGCCCAACTTTATGAAGGCGGAGACAGAGGCACTGTTTGAGGCCTACCTGGTTGAGGAGCCACTTCTCAGTGGACAGCGAGGCACCCCTCAGGCCTGTGCTGCTGCATGGGAGAGGGTGGCACGTGCCGTCAACCTGCATGGCAGCCATCAGCACTCTGTGCAGGAGTGTAAAAAGAAGATGGGGACCGACAGGAGGAGGGTGAAGAAGGTTGCAGCCATCAGGGCGGCACATGCTGCAACAGGTGGGGGATAGCCTGAGGTGGTGCAGCTGACCCCAGTGGAGGACATGCTCACTGCAAGCATGCAGCACAGTGCCATTGAGGGTGTTCCTGGAGGTGGCTTCCAGACAGGTGGTAGCCCATCACTACAAGGTATGTCATGGTCGGGGGGGGAAGGTAGTTCACATGCACTAATGTGTCCTTCCTTTCTGTTACAGATCCTGTGCGTCTGCAGGGGTCAGCAGTGGAGGGCTTGTCCACTGCAGACAGCCACCCGGAGTTGGAGGAGGGACCATCCACCTCTGCAGATTGCCAGAGTGCACTGCGGCAGTGTGCACACCTGGCTACCTTCACTGATGTTGAGACAGGTGTGAGGAGCACCCTTCCTGTGTCCCAGAAGTCTGGCATGCAAGCATGTCAGCACACTGCAGCTGTGGCTGTGGCACAGACCTGCACCATCGATGATGCACCAACCACTATGGGCATTGAAATGTGTGTGTCACAGAATGGACACACAGCAGGACAGCTCACACCCATGGATCTAGCTGGTTCAGACATGTGTGCCAGCATGTCAGCACAGTCCCAGGCTGTGCCTGTCAGCACCGGTGGGGCAGCACCCGTGGCTGTGCAGGTCACTGGCACTGTTGCTGCCACAGCAGTGGAACCACTGATTCCATGGGCACAGCAGGTGGAGGGGCAGCAGCAGCAGTCACCTACCTGGACTGGGGGTACAGGGCTTAGCGGTGATGTAGGTGCACCGCCTGTGGACATGCCCATATCTGGTCCTGGTGAGCGGTGCCCAGCCTCAAGGGGTGCTGTACATCAGGCCCTTCCAGACCCTTAGGGACATGTTGCCAATGTGGCAGATGACCTCTTTGTGAGCACACCCGCCTGCTGCAGGCATCAGTACAGCAGCAGATGCGGGTTGCAACATCCATGGAGGCACTGTGTGTGGCTATGGAGCAGCACAGCAGGGACACTGAGAGGATCCTGTCCTGGATTGACCATTTGCGGGTGGATGTGACCGCCGCCATCGACAGGCTGACACAGGCAGTGGTCGGTGTCTTGGCCACATTGGGCACACAGTCAGGTGCCCCTGTGCTGCTCACACCACGCAGTATGCTATCCACTCCCTGTTCCTGGCATCGTGCGACACCCACCCTGTCAATGCTGGGTTCAGCTGTGGGCATCCCAAGCACCCCTGGTGTAGGTATGTTCGGTATGCTGCAGACCCCTGTGCAGACAAGGTCATGTTTGCACAGTGGGACCCCTGATGGTCCATCAATGCCACCCCATGTGGCCCATGCTCAGCCTGCCAGTGCTGCTGGGTCTCAGCGGGGCCGTCCATGCATCCAAGGTGGCCATGGCACTGTGCCGTATGATTGAGCTGTCTCCCAGTGCGGGCCCTGTCTGGTGCTGCCCTGTGTGCAATGTGTGTTTCAGTGGGCAGTGCACCAGTGGGTGCCCTGCCCTACACGCTGACACACGGACCACCTGCACACCCTCCCAACTGCTGTCCACAGGTGCATGTGCATGATGATGCCTGCATTGCACTGTACACCAAAGTACAAGGGTGCCCAGCATCTGACAATTACATGGACAGTACAGGTGGTGGTGGTGGCCTGTGGACGTGTGTGTATTTAATGTCTGTGTTCCTGCTCTGTTGTGCACCTGACCCCTGTGCACTTTGTGCCTGTTGTGTGTGCATGGGTGTGTGTGTGTCTGTCCATGTGGCGTTTTACTGTTCACCCATCCCTGGTTGTGTGTGTGTGCTTCTGTGCCCTGCCACTTCTCTCGCTGTCATGCACCCATGGTGTATTTCCCTGTGTGTATGTGGGTTGTGCCCTAGCCACTGTTGGTTGCACATTGCCCCATGACTTACCTGTGTTGGGTGAAGAGCTCCTCTGTGATGGTGTCCCGGTGCAGCTGGGCCAGCCAGATCAGTCAGGGGTCACACCATCCAAGGGGGGCTGTTCATCCCCATCATCACCGGCATCACCAGCGTCCCCACCGCTGTCCCCCTCCTCGACCTGTACGGCTATCCCACAGTCTTTGGCCATGTTGTGCAGGAATATCCCACAGGCCTTTGAGGGGCTATACTGTAGGGCACCGCCGGAGGTTTCTTGGCATCGGAAGCGTGCCTTCATCATCCCAAACACCCGCTTGATGATGTTGCGTGTGGTGGCGTGTGCATCATTGAAGCGTTGCTGCTATGAGGTCATGGGCCGCCGGTAGGGTGTGAGCAGCCAGGGAGGGAGTGGGTATCCTCTGTCACCTGTGTGGAGATAGTGGAGGTTAGTGTCATGTTCCGGCTCATATTGCCCCAACCCTGTGTGCCACTCCCATAGCACCTGTGGCTTACCCACCCTTGCCCCCGATTTGCCAATCCTACATGTATACTCACCCACTAGATGTCCTGTGGGGATGTCCCCACTCTTGAATCGATGGCACAGTGCTGATTGGTACCATATGAATGAATCGTGTGCTCCGCCAGGGTGCGTGGCACAGACATTGATGATGTGCCCACTGGCATCACACACCACCTGGCAGTTGACACTGGAAAACCCCTTCCGATTCTGATAGGCAGCCCCATCTAGGCCAGGTGGTGTGCGAATGGCCACATGGGTGCAATCTATCGCCCCTAGCATGCCAGGCATATGTGCTACCCTGTGGAACTCCTGTATGTTTGCTGTATGCTCTGCCGCGGTGCTGGGGAAATGGATGTACTCCGCAGCATGTGGCAGCAGTGCGCTGAGGAACTGGGTGAGGATGCGTGATGTGGCTGACTGTGTTATGCCTGTGGTGTCCCCTGTTGGTCTCTGGAAGGTACCCGTGGTGAGCAAGCACATGCAGGCTGTTACCTTTGTCTCCACTGACAGATCGTGACTCCGTCGTGAGGGTGCCTGCATCACATCACTGCACAGCTCACAGAGCCGCCTCAGTATTGCCTTGTTCAGGTGGTACCGGCCCACAATCTCGACATCTGAATACAGCTCAAAGCTGATGCGGGCACGGTACTGCTTGTTGGGGATGTACCGCCGATGGGCCCTTCCATGGTTATGTCCCCCTGCAGCATGCCTTCTCACCCCCCTCATTACAGCTTCCATATGGAAGCTGTCACTGTCCATGTCCTTGGCTTGTGTTCTCCCCTGGCTGTTGTTGCTCTGTTACCCCTGCTGTCCTGACTGCTGCCTCCACTGCACCGGGTACACCTACTAGCCTCTGCACTCTGTGGCCCCACACACCTTCCCTTGCCCCTCTTCTGTCCTGTGCACTCCCTGGCCTGCACTGTTTATTGCTCTGGCCTGCTCTGTCTCCCTACCTCATGTGGCTTCCCTGTCATGTTCTTGCGCCTCTTCCTTGAGCCTTTTTATTTTGGCTCATTTCCGCTGTGGTGCAACTTCTGCCTGATCCACTGTTGCGCATTGCACAAGCCTTTGAAATTCGCATTGCGCACTTTATGCATGGTTCCACCCCCTTCGGTTGCGCATACCTTCATTAGCATTGCGCTGTTGCTCAGCATGGTTTCTGTGGCACAACTGCCTCCTGCTGAATATCGCAGAATGGCGTAATTTCGGACTTGCGCTGGCGAAACCCTATTGCGCATGGCGCAACCCTTTTGAATATCCCACCCATAATGTCTAACATTTATAATTGTTTTGTGGAATAAAATGAAGCAGATGGATTAGAGCAATAGCAGATATGCAAAATATACATAATGTCCAATTGAAAGGTGCATGCCTGTAGTTATGTGGGGGAAGAGCTCCTCTCACACATCCTACTTAAATGAGCAGGCTACTGCCACTCTGCTTAGAGTGAGTCGTACTCGCTGCTGTGTCATCACTGGTCCATGGCTGCTCTGTTCTTGCTTTCTGCACCCCCCCTGTTCTTCTTCCAGCCCCGCTTGTTGTTTGTTCTCCCCCCCGTTCTGCTGCTGTTTTCTTCTCTGTATTTTTTTGGGGAGGGTTCTATCACACCTTATCCCTTATGCTATGCCTTTCTGATGCTATCCTGCCTGCCCTTTTGCTTGCTGCTTGCTTGCCTTCTTCTCCATTCCTCCTTCAGCAGCCCAGCTCCATGGCCAGTTTGTCAGCACTTGCTACCTAACCTGCAGAGATGTTCCTCCTATGACGGCACCTACAACTCAGTTGAGGCCATGCATTCCTACAAAAGCATTCCTCACCCCAAGTGGTTCCACAAGTTCTGTAACTGAATGTGCCACAGCCGATTCGGCTCTTTCCTGTTGCTGCTCTGAAGACCACCTCTCTGACCTCATGTTTGTGACACCAGCCTGCTCTGCTCTCTCCGCCAGGCATCTCTATGACTGCTGCTAGCTCCTGTTTCAATTGGAGCTTGCTTCCCTTCATTTATTCACAACAACATGATTCGGTCCTCATTTACTACCATTTCGGTTATGCCAAGACTACATGTACTCAGCTGTTGGCTCCCGACTAGACGACTGCTTTAAAGGGATGGCTCTTCTGTACTGCCTATTCTCACTCCATCCTGCTTCCTATTGCAGCAGTATGTAGAACATGACTCAGACCCTTGTAGTAAGCTATAAGATCAGGACAACTGACCTCGACTTTACTCTACTTCAGTGCTATAAGGCTTATTAGATCCATTACATCACTACTGTATCTAATTCAGTCATCAACTGAGGCAGTATAGCGCAGTGGTTTAAGGCTCTGATCTGCAAATCTGAAGACCAGAGTTTGAATCCCACAGCCCCCACTTGCATACTGTGTGACCCTGAGCAAGTCACTTAACTTCCCTGTGCTCCCAGGTTGCACCTGTAAACAAGCTTTCAGCTTAGTGTGTTGCACCTGGTTAAACAATTAGGAAAAAAAATACATATCCTAGTGAGCTTACTCAAAAGGAGAAACTCTTTGATTTACGTGCTTAATTATATTCCCTCAATGTACCTTACATAACCTATGCAATATTACTCCTCTGCTACTATGCCTGCACCATGCAGGTCAAATTTACTATTACTACAGCTGACATACGTGTAGGTTCACTCATTTACTTAATCTGTTTATACTTACCTGCTTTGCTCTCACAGGGCCTGGAGGTTCATCATGAGGCTGTCACCTATTACTTCAATCTGCTTCGTCCCTCGTGGCCTGGAGGTCAATCAAGCCTTATGTCTACCTATTCATACAAATCAATTGTCAAGTCACTGTTACTTGCTCATCTACTCTGGACCGGAGGTTCCTATTACGCTGCATCCAGCTCGTAGCCTTCAGCTAGCTGCTATGCTTCACCATCAAGGCTTTCATTTGCAAACGTGCCAATCAGTATATTAACCACCAGTCTTTATATTCTGGATTAGAAACATAGTCTTTTGGTCTCAGGTGCTCTTGGAGAAGACTTCCTTGCTTTTGGATTGCTTGACTAATACAACTGTCAATGCTGTGAATAGTTTTGCCCTACCATTGTGTCCAATCTACCATCAGATTCTGCCCTGGGCATTGATTCCTTGGATTGGGAATTCCCTAGAAGGATGTTATGCCATATTTACCTGACACTTAACATCAGTACTTCAAAACCAGCTTCCCTGCTTTCTCTGGATCAGGATCTATGATTCTGGAATTCAGATTAGCCAACAACTTATTCTTATTAGGATTATTCTCCCTTAGTATGCACAGAAGGATGGGCAGGTCAGTAGCCATGGGTCCTCAGAGGTTCCTCCCCAAGGGTTTTTTTCCTCCCCTGCGTGCTACTGGCCACACTCTATTAGAAGAGATAATCATTTGATATCAATTTTTCTTTTGTGGGGATCTCTTCCTACTCAACTAAGCATCCTTCCTATGGTGGGATACAGAGTAAAGCCAAAACATCATGTTACAACAATTACTCATCAGTTCAAGCATCTAAGTACCATACATATACTATACAGTTCATAAGTACTATACTCACTGACTTGCCCATGTCTATGCTGAAGTATCTAAGCACTAAGCACTTCATACAACTAATACCTCGTACGCATCATCCTGCTTACTGCTCTGACCTCTGTATCCAAGCACAACCTACATTACTCAAGTTGCAGTATGAAGCACAAGCCTGAGCTATGAACCACACATAATTGAAAGACACATGCATGTAGTTATGTGGGGGAAGAGCTCCTCCCCCACATCCTACTTAAATGAGTAGGCTACTACCGCTATGCTTAGAGTGAGTCGTCCTCACCCTCCATCCTCCCCTCACACCTCCTCCTTCTTCAGCATTCTTATCCCACTGAGGGTGTCTCTTTCTACTTGACTAAGCATTCCTCCTATGATGGGATACAGAGTAAAGCCAAAACATCAAGTTACAACAATTACTCATCAGTTCAAGCATCTAAGCACCATGCATATACTATACAGTTCATAAGCACTATAATCACTGACTTGCTCATGTCTATGCTGAAGTATCTAAGCACTAAGCACTTCATACAACTAATACCTCGTTCGCATCATCCTGCTTACTGGTCTGGCCTCTGCATCCATGCACATCCTACATTACTCAAGTTACAGTACAAAGCACAAGCCTGAGCTTTGAACCACACATAACATTTGCAATTGTTTCACAGAGTAAAATGAAGCAGACAGAATAGAGCAACAGCAGATATGTAATATGTACATAATGTCTAACATTGACAATTGTTTTGCAGAGTAAAATGAAGCAGACGGACTAGAACAACAGCAGACTATGCAGTGGAAAATACATTTACTTAGATTATAATAGAACTATGGAAGAGTTGGGGAGCACTGGGGACAGAAGCAGGGGCCAGGTGCTTGAAAGCGAAGGAAAAAGAGGCCTGCTGGAAGAAGGGAGAAGACTATTCCAGAGAGGGGAGATGATTAGAGAAGGCAGATTGGCTGGCGACTGAATGAGGATGGGGTAGGGTGAAGAAGTGGGAACGAAGAGGGTAGGAGGAGGGGCAGGTGGGGGACAGAAGAGAGGAGAGGTAGGAAGGAAGGGAACCAAGCCAATATTTGGCAATAAAGGAGAGGGAGTGGACCTGGTGGTGATGGGAGAAAGGGGGGATTGACATAGAAGAATAAAGGGAGCAGCAGTGTGCATGGAAGGGGGCGTTTGTGGCAGATCAGGAGAAGGCATGTAGAAGTGTGTCTAACTTGCTCAGCGAAGAGGTGAAGGCAGTGCCATAGACAGTGTCCACTTAATCAAACATGGGAAGGATAGTTTTGATCACTAACTCACAGATAATGGCAGGGGAGAGGCAGTCCTTGTTGCGATACTTAACACCAAGCTTCGGGTGAAGTTTGAGAACAGGGAGTCAACATGAACTGAGAAGCTGAGCTTATTATCTAGCCAAACTCAAAGGTATTTAAATGCCTGTATGGTGTCAAGTGGAGTGCCATCCAGGGTGGTGAATACAAGAAGAGATGGGAGGTTGGCCAATTTATGTTTAGTCCCAAAGATCATAGTGACTGCTTTTTTTGTTATTGACCCTCAGTTGATAGCCCAGAACCAGTTTAATACTCTATTAAGATCCTGCTGGAGGAGTGCTTTAATTTCAGGGGTAGAGGGACCTGAGGCGTAGTTGATGGTATTATCAGCATGCATGTGGAGATTAGACTCTTTAGTGAGCACTGCCTTAGTATCCCAATTGATTGGGAATGTAGTAATAAATGCAAGAAAAACATAACTCACAAGGCGTAGCACCCAGGTAGATGACAAACTCTCACAATTTGGACAGCACTTCCTCCAGCTGATGATATCACTGGGCCTTACACAAATTGTTACCTCTGCTACCCATAAATACAGTCACTCTCTTGATTTGATTTTCCTCCTGGGGGATTGAAGCCTCCTATTTGGGGGTGGAATCTGTCTGTTGGTCCGATCACTACACCCTAAGGTTTAACTTTTGTGCCCCCCTCTGTAGGTCTGCCCCTGTGGAGATGGTCAGTTACCGCCCTTTATGGGATGTGAGCCTTGAAGGTCTAGTGGTAGTGATTGACCTCTCAAAGTTCCCTGTGGCAAGCTCAAATCCAGAGATGTTGGTAATGGCCTATAATAAGGCCATCTCCATGGCTCTGGACTTGATTGCTCCAGTCTGGGTTCATACGTTCTCCCTTCGCCCTCAGGCCCCTTGGTTCGATGGGACCCTGAGGGAGTTGCGGCGACTAGGACAAAGGTTAGAGCTGCACTGGTGGAAATCTGTCCTGGAGGCTGACCACCTTAGATTGGTGGAGCATTAACAGGTCTACCGATCAGCGATCTCCCGTAAGAAAGCAGAATTCCTGTCTGGGGAGATTGCTGCTGCTCAGAACTGACCAGCTCAACTCTTCTGAATTGTGGACAGGCTGTGCAACCCAGTCTGTCTGCAGCTATGAATAGCTTTTTCACAAGTGGAGTGCAATGAGGTTGCTCATTTCTTTGCAAATAAGGTGGCTGACATCAGGGCGGAGATTCTCTTGATTCACTCTGTGGGGGATGCTGTCGATCGGAGCCCAGTCACCCCACCTAGTGTTTCCTGGAGTACCTTTGACTAGCTGGAGCTCATGGATGTTATGCGGATTGTCTAGAGTATGTGCTCTATGTGCTGTAGTTTGGATCTGAGAACAACTTCCCTGATTATGGGTTGTTGTGATATTATTGGCCTGGTCCTGGTACAGATAGTCTGGTGCACCCTTGATTCGGGTGAGTTCCCAAGCTCCCTGAAGGCAGTGGTGGTCACACACCTCCTGAAGAAGGCATCTTTGGACCCGGACTCTCTGGCCAACCACAGACCAATCTCAAACCTCCCCTTTATAGGGACGGTTATTGGGAAAGTAGTGGCGGTACAGTTGGAGAACCATTTGACCATCCATAGCATCTACGAGCCTATCCAGTTCAGTTTTTGAAAGAGGCACAGTACCAAGACTGCACTGATTCGGGTGCTCAATGATCTCCTGATGGCATGAGATCAGAGAAGCTACTCCATCCTGGTGCTCCTTGATCTCTGTTCAGCTTTTGACACTGTTGTTAAAAATGATACTGGCCAAGGTTTTGTACAAGTTTAAAAACAGCAACATTATATATAGTTGGCTAACCTAAGGTAAAGAAGATAGGAAAGGTGTAAAAGGACTAGAAGGTTGAGAAGTTGGAAAAGGTGTAACAGGGCTTGCAGAGGCTGCAAGTGGCTAGTGCATAATTGAATGATACCACCATGTTACTCTGTAAGTGGCTAGTGAAGAACTAAATGATTAATGTCTGTAAATGTAATTGTTAAACCATGTAAAGGATATTTGTAAGAATAAAGTATAGAAAAATATATGAAAGAGCATACATATGCAATGTTTAAGAACAGATGTTCTAAGCAGAATTAGTTTACCTTGTTCAGCAGAATGCTTTGTACCAAAATGTGCCTTTTTGTAACTCAAAAGGTCATGGTCCAAATAAAAAATGCAGCTGTCTGAAGTAACCGTGTCTAGCCTTGACAAGTGCAGTTCCTCATCTCATGATTATTTGTGTTTAAAAATATGTATAACAAAGAGCTGTTAAGGAATAATGATACATTTGTTTTGGCCACCATTTGCTGAAAGGCTATTTTTTGCATTTCTAAGCAAATTATTATTATTTTTTTTAATTCAAACTTTATTAATAGGTTTTCACAATACAGGGGACAGAAAGTTACATCATACACTGCATATGTACAGAATGTTACATAATCTGCTCCCATCCTCCCTTCCTTGTCCCCACCCCATACAGCAGTAAAAATCTATGTTGTAGTATAAAAACATTACAATATGCTAGTATAAATTAAGGTTTCTTGCTACAGTAACTCATTTATCTATTCTGATCATAATTAGGGTGTGAAGAGGATCCCAAATACTCTTGTATCTCTGCAACTTATTGTGGTGGCTCGCTATCACTTTCTCTGTATGAAGGTTAGCTAGGATTTCATTAACCCATTCTTGATACGTTGGACTTATCGCATCCTTCCAATGCCGAAGTACAATTTTTTTAACAGACAATGCAATCATGGAAATGTGAAATCTTCTTATTTTAGCTTTGATAGAGGATAGATCTCCCAACAAACATATGTCTGGGGTGAAGCAATCCTGCAAATCTAGAATAGGATCTAAGTTAGTCTGGATAGCCACCCACAAGGACCTTATCTTGGGGCATGACCAAAAAATGTGAAGAAGTGTGCCATCCTCCTGACATCCTCTGGTACAAGTCCCAGACCATATAAGGCCCCATTTCCTCAACTTAACTGGGGTGTAATACATATTGTGCATAATATGATATTGCATAAGTCGTAATATGTCCTGAGATACTTATCTGTGACAAAACTTCCATAAAACCGACCAATTGGGAGTGTACTGGGGAAAAAAAGAAACCCAGAGCTTAATGGGACTTTTAGGTCTCCCATACTTCCAGTGAAATAGAACTCAGTATAGTTTAGGAATAACACCTGGTAAACCCATCAGGGAGGAGAACTCGGGTATGAATGAAAAGGCGGGCGGGTGAGGAGGGGTATTACCAAGCACTATAGAAAGTAGGTGCTTTAACTGGATCACCCTGAAATAATGAGCTACTGGAATGTCAAATTTACGAATTATAATAGAAACTGAGAGCCATTCCCTTTCATCATCCAGAAAAGTAGAAACTATCCCATCCCCAATTTGAGGCAACCATGTACGAGAGATCCTATGTTTGTTTATTGTGAAGGACGGGGAGTTCCAAACTGACTGAGACAAATCCAAATGTGGGGTGTACCACAAAAAAGAGCAAAGGTGTACGTGATCTTTTAAGGACCTGTGAAGAGTGGGACATCTGTAAACATCTTGAAGAGACACAGTTTTAACATGGAGCATAGTCAAGGGATCCATGTTCACAGACTGGATAAAGTCTAACTCAATTTTAAGCCAGACTGGTCTTACGTGCTCAGGATCCGGACTCACCCAGCGCATG
The DNA here is from genome assembly GCA_016271365.2 of Neoceratodus forsteri. Taxonomy (NCBI): domain Eukaryota; kingdom Metazoa; phylum Chordata; order Ceratodontiformes; family Ceratodontidae; genus Neoceratodus; species Neoceratodus forsteri. The sequence continues at coordinate 1,109,403,229 of CM028130.1, read as the reverse complement.
TATTTTGCAATGTGACTGGCCCAGTAATAGATTGCCAGATGTGGGATTTGTAACCCTCCATCCATTTTTGGAGCAGCCAGCTTATGATATGCCAACCTGGGTTGCTTATTGGACCAGTTGAAGTTGGTAAAAATTCTGTGCATTCTCTGAAAAGAAGATAAAGGAATAAAGGAGTTAAGGAGCGAGAGAGGATAAAACAAGCAATGAAAAAACTTAATTTTAATTGTATTAATGCAAGCCCAAAGTGAAGCAGGAAGCTTAGACCATCTATTGAGGTCCCGAACAATCGCTTGAGAAAGGGGCTCCAAGTTCTCTTTGAACCAGGAGGAGGGGTTACACATTAAGTTGATACCCAGGTATCTAAGAACACGGGGAGACCAACCAAGACCAAAAGGGGTAACATCACTCTTAAAAACCTTGTGGTTAAGAGGCAAAATGGAAGATTTGTTGACATTCAGTTTATAATTTGAGAAAGTACTGAACTTGGCTATTTCTCCTAGCATAACAGGGATAGATGTTATTGGGTGAGAGAGGTGAAGGAGAAGATCACCAGCATAAGGCGTGATCTTCACCACGTTATGTTATTCACTATCGGTATGCCTCTTATCTCCGGATTATTAAGAATATTTTGGATAAGGGGCTCTAAATATAAGTTAAATAAAAGAGGGGAAAAGGGAGAACCCTGCCTGGTACCGGAAAATAAAGAAAAGGATTTGGAAAATGCTCCATTGCCAGAAACTCTGGCAGAGGGGGTTCGATATAGGGCCCAAATCCAATCTATGAACATGGTAGGAAAATTAAATACTTTTAGAACCTGAAACAAAAAATTCCAGTTGACATGATCAAATGCCTTCTTGGCATCCAGGGAAACCAATCCCGCAGGAAAGGTGGCATCCCTGGACACCGAGAAGACATGTGAAAGAGTGCGTAAATGGTCTGATGATGAACGCCCCTTCATGAATCCCACCTGGGACATACTAATCAGATCCGAGAGGACCCGGGTTATTCTGTCGACCAATATCTTTGAGAGCATTTTAACATCCTGATTCAGTAGGGAAATGGGCCTATAACTTTGAACTGACTCTGGGTCTTTGTCAGGTTTTGGAAGAACAATCAGGGCTTGAAACAAATGTACATTTACCCTTACCCCAGAAAGAATATGATGGTACAACCAGTGAAGTAGTGGTATTAGTTGTGTTCGAAAAATTTAGAATAATGCAGAAAAAACGTCCAGTCCTGGGACTTTGTCCAAGGGCAAAGCCTTAATGACCTCTGATATTTCCTCCAGAGATATTGAGGAAGATAAGAACTTCCTCTGTGACTCAGACAGGGAAGGGAGAGAAAAATCCCTCAGGTATGCCTCAAGCGCCTCCAAAGAAGGAGGACTATCCATATCCCTATATAATTTTTCATAGTACGAGGCAAATTTCTGCACAATCTCTGAAGGGGATACCTTCAGAGTTTCATCTGTCTGGGCCCTTTTTGGAGGAATAAACCTAGAAGATTCCTGCTGTTTTAATCTTAGAGCAAGCAAGCAACCTGCTTTTTCCCCCCTGGTCAGTGTAGCTCGCTTTAGTGCATATAATGGATATCTCTGCCTTTTCCCTCAACAAATCTAAATATTTATCTTTAGCCACCAAGAGCCTCTTCATGTCCTCTTCCAAGGTGCTGGAGGATAAGTTGGCTTCCAGAGACCTAACTAGTGATAATGAGGATAATAATTCTGCCTCTCAAGCCCTTTTCCTCGTTGTGGCTAAGCTAATAATAATCCCTCACATATAAGCCTTGAAGGCTCCCCATGACATATCAGGTGCCATATACTTCGAGGAGTTTGTAGAAAAAAAGAAATCGATCTGTTCTTTTATTAGGTTACATTATTTAACATCTTTCAATAATTGTTTGTTTAATTTCCATCGGGTTTCTTTTTGGGGAATATTAAGAAAAGCCAGATTGCAAACCACCAAGGGGTGATCAGACACTGGACCTGGCTAAATCGAGGCTGCTAAGACCCCCAGGAAGAGGGCCTGGGAAATTAAGAGATAGTCGATATGGGACTGGGTTCTGTGCACAGGCAAGTTAAAAGTATACTCCCTATCCTTGGGATGTACAGTAATACACGCCACACATCACACAGTCCACACTGATCCAGTAAGTCCCTAAATGCCCTCTGCCCGGGAGACAAACTCCTCAACTCACTACCAGACCTGTCCACTTCAGGATCCAAAACCAGATTAAAGTCTCCACCCATAATTATAAGAATGGGAAGCATGGAAAGGATGATGGAAATAAGCTTCATAAAGAAGCCCAGGTCATCTGCATTTGGCTCATATATACTACAAAGTAAAATTGGTGCGGACCAAAGATTCCCCTGAACCAGGACGTATCTACCGCCTGGGTCCCTAAGGACTTGCTTAGAGACAAAGGGAATGCCTCTATTAACCAGAACCAAAACCCCTCAGCTGTTAGTGGACCCCGAGGCATTAAATACCTGTCTAATCTGTTGCCTCCTAAGTTGCAGAGTTTCATTCTCAAGTAAATGAGATTCTTGCAAGAACGTAACCTGAGAAGACAATAAATTTAAATGTTTTAATGCTTGATATTGTTTAACCTTTTTCCTTATCCCCTTCACATTCCAAGTAGCAAGATTGATACTACTGGCCATCTACGTAGGAAAAAATAAGTCCCTCATATGGCATTCAGAAATTACTACAACAAAAATTAAGTGTCCAGAACCCCTGATTACTGCTGTATCCCCCCTCCCAAACCAGCATCCCCTCCCCATTCTAATTCTCCACAAACCCCACACTAAAATACCCTACAGCAACCCAAAAATTTAGTAAATTGAAGAACTTGAGTATAACCTTATCCCTACCCACTCCACCCAACGATCACGAGCAACGTTCAGCAAATACCATTTTCTTCCTCCCTCCAGCCTCCCTGATGTGTGCCCCAAAACCCTACTCCCTATATGCAAACCCTCCTAATAAAACTAATAAGTGTTAGTATCTATGCAAAGAGAATAATGGTGTAAATAATAACACTCAGCCTTTAAGCTCCTGAAATCCAGAGAAGAGAAGAGAAGAGAAGAGAAGAGAAGAGAAGAGAAGAGAAGAGAAGAGAAGAGAGAGAGAGAGAGAGAGAGAGAGAGAGAGAGAGAGAGAGAGAGAGAAGAGAAGAGAGAGAGAGAAGAGAGAGCATTCCCCATTTGGGAGCTAGCTATTGAACCAGAGTATCTGAATGGGAAGGCGGTAATATACCATGTGATAGCTGAGCTCGCTATCATATCTACTGCTACCAGCGACAGTAAAACCTTTTAAAGCTGTTCCTAGCTAGCAGTAGGTCTACACGCTCCCAAGTAGAGAATCTCAGTATGTTCCCAAGTCCCCACTAAGAAACACTATCAGGAAAAGTAGGTTCTCGAATTAAATAGTGGAGTTGAACCACCAAATTAATAGCAAGGGCGCCCTCTGGTGATACAAATTCGGTGACGCATGACCATCCGAAATTGAAATCAGGGGGTCACTCTCCTGACAATTGCCATAATGGAATGAAATGACACATCAGAGGGCATTCATTCTGACATTTCAGCAAAAAGAGATACTCTGGTGCCCCTATAAATGATTAATAAAACACGATCCATGCAGAGAGAAAATTCTCCCCCCAGGCAAAATATACCCCCATTAAACAGTCTCTTGGGATATGCGGTTGCCCCATAACACTAAGCAATAAAGTATGCAATGAGAATAACTTGATCCCATTGAGAATAGTCCCTTTGGCTGTAGTTTTCAGGAACACGCATAATCAGACAAGCATTCTTTTCCCATTTTGAATAGTCACTCAAGAATAACTTCTCCCTTCCATCGCTGGTTTGACAAGACTGAGAAAGCAGGTCAGGTGTCCCGAAACAGGTCAGGCAAGGCAGCCTTGAGCCCCATAAGAGCAGCTTCAGGGTCCTCGTAGATTGACCAGGTGCCAGCCACCAGTAACTGCAATCTAGCTGGGTAGCCCAATTTAAAATGAAGGCCTGTTGCTATGATCCTTGAAACAATGGGATGAAATGCTGTGTGCTTTACTCTAACTGACCCTGGTAAATCCTGTGCTATTCTGAGCCTGGCATTCTCCCATTCGACTCCTTGCAGTTCTCTCACTTTTGCCAGGAAATGTTGCCGCTCCAAGTAACTTAGGAAGCGGCAAATAATGGGATGTGGTGTTGCTCCTTGGGAAGGTTTGGGTCGCAGAGACCAATGCGCCCTCTATGATATACTTGGCCCTGAATGGAGAGGGACCGGTGATCTTTTCCACCAATTTCTGCACAAAGATAACTGTGTTCAGGTCCTCCTCTCCTTCTGGGAGCCCCAAAATAACTATGTTATTCCTTCAGCTATGGCCCTCTAAACCTTCTAATTTGGCTTCTAATTGAGAGAATTTCTGCCACATAGCCACAAGACTGGGGTCAATTTTTTCCACTTGTTTCTCAAGGGTGGAGATGCGGGCTACATTATCTGAAGTTTTCATTGAGACCTCTTCAAGCTTTTTGGAAAGGGATTTGAGATCAGCTGAGATTTCTTTTACTTTTTCATGGAAGGGTTTAAACTCCTCCAAAAATCTGCTCAGTGTTAGCATATCTTGTTCAGCGATCAGGTTCAGAGACTCTGGCTTATCCGCTGCACTCGAGGTCCTTGATTTCTTTGGGGCCTTCTCAGGGGTGACCGTCGTGGTGTGCTTCTGTAGAGCTTTTTTCATGTAGACCTCCATAGTCACTGAAAACAAGCCAGCAGGAGTGCAGGGTTCTAAGAAGGCAGTATTGAGCAACTTTACTGGGTTTTAGACAAATATAATAACCCGAAGTACGAAACCTTTTAGTTAGGAGGCTGAAGCTGTACAGAGGAGCGTCTACCCGGTACCCTGCATCATGTGATCCCCCCAGCATATTATTTTAAATAGAATAAAAGTCCTCTTAGTTGTTTTCTGTCCCCTAAGCATGTTATTTTTAATACTGTAAAATCCACCACTTGTTTTTCCACACAAGGATGATGATAAATGAAACTCCCCTGTCTCGGCAAAGTGTCGAATGTATCTTATGACTGAGGTATCTTATGGCCAATGTACTTTTAAACCATGGTCTCATGATTTATTGAATGACATAGTGTCTAGGCTAAAATCTGCTGTAGTAGTTTTTGGAAAAAAATCCAAACATGCATTTTTGTTGTAAACAATTTGGGTATAAGTACAGGCCCAAAATGTTGGGTCCAGTGTCTCATCGAGAGGAACAAAGTCTAAAGATCTGACCAGCCATAGTGCTGAAGGACCCAGAGAAGTTGAGTATTGCTTCATTTTCTTTGAAAATCTGTAGCCTTGTAATACAAATATTACTAGCTGTTTAGGTTGCATGTTAGAAACACCCCAATGAGACAGCCCCATTGGCTGTTTATAACTAAATTGTAGTAAATACACCCAGATAATAGCAAGCTATCTGATGCCTATAAATAATGTTCGCATGTGTTCCTTTTGTAAGTTAGGATTATTAATTAGGGCAGGAGGCATTCTTATTGTTAAAATAGGATTTTTCTGGTTTCTCTTCATATAATGGGTAAATAACAGTTAATTTGGCCCTAAGTTTAAATGTTTCTAATGTTTACAAATTATGTTAGAATGTACCTCTTTCTGTGAATTAGGACTATTCATCCTGTCAGGGTGTGTCTTTATTGTTACAATAGGATTTTTCTGGCTAGTCTTATTAATACTATCCCAATAAAGTGCAACTAATTTGGCAAAGAATACAGTGTGGTGGGTTTATTAAATTACTGAGAATTACCAACCAGGAACCTGTATAGTGTGTAGCCTTACAGTCTTAGTGAGGAACAGTGTGTTTATTTACACTGTGGACCATGGGGTGCTGCTTGAGTGCTTGAGGTTCATCTGTGACCGGACTAGTACACTGCTCAGGTGCTTTCATCTTACCTCACTAGCAGAACTCAGAGAGTGGTGTCTGGGATTTATTCTTCTGACCTACTCCCTCTGTCATGTGGGGTCCCTCAGGGCTCAGTGCTTCCCCCATGTTGCTTGCAGTGTATATGCTGCCCCTAGGAGACATTGTAAGACAGTATGGGCTGAGGTTTCATTGCTGTGCTGATGATACCCAGCTCTACCTGTCTTTTACACCTGACCAGGATAGTGCTCTCTCGGTATTTAATAACTGCCTTGCTGAAATCCAGGATTGGATGAATTTGAGCTGGCTAAAGTTGAACTTGGGAAAGACTGAGGTGATGGTTGTGGACCTGGGTTGCCAGATAAAGGGGATGAGGGCTGGTCTGCCCTCTGGACTTTGTCTAGGGGGCTCCCAGATCCTTGCCTCTGAACGGGTTCGAGACCTGGGGGTGGTGCTTGATGATGGGCTGACACTATGATCTCAGGTGTTGGCAGTCATCAAGTCTTCCTTTTACCATCTTAGGAACATTACCAGGATCAAGCACCTTGTTCTGTCTGGTGACCTGCCTACATTGGTCCATGCCTTTGTGACCTTGTGCCTTGGTTACTGCAACTTCTTGTACTTAGGGCTACCTGGGATTGATATCCGCCACCTGCAGCTGGTGCAGAACACTGCAGCACAACTATTGATGGGGACTTCTCAATCTTCTCATATTACCCCTGTGCTGTGCAATCTGCATTGGCTGCCGATTCGGTGGCAGATCACCTTTAAAGTCAGATTGCTGACTTACAAATCCCTACACAGACTTGGCCCTGACTACTTGAAAGAGCTACTTGTACCTTACTGCCCCAAGTGACAGCTCTGTTTGACTGACAAGGGGTTGCTGGAAATTCTGAGGGTGTCCTTAAAATCTTCTGGGGCCTGTGCATTTATGTACTTGGCCCCTACCCTCTGGAGTTCTCTACCCCATCAACTTCGGGACTGCGCGACTGTGGGGGGATTTAAACAGGCATTGAAAACTTTTTTATGGCATCAGGCCTTTAATGGAATGGACTGAAAGGACCCAGACAGATTATTTTATTGTTGTGTTTGCTGATTTTATTATTGCTGTTTTAACTCTCCTGTATAGCGCCTTGATATTTTGAAAGGCGGTTAACTAAATAAAGATTATTATTATTATTAGAGTCTCAATCACAGTCATAAAAAATAGGTAAAAGGAAGCAATATGGATTTTCAGAGGTAGTAGATAAATCACTTTGTCCATCTGTCCACAAATCTTTGTAAATAGTTTGCTGGCAGGTAAGATATGAGAGAGATCTTTGTCCCTTCCATCTCTCTGTTGCTGCCTGTGGCCCCAGCTGCAGTAGAGGAGTGGTTGTGGTGGCAATCAAATGTTGGAACATCCAAGGCATCACTCACATCTAGGTAGGTGGGCTGATTATAATTATATATCAAAGACTAAAGCAGGGATAAAACACAGAGCAGACAGTTTGGGCGAGCAAGCTGTTTCACAGTAAAATGCTCAGTGCAGCTATTAAAGGACATCTGTGTAACCAGATTCCTGGTTGGCAAGTAAGACGCCTTGCTTGTGCTTTGTCAGCTGCAATTGCAGTTTGTAGCTTGGGCAAAGTTCAGGCCACTCATGGCTGATCGTCAGACAGAAGGTGTTCTGATCCATTTACCTCCAATGGCAGTTTAGTGGTTCTTCTATGTGGGAGGTCAAAGAGGCTAGTGTTATATGGTAATTGCACTGTTGTTCGAGGAGCATGCCTCCATGTTGGTTTAGTTCACACATTCATGCAGGCATGTGGCATGTAGTGGACATGTTAAATTCTCTCCTGCGATTGGTTGTGACATTTATTATGTTGATTTTACCTGATTGGCAGTTTGTAGATTGCCACCTTTTCTATACCGGGACCACCCATGAAGACACTTATGTGTGTAGGACTGCACCAATTCCCACACAGTACCCATAATGTTTGGTCTGATTTTTAAATGATGTGGGTTGTCTGAAAGCCATATGGACCTCCAAACACAGTGTGCAGGGTCATAATGTTGTACGCTTAATAGCATACGACATTCTAGCTAACCCAAAATAGCACTGTCTAGGACAGCGAATGGTACAATACTGCGTATACTGCTGCACACGGTATTGCACCATTCATACACTCCCAGCTAGAGGATAAGACCTCTGCTAGGAGTGGGTTCCACTGAGCAGCTGCCGTGGCTCACTGGACAGGGCCACAGCAGCAGGAACCAAGGCACTTCGTCTGGGACTAGGTTTGATTCCCAGTCCCAGAAATGTTATTTTTTTTAAAGACTTTGTGCGCTCCCTGAGTTGCCCCCCCCCGGAGTTAAAAATCTTTAGTGGGGGGATCAGGGGGCACAGCCTCCCACAATGGGGGGGTGGGGTCAGAGCCCCTCACAGTAAAATTAGTTATGCCACATGGCATAAATCGTGCTGTATTGGCAGTGCTATTTATCCATGTGGCATAATGTCTTGTGACATTATGACCCCGTGCTCAAACACAGTAGGATTCTCAGGGTGCCTGGCTGACCACACATAGCCCAGTCTCTGTCCTGGTTACCCAGCCCCACATATTATAAGAAATATTAACCACCTTGCAAGATTTGAGACCTCAATAGCGTTTATGTGCAACAGCGTATCACCATGAGGATTAAAGCACAATTCAAATATTAAGAGTACATTGGAGTTAACCCTTAATTTTATCACATCAAATGAAGGGGTAATTAGTCCCTGGCATGATGCCACTGTGGATCATAGTAATGTTTTGCTCCTTAAAGGTGAGTTATATTACTTTACCTTACACACTCATTGTGCTAGCACAGTGGAACAGGGACAAGACCTTTCCTCCCCTGCTGCTTCCTCTACATTAAGATATTGCTTGGGGTCCTGGAGTTTCTCAAATATTTGAGGAGGGCAGCTGGGTTTAGTGATCCACAATTTGGCTGGGTACAAAAGTACAAAGTCCCATCCATGGTGGTGTAGGTTTGTCTTGACTCCTGCTAACCTTTGTCACTGGATCTGGAGATCTTTGCTGTAGTATCCAGAAATGGATACTCAGCCTCCCTCCATGGTGATCGGTCCCTGGGCTCGTGCTGCCCAGAGCACCTTCTCTTTTTCAGGGAACCTCAGATATTTGATAAAATAATTCCTTGGTTAGTCCTCTGGCTTGGTTTTAGGTCTGGTATGGTGGTCTTGCTTAATCTCATAGTTCTCTGCCACCGGTTCCAGCCCCAACATTTCCATGAGCCATTTTTGTATTGCTCTGCCACCCTCCTTCCCCGCCAAGACCTCTAGTAGCCCAAAAATATGTATATTTGATTGTCTAGCTCAGTTTTCCAGGTCCCCTGAGTGGACAATTAATTTTTCAGTTTGGCCCATCAAACATTTTTTTGTTCTGGTCAGGTCCATGACTGCATCCTTGAGATATATGTTTCTTAGCTGGGATTCATCCAGTCTGGTCGGGTGCTATGGATGGCCAATGTTTCTGCTAGCCCAGTAATGACAGTTTGTATATGGGCTACCTGGGCAGTAAGATTTTCAAAGCCAGATCTGACTTTGCTCTGCAGATTGGTAATTAAGACAGGCAGAGCTGCTATTGCAGGATCTTGAGAGCCCTGTCCCTGAGCAATCTCCATGGCCAGTAGTTGAGATCTGGTGCAGCCCTCTACGAGAGCCATTGTGGGTTTCCCTGGCCCTTCAAATTGAAGGGTTATCTGCTTTTTTGTCATTTTTTGCATCACCATTGTAATGTATTGCTGTTCGATGCAATTTCTTAAACATACGGGCCCAGATATTCAAACTGCGCTCAAAAGTAGCGCAACAGCAGGAGCAAGGACAAACCAGTTGCACAAATGCGCAACAGGTGCGATATTCAAACATGGAGCAGAGCAATTATGCAGCAACCAACGCCTCAATATATCGCATATACCGCGCCATCGCTGCAACCAGGTAGGAGAGGCTGAGCCAAATGCTGCGCCTATGACGCAACCATGGAAGCTCAGCTGAGCAGTGCAGAGCTGCCATAGCGCAAGCACAGCCCCCAGAGCAATGGAACTGCAATATCCAGGAGGCAGGCTGGGGCCCACCGCCAGCCATGCCACACATGGGCACAGGAACTCACTGCAGAACCCACACCACACTGGCACACCCTAAGCACAGCATCACTGGGGTGGACGATGATCCACGTGCCCATGGGGACAAGCCAACCAAAGCATAGCAGAGCCATGACACCCCAGCACAACCACTGGCAGGCAGAGGTGCACACCCAGGGGTTGACAACCACAGTGCACATCAGTCCCCCGCACGCATGCAGCACAGCGTGTACCATGCCCCAAGACACCGCCATGTGCAGTGACAGGCACTGCAGGAAACACCATGCACCCCTGCGCACACGTCAACCCCATGCTGCAGAGAAGCAGACCAGCCAGACCCACCCTGTGCACCCAGCAGTGGGTGGCAGCAGATGGCAAGAGCAACAGAAAGGCAATGCTATGCTGGTGATACCTCCCATGGACACACACACACACACACACACACACATATACCCAGGACCATAGTAGCCCAGATGGCATGTACACCCCTGCAACGGAGCACCCAGAGCCAGTTGCAAAGCAGACACCAACACAGCAGTTGTACCAAAATAGAAATGTATATTTAAATAAAAACAGTGAACAACAAAGGTCGAACTATGTACAAGTTGGGGGGGATGGGTAAAAGGCAGGGGTGTTCAAGGGGGAGGGAATAAAAACTTGGAGAGGGAAGGCAGGGTGAAAGGGATGGGTGAAGGTGAAATGAAAGGTGGGCTACGGCCCAGCTGGCTCCTGCTCCTCCTCCTGCTGGCGTCCCGTCCTGTGCCTGCACCGGCGTTCCCCCTGGCGCTGTAGGGCTTGCAGGACCTCCTGGTTGTCCAACACCACCTGGGTCAGGCGCCGCAGATCATGCGCCATGCGCCGCAGCACACTGAGGCCTAGGAAAATGGGAACACAGTCAATGGCTGAGACTGACCACAACCCTGAACACCACCCAACCTGCAAACCCATCTAACCCAATGTCCTGCACATGTGATGGCATGCACTCACCCACAGTGAACATGCACATAGCCATCACAAACAGGCGGCACCAGCCATGTGCACCACCGCCCACACACACTGCCCACGTCAAGCGCATGCAAACTCACGCTGTCATGTGATGTGGCAACGTGGTGCGATGCCAGTTACACAGCTATGTGCCCAGTGCATGCCTGGACCACCTGTGATGCATACACAGACGTGTCGTGATGCTGCACTGTGATGCAGGTCACCTGTGTCACATCTACATACATGGAGACATAGACAGTGTCGGCAGATAAGGGCCTATGGGACACCCAGTCTGGCCATTTGGCCTTGTACGATCACTCTCTTGTCCTATAAGTCCGCTCCCCCTCACCCTGACCTCCAGAAGTCCCTCATGGCGAACCACGTGATACATATATCCCGTGACCAAGTCAGCCCCCACCACATCCTCTGGCAGGGTGTTCCACCTGGTCCACCACCCATCATGTGAAGAAACACTTTCTATGTTCCTCTTAAACAAGCCCCCCAACTGCATCCCATGCCTCTAGTCCTGGAACATCCCTTACGCTACAAATATTGTTTCCTGCACTCTGTTCTCCCTGTACAATACTTGTATGTCCCCATCATATCCCCACACTCTGCCCTCCAGGGAATACATGTTCAGTTCCGTCAACCTGTCTGCATAGGACTTGTGATGCAATCCATGCACCATCCATGTCGCCCTCCTGTGAACGCTTCCACCCAGTCCCTGTCCATACATGCAGGTATGTTCTCCAGAACTGTACACTGTACTCCAGTGGGGACTCACTACTGTTTCGTATAGTGGAACTATGACCTCCCCTTTGGTTGTGTCCAGCATGGTTGGTGGTCCTGCCCCCCCAGCATGCAATAGCATCCATGACGTAATGATACTCACACTCCTCCAGCAGCTCGGTCTGCTGCTGCTGCTGCTGCTGCTGCTGCTGTGGCCCGACAGCCTGTGGCACTGGGGCCCTGGCATGGCCCACATCACCATTGTCCGGCATCCTCACCATCCGGCCTGTGGGAGACATACGGTGAGACAAACATCAGTGTGACTCAAAAGCAGAGTGCTCCCTGCCCCAGTGAGATTGCCTGCCCACACAGCCATAACCATCCATCGCACAGCTGCACACACTGACACACCGATGCACAGCCACCCAGGCACACACACACCCCTACAGAGAATATAGGTGAATAGATGGTACACTCACGTGGCCTAGGCACCAGGCCCCGCCTGGCACGGAACGCAGCCGCCAATAGTCTCTGTTCTCCGTGAGATCACTGTACCGGTGCCGGCACTGCTCAGCAGACCGGCCCGCCAGTGACCCCACCAGGTCAGTGGCCACTTGCTGCCAAATGGGTCCTAGGTCCAGTGAGGGGGCCTCACCATATAGTCTCTCATAGTGGGCTCCACTAGCCACCAGGTTGGCCACTTCAACTGGGCTCTAGGACACCGCCTCCTCCCAGCCATGGCCCCAACTTTACAGCAGGCAATATGGCGCCTCGCTGCGCTGTGACCCCACGTGGAGTTGTTGCGCAGACCAGCACAGGTCCAATCGCTTGTTCGCACAGCGCTCACTTTACATGGTGCTGTAACCAGACAGCTCATAGGACGTGATACATGGCATGCCCACAGCGCCAGGGTCAGAGGGCATACACAAGGTCACGGCAATGACGCAGGCTACGCGACAGTTCATGGGATGTATAGGCATCCGGCGCGACTGCTAAGCATAGCACCAGTGCCACAGTGGACTATCGCGCAGAAGTGCCACAGCGCCATATAGTGCCCAGTGCTGTAGCGCCACTGGCACAATGGTGGCCATGGCCAGAATCGCCTATCGCGCTCAGCAGGTCTGCAGCATGATCGACGCATGCGTAACCTGTCGGGGCATACGCAATGCAGTGTAGCACACAGCCACAAACATGCGCCATCGGCTCAGCCGGACCTTCCCTATTGCGCTAAGTGCAAATACGCGATATTCAGCCGACATATGCAAATCAGTCGATCAACCATGCAAAGGCGCAGTGGCACGATTAGCATGTCATTAAAGTTGCGCCACACCCCATTTGCATGTGTTGCGCTATAAAAATGCGACACTGGGTTGTGGCGCCAGATTTGTTATTGCAGGTGAGAGTGTGAGTTACATGCTGTGTGATGCTCTAGACAATGCTCATGGGCAGGGGTGCTGGAGGATGTCATAGGTTGAGGGGCTGAGCATGATGAGGGCACTTAGGAAGGGCAGAGGCACCTTTCCATCAGTATCTGCCATGAGAGGAAAGGGGCTTCTGCCCCAGCCTGCAGCCATGCTCATGGGGAAATGCTGTGGACTGCACAGTGTCAGGTGTCCACTTCCACCCATACAGATCACCATGACTGACAAGAACCAGGCTGAGGCTGTGGACGGCGGGCGAGGAGGAGGCCGAACTTCACCACAGCAGAGACTGAGGCTCTCTCCAGGCCTACCTGGAGGATGAGCGCATTGAGTGGGCGGAGGGGCACCTCTCAGCAGGTGCAGCTGCATGGGAGGGTAGCTCTGGCCGCAACCTGCACAGAAGCCACCAGCGCCTCGCTCAGGAATGCCGCAAAAGATGGGGACTGACCGCGGGAGGCTGAAGGAGAAGGTGGCAGCCTTCAGGGTGGCACGTGCTGCCACTGGTGGGGGACCACCGGTGGTGTTGCAGCTGACCCCGACCGAGGAGACACTGGTCACGGCCATGCAGCTGAGTGCCATTGCGGGTGTTCCAGGCGGAGGATTCCAGACGGGTGGAAGCCCATCACTGCACGGTATGACATGGTGATGTTGTGGGGGGGGCTGTTGTTCACATGCACTCACATGTACTCTCTTTCTGTTTCAGATCCTGTTCGTCTGCAGGAGACAGTGGTGGTGGGTGCTGACAGTGAGGCAGACCTGCTGGACCAGGAGGAGGGACCATCCACCTCCGCCAGCAGCCTGCAGGCACTGCAGCAGCAGGCTGGCTGGCCCAACAACTCCACCGGCAGTGATACGGGTGCAGGGGGTGCACAGCCTGTGTCACAGCAGTCTGGCATGCAGGTGTGCCAGCATGCTGTGCCTATGGCAGTGGCACGCACCGGCACTATTGATGATAGCAGGCCTGCAATGGCCAGTGATAGGTGTGTGTCCCACGAGGGATGCATGGCAGGCCATCACGCGCCCTCGGCCCGTCCTGCTCCACACCTGTGTACCAGCATGCTGGCACAGTCACAGGCTGGGCCTGTCAGCACCGTGGGCAGCATCGGTGGCTGAGCAGGTGTCTGGCACTGTTGACAGCACAGGGTGGAACAGGTGGACCTGGGGCTCAGCAGTTGGAGGGGCGGCAGCAGCAGTTGCACACCAGGCCTGGGGACAGCGTCAAGCAGTGGCACTTGTCCACCCTTAGATCCGCCCATACCTGGTCCTGGCGAGCAGCGGCCACCCTCAAGGGTGCTGTGCACCAGGACCATCCACACCCTGGGGTCACGATGCCATTGGGGCACAGTACTTTTGATGCGCACACCCGCCTGCTGCAGGAGTCGGTACAGCTGCAGGGCGGGTTGCAAGGTCGGGAGGCACTGACTGTGTCCGTGGAGCGGCATAGCAGGGAGTGTGCTCAGGACCGGCCGAGATGGTCCATATGCGGACGGATGTGACCGCTGCCATCGACAGGCTGACCCAGGCAGTGGTCTCTGTGGCGCCGCATTGACCACACTGTCTGGTGACCCTGCACCGCCGCGCACCCCACAGTGCGCACTCCTCTGTTCCGCGCATCATGGCCACCAGGCCTGTCGATGCTGGTTTCTGCTGTGGGCATCCCGAGCACCCCTGGTGCAAGTTTGTTTGGCGGGATGCAGACCCCTGTGCGGGCAAGGTCGCGGTCGCGCACTGGGACCCCTGGTGGTGCACTAGCACCACCCGATGTGGCCCCTGTGCAGCCTTCCAGTGCTGCTAGGCCACGGTGGGGCCACCCACGCATCCGTGGTGGCCGTGGGACAGTGCTCCCTGACTGAGCTGTCTCCCAATGCAGGCCCTGTGTGGTGCTGCCCTGTGTGCAATGTGTGTCATGGTGGGCAGTGCACTGCTGGGTGCTCTGCTCACCAAGCTGACACACGGACCACCTGCACACTCTCCCAACTGCTGTCCACAGGTGCGTGTGGATGATGATGTCTGCATTGCACTGTACACCAAGGTGCAAGGTTGCCCAGGTCCTGACACACGCGACGGGACAGTCCAGGTGGTGAGGGTGGTTGGTGGTGCTGTGTGTTGGCGTGTCATTTCCGCAGTGCTGTGCTGCTGCCCCTGTATGCTGCCTGTGTGTGTGTGTGTGTGTGTGTCCATGTGAGTGCTCACCCTCTCTGATGGTGTGTTGGTATGCCTGGACCTTCAACTCCCTGACCTTCATGCGCGGTGTGTTCCCTGTGTGCCTGTGGTTTAGGCATGGACAGTGTTGCCTGCACATGTCCCTGACTTACCTGTGTTGTGCGTGAGTGCTCTTCTGCAATGGTGTCCCGGTGCAGCTGGGCCTGCCGTGTCAGTCGGGGTCCCTCCATCCTAGGGGGGCGGCTCATCACCCATCACCGCGCAACTGGCGCCCCCATCGCTGTCCCCTCTTGGACCTGTACGGCTATCCCATGGTCTTTGGCCATGTTGTGCAGGATGCAACAGGCCAGGAATATCCCACAGGCCTTCTGGGGCTGTACTGTAGGCCTCACGGAGGTGTCCAGGCATCGGAAGTGTGCCTTGAGTATCCCAAACACCCGCTCTATGATGTTCCGTGGTTGCGGCGTAGTCCTCATTGAAACTGTGCTGCGCTGGGGTCGGGGCACCGGTATGGTGTGAGCAGCCAGGACGGAGGGTATCCACAGTCACCTGTGTGGAGATAGTGGAGATCAGTGTCAGGTCAGGTCCATATTGCCCATATCCTTGTGTGCCACTACCATGGCACCTGTGTCATTCCCACCCTTGCACAGGGTTTGCATTCCATACATGTACTCACCCACTAGATGACCCGTGGGGATGTTCCCACCTCGAATCGATGGCACAGTGCAGATTGGTGCCATATGAAGGCATCATGTGCTCCGCCAGGTGTGTGACACAGACATTGATGATGCGCCCAGTGGCATCACACACCACCCGGCAGTTGACACCGAGTAGCCTTTCGGTTGCGACACGTGCCGCCAGGGCCAGGTGGCGGCGAATGGCCACATGGGTGCAGTCTGCGGCCCCAGCACGCCAGGCATATGTGCTACCCTGGGAACTCCCGCATGTTTGCTGTACGCCTGCCACGATGCTGGGGAAATGGATGTACTCCGCAGCATGAGGCAGCAGTGCTTGAGGAATTGGGTGAGGATGCGTGACGGGCCGACTGCGTAATGCCTGTGGTGTCACCTGTCGGCCTCTGGAAGGTGCCCATGGCGAGCAGGCACATGCAGGCTGTCACCTTGGTCTCCACGGACAGAGCATGACTCCGTGAGGGTGCTTGCATCACATCACTGCACAGCTCACTGAGCCGCCTCAGTATTGCCCTGTTCAGGTGGTACCGGCCAATCTCGACATCTGTGTACAGCTTGTAGCTGATGCGGCACGATACCGCTTGTCGGCGCATCACCGACGGCCCCTCCGCGCCACGCCCCTGCAGCATGCTGTCTCACCCTCATTACAGCTTCCATGTGGAAGCTGACACTGTCCATCTCCCTGGCTCCTGCCCCCAGCTGCTGTTCCTGTGTTACCCCCACTGCCCCCACTGCTGCTTCCACTGCACCGGCACCCCCACTGGCCTCTCTGTCCTCCAGGACCCACTGTCCTCTCTGCCCTTCCTGCTCCTGTCTCTGTCTCTCTCTCTCTGTCTCTCTGTCTCTCTCCCCGGTTTGCGGCCTGCTAGAGTTCTTGCGCCTACCCTTGAGCTCTTTTATTTTGGCTCACATCCGCACAGCGATCCTCCGGTTGAGCCACTCATGCGATTGCAAGTGTTTAGATATCGCATTGCGCACTTTATGCATGGACCTGCCTCTCGGTGCGCATGCTCATTTCCATTGCGCTGTGGCTCAGTGCTTGTTTTCGTAAATTGGACACTTCTGAATATCGCAGAATGGCGCATTTTTGGAGTTGCACACGCGCAACCCTGTTGCGCATGGCGCAACCTTTTTGAATATCGGGGCCACAGAGTCTTGTATTTATCTCAATTCACCATTTAATGCAGGTGCCTGCCGGAGCCCAGCCAATGTGCATCCACCATGCTTTCTGGCCAGATCACACACACTCATTCTTCCTGCCTCTTGGCTTCACCTGAAAGCTTTCTGGCACTTTCTTTCCCTTCCATCCCCCTGTTCTCCCTACTTTTCTTACCTCTTGTCTCCCTCTTCCAGGCAGCACTCTGGTTCTTTAAAGCTCCTTGTTACCTTGCTACTTTTGTTAGCAAGTGACACTAAACATAATACTGGTCTCTTCACTACCTCATCCTTAAAACTTCCCAAAAGACTGAGAGTTGCTCATTTAAACATCCGTAGTCTTCTCTCAAAAATTTACCAATTTCAGCCTATGATGTTTAACTTTTGGCTGGATGTCTTAGTTATATCTGAATCCTGCTATTCTTCTAAGGTGCAGAATTCTGCTGTAACTATTCCTGATTACACTGTACCTAGACAAGATCACACAAAGAGGGGTGGTGGTGTTGCTGTCACCATATCCACCAGTATCCAATTTATGACTGTTCTTGCTGTCTCTTTCCCCTTTTCCTATGAGCTGCTCCTACTCAAACTCTCCCTGTTGCCCAGGTATTTCCTCTGCTTTAGTTACTGAGCTCCTTTCATCTATCTGTTCTAACTCTTCCAGAGGTGAGCTTTGTATTCTTGCTGACCTTAATATAAATTGTCTCTATCCCAACACAAATAAAAGGTTCAAAATGTAAAGTCACTACATTTGACTCAATTGGTCTCTGACCCCACACACCTAAACTGTAAATCTCTGAATTACTCTTTGCTAGACTGGGTCCTCTCACCTCATTCCCACAATGTTGTGGGTGCAGGAATCCTTCTGGATGCTCTCATTGACCAACATACGGTTTACTGTGTGCACAAGATTCATTGTCCTAAGGTCCCACTAAATTTATTTATCTTAGGTCTTGTAGGTCACTGGACTTGTCCTCCTTCCCTAGCTGACATAGGTGCAATAGACTGGTCCCTGATCTCATCAGTTAACAACATGAATTCTGCCCTGCAATAGATTCAACCCAAATTTATGGCTGTTTGGGATCGTCATGCTCCTCTAAGAAAAAACAGAGTATGGGGTTGTCATCTTCCTTGGATTATAGCAGAGGTTATTGCTTGCCTCAGTACTAGAGATTTTGCCTGGTGTTCTTTTAAGATCACTGGTTCTCCAGAGGCTTTGGCAAACTATCATCACCTTCATAACACCTATACCAAGGCCATAAGACTTGCAAAGTCTAAGGGGCGGATTCTCAAAGCACATAGAATGGCGCAAGGTGCCTGCATCAAAGATAAAATATGCAAGTGGCACTTGCATAAAAAAAATGCGCCCATAGCTATTCTCAAAAGCTGGCATGCACCAGCCTTATACCACAAAATGGGCTGTGACCTGGCACTAGGGGACTTTTGGCAGACATAGGCTGCCATATCCCCAACCTTGCTATTTTCATAACCCTCCCAGAGGGCAATGGTCTAAGTACTGCTAGACCAGCCAAGGGCTAGTGTAATGGTACTTAGAAATCCACTGGAGGGTGCATCAATGTCCCCCCCAAGTCCATTTGGTAACAATATGTATAATGTAGATGATATTCCCTGGTAGTCTAGTGCCTCCCCCAGCCCTGATCACCCTTTATAATAAATGAAAAAACCCTGGTAGTCTAGAGGCATCCCCCTTCCAAGCCTCAGTCGCCTGTTATGAATACTAAACCATCCCTGGTGATCTAATGGCGCACTCCTGCCCTGATGTCCCGGTAATAGACAATTATCAAATACCTGGTGGTCTAGGGGACCCCCCCTGCAGTGCACCACCACCCCACTAACCCCAAACCTGGTTGCCTCAATCCCAAACTTCCACTTCTCTCAGCCCCTGCCTTTGCATTGCCTATTACCTTGCATTGCAACCTTTCCTTTTCCTCCACTGATGTTGCTGATGTCTGGAAGCAGACTACTGTTTTTTCTATCCCTAAGGCTGGTGATCCCACTTCTCTAGGTGGCTACCATCCTATCTCTCTCCTTCATACTCTAGCTAAGTTGCAGGAACACCTTGTACTGTCTCAACTCTCTACCTTTCTTGATGCCTCTTCCTCCTCCTTTTTCATCCCTTTCTGTCTGGTTTTAAGAAATCCCACTCCACCTCCATTCCTCTCCTATGACTCACTGGCTCCATCCTCACAGGTATGGATCAGGGCCTGATCACATTCTTCATCTTTGTTGATCTTGCTAAAGCGTTTGACACAGTGGTACACCCCCTCCTACTAGACAAGCTTAAAGCAGCAGCAGCTCTTTCTGACAGCAGTCAGCTGTCTGTCCTGGGACCTGTTCTCTTTTCCATATTCTTAAATGACCTTCCATCTGTCTGTTCCTCTGCATCCATTTATATGTACACTGATGATAGTTATTTTTTCATCTGATTCCTCTTCCCATGGTTTTACTTCACAGCTTTAGCTGGATTTCAACAATATTCAGTGCTCGTTCCAGTCTAACCAACTACAGTATCACTCATTGCCCCCCCCCAAAAAGACAATCTCCATGACTTTTGGCACCTGTCAGAGGCTTTCCAGGCTCACCCCTCTCCCATCTTTTCACACCCTTGATGGTGTGATTATTGAAGATGCTTCCTTTTTTAAGTACCTTGGGATCTGGCTTGACCAGCATTTATGATTTCTTGATTCGTATTGATGCCATACAGCAGAAGCTATTCCCCCAGCTTGGTGCACTGTGCAGGAACAAAGTGAGTATCTCACTTCTTGTCTGCCATGAAATTGTTTTAAAGATGATTCTCCCTATTTTTGATTATGGTGGCATAGTCTATAGTGCTATAGTCAAATCCTCCCTTGCCAGACTGGCCTCTTATTTTACACTTTTTGTCATTTTGCTTTAGATTGTTCCCCGTGTACCCATCATTGCTCACTCTACTGTACCCTTTCACTACCCTCTCTTGATGCCAGGTGCCTATCTCATTGTGCCTCTTTTATATCTATAGTCTGGTTTAATTCCCTTCCCTACCTCCTTACACCCCTCTTGTTCTCTACCTCAGCTTCCTCCTACCTTTTGTGCAATAATACTGCTCATTCACTCATTATTCTTTCTAGAAAATCTACTGTTGATCAATCTGCTTTCTCACACAGGTTTCCTAAACTTTGGCCCTCCCTGCTCTTGGCAATTTGGTCCGCCTGTTCGATTTTTTCCTTAAAGTCTCTCCTTCATGACTTTTTTTCTCCTTCCTTCAACTGTTCATGGCTCTCCCCATACACACTAGTTCTTCCCTGGCAATTTGTTACCTTCATTACCTGTACTTATGATATTTTGATTTGTCTTCAAGTTTTGATTATGTTCCTTGACATACTGTATTTGCTGTATATGATTTCTTTCACATCCTCTACCCCCAAGATGCATCTGGAAACTAGCTGTTAGTAGCTCAGTATGTCTTTCCTAGTGAAACGTTTGAAATCAATAATCCATCAATCCATCCATCCATCCATCAATCCAGCCATCCATCCATCCACAAATAAACAAATCTCCTGATTCAGCCCCATTCACTACTACCATATGTTGCCTTCTCCCAAGCCAACTTCATACTGACAAAACTAAATCTTACTCTACTTCAAAGGCCTGCAACTTCTTCAGCCATTTCCTATGTGGTACTGAATTGAAGGCCTTGTAGAAGCTGAAGTAGAGCAAGTCTACTGTCTGTCCTGTATCAGTTGCCTTGGTGATTCAGTCAAAAAACAGCATCAAGTTGTTTTGGCATGACCTCCCTGACACAAACCCATGCTGCTTGTTGCAGTCCATCGTCATCTAAGTAGGCCACCACACATTGCTTGATTATGGTCTTCATCAGCATACTTACAATGGGGATAAGGCTGGCAGATCTGTAGTTGTCTGGATCCTCCATGTCCCCCACTTGTGAAGTGTTACTATGTTGATGGCGCTCCAATTCCTTGGCACCACTCTGGACTTCAGTGAGTCTTTTGATGAGTTAAGAATACTGCCAATTATGCAGTCAGTTCCCTAAATATCTGTGGGTATAGGCCATCTGGGCCAGGTGCCTTGATTGCTCTGAGAGATTCAAGACCCTTTTTACCCTGTCAGCTAAGGGCTGCACTCTGCCCATTTCCTGAACCCTTTGAGTGGCAGCCTTGATGCCATTCTCTAGTAGGGGACCATTGTTCCCTACCATGAATACCAAACAGAAATAATTGTTTCATACATATGCCTTCTTTCATCACCCTCCCCACTCAGCTAGATTAACTGCCCCCTTGTTTTCCTTGTTTCCTATATGTATCTCAAAAATGATGTTTCCTAACTTCTTACTTTCTCAACAGGCCACAGCTCTGTGTCTGCCTTTGCCCTCATGACCTCCAACCTTGCCTCTTTGAATTTAGTCTTATAATCCAGCCAGGTTTCCTCCCCTTTATTCCTCTTGTACTCAGTGAAGGCCCTTCTTTTTGGCCTCACAGCCTCCCTCAACCCACTTTGAGAACCAGATTGACCTTTTGTGTTTTTTGGTGAACTTCCTTGCACATGATTTGGTTTCCTCTAGGAGTGCCCCTTTAATTCTACCTGTTTTTCCACTCTCTCAATCTTGTCTGCACCTGCCAATCTTTCACTAACTAGATCCTGCATCATCCCAAAATCTGCACTTTTGAGGTTCAGAACTACTACCTTTGCGAGGTGTCCAGTGTTTCTCCAGCCAGTCTGAACCAGACAGTGTGGTGGTCATTAGATCCCAGTGGCTCCCTAACAGCCATCCCCACCATCTCTGAACTGGTGAGTACCATGTCAAATATGACATCCTGCCATATGGGATCCTTGACCAGCTGCACCAGTAAACAGTCATGAAGCGTATCTAGCAGTGCCTGATTCATGTTACTCCTTGCTGCTAGGATATCCCAGTCCATATCCAGTAGGTTCATGTCCTCTGATAACACCAGATCCCATTTTGTGACTCCCCTTAAGATTTCTTCCACAAATCTCTGTCTTCTTCCTCTTTCTGCACCAGTAGTCTATAGACCCCACAGTCTTACCCTTTTACCAACAGCTATTGTCAGCTGCATCCAAATTGATTCGACCCTCTCCCCCTCCTTTGTTTACAGTCCTATCCTCTGCCACCTCAATAGCTTCCTTAATGTATCGGGCTACCCCTCCCCCTTTTACCCTTGCCTATTTCTCTGCTAAGTAAGGTATACCTAGAACTGCTTCATCCCAGTCATGGTTACATTGTTGACTTTGGTAGATTATTTATGTTTGCTAATTTAGGATTTCAAGAGAAAAGACATGCTTACTAATATTATTTGTGCAATAATTATATTACTTTTATAAGCAGGATCTCATTTTTAAATGACTGTAATTATACATGACAAACATTTATAATACCAAAGGTACTACCATTAAGAGTACACAATTTTTAAGTAACTTAAAGTTGTATATATCAAAAAAATATGGAAATGGAATTTCACAGACATCAAATCTGGCATAGGACCCCTAATACTAGAAGATGATTAGAATGTATATATTCATGCAACATTTTCCTTTGAGACTATCATTTACATGTACTGTACTTGCGTTTTGACTGGCATTTGATATGATACTGTTTCATGGTTAATGTTTCTTTACCAGCCAACCATCAGCACAGCAGTTTGGAAGCAAACTTGAGGCTCAAAGGATTGGCTGGGGGAGGAAGATTGAGCCTCCAAAGAACTGCTCTCCTAGGGTTTGCAGAGCCCAGGATTGTGATGCAACAAGGAGCAGCTTCTGTGCATGTTGTGCTAGCCAAAACAGTTCAAATGTAAGTAGGAAAAAGCAGCACCAACAGCCAATCTTAGTCCATGATAGATTTATTTAGCAAAGTTGCAGCTCAGCATTACATGCCTGTATCTTAGTGAATAACCTCTCAAATGCCCCAACCAGTTTTGTGCATGCATGTTTCCTCAGGAAGAGCCTAGGATTGCCTGGCTCCTAGTGGAAGCTGGGTGAAAGGCAATCAGGACTGCCAAGAAGGGCAAGAGGGTATGGCAGATGCTGACATGCAGTCTGTGGGAGTGTGTGGAACACATCATGGCATCATTGCATGTCACACCTCTGGAGGAGAGAGAAAAACAGAAAATACAGGTGGCAGGATGGCACTGCACACCTGCAGGCCTTGAACCCTACTAACTTGGCCCACTAGCCAAGAACCAGATCCTGTTCCTGATGAGGGTTGTGGAACCCCATTTACCCTTCCAGGGGTACAAGCCCTGGTGGAAGATAGGCTAGCAAGGTATGTCCTGGTGGATGTTAGGGTGTTGGGGTTGGGGTGTGGGCAGATGGGGGCCATTCAGTAAGGGGAAGAAAAAAGTTTCTTTATCTGGCAGTGTTTTAACGTCTCTTGTTCTAGAAAGAATTAAATGAAGTTCAACTGTACATTTAAAGATGTGCAAGCACTATACAGCAGCAGTTGGATATCACTGGATAGACCTTCATTACTAAATACTCACTTTGTGACCCTCAGCAACTCTCTTAACTTCCTAGTGTTCCATTCCACCCAGCTACAGAAATGAGTGGAAGCAGAACCCCACTGAAAATAAGCTGTGTCACCTTAGCTGGGCTACCCTGGGTAAATACTGTACATTGCAACAATGGGTAAAAGCAGGACCCCAATGAGAATGAAATATTGGTGGTAGAGTGGAGCAGAACTTGGGAGCTTAAGGACCTATATGCACTGGACAGACTACTTCTAAGTAAGGAGGACACATGGGTCCTGAAAGACAAACTGGAGAGATACTTGGCAGAAGAGTTGGATTTAAACTGAAGGGGAGGCGAGCAAAGGGTAAGGTACTCAGCACCAGGAGAGGGGGGCCTTTGGGCCTTCCCCTCAATGGGAATTCAAAAGGAAAGGATGGGGAATGGAGAAGGGATAGTAGGGGCAGGAGAGGAGGAGGGACACCAAGGGATGGAGAGAAGCAAGGAGGGAAAGGGGGCACAATGGAAGGTAGTGCCCTTAAGTGCAAGGAGTCTGACAAACAAGGCAACAGACCTGCAGGTGGTGATGGCAGAAGGGGAGGTGGACATAGCTGTTATCACAGAGACATGAGATCCCAGAGTACCAACTGCTCATGAAGGACAGAGGAAAGGGCAGGGGAGATGGAGTTGCAGTGTACATAAGAGAAGGGATGCTATGCACAAGGGAGGAGAGGAAGGATGGCTCAGCAGAAGCCCTGTGGGTAGTGCTACAGAACTCCAGTGGTGGAAGGATCCATTTGGTGGTAGTGTACAGGCCACCCTCACAGGGCATAGAACTGGACAGGGAGCTAGGGGACCAGATCAGGAGGGCATGAGGAAGAGGGAACATTGTAATAGTAGGAGACTTTAATCTACCTGGAGTAGATTGGATTACCCCAGCTACCTCCTGTTGCAGGGAGCAGCTCCTCCTGGATGCTATTCAGGAGTGATTCCTGACACAAGGAGTCACAGAGCAAACTAGGGAAGGGGCTATACTAGACCTTGTGCATTCAGATGGGGAGTAGGTCCATGAGGTAAAAGTTAGAGATCTCCTTGCAGGCAGTGACACTGCACAGTGTAGTTTTACATCAACATGGGGAAGGAAGTAGCCAGGTCCAAAATGAGAGTAGTGGACTTTGAGAAGGTGGATTTCAATAAAATGGGAAGCATACTAGAGAGACACCTGCCCAAGCTCAGATTGGAAATGGATACAGATCAGAAATGCTCCATCATTAAGAAGGGAATAATTGAGACCATGGACATGTGAGCTAAGGCTCATAAAAAGAACTCCAGAACCAAGAGACCTAACTGGTTTAGCAGGAAGGTAGCAAGTAAAGTGAAGGAAAAAAGGGCTGCCTTCCTGAGGCACAAGCATACCTTGAGGGAGGAAGACAGAGAGATTTATGCAGTGAAAGTTAGAGAGGCAGGAAAAGAGATCTGGGCAGCCAAGGCTGCAAAATAATTGAGACTGGGGCAGGGGATTAAGGACAAAAAAAAGGACTTCTTCTGTTCTGTTAAGGAGAGAAGATCCAGAAAGGACGGGATTGTAAGGATAAAGAGTGAGTTGGGGTGGGCAGAAATTGGTGAGGATTAGGCAGAGGCAATAAATGAGTACTTCTGCTCTGTCTTCACTAGGGAACAGGATGGGCCCATGCCACAAGGGATGATTTGGGGTTGCCTTAGGGGTGGGGAGGAATATAAAGGAGAGATTGAGGCTGAGAGGATCTTAAGGGGAATGAGGGAACTGAGGTGGACAAGGCTCCTGGCCCAGATGGAGTACACCCAAAGGTCATGAGAGACCTGGTGGAGGTACTAGCAGTCTCCCTGATGGACCTGTTTAACACCTCGCTAGAAAAAAGGAGTGGGCGCAGGACTGGAGGACAGCACATGTGGTACCACTCTACAAAAGTGGTCCCAGGGATGAGCCGAGTAACTACAGATCAGTCAGACCAAGCCTCTATAGTGGGCAAGTTGATGGAGACCATTCTTAAGGAAAGGCTGGTGTCCTTCCTTGTGGCAAATGGTCTCCAGGATGACAGGCAGCATGGGTTTGTCAGGGGAGATCCTGTCAAACAAACATAATAGACTTCTTTGACTGGGTTACAAGGTCAGTGGATGGGGGCAGCCAGTGGATGTCCTGTACCTGGACTTCAGCAAGGTGTTCAATTCAGTGCCATATGGCAGGTTGCTCAGCAACCTGAGGGGCCTTGGAATAGGGGACAAACTGCTAGGGTGGATCAAGAGCTGGCTGCGGGGCAGGAACCAGAGAGTAGTGGTGGTGGAGGGAAACGATCCAAAACTAGGCCTGTAACCAACAGGGTCCCACAGGTCTCAGTACTTGGACTTGTACTGTTCAACACCTTTATTGGTGACATAGCAAAGTGTGTCAAAAGTAAGATCTGCCTTTTTGCAAATGGTACCAACTCTGTAGGACAGTGGACACAGTGGAGGGGAGACAAGAATTAAATGAAGATCTGGTTAGACTAGAGAAATGGTTGGGCATCTAGCAGGTAGGATTCAATGCCAAGAAGTGCAAGGTCATGCACCTGGGAGTCAGCAACCTAGGGGCCAGCTGCTGGCTGGGGGGAGTACAAGTGACCATCTCAGAGGAGGAAAAGGACCTTGGAGTATTGGTAAGGGGTGACATGAAGCACTCTGTGCAATGCCATAAGGCAGGAGCTAAAGCTAATAAAATGCAAGGCTAAATCACCAGAGGAATCACCTCTAGGAGACAGGAAGTTATTCTGCCATTGTACAGGTCTCTGGTGAGACCACACCTGGAGTACTGTGTACAGTTCTGGTGCCTTATTTGAAGAAGGATGTAAGCTACTGGAGGGGGTTCAGCAGAGGGCAACAAAGATGATCCAGGGCATGGGGGACAAAACATATGAGGAGAGGCTGAGGGAACTCAACATGTACTCCCTGGAATACAGAAGAGAGAGGGGGGACATGATAGAAACCTTAAAAACCTCAAGAGCATAAGGAGAGTTCGATCAGAGGGTATATTCAATCTAAGAAAGGAGGGTACTACTAGGTGACTTAGCCTGCAGCTGCTGGGAGGTAGATTTAAGAAGGGAATGAGGAGACACTTTTTCACAGAAAGGGTGATGATGGGGTAGAATGAGTTGCTAGAGGAGGTGGTAGTGGTGAATACAGTAGTCAGTTTCAAGGGGGTGGTGGGACAAGGTGAAAAAGAAAGTCAGAATGGGGGGAATCAATATTGGGAAGGAGAAGTGTATGGGGGAGTGAATAACTCAATGAGGAGGGGAGGGGAGCAGCACCAGGGATCTAAAGTGAACTGCACACTCAAGCAGACTACATAGACCAATGTGGCCTTTTTCTGCTAGCAATTTCATGTTTGTATGTTCATATCTCAGCTGGAGTATTCTGGGTAGATATATTGTACAAATAGTTATGCTGCTGCTCAGTTAGGCTATCCTGGGTAAAACAACTGTAAATAAAGTATTGCCAGCAGTAAGTGGCACTTTACAGCCCCCACCCATCGACACAGACAGAGGAGGCAGTGTGGTTTAATGGTAAGAGCACTGTTGTGAATTAGGAGATTGTAAATTCAAAAACCCCACTACAGCCACATACACACTGCATGTTCCTGAGCTACTCACTGAACCTCCCAGTGCTCCAATCAACCCACACACCAATGGAAATAGGAAGAAGTGAAGCCCAACAAAAAATGAGATGTTGCACCTTAGCTGGGACATCCTGGGGAAATACTTTATAAAACAAAACATACCAATAAAAGTCATTGTCAGCAGCTGCTATACTTGCCTTTCTCTGGTCTTCCTCCACTCCACTCCAAACAGCTGTGTGGTTTAATGGTAAGAGCGCTGTTAGGAACTGGAAAATTGCAGGTGCAATCCCTGATGGTGAGAAATATTTACTGTGTAACTCTGAGCAAATCACTTATGCTCCAGTGCCCTAGTCCACCTATCTGTGAAAAAGGGTAGAAGCAGGACTCCACTACAGAAGGGAAGTTGCAGGGTTGACATGCCCATTGCATGGGAGACATGCCTCCCAAATCCACATCAAAATAGTGCCTTTTGTGATGGACCTTCCACACAGTGGCAGCACTGCAGCTTGTGATGCTTATGATCCAGGTTCTGGAACAAGTGTAGGTCATCAGAGGCCAACCGGGGGGGGGGGTTAAGCATAACAGAGGATGTTTTCCTCCTCTGGGAAGGGTGGGGTTCCTGCTTTGCTGCAATACTGCCACTTGGGTGACCACAGGTGGCAGTGCAGCAGAAGATGCTGAGGGAGGGACTGATGCAGGATGAGGATGTGGCTGGGAGCACATGCCCTGCATGCACACATGCCTAGGACCTCACTGAGTGGAAGCCTTAGTAGAGATGGGAAGAAACAAGAATAAGCATTTGCCAATGCCAAATGTTGGCTGCTTCTTACAGTGCCTTCAGAAAGTATTCGCCCCCCCTTGGATTTTGTCACATTTTGTTGTGTTACTACCAGAATTTTTAATGCATTGAAATGATTTTTATCCCCCTTGATTCACACAGCACACACAGCAATTGAAAGGGGCCAAAATATTTTTATTGTGTAACAAACATTTATGAAACATTAAAAACTGAAATATCTTGTTTACTTAAGTATTCACCCCCCTGAGTCAATACTTTGTAGAAGCGCCTTTGGCAGCAATTACTGCTTTGAGTCTTCTTGGGTATGTCTGTATCAGCTTTGTACATCTGGATATGGGGATTTTCACCCATTCTTTCTTGCAGATTTACTCAAGCTCTGTCAAGTTGGATGGGGAGCGTCGGTGAACCGCAATCTTTAAGTCTTTCCACAGATTCTCAATGGGATTCAAGTCTGGGCTTTGGCTGAGCCACACAAGGACATTCACCTTCTTGTTCTGAAGCCACCCCAGTGTTGCTTTGGCTGTATGCTTGGGGTCGCTGTCCTGTTGGAACATAAATCTTCACCCCAGTCCAAGGTCTATTGCAGACTGATGCAGGTTCTCCTCAAGGATGTGCCTGTATTTGGCTCCATTCATTGTTCCCTCTATCCTGACAAGTGCCCCAGTCCCTGCCGCTGAAAAGCATCCCCATAACATGATGCTGCTGCCACCACCATGCTTCATGGTAGGGATGGTGTTACACAGGTGATGAGCTGTGTTCAGTTTGTGCCAGGCATAGTGCTTTGCACTCAGGCCAAAGAGTTAAATTTTTGTTTCATCAGACCAGAGAATCTTTTGCCAAATGGTCTCAGAGTCTGCCACGTGCCTTCTTGCAAACTCCAGGCATGCTATTATGTGACCTTTTCTCAGGGGTGGCTTCCATCTAGCCACGCTCCCATAGAGGCTACATCTGTGAAGTGCTGCAGAGATTGTTGTCCTCTGGACAGGTTCTTCCATCTCAGCTATGGAACTCTGTAGTTCTGTCAGAGTGGTCATTGGGTTCTTGGTCACTTCCCTGACCAAGGTCCTTCTTGCCCAGTTGTTCAGTTTGGGAGGATGGCCTACTCTAGGAAGAGTCTGGGTGGTTCTGTAATCTTTCCATTTCTTAATGATGGACTTGACTGTGCTCCTGGGAACTTTCAACACCCTAGAAATGTTTTTATACCCCTCCCCAGATCTATGCCTCCTCACAGTTCTATCACAGAGTTCTAAGGACAGCTCCTGGGTCTTCATGGTAGAGTTTATGCTCTGACATGCACTGTCAACAGTGGGACCTTATATAGACAGGTGTATTTCCTCTGAAATCATGTCAACCATTTGAACTGACCACAGGTGGACTCCATTCAAGTTTTAGTGATCTCACAAGGAATTTGGATGCACCTGAGCTCAATTTGGAGTGTCATAGCAAATGGGGTGAATACTTATCAAATCAAGACATTTCAGGTTTTTAATTTAAATTACATGTACAAACCATTCCAGAAGTTTCATTCCACTTTGACATTATAGAGTAATTTGTGTAGATACATGACAAAAAATCCCATATAAATGTATTTTAATTTGAGTTTACAACATCAGAAAATGTGACAAAATCCAAGGGGAAGGGGGCGAATACTTTCTGAAGGCACTGTAAACAATTTGTTTTTTTGCAATTCTGACCCCAAATTTTGAAGATACTCATTTTAGAATTTGCCTTATAGAAATGACATGTGCCATTTATAGTATATTGGCAAAAATGTCATTTTGCACCAGAGGTGTGAAAACACATCTCATCCAAGATTTTAAAGATGACACATGACACATTTATGAGGTGGTGTGGAAAAATGACTGTTAAAAGGTTGGAGTCAAAATATTGAAAATCAGTAAAGTTATGAGTGAACGTTGAAATGGCAAGGCAAGACAAGTTTATTTTTTAGGCACCCAATCCCAGAGGCTTTGGGTGGCATACAACAACAAAAAATCTACCATAAAATTACATAAAAACATAAAAAAATTTTGCAATCTACAAATTATCACTTTCATGTGTTGAAGTCACTAAAACCAGAAATGGTAAGGGGGTAGAGAGGAAAAATCCTATACAACTCAGTCTGGAGGATCAGAAAAAACCTGACTAAATAGGTAGGCCTTGAGGCAGGTCTTAAAGACCTCCACTGATGAGGCCTCCCATATAGCTGGATGAAGCAAATTCCACAGGATGGGGCTGGAGACACTAAATGCCCTGTCGCCGGGCTGCTTTCTGCCTCATCCTGGAAATCACTAGGAAGCCCCTAGTGGAGGAATAGAGGTAGCAGGTTGATGCAGCAGTTGACCGGAAATCAGACAGATGATGAGGGCCCAAACTGTGTAGGGTCTTGATGGTGAGTAACCCCATCTTAAAGAGGATCCTCCACCTGACCTGCAGCCAATGCAGTTCACGCAGCACCGGAGTAATGTGGCAGAATTTAGACTGCCCCACCAACAGCCTGACCACCGCATTCTACACAAGCTGTAGCTGGCATAGACATCTCCCAGAGACCCTGTGGTACAGTGCATTCCAGTAGTCCAGCCTGGTCGATCTCAAGGCATGTACCAAGTTGGGAGGTCCAGGGGTGGAAATAGGGGCCTAATCCCTGGAAATATTCCTAAAATGGTAAAAGCTGGTCCAGACAGTGGCTAACACCTCAGCCTCAAGTGTCAAACTGCTGTTGAGGATTACGCCTAGGTTACATACTCTTAAGGAGGCCTTAAATGTTATGGATCCCAGAAACAAACCAGTTTCTGCACCAGAGGCCATCCTATTCTGCCATCTGTTCAGCTTCACCACCAGTACCTCCATCTTATCAGGGTTCAGTCACAGCCAGTTGGAGGCCATCCAGTTATTGATCTCCACAAGGTGGTTGTTAAGTACTTCCACTGCGTTGGATGCTCCCGGTGCAAAGGAAAGATACAGCTGGTTATCATCGGCATAGCAATGAAAATCCAGTCTGTATTTCCTAATGATCTCACTTGGGGCAGCATATACATGGCAAACAACATTAGGGACAAGACCGAACCCTGAGGTACTCCACAGGACAGGAGTCTAGGGGAGGATGGGAAATTCCCTATTACTATGCATTGCCTCCTGTTCGTGAGATAGGACTCAAACCAGCAGATGACAGTGCTGGTGAGCCCACAAAATTCCCTCAAGCGGTTGAGCAACACACAGTGGTCTACCATGAAGAATGCTGAAGAGAGATTGAGGAATCTCTAACCCTGAGGAGGTCATTAGTAAGAAGAGCGGTTTCCATACTATGCCTCGCATGAAATCCAGACTGGAAAGGCTCACAAAGATCAAAGGTCAGGAGGTGCTCCTCCAGATGAAGTGGTATCACCTTCTCAACAATCGTTCCTAAAAATGGGAGATGGGATGGTAGTTTGCCTTTTTGTTAGGGTCTAAAAAGATGTTTTTTTTCAGGAGGGGACACATCAATGCCTCCTTCAAAGCATCAAGGAAGGTCCCCTCAGATAAAGAACACCCAACAATCAGGGCAAATGATATCAACACATTCCATTAAGAAACATGTCGGTACCGGGTCCAGTTCACAATGGGTGCACTTCAGCTTGGATGCAACCCCAATGATCTCTGATGCCTCCACATGCTAAAACTCCCCCAACTAGGAGGAGTGCTCTCCGGACGACCAAGGTGACCACTGTTGGCCTCCATAGGGCCTCCTGGCAGAATCCCCTGCCTGATGATGGACACCCTGTCTGAGATGAATTGAGAAAACTTCACATAAAGTGCTGGAAAAAGTCTTCTTCAGCTGTAGACTGGCTGGGTTCAGGAGCCTGTCTGCAGTCTGAAAGAGCACTGTTAGTCAATTCCTCTCAACAGCAATCTCCCTTGACAGGAACTCTGTTTTCTTCCAGGTGATTGCCCCCTGGTACTCATGATAGTGAGTGCATAGGGCCAGTTTATCCACTTCCAGGCTGGACCTCCGCCAGCAGTGCTCCAACCTCCATGTAACAGGGAGTCCACTGTCATGTGTTCAAATTCCTGTCATAAATATAAATGTGTGCAACTCCCCCCCCCCACACTTTTTCCTTTCCTCTTATTTTTTCTGTCATTTCTTTAAATGCTTGTCAGGATGGCCAACCTGGCAATCTCCAAAAACTCTTTGCTGTTCATTATTTTCTTTAACCCCTTTTTATGCACACATTCACACTGGTGTCAGAGTGGGATATCTGTCTCTTCTAGGCTGCCTGGGAGACACTGCCAGGAGGATATAGTCCACTACCTGACACATGCACTGAGTAAAAAGTGAAAAGCTGATGAAATTCCAGTGGACTTGAGCAATGGCTGAAAAGCTCAGGTTGAAGACAATACCCGGGTTGGATCCTGGTGCCTGGCCAATGATTGTGAAGAAAGAGTGTAAGAATGCCACAGATGAGGAAATCTTGGAAGAAGAGGATGGGAAGCAGATGGAGGAGAGTGCACTGGAAGACCCCAGAGACCTGCTATGCTGGCTCTGTCTAAAACGTTGAAGATAGAGCATGAGCGAGCAGAGGACCGATGACAGCTAGACGAGGACAGGAGACAACAAGAAGAGGAAAGGAAGAGACAGGATGAGAGATGGCAGGATGCCTTGCAAGTCATCCATGCGCTGACCCCTTGGCAACCTGACCAAAATTTACCCAGTAACATAAACTTAACAAAATTGACAGAGGCTGATGATATAGAAGCCTACTTAACTATGTTTGAGCATATAGCCTAGACATGTGCTTGGCCCCAAGACCAGTGGGTCATCAGACTTGTTCCTTACTTATCCAGATGGGCCCAGCTAGTGTATAGTCACCTTACTGCCCCTGACTCTAATGATTACAGTCTGGTCAAGGAGGAAATCCTCTGTCAGTATGATATCAATACTGAAACCTATAGGCAATGATTCGGGTGCCAAAAGATGACGGGCTAAGATACCCCTCGAGAGACTTTTGCAGGTTAAAAAGTTTCTGACTGAAATGGTTACAACCAATGGTCAAAACCCTTGATCAAATCCTGGAATTGATAATTATAGAGCAATTTATCCAAGTACTGCCCCAAGACACCCAGATATGGATGAAAGAGCACAAACCCGACACAGCAGAGAAGACCGTCACTCTGGCGGAGGATTACCTGGTGGCCAGACCATCAAAGTCCAGAGGATACCAAAGCTCTTCACCCCAACCTACAACACCTTTTGAAACTTCTTATTACAGACAGTTAAATGTTGGGAGAAGGAGAAGGCCCTATTCTGCAGACATTATTTGTCATAGCTGTTTGGGAAAAGGACACATAGCCCGTAATTGCCCCAAAAGAAGAAACAAAGCTGCCCACTTGTCAATGGCTAATTGGGAGTAAGTTTCCACAGTGGGGATCAGCCAGGATGAAATAATGGGACTCAGGAAGCAAACAAACTTTGGTGAGGGCAGACATTTTAAAGAGCTACCGCAGTAAAGGGCTGGAGGCAAATGTAACCTGCATCTATATGGATGTCCACCAGTACCCTACTGTCATGGTGGAAATGACGGTAGGGCAGGATAAATAACTCATCTCTGTTGGTTTAGTACCTAGACTGCCAGTTCCCATTATTATCAACCAGGATTTCCCTAACTTTGACCAGTTGATAACAAATCAAGAGACATGTGACCAGCTTGTGGCAGTAACCACTTGGGCCCAGGCTAGGCAAGAACAGTCAAATATTTTTCCATTTGATGAGGAGGTATATGAGGTACCAGGAAAAAACAAGGAAATCAAGAAAGGAGAAGAGGTCTGAAAAAGGAAAATGGAGGGATACCCATCAGGAAGGAACACCTGAAGTTGGGTCCAATTTAGCTGGGACTAATATAAAAACGGATCAAAAATTGGATGAGACTTTGAATTCCTTTTTCTTACAGGTGCCTAGGTGGTTGCAGAAGGGCAGCCACAGTGTGTCATAACAAATTATGTTTTATATCG
This sequence comes from Neoceratodus forsteri, assembly GCA_016271365.2. NCBI lineage: Eukaryota > Metazoa > Chordata > Ceratodontiformes > Ceratodontidae > Neoceratodus > Neoceratodus forsteri. The sequence goes on along the minus strand of CM028130.1, from coordinate 1,109,369,148 downwards.
AATGTGTACTAGCCCTGCTATGGGTGAATATATAAGACAGATGATGGTACCCCAGAAATATAGGGCCAGATTGATGTACCTAGCCATGATATCCCTATGGCTGGCCATGAAGGATGAGATATGACATTAGGCAGACTGACTAATCAGTTCTTCTGACCTGGGATACATGAGAATGTGGCTGAGTATTGTTGCACTTGTCCTGAATGCCAATTGGTACCCAAAGGTGGAAAAGAGGATAAGGTGCCCCTACAGCCAATACCTGCAGTAATGTCACCATTCGAGAGAATAGCTATGGATGTAGTAGGCCCCCTAACAAAAAGTTCAAAAGGTAACCAGTATATTTCGGTGATTTGTGATTATGTGACCAGGTATCCTGAGGTGATACCCCTTTGGACTGTGACAGCCCCTTGGATTGCTGAGGAACTGGTTAAAGTTTTTAGCCAATTGGGTATCCCTCAGGTCATTGTCATAGACAGAGGTACCAACTTTACCTCAGTACTCCTCAAGGAGTTGTACAGATTGTTAGGGGTAACTGCAGTGAAAACATCTCTGTACCAACGTAGACTGATGATTTGGTAGAACATTTTAATTAGACTCTAAAACATATGCTCCAGACGTATGTACAAGAAGAAAGGCGAGATTGGGACAAATATCTACCCTATCTCTTGTTTGCATACTGGGAGGTGCCCCAAGCCACTAAAGGGTTGTCACCATTTACCCTCTTATATGGAAGAAACCCCCGAGATCCTTTAGAGGTGGTGCAGGAATATTGGGAAGAAGGGAAGGGTGTCTTCCATACAAATATTGTAGACTGTATCACAAATCTTAGGAAGAAATTGAAGTTTTTTACTCTATCACACCAGCATGTTGTCTATAGACAGGTAGAACAGAAGGAATGGTATGATGAAGGACTGAAAAGTAAAATGTACCATCCAGGTGATAAAGTACTGTTATTATTGCCATCTACTGAAAACAAGTTATTAATGAAAGGTTCATTTACAGTTAAACGGCAAATTGGGAAGGTACATTTTGAAATTGAAATGCCAGAAAAAAGGTCCCAAAAGAAAATTTACCATACCAACTTTTTGAGGAAATGGTTTGATAGGCAAGATCCAGTACCTAGTTATTTTATATACCCTGAGCAGCAAGAGAACACAAATCTTGAAGTAGCCTATGAGAGATTGGATAAAGGCACATAAGTGGTGGAGGTTCAGATCAGTCTCGGGTGGGATGCAGCCCAGAGATAGGAGATTGAACAACCACTGTGATATTATGGAAAGACCTTTACTAACACCCCTGGGAGAGCAAAAGGGGTAATGCACACCATAAAGGTAGTACAAACAAGACCCATATACCAGAAACCCTACCGGCTGCCTGAGAGAGTTAGACAAGAAGTGATAGATGAGGTGAGGAAAATGGAACACCTAGGAGTTATAGTACCATCAAGAAGTGCTTGGTCCTCTCCGGTGTTAGTAGTACCCAAAAAGGAGGTGGGTATCTGTCTTTGCTTGGATTTCAGGAAGGTTAACGCCGTCTCCTCCTTTGATGGGTACTCCATGCCCCATGTAGATAACTTACTAGACAAAATAGGGAACACCAAATATATCAGCACCCTTGACCTGACAAAAGGCTACTGGCAAATCCCTCTCTCTTTACATGCACAGGAATTGACTGCCTTCAGCCCCCCAATAGGCCTTTACCAGTTCAACACCATGCCTTTTGGACTGCATGGTGCCCCTGCAACCTTCCAGAGCTATATGGATCAAGTATTGTGTGCCCATACACAGTACAGTGACTCCTACTTAGAAGATGTTGTTATCTTCAGCCCTGACTGGCAGACACACCTAGTACATCTTAGTGCAGTAATTCAGTCCATTCAAGGCTCCAGACTGGCCATAAATCCTACCAAATGAGCCATTCCCTGGACTGAGACCAAATACTTAGGTTTCATCATTGAGGAAGGTACAGTCAAACCAGACATCAGCAAAATCAGGGCAGTAGCTAACAGTCCCATCCCCTTGACAAAGAAACATGTATGTTCCTTTTTGGGACTGGCTAGTTATTACTGCCGATTCATACCTGATTTTGCCACCATAGCAACCCCACTTACAGATCTGATCAAAAACAAATGTCCCAGTAAGGTGTTATGGACCAAGGAATGTAATGAGGCCTTTCAGAACATTAAAGAGACCCTATGTTCGTCTCCTGTTTTGATCAGTCCTGATTTTTCTCCCACATTTGAAGTACACACAAATGACTCTGATACTGGCATTGATGTAGTCCTTTCTCAGACAAGGAAAGGTGAGGAGCACCCAGTCATACACATCAGCTGCAAACTCATGAGAGGGAGATGAAGTATTCAACAGTGGAGAAGAAATGCTTAGCATTAAAATGGGCAATAGAGGTCTTGATATATTATCTGTGGGGTGCAGAGTTTAAGATTCTCACTGATTATAACCCTCTGTGCTGGCTCCTACAGATGAAAGACAAGAATGGCTGGATAAAACGGTGGTATTTGGCTTTACAGCCTTACTACTTTACCATTCAGCACAAAGCAGGGTTGAAACACCAGAATGCTGACTTCTTGTCTTGATATGGGGCCCATGCTGATGAAACTTGAGGAAATGTGTTGATATGATCAGGGCTTGACAAATCCTATAACCCGATGTCCCGGACTACCATTTTTTATGTGGGGACAAGCAGATGCCAGAGTTCTGCTTGTCCCATGGACTACCATGCTGCAGTTTAAAATTTGCAGGTTTTTACCTGCTTTTCCCTCACTGGCCACTAGATGGAGAGTCTTTGTGCGCATTGTTGAATGCATGCACCTGCCGCACCACAGCCACGCGCCACCATGCCCCATGTCCCGAATTAACTGTGCAGTGAGTCAGGCACAGAAACCAGGCACCAGCAGACACTTGGGGAGGCGTGAGGGCAGCGCCAAGAAGAAACACGCTTATAACTGATCAAAATAGCCAGCCTGACAGGATAGGCAGCCTATAGCTGATGGTACAGTCCTGGCTATTGGTGATCGTGTTTGGGGGTGGATTGGAGCTCTCAGAGTGGCAGTAGCACTAGCTCCGTGCACGTTGGCAAACACGCCATTTCACTGCTCAGAGAGAGGCAGAGAGCACATCATTTCTGTTTGGAGCACAGTCAAACTGTGTATTTGGGGCCGATGCCGTGAGTCACTAGCAAATCAGTAATAGGAGAAAGAAGTTAGAATACAATGCAAATATATATTGGAGTTTTGGAGCGCCAAGTGAGCAGGAGAGTAGGAGGATCTGTAGTTTGGGGGGAGGGGGATGTGAGAGAGAGAGAGCAAGAGAGAGATTTGTAAAACAAAAAGGAGCACAAAGGCGTTTGCTTAGAGTGGAAAGTCTGATAAAACAATCTGCTGATTATATATAAAAAAAGGTTTGTTTAGAGAAAAAAAGAAGGGAGAACTAAGCAAAAACACTGCACACTGAATTCAGGGAGCTGTGTGTCTTGTTTGGACTCATGTGTGGACTCATGTGAAGTGAAGAAAAATAAAAGGATACACAGCTCTTAAATAAATAAAAAAAGGAAAAAAACATGAGACTCTAAGTGGGGAAAGTGATTGTGCGTTGAATTTAAGTTATGGAATTACTAAACATTTCAATAATAATCGTGTGATAAGGGTTGGGGTGTGTGTGTGTGTGTGTGTGTGTGTGTGTGTGTGTGTGTTTGTGAGACAAGCCTGCCTTCCGTGAGAGAGCAGAGATCAGGGACTTGGACCTGACTGATAACGTGTGCCTCCTGCAAGACCACTAGATAGAGCGTATGTGATGTGAAATACACAACAACTGAACTAAGAAAACTATAAACCTCCTTAATCCTCCTTACCTAACCTTATATACACCACACCTATTCCTAGCTAGCCTAGACCGGTCCCACTGTCCCTGAACAACTGAAATTATAGGAATAAAAAGTAAACTAAAGGGAAAAAACTAAAAGCATTTTTCTGAGCTACAGAAAAACCTGAATTAACCTAGCTGCTACTGCAGTCTGCTACATACATTGGTGGAGGAGGTGTGTGTGCAGTGTGTAGCAGGGACCGTCAGTGTGAGACCACCAAACCTGCCCTGAGAGCCTAAGGGTAGAGGAAATTGTGGAAGGGAAGGAACTGAATACTTAATAAAGTAAACAGTTGCAGTATAAAAAGAGATTGATACCCCCCCCCTCCAAAAAAAAGATAGCTACCTTAAATAAACTTATCTTTTAGCTAGTACTTTGTTTGTCCTACCAAGTACTTGGTGGAGGTGTGTGTGGCAGTGGACTGTGAGTGAGACCTAACCTGCCCTGAGAGGAGAGGGTACAGGAACTTGGGAACAACTGCGGACTTCTTTCTTAGAAATATACTACAAGAAGGGGAAAGGGAAAAACATTTTTTGTGTGACAGTAATACTACACAGAAGAAAGTAATAAACCCTAGCTAGTACTTTTGGTGGAGGTGTATGTGTGTGCGGCTATGAGGCCAAACCTGACATGAGAAGGGAAAAGGCATTTTTGGGGACACCGAAAAAATAAAATAAACCTACCAGTACTAGCTACACTGGTGGAAGTGTTTGCATGTGGCTGTGAGACTGAACCTGCCCTGAGAAGGGAAAAAGCAATTTCCTGCTAGTACTCCATCCGGCTCTGGATCCAGCCCCCTCCCACCTACCCACCTAAGTACTCTGTCCTGCCTCCTCAGCTTAAGGTAAAAAAAATACAGTAACACAACACACACAAAGATAACACAAAATAGAATTTTATTGTGTACAATAATACAACAACAATCTTTATTAGTTTATTTCACAATTGCAGCATAGAAGACAATTAAAATAATGCAACAAAATAAGCCAAAGCAAGCTAGTCTATTTTCCCTTTGGACAGGGAAAAAATCTTCTTCATCGGAAACAAAAAGTAAAGAGCCTGACACTGAGCCTTCTTCACAGTCTGAAAGCCAGCCCCAAACAGCCCCGGCCCTACTAGTAATCAGGAAAAAACGACCAAGGTTCTTGGTCTAGGTCTGTGTTTGTAGACATAACAGGCAATCAGTCTAACTTGACCATACCAGTTTCTGAAACGAGTGAACATAACAGTAGCAGCAGTTCAGTGCCATCACATTCTAGTTCAGTACAGGTAAAGCGACCTTTCATTTTAGATGAGGAAATAAACACTGAGAAAAAAGCAAAGATAAAAAATATGATGTTGAAAAAAGGGCTCAGGCATTTCAGCATTACTGTCTAAATTAGTTTACCTGGTTAAGGTATGATGACCAAAAATACGTCATGTACTGCTCTGCCTGTGAGAAATATCCCACTCTTGCGACTCCTGCTTATTCAAAACAACCTAACGTGTTTGCCATTGGTTCAAATAATTTCAGAATTGAATCCGTGAGAGCCAATGAGAAATCAAATCCACATATAATTTGTGCAAACCAGCATAGTCACGAAACTGGTCAACATGCAGTCAATTTTAACATATCTGAAACTGCAATATATCATGCATTTTCTCAGATGGAGGAAGTCACCAAAAATAAAATGAGGCATTTATTTAACACCGCATATTCCTTGGCTAAAAATTTACGTCCTTTCTCAGAAATGGAGTGACTTTGCAAATTGCAAGAAAAAAAATGGGGTTAAACTCAGCAGCAATTACGCAAATGGTAAATGAGCAAGAGATTTCTGTAACGCAATATCAGCTGTCATGTCTACAACACAGATCCAGACTATCAAAAATACAAAATTCGTTACCGTTCTAGTAGATGGCAGTACAGATGCAAGCATTGTAGAGTGGGAAAATGTCTTCCTTCGTTTTGTTGATGGCGCAGAAAAAAAGTTACAACTGTGTTAATTAAAGCTGTACCTCTTGAACATTCTCATGCAGATGGAGTTTTTAAAGCAATAACCTCTGCACTTGAGTCTGTTGATCTTTCTTTTGCGGACCTTAACGATGTGAGTAGACCTGGACCAGTTCTCGTATGTGCCAACTTTGATGGTGCCAGTGTGATGATGGGCCATACAGGTGGCACCATAGCAAAAATCTGAGAACATGTCCCCACTGTAATACCCATGCATTGCGTAGCCCAAAACTGTTGTTAGCAGTTCTCGACATCATGAAAAAAAAATCCCTTTGTTCAAAAAGTAGAAAACACCTTGAAAGGAATTTTTAAATTTTACCACTACAGCCCCAAGAAACTTCAGGAACTGCAGGAAATAGCAGATGTCATACACACCGAGTTGTCTCATTTCAGTGCAATAAAGCAAGTGTGTTGGCTTGCAAGTAAGATGCGTTCAGTTCATGCTGTTCAAGTCAACCTGCCTACAGTAATTCAGCATCTTGAACATGTGTCAAACTCTGCTGGTGATGATGGGGCCAAAGCAAAGGCACTTCTAAGAGATGTGCACGCAGTACAGTTTGTAAAATCACTGTTTATTCTTCAAGATTTTCTGCCAATATTGAAAAATGTATCACTTGAATTTCAGAAGGATGACCTACTAAAATTAGAAGTCCCCCAACTCGTTGAGACATGCTTACTCCAGTTGACTGAACTAAAAACAAGACCTGGAAAGTTTATGACATCATTTCTGAACCAATATAATCCTGCAGAGAAATGCATGAACTACCTCATTTCAAAACGTGGCAGTGAGGACAAGATTGTTCCTTTTACTTTCAAAGGGAACTGTCCAGAAGTAAATTTTACAACTGATACACAACTGCACAGTTTAATAGATGCAGCAGTATCTTACATTGATCAGCGTTTTTGGAATTTCTTGGAAGAACCTCTAAAATGGTGCAGTTGCTTGGATTTCAAAAATTTTGATCTGTCACGAGAAGAACTTGCACAATTTGGCACAACTGATTTAAGTAATTTATTAGACTACTTTCACAACTTTTTTTCTGAAGATCATGTAACCGGTATAAAAAGGGAGTATTGTGCATTAAAAGCAATGCTTAAGTCTGCAGCTGACAAGCCATATCTGCAAGTGTATTCCGGCACTACTACAAGAGAAACCTGCCCAGCTTGCTCACATCCTTAACCTAATAGAAATGTTACTGGCTATGAGTGTGTCTACTGCTAAATGTGAGAGAGTATTCTCCATTCAGAATCTTATAAAAACAAAAATAAGAACAAGTTTGGCTGATGACACGCTCCAGTCACTTTTGCATATAGCAGTTGAAGGCCCTGCATTAGACAGCTTTGATCCAGATCAAGCTATCAACCACTGGCTACTATCTGGTCCTGGCACACGTCACATTCATGGTCATCATGGTCATGCTAGTTCAACTACTAGTTCTGCTGATTCACGCGAAAATGTCCCTGAGGCTGTCACTAGTCTTGATGATGACATGACTGAATATGATGCTCCGGCTGGAGCAAGCTCAGGCTTCCTGTAACTTTTCCCAATGCTGATGCTGTACTGTCTGCTACTCTGCTGTAATGATGTTCTCACTGTGCTGCAGGCTGGCACTCTGTGCTGCTGCTGCAACCACACTTGCTGTCAGTTCCTCGCTGCTAATGCTAATTCTGTCTATGCTTGCAGTCTCGCCATGCTGCTGACAAAAATAAAATCATATTATTTATTCTCCTTATTGTCTATTTCAACACTAAATAACATACTACAATAAATCCATTGAGTTTTCTGTAGTTTGATATTTTCCATTAAAAATATGCCATTTTATACCAGGACTACCAACTCCAGCACTGGGACAACTACTTTTGGACAAGCCACTTGTCCGTGGACAAGTACCTAATTTTAAAATTTGTCAAGCCCTGGATATGATGTGTTTTTCTTTCTGTGAAGATGCTGAAATGTTTTGCATATGATATATGAGATAGGAGATTGTATTCCACCCTTGATATTACACCTCAGAGTATAGATTGGTATCAGAGATATGTTTAGGTATGTCTGATTATAGATGTAGAGTGTTTGTATAAGGGTCCCTGAAGTGGAGCCTCTGAAAGTGGGTGGGTGGATGCTCCAACCCTCCTAAGGTTTAGGGAGGGTGTCTAACAACAGTATTACTGTTGCCTCTTGGTGAGGGGGGTGTGCAACAGGAAGCTCCCATTATGTGTTTAAACTCCTGTCATAAATATGAATATGTGCAACCCCCCCTTTTCCATTACTCTTTCCTTTCCTCTTATTTTTTCTGCCTTTTCTTTAAATTCTTGTCAGGGTGGCCAACCTGGCAATCTTCAAAAATGTTTTGCTGTCCCTTATTCTCTTTACCCCCTCTTTATGCATACGTTCACACTCTGACCCAAAATCTTCATCACCTTGAGCTCCCCATCAAACCAGGGAGACCTCAAGTGAGAGGATTTGGGTCATACACAGATTGGTGCAAGAGAGTCAAGCACTGCAGTCAGCACCCTATTATAGGTGGTGACTGATTTTCCCTAACCCTCTACTCATGTACTGCCCACACTAGATAGATCCACCATCGCCAGCAATCCCTCTGGGGTCAAACCCCTCAAAGGGCGATAGTTAACCATCTCTGCAGGGAGAGGGTTCTCAAGGGTGTCCCTGAGCAAAAATTCCACTGTGCAATGATCGAACTAGATGACCTGACCAGTCTTGAGGTTAGTAACCTCAAGCTCCAGTTAGAAGACCAAGTCCAACATGCGACCGTCTTGGTGTGTCATGGAGGAAACTTCCTGTAACAGACCCAGAGAAGACATACTCTGAAGAATGTTGGAACTCATCCTGGATGACTCATCATTGGCCCAGACATTGAAATCCCCCAAAACAGGACAACGGGGGGGGGATTGAAAATGTCTCACTGACAATGAAATTGGCCATCTCCTGTAGAGATTCTCCCACCACCCAGGGGGTGCAGTAGATCAGGAGAATCCTACAGCCTGCACCTGGACCACCATGTATGGCCCCACATTCAAATGAACTTGGACTTCCTACTGGGTGCACAGAGAAATTGAGCTCAGATCTAAAACAAATGGCCACTCCCCCACCCCTGCATTCCACTCTGGGGCAGTGTACCACAGAATACCCGGGGAGTATGGTGGCTAGTAGAACTAGGCCAGCATCATTCCTCAGCCAGGTCTCAGTGAAGCAAGCCAGGTTGACCGAGGAAATCAAGTCCGAGATAGCAACGGTCTTGTTCCTAATCGACCTGGCATTGTACAACACTGCCTTCAGGGGACTGGTGGACAGTGTAGCCCTCTTAGTCACTTGCCCACTCAGTCTGGCAGGAACCCTAGGCACTGGAACCAAATACGTCTCACCTCTCTCCATGGTTCGACGGCACCCAGGATGCCTCCTGCACCCAGCAACCTTGATCCTGCCCCCTTCTGAGGTGCACAGAGAACCTCTCCATGAATGATCAACACAGCACCTCACAATCCCAGCCTCCCGACACTGGCATGCCATGGTGGTAGAAACAGGGAAGCTGAGAAGGGGCCGCAGATCATGTAGCAGAGACGGCATCCTGGCTTGCCCCAGGCCCTCTCATTCTCCCATACACATGATGTTCACACTCAGAACTCCATTAAATACTAATCCACCACTCTCTCAATCCCACAACTAATTAATACACAGTCAGATACATACAATATGAAACCAGTCAAGAAATCAATCCCCACACCCCACCAATTATCCCCTTCCTCAGAAATCCATCCACACACAGTTTACCTTAAATCAAACACCCAACCTCTTACAATTATGCATTAACCCAACTAAACACAAATCTTTTACTACCCGACTCTCACAACCACACACTGCCATACTCATAATCAAATCATCCCCACCCTCCTACCTAGATACAATATATCCCCAAACCAGAGCTTAAGCAGTAACAGAGATTAGAATTTTTCAACAGTATATAATTTTAAAATAATGCCCAAGCAGAAGTTTAGAGTTCCACAGAACTCCCACATCTGTGACAGTTGTCCAACACAAGTTCCTAGCAGGCCCGAGATTCACCCGGACCTGCTGAGAATGCTTCCAAGTGTAAAATCAGAATGAATCTTGCAACAGGTAAGTCAGAGCTGTTCACAACACAGTGCAGTAGTTCCCACCTGGGTATCACTGCCAACCTTCTCAAAGAGAAAAAAAATTTTAACAGACCAGAGTAGAGCTAATGGAATTCCATTTGGTGCTTTGATTTTCAGCGGCCTCTTGGTCACTTTGTGGCTCTTATCACCGGTGTACAGCTGGTTGCATCCTCTTCTAGTGGGGTCCCCTCTTAGGCTTATCTGGACCCCCAGGTCAGATCCTGCAGATAGCTGAGACAGGTGATCCTCCAGTCACACTCCTAGTCTCTTAGCAGAACCAGCTCCCCAGACCACCCTCTGTTAAGCCTGTGGCCAACCGAGCTGGTCAGGCATATGAGACTGGACAGCCTGTAAACACGTCTTGTGGGTCAGCCCTACTGATCTTTTTATACTTTTCTGCAGCTGCACTCCAGCTTGCTCAAAAGTCTTTCTCCCCATTCCAAGCAAAAAACCAAGGTGATGATCTTCTGGACAGGGAGGAGAAGGATCGTCCATCAGCCTCTCACTCAGGTGGCCCCTATCTATGAAACAAACTTGCCACCTCTGTTCAATAGTTCCTGGGCCGTGACCTGGTAATTTTCCAGCCGCTACCTGCTGCAGTAACCTTCTGCCTCTGCGAGTCATCGACTCAGCGGCTGTTGATACTCCTTTGTTACGAAGCCCCAAACAGCTTCAAAAGAATGGCTGACAGACCCAGGGGTGAGTTCTGGAGATGGTCTAGTGGTAGAAAAGCCTACTAACACTAGAATAATTAATGTAGCATGGTGCTCGCCTTAGGGAGACTGACCCCCAAAGCCATTGTGTAGACTCAGATATGGGCTTGGCTATCAACCGAAGATGCACAGAGCTACTGTTGCTACCTCAGTCCAAATCCCTAATTTACAAAGATAGTCCCAAAATACTAAATCTAAACTCTAATTCTAAAAGAAACTATTAAAACTGTTAAAATTAGGCACTGCTTGTAATTAATTAAATTAAATTTCAACTATTCTGCTGCTCTGCTCATTACACTGCTCAGTACACTGCTCTCAATGGTGTAACATCCAGTCATAACCTAGGCATTTTACTGTATTTGTACACCAAATGTTCAGCATAGCCTTCCTAGTAGCCCACCTAATGAAGACAGTAGGTGAAAATGTTCAAATCCCCAACAAAACATCATTTTGTGCCACAGGTACGAAAACTCATTTTGGCCAGGATTTGAAAAATGACAGCTGTCACACTCATGAGGTGGTGAAAAGAAACGGCTATGTTTAATGTTTGGGGTTCAAAATATTGAAAATTACCAAAGTTGCGAACCTGCATTCATAAATTCCAGCATACTGTAGACTCACAACTGTATTGTTTTTTAAAATTTTTGCTCCAAATGTTCAACATAGCCTTCATGTGACCCCACCTCAAGAGCAATAGTGAAGAAAATTTTTAACTCCTGCCCGAAAGGTGTTTTTGTGCAGTGATTGTGAAATTGCCTTACATGATGTGGAAACACATGTTGGCCAGGATTTGAAAAATGACAGCTGTCACATTCATGAAGTGTTTTAAAGAAATGGCTATTTTGGAAATCTGGAGGCAAAATATCAAAAATTACCAAAGTTAAGAGCCTGCATTTGCAGACTTCAACCTAGGCTCATAACTTTGTTGTTTTTTAATATTTTTATGCTAAATTTTCAACACAGCCTTTTTATGACCCCCACCTTATGAACAGTGGTGGAGAAAATTTTAAGTTCCTGCCCAAAAGGTGATTTTGTGCAGCGACCACAAAATCACCTTTTGGAACAGATTTACCTAATGTCACTTGCATTGTTGATGAGGTGATGTCCTGAAGCAAGTATGTTGAAAATCTGGGGCACAGATATTAAAAGATGCCCAAGTTATGCTACTATGTTCAAAACCCCACTGAAATACATTGAACTGCATACCTAATTTCCTCAGTTCGCAGTCAGGAATTGAAGACAGAAGATGTGTCTGTGGTCCAGAGAACATGACAGCATCAGACCTCCAGTGGGTAAGTAAGGGCTTAGGAGGGTGGGTGCTGAGTGAGAGGGTCAGGTGGGGGCAATAATGGCACAACAGACAACGATAGACGGTTTTCTGTTTTACAGATAAAAAAAAAAAAAAAAACAACAAAACTCCATTGGATGGTTTTCTATATTTCAGGTGATGACACTGGGGGCTTGGGCAACCCCCGTGTCCATGTTATGTTTATGGGGTGGGTAGGGTGGTGGGTGCTGAGAGGGAAAGTCGGGTGGAGGGAACAGTTAAAATAAAAAAAACTAGGAGTGATGACACTGGGAGATTGGGCAACCCCCATGTCCATGTTATATTTATGGGGTGGGTCGGGTGGAGGGTGCTGAGAGGGAGGGTTGAGTGGGGGGAACAGTTAAAATAAAAATAAAAAAACTAGGAGGAATGACACTGGGGGATTGGGCACCCCCACTGTCAGTGTTATGTTTGTTGGAGGGGTACTCAGAGGGAGGGTCAGGTGGGGGAACAGTTCAAATTTCAAAAAAACTATGAGCGACGACACTGAGGGATTGGGCACCCCCAATGTCAGTGTTATGTTTGTCGGGGGGGGTGCTCAGAGGGAGGGTCAGGTGGAGAAGCAGTAACAGAGGCCCAGCTACAGACATCAATGGATGGTTTTCTTTGTTACTGGCAAGTGATAAAAAAAAATACTATTGAGGTAGCGACTCTGGGGGAATTGGGCACCCTCAGTCTCAGTGTTATGTGTGGGGGTTTGTGGGGCAGTGGGTACTGAGAGGGAGGGTCAGGTGGGTGGGCAGAAACAGACATCAACAGATGTGTTTTTTTTTTAACAAGACAAGAGATGGTAGGCTCCTTTGAAAGCCACTCAGCTGTTTGCTGACAACTTCATGCAAATCAAAGCGCTGAAGCCCTCTCTGATTGGAGCGGCTTCGGTCCTTTGAAATACACAATGTTTCAGCCCACCAAGCAGAGAGATATGTAAGGGTCAGAGCCCATGGTCATTGCTGTAGACTACCAAGCCCTTGCTTTTGTGAACTGCACTGGGCTCGGCAGTGACCCTCCCTGAGATCCCTATCATTGCCACTAAACGTTGGGTGCACAAGTGCAGCCAACATAAAAATAATCCCGTTACCCAGAAGACACTGACCCCCATGGACTAAAGAAGGGCTGGTCTTGGACCCCACCCATGCCCACATGACGATGACTACATAGGAACAGGGAGGAGTGCCCCTTTATCCCACCCAGAGGGGATGATATGAGGCAGCATGGAGGTAGCCCACTGCACTGGGGAGACAGGGTTCAGCTAAGCCAGGCACCTAGGGGTTTCTGAGGGAATCCAGGGCAGTAGAGAGCAGGGGAATAACTACAGAATATAAAAAAAGTGACTTTTGAGCTGAAGAAACCTGTAAAAGTGCCATTTAATGTTCTACTTAGATTAATAAATTGTTTTCCTCCTCCTCCTCCCAGAAATTCTAATAGCTTGACATTCCTGGGATTTTGCATCTCAGAAGCATTATCCTGAGTAAATACATTATGAAAACAAGCATTTGTCAATGCTGAATGTTTGCTTGCTGGCATTGGCATTGGTAATGTAGGAGTTAGACAGCTGCATAATAGGAATGGCAGTGAAGTATTGAACTGAAGCCAACCCCACCGCCACCCTGCAGAGACTGACAGGCATTGGATTGTATCTTTGGGTCGTCAAGCATAACGGCCATGCCATTTCACCACACCCTACCCAGCAGACATTGACAAGTGTCACGGCATGCCTTGGGGTCTTTGGTCCTTATGCTCACCCCATTCCATGAGGAAATACTGTGAGATGGTGCGGTATAGGAGAAGGGAGTTAACTTTGGGGCTGAAGAGTCGAAGACACACCTCAATGGCTCTCACTGGCTGCAGGGTGTGGAATGGTATGAGCATTACAGGTGAGAATCCCAAGTCACACCACTGGTGCCTGTCATTCTCTACAAGGTGGGGTGTTATGGTTAGAAACTTTAACCCCTCAAACATTCATTGGTTATTTTCACTCCAAATTTTCAGCATGTTTTTTTTGTGAACCCTACCTCATGAACAGTGGCAATGTCAGTTTGTTAGCTGAAAGCTGCTTTTGCACAGCGACTACGGCATTTAGCACCACAGGTACAAAAACACATTCTGAACAGGATGTGAAAAATGAGAGCTGTACTGTTCATGGGGAGGTGTAAAAAATGACAAAGTTCAAAATCTGCAATGAAAATATTAAAAAAACTGGTGAAGTCACGAGCGTGCATAGAAACTGTGCAATGCACACCCGTAATGTAATTAGTTTGGGGATTTTTTACAGCAGATTGTCAACACAGGCGTTTTGGGACCTCTGATCATGAGCAGTGTCACTGTGATTTTCTTTTTCTGTCCCGAACAATGATTTCCCACTTCGACCACTCATTTCTGTGCTGAAAGTATGAAAACACATTTCAGCCATGTTGTAAAAAATAACAGCTGTACTGTTCATAAGGAAGTGTAAAAAAATGCCACTGGTGAAAATCTGGGCTGAAAATATTACAAATTCATGAACTTACGAGGGTGCATGGAAACTGTACAATGCACACTAGTAACACAGTCATTTTATGGACTTTTGTCACCAAATTTTCAACATAGCCATTTTAAGACCTCTGCTCATAAACAGTATCACTGTGATTTTCTTAATCTGTCCCAAACATTGCTTTCACACACCAACTGCACCATCGTGCGCTACATGTGCGGAAACACATTTTGGGCAAGATATGAAAAATGGAAGCTGTACTGCTCATAAGGAAAATCTGGACTGAAAATATTACAAATTCATGAACTTATGAGGGTGCGTGGAAACTGCACAATGCACATTCGTAACAAAGTCATTTTATGGACTTTTGTCACCAAATTTTCAACATAGCCATTTTAAGACCTCTGCTCATGAACAGGGTCACTGTGATTTTCTTAATCTGTCCCAAACATTGCTTTCACACACCGACTGCACCATTGTGTGCTACATGTGCGGAAACACATTTTGGGTAAGATATGAAAAATAGCAGCAGTACTGTTTATAAGGAACTGTAATAAAATGGCAATGTTGAAAAGCTAGCTTGCAAAAATTAAAAATTAGCAAACTTGCGAGCGTTCGTAGGAACTGCACAATGTGCACACCTAAAACAGTAATTTTTGGGAATTTTTGCACCAAATTTTCAACAAAGCCATTTTAAGACCTCTGCTCATGAACAGTGTCACTGTGATTTTCTTATTCTGTCCCAAACATTGACTGCGCACACTGACTGCTCCATGGTGCGCTACATGCAGGGAAACACATTTTGGGTGACGTGTGAAAAATGACAGCTGTATTGCTCATAAGGAGGTGTGGTAAAATGGCAATGTTGAAAATCCAGAGTGCAAATATTAAAAATTCACAAACTTACGAGCGTGCGTAGGAACTGCACAATGCACGCTCGGAAAACAGTCATTTTTAGGAATTTTTTCACCAAATTTTCAACATAGCCATATTAAGACCTCTGCTCATGAACAGTGTCACTGTGATTTTCTTAATGTGTCCCATGCATTGATTTCTCACACTGACTGCGCCATTGTGCTCTACATGGGTGGAAACACATTTTGGGCGAGATGTGAAAAATGACAGCTGTACTGCTCATAAAGAGGTGTGGTAAAATGGCAATGTTGAACATCCAGAGTGCAAATATTAAAAATTCGCAAACTTATGAGCGTGCGTAGAAACTGCACAACACACGCTCATAAAACAGTCATTTTTAGGAATTTTTTCGCCAAATTTGCAATAAATGGCTTTTTGAGAGCCCACCTAATGAATACTGGCACTGTCATTTCATTAATTGGTCCCAAAAGGTGATTTCATGCAGTGACTGCATAATCACCCTTCAGGCCTGATTAATGCCATGATAGTTCAAGAATTCATGAGGGGGGTTCCAAAAAACCCATGTTGAAAATTTGGTGCCAATATTTCCAAAAATGCCTCAGATATACACTAAAGTTGAAAAAAACCCTATTTATTGCATTGTGCAGCTTACCAGCATTTCCTCAGTTTGTGGTTGACTTTGAAGAGTGCAGACGTGTCCCTGGTCCACCGAAGATCATTGCACCGAGCTCTGGAAGTAAGTAATAGGTGAGGGTGTGTGGAGAGGCAGGGTGCACAGTGGGTGGGCATGGGTGGGCAGGGAGACCACCGAGGGAACTTTGTTACAGTTTTTTTTTACTTAAGATGACGTGGGTCGTTTGCCACGCTGGGATGGGCTCCCAGTGTGGCAGCTGGAAGGCTGTTTTGGGGGGCCTGGAACTGACAGGGGGTTGGGCACTCCCATTGGCCATAACAATTTTTGTCATGCTGGGGTGGGCTCCCAGCATGGCACCTGGCAAACTTTTTTTTGGGGAGGGTGAAGCCGATGGGGGATTGGGCACCCCCATTGGCCATACAGTATGTGCGTGTGGGGGGGAGTGCATGAGCATGCAATGTGCGTGCTTGCGTGCATGTGGAGGGGGGAGCACTGCTCACTCAAGTGGAGCTCTCTGTTTCAACTGTACAGCACTGCATTTTCAACTGCTGTCATCGACAGCTGCAGCCTTCATTGGAGAACTGCGGCTGCACCTGCAGACACACTGACTGAATTGGAAGATGGGTGCCACAACTCTGAAAACTCGGATAATGGCACTATGTTTCTTGCACATGCGTGCTAGCAAACATAAAAACTATATGACATTTCCACCTGTAACCCCCCTGTTACCCAGGGTTACAAGAATCCCAGTTAGACCTAGTGGCAGGCAGGGAGGGCAGCTTGTGAAACTCCAATTAAATGGATTTCACACTGTCTCACTCTGTTCTCAGTCTCAGCTGAGACTGAGTGATGACATCATTTTAGAACTGTCGCAGCTGCATAAGTCATACTGGAATGTTGCAGCTAGAGGTCAGGATAGAATGTTGGAGAATTTGAAGTCAGTCTGTAGAACTCTGTAGTAGAGTGCTGAAGAGGGAGGAGGTGTGCTGCAGCTGCAGGCCCTCAGCTCTGACTAAGAGCTATTTTTTTGTTGAGGTGTGTGTTCTCACCTGAAGAGGAACACAAGAAGATCCAAGTCAAGTGGTGGAGACCACTTACAAGGGTTCAGGGCCCCATCACTGCGGGGATGGGGAGAAGGATTCAGCCCACTTCCAGGGGCAATCCCCTGGTCCAGCTAGAGGAGGAATAAGCTGCCTACATCTAGGTTTGTGCTGAGGCATCAGAAGTTTGTTGAGATTTCTTTGAAGAGAAAAAGCCTATGGGGCACCTGCAACCAAGGGGCGAGTTTGCTGTTATAAAGGGCCAATGTGTTTTCACCTGGGATAAGATGAAATTAAGTGACTGTTACTGTGGGGTCAGGAAAAGACAGCCAAGTACAGTTTTAAGAGTTGTGGGAATTGGACTGCATAACTCTGTGGGGGTCTAGAGAAATGGACACAGCCATGCATTTAAGTATGTTTCAAGTTCAGCACAAGTGGGATGGAAGAAACAGTAGATTAAATGTGACATACATTTAAAGAGAATCTACACAGCAAAGTGTTTTAAAGGATGAGGTGTTAAAGTCCAGAGAAATGGCCGGGTATGAATTATGGGAGCAAGAGGTGGGAGACCCCCCCCCCCATCAGTAGCAACCAAATTCACCTCTAGGGGTTTGCTTTGGGGCACCTGTTGCTTTCTGTCAGGTATTTGGCCAGTGCCTGATAATAGTACCCAGACATGGGATTGTTGAAGAAGATTCCCTGATGGAGCCAGAAATGCTCAGAGGAGGTTTAGAGAGCCACCAAGAAATTTTCCATGCTATATGGAAAGTGTCCAAAGGGCTGGCAAGGGAGCCGAGCCATGAAAGGAAGGTAGTCCAGAGGGCTGGCAAGGGAGCTGATCCAGGGAAACCAAAAAAGAGTTGAGTTAGGGCAGAGTGCCCAGAGTGTTTCTAAACCTGAGGGTTTCAGTGTAAAGAGGATGTGTTCTGATCTCCATAAATCCGTATTACCAGGAAGGTAGCCCCATGGGGAACCATCTATGCTTTATTGTTCCTTTGTGCTGTGAATAAAAGCCACACTCTAGAATCCCACTCCTGGTTTGGACATTACAGTTATTGCTTCCTGTGTCCAGAGTTACTTGGGGGCCCCTGTGCAGAGTAACCAAACCTAATCACCATGCCGAGTGACACCTTTCTCCCCAAGGTTCAGGATACAAAAATGGAGGCACTGCGTCATAGGACCTAGGCCTCTTAACCTGTTACTAGCCATACAGGCAGGGGTAGTAGCCCTCTCAGTTTAGCACTGACTGGGGGTTACACACCATCTCTGCCACCTTTCTCTATTGACTACTACTATAGGACAGTTTCACTATCTAGAAATGACAGTTCCACCACTCTAGAAATATAGAAGTGACAATTCCCCCACCTAAACACTTCCAATTTAACTACTGACTAATAGTGCACCTATGATGCCTTCATAAGTATCCCAAAGTGCACACTTTAACACACCAGAATTTAACAAAAAGGAAAACATATTTTTCAGAAATCATTCTAATTACATGCTTCCTCTCTAAAAGACATATAATAAAATTGCATTCACATTTAACCATCCTATTTTCATCTTTCCAGACACAGAAGCAAGCTTTTTGTAGGACACCATGATGTTATGTATCCTTTGCTTTAAATAGTGTGCAACTTCTACTAGAGACCACTGCTCCATTTCCTGGTTATCTCGTGAAAGAAACCCTGTAAGAAAAAGAATATAATTTTCTTTTATTTGATAATAATAATAGTAAGCAACCCAAATCTATCTGTCCGTCAGCCCGTCCATCCATCCATTCATCTGTCTATCTTGATTTAAAGGTTTGTTGTGACTCATTCAGGTGATCCAACTTCCCTGACTACTCAAGAAATTGCTGCATATTTTACTGCTGGTTCTCTCTTTTAGTTCAGATCTCATCACATTCATATATTACCGTACAGGCAGAGCTCTCCCACATAGCCTTTGGAGCAGAAGCAGGTGGTGTTCTGGATGCACAGCCTAGTATGCTGGCATTGAGGTTCACACACTGCTTTCGGGTCGAACACAAAGGGCACCGTTACTCCTCAAGAAGCCTTTGAGTTCACCTGGCAAACCCCAAATCAAAATGCCAAGCCGATCACAATGTGCAAAACCCACACTGGTCTCGGAGACATTTTTTTCATCACATACATCTTTAGGCTTTCCTTCCCAAGCCAAAATATTATGTTACTCTCCTGGAGCGCCGAGCAGGAGTCGAGGTTGCAACTTGAGAAAAAGGGCAGTGCTGCTGCCTGCTACTTGTTTCGCTCTGACAACTTTTTGAGGAATTTCAGCCTCGATTCCCCAAAGGCACAACTCAGTTACAACTGGAATTACTTTGGAAGGTTTAAAACAAAAGAGGAAATCACTAGCCCAAATGAATAAAGCATGAGGGCAATGATGCTAAAGGCAGAAAAGTTAGAAAGTGCTCCATTAACCAAAAAATATAAGAAAAGAACATGCCATTCAGTGTGTAACTGCTTTGTTGTTGACAAAGATCTAGAACGTATTTGAATAACTATAAAACAGCTTATAATATAAAGGTTTTTAAAACCTAATAATAATGTTATTTTAGCCTGTTGTTTAGCAAGATATGGAAACTTTTTTTTTTCATTTATTTCTCCAGTTTGGGGAGTTACAATAAAAGCTCTCAAATGGGGACAGAGAAAGAATCTCAGATTTAGAAGTGGGTAGCCATCTGGGAACAAGTGACCACCAAACAGTGTGGTTCATGATAAACACAGCCATACAATCAAGCCATACAAAAGCAAGAGTACTGGACTTTAGGAGGGCTGACTTTGGGAAAATGAGAGAGTGCCTCAGAAAAGCACTAGCAAACAGGCAAGAAGGAGGGGTGGAGGAACAATGGAGAGTAATCAAAACAGCCATCACAGAGGCAACAAGCCTTTGTGTAAAGCAAATCAGCAAAACACAACAAAGGAAAAAACCGCTATGGTTCTTAAAAGAGGTGGCAGGGAAGGTTAAGGAGAAAAGGATAGCATTCAGGAAATATAAGGAAACACAGAAGGAGAAGGACAGAGAACTTTATCAGTTAAAGCAGAAAGAGGCTGGGAAGGCAGTCAGAATAGCAAAGGCCCAAACTGAGGAAAGGATAGCCAACTCTGTTAAGAAGGGGGATAAGACCTTTTATAGGCAGGGGTGTCATTTAGGGGTTGCCAGGGGTTGCATTTGTGACCCCTATAAAAATGTTGTGACCCCTATGACAGGACATGCGACCCCTGCCTGCCCTTGCCTTGCCATGGCTTTAATGGACTCTTGGGCTGGGTGCCACTCACTGACCGGCCAAATAAAAAAAAAAATTTTTTTTCCTCCCCAAGTGTCCACCTCCACCCTGCCCACCGGCCATAGGCACACTAAATGCACACTGGGACTGGGAAGCAACAAACAACAACAACAACACAGTGACTGCCCTTTTTAAAACTCCAAGTCCCAGTGTGCATAGCATTGAGTCAAGCATGTTGGTACTACCACAATTGGCTAGGAGGAAGGCCAGTGGGTGGGACAAGTAGTCACAATGTGGTGCGGTGCGGTAGACGAGGAACATCATGAAAAACGGGAGAAGTGACTAGCGGATAATAGCTCTCAACTTTTCGAAGTTCCTGTGTTTGTTTCCACAGACTTTGGACATATACCTATTACCGCCTGGTTTTTGTCTCGCTCACTGTTCCCGAACACCAATGTAAGCGGTTGCCGAACAGCCAGGTTTTGTGACTGAATTTCTGGCAGCAGGCGGGAGGATGGAGCTTTTTCAAGCCAAAGACCACTATATCCTTCAAAGTGGGGAGAAGCGCTGTGGTGCAGCAGGAATGATGGCTCCATGGAACTTCGACCTGATGAGTAGAGGCATGAGGTGGAAGGGGAGCTGGAGAACAGCGGTGGTTCTTGTGAACAAGGGCAGCAGCATGTCCGACCTGTGTGGTGTATGAAGTGAGCCGTGGAAGGGAGGCGCACCCCATCCTCCAGCTGTCAGCAGCGGTGGCGGTGACAGGCACAGGTGGGCAGGATGACAGCCCTCTCCAGAGGATGAGCAGGCGATTTGGGCCGGCCAGGTCCCCCACCTCAGTTAACGATAGCAAGCTCAGGTGTTGTCTGAAGTGCGGTGGAAGCATGCTGACTGTTGGAAGTGTACATCTCTGTAGATAGCCGATTAGCAGTGGTGGCATTTTTTGGCTTCCCAGTAGATGCTGTTTTTTTTTTTTGTTTGTTTTTTTAATTTCAGGCACTTTCTTGTGAGAGGCTATTGAGTAATTGAAATGGAAAAAGAAAATATGTGTTGTACATCATTCAATCCACCATTTTGTTACCGTCAGAAGGAAGTATTAAAAACAACCATCAGTGTGAGGAAGGCAGCTTTGAAATGTTAGGATACCATGCATGCTGCTCTGATAGGGAAACATCAACACTGTTTATGTACACATGCAGCAAGGGCATTCCTTCAACTGCTGCTTTATGTGCAGGTTAACTGGTTGTAAATAGGAAGTTCTATATGACATTGCCTTGTTCTGAGTGGTTTGACCTTTGATGATTTATTTCTCATTTTAAGAAGTTTATTCGTTTTTTGTAGTACCGTGGTTACTGCTGAGAGCCAACATGAACCTTGTCACTGGGACTTTCATCAGCTCATGCTGCTTGTTTGCATGTGATGTCATAATCTCCTGCCTGTGGCATCATATTCATCCACGGAACCATTTATGATTCATAAAGAAGATGACGACATTACGTGTAAGACAGGCAGTAGTAGATGAAGTCTGAGGGACAGGGAATCCTATTTTCAAGCAGCTATCCTTAGTAATACAGAACATGTGGAAATAAAGTAATAGATAAAAATATGTAAAAAAAGCAGACGTGTTTAAAAACAATATGTTTTCAAACTTATCCCGAACATGTCACAGGCTTTTTGTTGCTGGATCAATTTACTCTGCAGGTAATGCTGTAATGGTTGTCCCAAATTATAGATGTGTCTGCTGTCAGGTGTGTTATATTTCAAACAAATATTCTACGAATTTAATCAAGCTCAGCTGTATGACCAGTATTTGGTTTTGTGCACAGTTTCTTCATAAGTAAGTCTGGTAAAAGTATGAAAAGCTAAATGTTGCAAGTAAAATGTTGTTTTGTTTACCTTGCCCCCAGTTCTTTATGACTAACCATCAAGACTCTAAATGTGCTGCATGGAAACTGTGGTTTTCCATCGGGGGCCCTTTAATCTGATCTTTAAACTAGCTTATATGATAAACTACAACTTATAGCATGCAGAGTGTTAAACGCTTTGCTGTGCTAGTCCTTCTCTCCTCTCTCACAGCTGTATTCTCCATGGTAACAAGAGAGACTGCGAACGATACTTTACTATCCAATTCATACCCATTTTTAAATTACTTGGTAACTAGCGCTATGTCACATTGACAAATGCCACCCTCTCTGGCCCCGCCCACACCTTGGCCCTGCCCACACCATACCCCCCCACCTTGCTACCCCTATGATTTTGCTGAAAAGATGCCCCTGTTTATAGGTACATTAGGGAGCGAAGAAAGACCAAAGGAGGGATACTGAGGCCTAATAAAGGGGAGGGAATGTGGGTAGAGGGTGACAATGAAAAAGCAGGGATACTGAATGAATATTTCTGCTCAGTATTCACAAAGGAAGAGGAGGGGGAGGTACCTAAACCAAACAAGAGAAACACTCTGAAGAAGAGGGTCGATACCAGTCCATTTACAGAAGAAAGGGTTCTGAAAGAACTAATAAAATTGAAGGTGGACAAAGCAATGGGACCTGATGGGATTCACCCAAGAATTCTAAAAGAACTAAGGGTAGAACTAATGACACTGCTGACTACTCTCTTTAACAAATCATGGGAGGATGGGGTGGTACCTGAGGACTGGAGGAGGGCGGATGTGATTCCTCTTCACAAAAGTGGGAGCAGGACAGAGGCAGGAAACTACAGACCAGTTAGTTTGACCTCAGTGGTAGGTAAAATGATGGAATCACTTCTGAAGGAAAGAATTGTTGAGTACCTAGAGGCCAGTGGGGCACAGGATCTAAGGCAGCATGGATTCACGATGGGAAGGTCGTGTCAGACAAATCTAATAGATTTCTTTGACTGGGTGACCAAAGTAGTAGACCAGGGAGGGGCTGTGGACATGGCTTACCTAGATTTTAGCAAGGTATTTGATACAGTCCCACACAAAAGATTAATACACAAGTTAGCCAGCCTTGGAGTGGGTCCCAAGGTGGTAGTCTGGACAAAAAATTGGCTAGACAACAGGATGCAAAAGGTAGTAGTAAATGGAGTCCACAGTGAAGAAAGGAGGGTTACTAGTGGGGCACCGCAGGGTTCAGTACTGGGACCGGTCTTTTTTAATGTCTTTATAAGTGACATTGCAGAGGAACTGGAAGGAAAATTATGTCTCTTTGCAGATGACACGTAGATCTGCAACAGGGTTGATACATCAGATAGAATGGAAAGGATGAGAAGGGAATTGGCAAGGCTGGAGGAATGGTCAAATGTATGGCAGCTCAGATTCAGTGCAAAGAAGTGCAAGGTAATGCACCTGGGAAACAAAAACCCAAGGCAAGAGTACACAATGGGGGGTGAGATACTGACAACAGTAAAAATGGAAAGGTACCTGGGGGTAATTATATCAGATGACCTAAAGGTGGGTAAGCAATGTGAGAAGGCAGTAAGGAAGGCTGGGGGGATATTGGGATGCAAAGGGAGAGGCATCAATAGTAGAAAACAGGAAGTTGTTATCCCTCTGTACAGACAGTTGGTGAGACCCCATCTGGAGTACTGTGTGCAGTTCTGGAGACCCCATCTCAGCAAAGACATAGACAGAGTGGAGGCTGTCCAGAGGAGGGCAACCAAAATGGTGCAGCGTCTGCACCAGAAGACATACGAAGAAAGACTAAAGGAGCTTAATATGTATACCCTTGAGGAAAGGAGGGAGAGAGAGACATGATAGAAACTTGCAAGTACCTCAAGGAATCAACAAAATCCAAGAGGGTGGCATCTTTCAGAAGAAGAGATATGTGCAAGAACAAGGGCACAATTTGAATATAAAGGGGACCTCAGAGGTAATGTGTGAGGAAGTGTTTTTCACAGAGAGGGTTGTGGATGCATGGAACAGCCTCCCTGAGGAGGTCCTGGAGTCAAGAACAGTGGGGGAATTCAAGAATGCATGGGACAGACATAAGGCAGTCCTAGTGGGGGGTAGGAGGAAGTAAGCTGTTTGTTAATTAGGATCTGCAGCTTATCTGTTAGGTAGGAAAATGGGCAGACTAGGTGGGCCAAGCGGTCCTTATCTGCCATCAAATTCTATGTTTCTATGTTTCTAAAGTGACTTGTTAATATGTTAACCGATGATGTTTACATATTACTGGTAAAGAGGTCTTCCTTTATCATTTTTCTCTGAAAGCACTTTGGTTTTAAGGTGCATCTTGCATATTTAAAAATAACATTCAATGTTAGTTTGATCACAGTTTCACATATGACTTACAGTATTTTAACAGCAAACCCCTTCTACAAATCTTCCAAGTCAAGTGATGGGCAGAGAGCCTGAGTAAAAGTAGAACAGTGACCAGGGCAAAGTCTCAGCGCGAACATGCGATTTACTGTGATAGCAGGTTTCATCAGTTTGCTGTTCAGTACAACACTTGTTTAATTAAACTGCAATGAAATTTGCAGATGTACTTTGGAATCTAAAATTAAATATCAACTTTTTAACCATTTGTCAAAAGGATGGATATGCAGTTCTTTAATAGTATAATCTGAAATGAAGGCTGCATTCTTAAAAGCCATATTGTTCTGTAAAATAAAAGCACCACACTGTCCTTAAATTCTTTGTCTTTGATAGGTATCATCTGGCCAGAACGGGTAACCAGCTGTGAGCTCTTTGTGCTGTTTGCAGCAGTGGAATCAGAAACATCTGTCTTTGATGTTTGGAGAGCAGCATATGTAACAGTGTTGATTTGTTATCTTTTACTCAAAGGGGGTTTGAAGATTGTGATAGGTGTGGGGGGTGCATGAGCACGCAATGTGCATGCGTGCATGCCTGTGGAGGCGGGGAGCGCTGCTCACTCAAGCAGAGCTCTCCCTTTCAACTGTACAGCACTGCATTTTCAACTGCTGTCATAGACAGCTGCAGCCTTCATTGCAAAACTGGGGCAGCGCCTGCAAACACAATAACTGAATTGGAAGACGGGTGCCACATCTCCGAAAACTCAGATGATGGCACTATGTTTCTTGCACATGCATTCACACAAACATAATTAGTAAAAACAGTACCTCACTGTAAAGGAGATGTTGCATTTCAGCTGGGTCATTCTTGGTGGTGTAGGAAGATTGCTCCCCTGATGACTGGTCAGGGACCAACCTGGTCTGAGACCAGTTTCTGAGCAACCTGGTCTAAAACCAGTTTTAGAGCTGCCTGGTCTTAGAACAGTTTCCATGCCACCTGTTCTGAGATCAGTTTCTCCTTCCAGTTGAACAGGTTTAGGATCCGTTATTGTCATATATGTGTCTAACCACAGGCTTGCTAGGCAGCAGCCAGCATAGGGCAGTGGTTAGTGCATTAGGCTGTCATCCTGAAAGTATGGGTTTGAATCTCACTTTCCCCCTTAAATTCTTTTCACCCTAAATTTCACTGGGGTGGTGATCCATGGTGGTATGGAGTTGGTAATAGTAAATCTACACTAAAGGGGGTTGGTGCAGGAAAAAAACAAGTGCAACAAAGAAAGTTCCTATACAGTGGTGAAACTGGCCTCAGACCAGGTGGCTCAGAAACTGCTCTCAGACCAGTTGTCAGGGGAACAAACTTCCTGCAGCCAGTCTTGGTAGAGAAATTTTAAAAGAAAAATGGTTTTCAGGCACTGCCTTTTTCCCAGTACCCCCCACCCCAGGCAGCAATGTTTACTGTAATAGTTAAAACAGTTTTAATAGCAAGGAGACTGAAGGCTTTATCCCTGCTATAGCCAAATATGCTTGAGTGTCTGACCGTGGGCATGTTACTCAAAATGAGATGTTGCATTTAAGCTGGACTGTCCTAGGGAAATACATTTTTAAATTAGTAAAAGGACTATCCAACTGAACTCAAGATGTTGCATCTTAGCTTGGCATTACTTAGAAAAGAAATTGTAAAAAAGAAAAAAAATACCAAAAGTTATTCTCCATCATTTACTAAGCACAACAATTTCTCTTAAACAACATAAACTGTAGTGAGATGGAAATAATGCAACCTACTGGGAATTGAATTCAGGCCCTCAGAATATTATCCCACTGCTCTTCCACTGATCTACAGGCTCACATGGTTTGGCATTGGGATTCTGGACAGACTTCCTTCCTATGGTATCACATATCTGCAACTTGGAACAATAGAAACATACACAATAACAGCAGGAAAAAAGGCCATTGGTCCATCAAGTCTACCCATAATACACTATCAGACCCCAAGACCCTTTGACTGTTGTCCTTACAGGGTCTATTTCATAAGATCCTCCCCATGCTCCCCGCCCTACTGCTACTGCCCTGAGAAACCACTACACCCTTTACTCTGTTCCAGCCATGCTTGAAACCATTAATGGTTTTGGCACCCACCACATCAGCTGGCAGACTGTTCCACAACTCAACAACTCTTTCTGTAATATAAAGCTTTCTCATGGCCCTCCTGAACCTCCTCCTTTATAGTTTCTACATGTGCCCTTGTGTTCTTTGCTCACTGCTTTTGCTAAGTAATTCCTTGCAGATTACTTTGTTCATTCCCTTGAAGGGACTTGAAGGTAAAAAAAAACAAAAACAAAGCTGGAGCACTCCTACCTCTGAGTGGGCTAGTACTAGCAGAGGGCTGTTGCCAATACCAGACTTAACATACAAATAAAACAAGGTGTGAAACTCACTGTAAGTTTTATTACAACATAACCACACGTAACAGGATGCAGTGCAGGACCCTATGTAACACCCAACATAGGGGGCTTCATCAGAGAGTGTGCAACAACATGCAGCAATGTTTAAATCTACATAGGATTTGAAAATTCATTAGTTCAGTCAAACAGTGCACATGGAAAGTGATTAACATGTGAAAGTACATAAGTGCTCATACTTATTCTATAAATTGTTTAAAGAGCAATGCATTTCTAATCATATCAGTAAATTTTTAAGTCTAAAAATAAATCTTTATTTTATCCCAAGAATTTTAAATTCATGATTTTCCAGACTCCTCCAGACAGAATTCTCATAATAGTGGTATGAGAATCCTGTCTGGATGAGTCTGAAAAATCATGGGTTTAAAATTGATGGGATGAAATACAGGTTTATCTCCAGACTCAAAAATCAACTGATATGATTAGAAATGCATGTTTTTTTTAAAACAGTTTATAGAATAATTATGAGCACTTACACACTTTCATGTGTTACTCACTTTCTATGTGCACTGTTTGATTGTGCTAATGAATGTTCAAATCCTATGTAGATTTAAACATTGCTGCATGTTGTTGCACACTCGCCCTGATGAAGCCTATGTAGGGCGCTACATGGGGTCTTGCACTGCATCCTGTTACATATGGCTATGTTGTAATAAGACTTGGTTTTGATTTCTGGTGAGTGCTGCTACTTTTTATATTTTTCATAGTAACTTGAGGGTCTCTGTTACATCTCCCCTCTCATTTCTGGCCTACAGTGAATACATATTCAGTGCCTTAAGCTGATTCTCATAAGGTCTGTCCTACTATTCCTAAATGATTTTGGTTACCCTACATTAATCTGCCACCAGCTTGTTCTTATCTTTCCTTGGTGAGGATTACAGAACTGGGTACAGTACTCCACGTGGGGTAACACAGGTGATCTATGGAGAGACAGTAATTCCTCCTTCTTCTGCCTGTATCCCATTCTATACACCCCAGTATCCTGTTTGCCTTGGTGTAGGCCTTGTTACACTAGCTTGATTGTTTAAGGGAGTCACTAAGGGAGTTGGCAATGATGTCTCCTAGGTCACGGTCCTCCGAAGTACTGCCCCACTTTACCTCTCATGTCCAGTACTCTGTCCTGGAGTTCTTGTTCCCTATGTGCATTACATTGCATTTTTTGGTATTGACTTTTGACTGACAAACCATGGATCATATCTCTAGCCTTTGTATCACCCTCTGCATCTCCCTAATCCACTCCTGACTATCTACCCTATCACAAAGCTTAGTGTCATCTGTGAAGAGTCACAGCTTGGCCTGAATTCCCTTTCCTATGTCGTTGATGAGCATATTGAAAAGGACTGTACCCAGGACCAATCCCTGTGGTACCACACTGGTGACCTTCCTCTCTTTGGATTTGACTTTGTTTATTACAGCTTTCTGTTTTCTCCCTTTCAACTACTTTTCCACTCATCTCACTGTGTCCTTTGCAGCACTGATATCCTCTAGCTTCTTCAGCAACCTTCTGTGAAGAACTGAGTTGAAAGCCTTGTTAAAATTGAAGTAGAGTAAGTCCACAGTATGACCACTATCCAATACCCTCATTATCCAAAGAATACTATCAATCTGGTCTGACAAGACCTTCCTGCCATGAATCCATGCTATGCACAATCCAGGAGTCTGTTTCTCACCAGGTAGTCAACTAAGTCCTCTTTGACTACAGTCTCTATCAGTTTACCCACAACAGAGGTAAGACTGACAGGTCCAGAGTTACCCAGTTGATTTTGTCCCCACTCCCCTTATGGAGCTGGAATTACATCAGCTACCTTCCAGTCTTTTGGAACTACCCTAGTCTGAATTGAGCCATTGAATACCCCTAGGAAGGGCGCAGTCATTTCTGATGCCAGTACTATCAGCACCCTCACATGCATCCTATCTGGCCCTGGAGTATTTTCTATTTTTAGAGCTCCTTCTACCCCTGCTAGCACTTTTGGACCCTTTCTCTGGTGAATACCTGCTGCCTCATCTCCAGGATTTCTCTTACTGCTGCTGTAATGCC
The DNA here is from genome assembly GCA_016271365.2 of Neoceratodus forsteri. Taxonomy (NCBI): domain Eukaryota; kingdom Metazoa; phylum Chordata; order Ceratodontiformes; family Ceratodontidae; genus Neoceratodus; species Neoceratodus forsteri. Next base: position 1,109,340,102 of record CM028130.1, on the reverse strand, counting down.
ACTGTCTGGCAGAGGCCCACTGTCTTCTCTTGTCAATACAGAACAGAAATAGTCATTATGAATGGCTGCTTGTTGCTCGTCCTCCTCTGTTACCCTACTGCCCTCTAATAGCCTAACAATTCCCTCATCTTTCTTTCCCCCCTAAATCTGGAAAACTGTTCTTCCCCACCCTTGAGTCGCTCTGCACTATGCAGCTCTGTGTCTGCTTTTGCTCCTCTGATTGCTCTTTTAGCTTCCCTAGTTCTCACATGGTACTGTCCAAATTATTCCACTCCTGTTTTTATCTTGTACCTGGTGAAGGCCTTCTTTTTGGCTCTCAGTGCCTCCCTGACCTTTTTAGAGAACCATACTGGTCTCTTGTATGTGTTCCTTTTGGTTACCTTTCTCATGCATATAGTAGTCTATTTCTCACTGGCACCTGTGCCTGGAGGCTCAGGGCACCATTAAAAACATCATAGTACAGTAGGACCATTGCAACAAATGAAAACAGAAAATAAATTAACTTCATAAATAATATGATCAAATAACATAAAACCCTTCTTAAGGTAGTAAACACATAAGAAATACATAAATAAATAAATAAATAAATAAAATACATTTAAATAAATAAATAAATATCAGCAGACTGAGGTGATGGCAGAACAGGGAAAATTAATTTCCAAATGCCAGTACAAACAGATTGATTTTCAAACTCCTCTTGAAGGCCTCCACTGAGAGTGCCTCCCTCAGGGCATTCAGGAGAGAGTTCTAAGGGAATAGAACAGCCACTTCAAATGCCCAGTCTCCTGAGGGTTTTTAGCCTCTCCCTGGGAACTACCAGGAAACTGGCCTCTGTGGAGCAGAGATGGTGCAAGCGTACTGTATGTAAGGAGTCAAGAGATCAGTCAGGTAACCTGGGCCCAGTCCGTGAATGGCCTTGTAAGTGAACAAAACCACTTTAAGGGAGATATGCCACTTAAATGGCAACCAATGCAGATCATGCAAAAACAGAAAGGCATAACATGTCCTTGAAAGGCTGGTTAGCAACCTTGCAGCTGAATTTTGCACCAGCTGCAAGGTGCTGCCACACACCTCCATTGACCCTGAATCAAAGAAAGTTGCAGTAATCAAACCTGGAAATCACAAATGTGTGCACCACTATCCAGGTTCCTGGGGATTGGGGATAAGGGATTTAATATGACTTATGTTCCGTAGATGGCAAAAGCCATTCAAAACTACTGCTGACACCTGAGCCTCAAATGTCAGCCCCTCATCCAGTATAACTCCCAGATTTCTTACCTTTGTGGCAGTCAAAAGCCCAGAGGGGCTGAGCCAAAGCCCCATCTCCCTCTTGGTAGCTGCCACTCCCCTCTTACATCCTGAATCCACAACCAGTACTTCAGTTTTATCTGGGTTACGTTTCAATCAGCTTGATGACATCTAGTCTTGGATCTAGTCCAGGCACCTATTAAGCACATCAAGTACCTTGGTGTCCCAGGTGCAAAAGCATATAAAACTGGATATCATCTGCATTGCAATGAAATCCAAGCAGCCCATACTGTCTAATGACCTTGCACAGGGGTAACATATACCGCAAACAACATGTGCAAAGGGACTGAGCCCTGGGGTACCCCATGGAGCAGGACCATTGGGAGTGAGTAGAACCCTTCTGCCACAACCCTCTAAGCCCTGTCACTGAGATAGAACTCAAACAAGCAAACAACTTTGCCAGTGAGTCTTACATACTCCCTAATCTAGTCCAATAGCAACCCATGGTCCATGGTGTCAAACGTTGAGGAGAGATCAAGGAGAACAAGAATTGACCATTCTCCATTATCTCTCATTCAGAACAAATCATTATGCACCCTCAGTTTCTGTGCTGTGCCTATACCTAAAACCAGACTGGAGAGGTTCATAGATGCCAAAGGAAGTGAGATGTGTCTCAATCTGCAGCACAGCTATCTTCTTAATAACCTTGACCATAAAAGGCAGATTAAAGACATGTCAGTAATTTGCTATTACATCTTGGTTCAAAGATGGCTTTTTCAGAAGGGATTTCACCAGTGTGCTCTTCAGAGACATTGAGAACACCCTTTCTGACAAGGAACACTGGAAAATCCTGGTGAACACCAGGCCCAACTGCTCCACACAGCTCACAAGTAAATGTGTCAGGCCTGGGTCCATATCATAGAATGTCAATGTCAGCTCTGAGATCACTGAGATCCTGAGATTAAGGAGGCAGTATAGCACAGTCGATTAAGGCTCTGAGCTGCAAATCTGGTGATATCCAACAGACCAGACCTGGATTTGAATCCCACAGCTTCCATTTACATACTGTGTGACCCTGAGCAAGTCACTTAACTTCCCTGTGCTCCCAGGTCACACCTGTAAAAAAACTTTCAGCTTAGTGTGCTAATCCTGGTTAAACAACTAAAAAAAAAAAAAAAAAAAGATCACCCCATTTACCTCTTCCATTGTCACTGAACAGAACTCACCCACGGCCACTGAATGTGTTTTAGATTCACAGGTTCAACACTGCTAGGCTGTGATGGCCCACTCCGTGAGATCCCAGCCCTAATGGAGAACACACTGTGTGAGAAGAACCAAGCAAACTCCTTGCATTTTGTAGGTGAAACAGCTCTTACAGTCCCCAAACAGGCCAGATGGAGAAGCCTGTTCATTGTCCAAAAGAGCTGACCTAGTCAGTTCCTCCCAGCACCAATCACCCTAGACAGGAAAATTACCTTTTATGGGCAATTGCCCTTTGATACTCATTATAGTGTGCCATCAAAGCCAGTCTGTTCCCCCTGGGCCATGGATCTTCAAACAATGCTCCAGCTTTCACCCCTTTGATTTCATCTCCCTCAGTTCACTGCCATACCATGGTGAGCCCAGGCATGAAACCAGCAGGCATACACAAACCAGTACCACAAGATCAAAAGCTGCAGTGATCACCCTGTTATAAGCTGCCATAGCTTCCTCTGGTTTCTTAACACATGTTGTCAACACATCCGAGGTGTTCATTACCACCAAGAGTTCCTCTGGCTGGAGCCTTCACAAAGGGTGGAACTGGATCATTTACAAATGGTGAGTACTACGGGGGCTGAATGTGAACCTGATGTTACTGATCCAACCAACTAACTGGACCTATCTTGAAGTTACCAGTCTTGAATCCCAAAGAGAATACCAATTCCAAGGCATGGCATGTTGTTGGTTTGTGGAAGCAACAGCTTGTGCAAGGACAGGGATCCATTACTCTGGAGGAAATCTGACAGGTTGAGAAGTTAAGAAATTCCCAGTGTTCTCATACAGAGAACACCAGGGAAGCACTCCTTTAGCTAACCTGGGTACTTGGGATTTTGGGTGCCCAGAAAAGGCATTTGTGGGCACAATTTCCAAAAACAAACATCAGAATCTAGCTAGACGGATTCCTGTTGTTTGTTTATACAGTCCCAGCATTTGTATTTATTTTCCACGCTTGTCAGTTTGAGGAAATAATCAACAAGATGGCAGTTGGCATGGCACAAAAAAAATTGTTTGGTGCCATGCCAAACAAGTGGCCTGAAAGCAAAATGGACATTTATGGCATCAAAATTATACTTTAACCGCACAACCTTAAGTCAAAATCCCAACTGTGCTTGAGCAAGTCAGAAAACACCAACATTTGAAGTCTTATAACTCTGGAACCCTTTGATATTTTTTCACCAGACCTGTCAAATGCACTACCTTGGGACATGACATATGTCCCTTGCACGTTTGGGGCAACAATTCCTTTCCATGTAGGCTATAGGCGAGAGCAAAAAAAAAAACCAAAAAAAAACAAACAAAACAATGTGAAGTATAGGAACAAAATTAGTTTTTTTTCTAGAAATTACATATGTATCTCAGAAACTGCACAAGCTGCCATCCCAAAAAGTTTCCACACATCAAGATCTTGCCTCCTAGACAACACATACAAAATTTCAGCTCATTTCATCAAAGGGAGCGAAAGATATTAATGTTAAAAATTTGAGGTTTAACATTAAACAGGTTACTCAACCCTAACTATTGGGGCATTATCGTGCCCCTATTATATATATATATCCTAACATTCACCCATTCCATTAGAAAATAAGGTGACATGGATACAGCATAGAAGAATGAGGTGAGTGGGGTTGATGGCCCCAAGAAAGCCCCCCCCTTGCCTGTGGGTCTGTGCAGGGGGGAATGGGATGTTAGGGTTGGAAACCCTAACACCACGTTTCCCTTCTTTTGTCACTTTACCCCTAACTGACGCATTAATGAAATTTTTTGGATTTCATTTCTTTAATTTTTGAGACAGTATAATAGTATCCTTATTTTACTGTAGGAGCACAGGGTCCCTCCATAGACTCATATATGTATCTTGCTGTGGAAGCATAGGGACCTCCGGCCCCTGCGCTTCTAGTTATAGCACAACAGTCACCAAATTGTCACCATAGCTATAATATTAGTGCACATCATGTACCCAGTGCAGAAACTTTTTCAATCCCCACCAGAACTTAACTTCACACAAGTGCAACGCCAATCCACACCACAGGTGCAAACACACATTTTGGACAGGATTTATACTAATAAATGGCAGCTGTGACATACATGAGGTGGTGTAGTAAGAAGGCTATGTTGAATATGTAGGCTATATACAGTAAGGCAGGCAGTCAAAATACAATACAATAATAGTGAGATCAGCCCATGAGGCCTTGCCAAGGGCAGTGAAAGGTAGAAGGAGGGAGAAATGTTAGGGTAGGGGTTAGGTAAGTGAATAAAGAGACAGTGGAGTGGGGGGGGGATTTGGTGGAGTGGTGGGGAGGGGGGAGATTGGCATTGGAGGGAGGAAGTAAATGCATAGGAGAAGTAAGGGTTGGAATAACTGGGGAAGTTCTTAAGTGTTGTAGGGGTGGGCGAAAGTTGCGAATTCCGATTTTGTAGAATGTCCACAAAATTTCAGAAATTTTGCAGAAATTTCGGAATTTTTGCCATTGGCAAAACTGGGATTTTCTGCAGATTTTCAAGGGGTTCCACAAACTTTTTTGTAAGCTGTGGAAAAATGCATATAAACTGTGGAATTTATTCTTGCCACAGTTTAATGAACTGTCAGTGAATGAGCGCATGCTTATACAACCATATGGTCATTCACTGATAGTTCAGTGGGCCACCGGTAGTGGAGCAGAGAGTAGGGCTGCGCCAGTGGCCCGCTCAGGGGAAGGGTGGGGGGAGCGGGATGGTTGTGGATGAACTGTTGGGGTTGGGGAGGTCCGCTAGACACCATGGAATTGGAATTGGGATTACTTTTTTTTATAAGGGATTGGGGATGGGGGGTCCACTAGACACCAGGGAATACTGGGAATAGAGGGGGATGAGTTGGTGGACTGCCAGCTGTTTTATTGTGGATTAAGGGAATCCAAGAAAGGGAGGGGGGTCTGCTAGACACTAGGGAAATAAATTTTTTTTTGGGGCCATGATCAGTGGGTGGGGGGGGCCACAAGATGACAGGGAGGGATCAGAGTTTTTGTTTCTTCTTTACCTGGACCCATGGGCCATGATCCCCAGATGGGGGGGACCACTAGATACCAGAGATCAGGGATTTTTTACTTGGGACCCACAATCGGTGGGTGGGAGGGTACTAGACACCAGGAGGGTCAGAGGGAGGGATTGGAGTTTGTTTATTTATTTACTAGGACCTCTGATCAGCGGGGAGTGGATTAATGAATTAAACTGCGATTAAAAAAGCCTCAGAACCGACCACTGGCAGTGATCCATTCTGCTGATTTTTTTCCCACAGATTAATAAATTAACCCACAGTCTGTACATTTATTCCTCAGCTTAAAGGTGGAATTTACCGCGAAAATTGCGAAAATGATTTCCAAACTTTCACGGAAGCAAAATTCTCACTTTCGTGGAAACTCTGTTGGAGGAATTTTTTTTTTTTTTACAAACCCCTCTGAATGCAGAAGGTGAAAAGGTAGTCAGTACATTTTAATGGAAGCAGTCGCAGCAGGTGTTGGCTATTAGGTGTTGACGCAGCTTATATTTGAAAGAACCCAGCGTGGTTACAGATGAGACGTCATTTTGTAGAGAGTTAAACCAGTGCAGGGCTCTATAGGCAAATTCTCTTTGTCCTAGGGAAGTGTGACAGTGAGGGATCTGGAAGATCTGGTTGTCCGAACCTCTAGTTCGGTGGGGGTTGCAGTAGGGGCTGAGAAGCTTTTGAACCCCAGGGGGCACAAGTCCTAGGCTTACTTTTTTGCAAGGAAACAGGTTTGATACGTGATTCTACCTGTTAACTGGATCCAGTTTGTCTGAGCATATAGGTCACAGGTATGCATAAGGTGTGCAGCTACAGTGAGGAGCCTGCAGGCTTTATTAAGCACCATTGTGATATGTCATAGAGACATGTCGGTGGCAGATCCATAGACAACCTGCCCGTAATGTATGAGGGAGATGACAGAGCTGTGAATAGCCAGGTATAGGGCCTTCAGGTTCAGACTTCGCTTGTACCTGTGGAGCAGCCAAATTCAAATGTTAAACTACTTTGGCAATGTTGTCTTTGTGATGACCATATGACAAAGTGCTGTTGGTTAACTAGGATCTGCGGCCTATCCTGTAGGTAGGGAAATGGGCAGACTAGGTGGGCCAAGCAGTCCTTATCTGCTGTCAAAGTCTGTTTCTATGTTTCTGCCAATGGTAACCCCCAGGTATTTGAAGTGCTGTATTAGCTTCTCGGGTGAGCCTGCATTGTTGGTGATTGTAAGTGGGTAGGATTTATGTTTGTTATGGGAGCTGTTGAACAGCATAATTTTTATCTTTTTATAGTTTAATATGAGCTTGTGGCCACTAAACCATTTCTCCACATTAGCAAAGCTATGTTGTAACTGGTTCTCTAGAATCTTGGGGTCAGGATTACTTGTGTAGATAACTGTGTCATCCTCGTAGAGTAGGGTATGATCCTGGCAAGAGGTTGAGAGCTTGTTTAGGAAGATGCTAAACAAAGGAGGCCCCATGATGGACCCTTGTGGGACACCCGAGTGAACAGTTTTTCTATCAGAGGATATCACCGATATTCACTTATTGTAAATGCTTAAATAGGTAACTTTTAAACCAATTGGTGGTTTCCTTGGATAGCCCTTTGCCAGAGAGCTGATCAATCAGTAAGGTGTGATTTACCATGTCAGCTGCTTTGGTTAGATCTATGAATGCTGCTCCAACCAGGCGACCTTGATAAGTGAGTTATGGATAAAGCCTGTGAATTCAAGTAAAGCTGTGGTGGTGCTATGACCTTTCCTAAACCAATGTTATTGGGGGCATTGTAATTAACATTTTTCCAGATATTTGACCAATTGATCTGCCTCTATTCTCTCAAGGGCTTTTGAGAGAGGTGGGAGAATGGAGATCAGTCTATAATTCCCATGTTGGGCCCTATCTCCACTTTTGTGAACTGGGATAACCAAGGCGGACTTCCTCTAATGCAGGAATTGCAATAGTATGAGAGATAAGTTAATTATCATAGTTAGTGGTGTCAGGATTACATCCAAGGTGTGGACGATGAGTTTAAGATCTAATGTGCCCCCACTAAACCTTGATTTCCCCAGCGCCTTACTCATGTACTTTTTTGCTTCACATTCTGTGACAGCTTTGAAATAGAAAGGTGGATGAGAAAGGGGCTGGTCTTGCTTCCCATAGCTGCAGTATCATTAATTGTGGAAGAGTCAAAGAAGTTGGGGGAGGACACTATTAAGGTCTGTAAAAGCATTATTGAATGTGTTTGCAATTATTTTTGGATCAAGCAAAGGGGCACTATCTATACTGAGCATGGAATGAGCCATTTTGGGGTCTTATCCTGTGGCATCCTTTATGTTGCTGCAGAAGTTCCTGCCATTGTTTCCTGAGTTGGAGAGTGCATCCTTAAAGAACCTTTTTTTTTTCAGAGTGGATGGCTCTAGTACATTCATTTCTTGCTTTCTTATATCTCTGAATATCCACTTGTCTACCTGTGGCCTGAGCCCTATGCCAAAGGTCATCCCTAGATTTCTTGATATCAAGAAGACCTGGTGTAATCCAAGGATTACAAGTGCCCCTGACTTTCTGTTTTTTTAAAGGGGCATGAATGTCACAAGCAGCATTGAACTGGTTGATGAAGTAATCAAGTGCAGTGTCAAAGTCACTGGCAGAGCAAATCTGTGACCAGTCTTGCTGTTGTAGGTCTAATTTGAGTTGCTCAAGGTGTCCCCAGATAAGGACTCTGCTTGTAATTGTCCTGGCAGGGGGCTTAGTGAATTTATTTGACCAGTTGCACAAGATAGGAGAATGGTCACTGATAGCGTCTGGGAGGATGGTAGCATTTGAGATGTGCTCGACGGTTCAAGAGCACCCAATCCAGTAAGGCACTTGTCCCTGTCCTATATTTCATTCTAGTAGGGGACTCTGCTAGCTGGGTGAAGTGGACAGCAGAGATAGTATCTTTGTAGGTGCTTGCATCAGGGGACAGCCAGTTGATATTGAAGTCTCCCAGCATTATAATGTCTGAGTTTTGTAGCAGACTGCGTATGCAGTCCAAGGTTGAGTTTAAACCCAAAACACTGTGCTTGGGCAGAATATAAACTGATATTACAGTGAGGGCTTTGTTGTGCACACCAAGCAACATTTTGAGTGCAAGCACCTGCATATTGTCTCCAGTGTTGGACAAGGGCAGGACATGATCTTGCAAAGTGTCTTTTAGATATATTACACATCAGGTCATGTGATGGCAGCTTGAAGAAAGGACGTGCCTGCACTCTGCTCTTCCCTTCTCCAGCAAATTATTGCATTTGCATCTATATTATTGAGTTCTCTACCTTGAAAAGACTTCTTTGACTTCTACCTGTCCAGATTTCCAATGAGTCTATTTTGGGCCAAGATTGGAGAAATGGATGTGGATATGAAAGTTCTGCTACCTTGCCATAGTCCCTCACCTACACCCGAACAGGAGAAAGCTGCGAAAAAAATCAAGCTGCAGGCCACTGGGGCTTCAAGATCTCTGGGTGCTCCTACAGCTCTTATTGAGAAAAAATTAATGTCTGAAATTGTTCCTCTTCAAAATTCCATGTTGGTACTTACAGATGAGCTGCAGAAGCTGTGCACCTCCATCAACTCAGTCGCCCATCAGGTTGGGGACACAGAGTCCTGTATTTCCTCCCTTGAGGACTGGAGACATCGTCAGGACCCTGAGCTCTTTTTCCTGAGACAGCACCTCTGAAAGACTGAGAACTGGCTTGAAGATTTGGAAGGCTGTTCCTGAAGAAATAACCTGGTAGTGATGGGGTTACTAGAGGAGGATGAGGGTCCTTAGGCTGTGTTTTTTGTGCAGAAGCTGATTGAGAAAAACTGCTGGACCTTCTCTGAATGGACTGGTGTACACCAGTCCTTGTGTCCCATGCTGCCTCCCAGCTCTCCTCCCCCCCCCCTTGATGTGCCGTGTGTTAAACTTTTTAGATAATCAGCATGTTCTCAAAAAATGCAGCAATCTTAAGGAGGTGCTTTGGAAGGGAAGATCAGAATTGCTCAGAACCTCCCGTATTCTCTGCGGCAAAAGATAGCTGCCCTGCACCCTATTATTTCTAAGCTGATTGCTGCCAGTATTAGATTTAGGGTGCAGTACCCTGCCATACTACAAGTACTGCTTGAGGGGACTTGGCACAGTTTTGAGACTCTTGAGGCAGCTGCAGTGGATCTAAGAGGCTTCCTGACCTGTTCAAGTAAGTATACTTTTGAATTTGGATCCCCAGCGTCCCTGCTTGATGTAATGAGTGGAACAATGTTTAGTTTTGTTCATCTCCCTGTCTTACGTTAGTGGATGATGGATCCTTGGAAAGGTGAACACGAGAACTGTCTGAACCCTCCCAGCAGAGCCTGATAACTTAAAGAACTGGATTTAAGGGGCCAAAGACTTAGTTTGAGCGCAGTGCTTTTTTTGCTGTTTTTATTTTGAATGAAGTGATTTCTGCTCTTTCTTGGACTGCTCATGTTTTGTTGGATGTTTTGGTCCACATACTTCAGCCTGGTCCTCTCTCTGTATGCAGCATTGTGGTGCAGTTTAGATCTTTCCCAGCCTTGGATTCTTCTGAGTGCCTAGTGATGGCGATGAACTGGTTCAGTGAGCTGGAAGTTTAAATCCTTTTTCTGGAGTCTTCCAGTGGACGGTGGCTAAGTTTGGCTTTCAGTGCAGGGTTGCCTGCTTCAGGACTCATGGACTCTGAGGGTTATGTTGGACTTATTCCACCTAGGCTAACTGAGCCCCCTACTCCTTTTGCAAGTTGCCTTTTGTGACCCCAGGGTTTTTTCCAGGGTTTCTCTCTTGTTATATTGTCATTAGTGTTATTATTATTTTTGTTCAATTGCTTAATGTTTACCAACTGCTTAAGGTCTTGCAATTTCACTGTATTTTATCCTTAGTTTGCAGTCTTCTTAGTCAGAAGTTAACCTGGTTTTTGGATGTTCCATTTCAAGGGCTGGGGGAAGGGGTGGAGGTGGAGGGACATGTTCTTACCCAGCATGGGTGGGTGTATTTGTGGAGGTCGTTCAATTGGACCGGGGTCAAGGGGTTTCTCTTGTTTTGGATTTTTCTGGGTATTGGGGGTGGTTAGTTTGAGGGTGGGTGTCTTATGTGTACACTTCTGTGCTCTATATTAATGTAGTGGGAGGCTCTCTATTTCCAACTTTTTGAGACTGGGGTTTGGGTGTAGCACACATTTCTATGTTCCTGTTTTGATGACTATGATTCCCCCCATTGTTGTTTTCTGGGGTAGGAGGCAGTGTACAGTTTACTTCTTGGCTTGTTGGTTTTATGTGGAGGGTGGGAGGTGTGGGCTGGGGGGGGTTCTTACCCAGAACACCTTTCTGGGGCATTGTTTTCCTTTTTGCCTGCCCATCAACATTCTGATGCCTGTTATTTTGGTTCATGAGTATGAGGTATAGGTTTGCGTCATGGAATATAAAAGGGGCTCATAATAAGAAAAAGGGATACATGATTTTGTGTCACCTCCATAAATTACACCTGAATGTCGTTCTGTTGCAGGAAACTCATCTGAAGTGGGAGGACTGTCTTTGCTTTCACAGATACTGGGAGGCACAGGTTTTTGGGCTGGCATACATTCTAAGAGGGTGTATGTAGCCATACTGATTGCAAGGAGTACGGCGTTTCAACTTATCCATGAGTATTGGGATCATGAGGGCCGCTTTATTCTTTTGAAAGGCCATTTGGGTGTTAGTGATGTACTTTTGGGCTCAGTTTATGGCCCTAATATTGACTCTCTCTCCTTTTTCACTGACCTTGATTCTCACCTGGCTATCTTCCCTCACCTACTGGTAATTTTGGGTGGCGACTGAAACCTTATCTATCAGACTGAACTGGACAGATCAGGTTCCATTAAGTGAGATTTATCTCCTGTTCGGTGGGGTTTCCAGGACTTTTTGGATCATGAGTGTTTGCTGGACCAGTGGAGGGTCTTACACCCCAGAGAATGGCAATACACATTTTTTTCAGCTATGCGTGGTACTTCCTCCAGGATTGATTTATTTTTAGTGAGTGGGAATTCCCTGAGCGGGTTAGTCTCCTCAGAGATACTTCTGAAAGTTCTTTCAGATCATGCCCCTGTGGATCTAATCCAGGTTTTTAATGAGGGGGAGGAGAGTGATAGAATTTGATGCCTCACTACCCAGCTTCTCAGGAACTCTACCCTAGTTCGACACTTAAATACATTTTTTTGTAATGCTCTGTCCATTAATGAGGGGATGGTATCTAGACTGGATTGGTTATGGGAAGCCCTTAAAACTGCTATGCATTGGGAGTATATAAAGTTGGCCTCTGAGTGCCAGAAACAATGTACACAGGAGGAGGATATGCTTTTGGCAGAAAGCAGGTGTCTGGAGCATGGCTTATGGTCATCTTCAATACCTGTAGTCTGGCAGCAGCTTGAGTTGGCTCACCTAAAATATGCTGATTTTTTAACTTTGCGAACCAAGTCACAGTACCTAGAATCAGGTGAGAGAACTGCTAGGCTCCTGGCTTGGAGATTAAAACAATTAGATGTGCCGAGGGCAGTCCGGTGTCTAAGACCTGACTCCGGGGCAGACATGTTAACTAAACTTTGTGATATTGTGGAGGCTTTTGGGGTCTTTTATAGGAACCTTTATGAGGCCCAGCTCTCTTCTTTGGAGGATAAGGAGCTGATTGTAGCCTATTTAAATGAGGTTCCTGTCCTTTGCCTATCCCCCTACCAGCAAGATTTTCTAGAGGGACCAATTTAATCAGTCAAGGTTCAGGCTGTGATTAATCAACTCTCCCTTGATAAAGCACCCAGCCCTGATGGATTCTGTAATATGTTCTATAAGGTTTTCTCAGTCGAGCTAACACTCCTTCTTACCTGTTTATTCAATTTTTTCTTAACAGATGGCCTGCAGGATTACTCCTTTACTCAGGCTTGGATAACTCTCCTCTAGAAGCTGGGTAAAGATGAGTTGTTGCCAGCTAGTTACCCGCTGATTTCCCTTCTTAATTCTGATAACAAAATTCTGGCCAAGATTCTAGCCATTAGGTTGAAATTAGTTTGGGATGCTCTCATCTCGCAAGTGCAGGTGGGTTTAATGGCAGGTCGTCATTCTAGTGACCAAGTGAGGAAGTTGATTCATGTAATTGCTGTGTCAAGGGATAGCAGAATCCCTGTGGCTCTGGTCTCCCTGGACGCAGAGAAGGCCTTTGGTAGCATTTCATGGCCTTTCCTATTTAAGGTTTTGAATAAACTTGGAATTCTCCCTAATTTCTGTTCGTGTCTTTGAATGTTATACACTACACCTTCTGCAAGAATTTGCTGTAATGACCTTTCTCCTGCTGCTTTCCAGTTGGGATGTGGCACGAGACAGGGCTGCCCCCTTTCCCTCTCTTCTTTTCAGTTTATATCTGGAACCCCTTCTCTAGCATTTACAACTTTCCTCAGCTATCCATGACATTCTGATTGGGGGTGAAAGATATAAACTTTTAGCATATGCTGATGACCTGTTCCTTCCTGTGGAGGACCCAGAATCCTCTATCCCCGCTGCACTGGCTGATATTGAGGCTTTCTCTAATATAGCAGGTTATAGGTTACATTTGGAAAAACTCAGGTTATTCCCCTCAATGCCTACATCCTTCAGCAAGACATAACTACTTTAGCTCTAGCCTGGGAACCCAAGGTGTTCAAATATTTGGGTGTTTTTTTTTTTGCCATGCTACCTTTCTGTCTTAGTTTCTCTGAACTTCCCACCCCTTCTCTGGACCATCAATGCTGATTCGGAGAGATGGGCCTCTCTTCCTATGTTTCTCTGAAGTGATTTCAATATTCTTAAGATGAATGTCCTCCCCCGACTACTGTATCTGATGGGCATGCTGGCTGGTATATCTCCCGAAGGCTTGGTTTACTGTAACTCTTTACAACAGCTGCTGAGCCACTTTCTCTGGAAGGAGGGAGCAATCTGACAAGCCTACCCTAAACTTACTTTTCATCATGATAAAGGTGGGGTACATCTTCCCCATTTTTATCTTTATTATTTGACTTTACATGCTGCTAAGCTTCTATGATGGGGATCCACTCCGGTGGATTTGAGTGATATGGATTATTCTCCACTCTGGTTCCAAATTGAGTCTGCCTTATGTAAGAAAGCTGGTGTCCATTGTGCATGTTTATTATATGTTAAATTGTCTAACCTTCAAGGTACTCTGAAGATAATGCCTGTATCTTGGTCTAGTAAAGCAAGATCTCAATTGGAACAACTCTTTAGGGTGGATTGGTTCCGTTCTTTATCTCAATCTATACTGGCAAATCCTAATATTAAGATTGGTGGTTGTTAGATTCCTGTTTCTTTTTGTCCTCACCTTTATGCTGCACCTGTTTCCTCTTTTGTAGCAATGGAAGGATTTTAGACCATCAGCAGTTGCAGGACCTTTTATGCTATCCCTGTATTTTACACTTTCAAGTTCTTTCAACTGGTCACTGCTCTGACTTCCTTTCTGGTCACCTCCCCTGGATCTCAGCTGATGGCAGTCATATCCCTCGACTGGTTTCCCTAGCCACCCAACCCCACTCAGTAGCTGGTCTATATATGTATTTACAATCTGTAGATCCCGCTGCATTGGCTGGTGTCTGCTTTTAGTGGCAACAGGTTTTTAATTGGCAATATGATCCTAACCATTGGCAGCATATTTGGCGTAATCTTTACAAATTTCTTATAAGAGACTGATATCACTGGACTCAGTTCCAGATACTGCCAGACCTCTATTACAACCCTCTTAAATTGTTTAACATAGGAAGATCAGGCTCCCCACTCTGCTCCCAGTGTGGGAATTCAGAAGGACATTTATATCACATGCTGTGGCAATGTCCAAAAGTAACCCTTTTTTGGTCTAAAATTAAGGACTCGCTTGATCCACTTTTGGGCCTTGAGGAGACCTTTACTCCTGAGATATGCCTGGAAAGGGACCTCCCACCACATCATAAAGCCCATATTGCGTTAATCTCGATTGTGGTGAAGGTTATTATTCTTCGGCATGGGCGCAATGATTGCTTCCCACCTTATAGAGAGTGGTATGGTAAAATTATGCAGGCTCTCATGGTGGAGAAGCAGATTGCCAGACTACACCAATGAGTGGATCTTTTCCAGGACAGTTGAGAGCAGTTACACACTCTTTTGTCTATTCATAAATTGACTGATTAAGTTGGGTTGGGCCCTATACCCTTTTCATAGCTTTGTTGTTTAGTAGGGCTGGGCACTCTGGGAGGGTGATGGTGGTTGGTGGGGTGGGAGGACTGAGTGTTTTTTTGTTTATTTTTGGCTTTGTGGGGGTTGTCTTTGGTTGGTATGTTTATTCTTTCTGTATGTGTATTTCTTCTGTATTGTTGTTCATGTGTGGTTGTTTTAAATTTTAAATCGTTTGTAAAAATTTAAATTATAAAAAAAAAAAGATATATTACACATCCATCTCCCCTTTTGGGGGAACATTAAAAATGTCCAAAGGTACGAGTGTGCATAGCAAAACAGAAACAAATGGTCATAACGTAGCCATTTTCTGAAATTGTGACTGCAAATTTTCAGCATAGCCTTTTTATGACCCCACCTCTTGAACAATATGACTGTCATTACACAAATCCCACTGGAGAGGTGATTTCACCAATCAACTGCAAAATCACCTTTCCAGCAGGAGTTGAATAACAGTCATATTGTTCATGAGGCAGCATCCTCAAAACACCATGTTGAATATGTGGGGTCAAAATCACAAAAAATGGCTGAGTTCTGCATAAAAGTTGACCCCCCCATTGAAATACATTGAAGCACAGTTGTATCAGCAAGATGTGTCTTCAATCTGGAGAGCGGATCTTGAACCTAGGACCTCCATACATGAGTGGCGGTCTGTGGGGGTGTCAACGGGGGGTGTGGAGAGGTGGGTGTACAGTGGGTGGGTGGTTGGGGGGTGCAGGTGTGATTGGTGATGGATGGTTTTCTTTAACAGATCTTTACAAAATAAAAAAAATTGAGGGAAGGTTTTCTTATTTTCATGCAAAAAAAAACTAAGAAAAGAGAGGGTGGAGGGATACCACTAAACACCAATAAACAAATGGGTATTGGAGGGTGGGGGGTGCCACAAGGCGCTAGGGATAAACCAGGAGCCATGTAAGCCCTCCCCAAAAATGGGCTATGGAGCTATAAGGATTAATAAATATATATATATATATATATATATATATATATTAAAAAATATAAATAAAAAAGTAAAGGGAAAAAAAATCTAAAAAAAAAACATACTGGGATTGAGGGTGGGGGGGGGCATTTTTTTAAGGTTAGATGGCTGAGACAAAAATCCTTTTTGCCATCCCATTTGCTTTTTTGCCATCCTTTTCCACCATGGCAAAAAAGAAAATCAGCTGGCAAAAAAGGGTTTCCCATTTTGTAGACCAGATGCCCCTTTTGCCCACCAGATGGCCCTGCTAGCAGTCCTTTTTCACCAGCCAAATTTATTTTCACCATTCTTTTTCATCATGGAGAAAAAGGAAATTGGCCTGGTGAACAACTTGAGACCATCTCACAATCAAAAGGAGCCATCTGGTTGGCAAAGGAACTCCTTTACTACCGGCTGAATTTCTTTTTTCGCCAGGATGAAAAAGGAATGGCAAAAAAAGAAACTTAGCGAGTGGTAAAAAAGGATTTAAATCCTTTAAAAAGTGTTTCTGGGGCCTCACAGATGTTGGAAACCACAAAACATAGCTCATCAACTCCTAATAAGCAAAATACATACATTTATGTCTGAAACAGACATCCCAGTGCTAATTTATCCCATTCTGTTTTGGGCAAAATCAAAAACCAAGACGGCAGCTCATGAAAAAGGATTTTTTCTGGTGAGCAAGGATTAGCTCCTCAAGAAAAAGGATCCTTATTCGTCAGAGCAAAATCCTTTTTTGTTCCATTCCTCTATCCAAAAAGACTGAACTGAGCATGTACAGAACCCCAAATTCCAAAATTAAATAACTATTTTTTCACCAAACCAATGCAGGCATGCTCTGTGGTGCAAGCACTTTCTACTCTGAAAATTTCAGACCAAAACTCAAAACAATATGGCCACAGCGCAATGACAAAAAAACTGAAACAAAAGTGAATTTTCACATTTTTTCACTATGCACAACACAAAATCCTCTGATCCAACCTACACACAACTTGGCAAGTGAAGAGATCTGCACCAGGATACTGGGTCCCAGATATTCAAAAAGGTGCCATGCTCAACCCACTGATGTGCCCCGGCGAGATATTCAAAAGGGAAAAGTGTGCTGCACAAATCCCGATGCACCAGAGTGCATCAGTAATGTATGCAGGCACAGGTGAGGGGGGGCATGCCCATGCATAACTTGTACAGCCCAATATTCAGCCCAGGATGTGCAGAGCCATGCATGCACAATCCCTACCTGTGCCAGCAAAAAGTTACGCCAAAAAAAAAAAACAACTGATGGCCACCCACAAGTGAGCTTCCACATTGCAGGGTGCAACACGGCAGCTGTCACCTGTGGGTGGCCACCAGAGCTCCGGCTGCACCAGCCAGTGCCCACTCATGCCCAATCGTGGGCATTCATGTAAAATCAAATTTGTCCAATATCCCTGGTGGTCCAGTGGACCCTTTCTGCCCGATCGCGGGCATCTGTATTAATCAAATACCCCATCCAATATACCTGGTGGTCCAGTGGTCCCTTTCTGCCTGATTGTGGGCATCTGTATTAATCAAATACCCTGTCCAATATTCCTGGTGGTCTAGTGGTACCCCTCCTACCCACCCACTGAGCCCCATCACCCAGCTCCCCAGTCAGCCATCAGGTAGCAGCACCCCACCTGCCTGCTGCCACCGCCCACCAACTAATACCTCGGTGGGCATGCAGCCCATACTGTACTACATGTTCCAGATATGTGATTCATTCACATATCTGGAATGTTTAATACAGTATGGACTGCATGCCCATTGGCTCATGCTGTGAACCAATGGGCATGCAGCCCTACTGAGATGTCAGTCAGTGGGCAGCGGGGTGGCAGGCGGGTGTGGTGCTGCTGCCCACCGGCTAACTGGGGGGGTGGTGGGGCTCTGTGGGTGTTGGGGAAGGGGTACCACTAGACCACCAGGGATATTGGACAGGGTATTTGATTAATATAGATGCCTGCGATTGGGCATAAAGGGTCCACTGGACCACCAGGGATATTGGATGAATTTGATTTTATACAAATGCCCGCAATCAGGCAGATAGTGGTCCACTGGACCACCAGGGATATAGGACATTGTTTTCTATATTTACAGATGCCCACGATCGGGCTGCAGGGGGCATCAGTCCCCGATGGGTGCTGCCTGGCAGGGCACCAGGCGCAAGTCATCGGGGATTGGCGCACCCTGCATGCAAACTGGGCCATAATGACATGTAAATGTCCCCATGTGCACCTTGCATAAATTATGGCCCCATTTGCATGTCAACTTTTGACTATCACTGGTGCTGTGAATGGCGCAATGGCACTTGCACTAGTGCATCGCCATGATCCACTCTGGCCACTTGCACTGGAGCAGTGCCACTGCACCATGCACCCTGGGGGTGGCCAGGGTGCGATATTCAAAGCTGCTGAGCCATGGCACAGCTCCATTGAATATTGCCCAGGCCACACCCCTGCGCAGCCAAGTTGAGCTGCACCCAAACTTGTGCCACAGCCTGGCGCAGTTTGAATATCCAGGTCTGGGCACGCAAACTTTATTGTAAATCCATCAAATGGTTGCAAAGTTATTAAAGTGCAAAATTTGAGGTTTAACATTAAAGTGCCTACTCAACCCTAACTATAGTGGTGTTACTGTGCCACTATAACATATTATACTGGCCCAGCAGGGCCAGTATGGTTGGGGTTACATGGCCACTTCTGTGTTAAACCCCAAATTTTGCACTTTAATAACTTTGCAACCACTTGTCTGATTTGCCTGATATTTTGCATGCACAGTCTAGTACCATAGATCTCTAGATCTGGAAAGGTCTGTCCTGGTTTGAGTTGTGGTTGCAGAGCTGTGGAGTGTCAAAAAGTATGAAAAGTCCTTAACATTTTGAAATAATTTGCTTCTCTGTACAGCCTGAATGCCTTGTCCGTCTGATCTGATATTTTCAGGGTATATGGGGACTGGGTCAGGGGAGTGCCTTTTGAAGGTTTGGTGAAAAAATATTAATCCATTCAAAAGTTATTAAACTTTTTCATGCCCCATTATAGTCTATGGGAAAAATGTGTGTGCACCATTAAAATGTTCCCGGTAGAACTATTTGCTTTCGAGCTTTGGGTTTTTACTTTTGTGCTGCTACCATTTTGTTTTGAGTTAGTGAGGTGGAAAAAAGTAGTCAAAAAAATACTGCCCCTTGGTAAACACCAACACTTGGGTTTACCTAATTGGGGTCTATGAACATGACCCTGGCATTATTTTTCCCAGAAATATGTTTTTAAACTTGTTCCGTGATCTTAGCAGTTCTGTGGACTTCTGTGAAACCTCCATGGGTACTTTCCCAAAAGTCCCACATCTACAATGGTGGGACTTTTGCAAAACATCTGCAGTACTTTTACAAAAGCTCCCCTATGTAAACCAATGGGACTTTTGTGAATCTCCGTGGAACTTTTGCAAAAAGTACTGCAGTTCAAAAGCCCCAGGCACCACTTTCTTTGCCACTTCATAGCAAGACAACAGTTAGGACTTTTGGGATGAAATGTGCAGGGTGGCAAGTCCTTGTCCCACAGATGTGCCATTTGCTGGTTTGGCAAAAAAAAATTACACTGGTTACAGAGTTACAGCAGTCTGAAGTTGCACATTTTCCTATAGGATAATACTGTGGCAGCTGCAGCCCCTTTTGATACCTACATCTCAAAAACGGTTTGAGATACAGATTTTTTGTTAAGCGCAGCTTAGCACACCTTTAGCAGATCTGGTGTGCTGTAGGGTTGTCAAACCTACTAATCACCCCATTCCATCACTAAATAAGTATAGGTGTGTACACTGAAGAAAATGGGGGTGAGCGTTGGGTTTGATAACCCCATGGCATGCCTGATTTGCTGTCTCCAGGGTGGTGGTGGGGTGTTAGGGTTGAAATCCCTAACATCATATTTCCCTACATTTTGCACTTTATCCTAAACCCTAACTGATGCATTAATGTAGCTGTTTACAATGAATTTCCCTACTTTTTAAGATTGTCTAATTGGAGCCTTATTTGCCTATGTGAGTGCAGAGCCCTCTGGGCACCGTGCTCCCGCTCATCTATTGTTTTTGAGATAGAGTAATCATATCCTTATTTGCCTGTGGAAGTGCAGTGTCTTTCAGGCTCTGCCCTCCCATCTCTCCATAGATGCATCTATGTATGTCACTGTGGAAGAGCCCTGCATTTCCATTTATAGGACAACAATGAACAAAATTGTCAGTATAGCCATCTTATTACCCCACCTCATGCACCTGGTAAAGAACATTTTCAAGCCCCTGCCAAAAAGGTATTCCATGCAACTGCGATGTCATTCTGTGCCACAGATGTGAAAACACGTTTTGGTCAGGATTTGAAAATTGACAGTCATAACATACATGAAGTGGTGTAATAAGAAGGCTATGTTGAAAATGGTTTTATGTTATAATGGTGATCACGGAATAGCGATTGCCATTTGGGCAAGTGTACATTGCCTGAAATAAATAATGGCAATGTACACTTGCAATGACTACAAAACCCGTGACCATTTTTTTATGTGGGGCTTCACACCCTGCACCCCCCCACTTAAAGATTATCAACTCCTGGGGGGGGGGGTGCATGTCGGGGTGTGTGTAAAATAAAAAAAAATAAAAACCCAACTCAACGCAAAAAGTGATCATGCCCCAGAACCGAACCCAGCACCATCCCAACCCCAGCCTGCCACCTACCCACAATGCCACATGGCCAGCTGGGCAGTCAATCACCACACTACACCCTACATACCTTCCCTCCCCTTCTGCCTGTTGTAGTCCCTCCCCCATATGTGTGTATACATAGCAACATCCTGTTGCAGTATGCGCCTACCCCCCGTATCCTGTCGCTATCCTGCCAGGTAGCCCAGAACACAGGTGCCATGACTGAGTCACCCTTTTTGTAATCGCTCAATCATGGTCACTGTGTTCACTGAATACTGTTGAAAATTTGGGGCCAAAATATTTAAAAGTTCCAATGTTACAAGTGTGCAGAGCAAAATTACAACAAATGGGCATAACCTTGACATTTTAACATATTTTTGACCCCAAATTTTCAGCATGGACATCTTATAACCCCACCTCATGTACCCAGTGCAGAAAAATATTTGAATCCCCACCAAAACATAATTCCAATCAACTGCAATGCCATTCTGTGCCACAGGTATGAAAGCACATTTTGGCTAGGATTTGAAAAATGACAGCTGTGACATACATGAGGCAGGGGTAATAAGTTGTGTATGTTGAAAATTTGGTGTCAAAATATTGAACATTTCCAAAGTTACGAACATGCATAGCAAAACTGCAACAAATGGTCATAACTTTGCAATTTTTACATATGTTGACCTCAAATGTTCAAAATAACCTTCTTATGACCCCACCTCATGAACACTCTGACTGTCATTACACAAATCCCACCCAAAAAGTGAATTCACCAAGCAACTGCATAATCACCTTTCAGGAGGGAGTTGCATAATGGCAGTCACATTGTTCATGTGGTGGGGTTCCCAATAGGCCATTTTGAAAATTTGGTGTCAAAATGTCAAAAAATGGCAAAGTTATGCATAAAAGTTGAACTCCCTCATTGAAATACATTGAACCACATATACCTTAGTTTCTTATATTGCAGTCGCAGGTTCCAGCAGCAAGATGTGTCTTCGATCAGAGAATGGATCTTGAATCTGGGACCAGTTCAGGTGAATGATGGTATGTGGGGGTATACCGGTGGTGTGGGATGGTGGGTGCTGAGTGGGTGGCAGGGGTGGGGAGGGGTCTGGTTGGCACGTGACCATTTTCATTTTTATAGCTTTTAAAAAAAAACAGAGGCAATCCTTTTGTATTAGCCAGACGATATAAATAAATAGTAACGGGATCGTAATCTGAGAGTGGGGGCTGCCACTAGACACAAGGGATATGTACTTTAAAACAACTAAAGTGGATCATGATTGGAGGGTGGGGGGGATGCCACTAGACACCAGGGAACTAAACATTAAATACAGGGATCTCAATCAGAGGGTAGGGGTGCCACTAGACACCATAAAAATAGAAAATCAAGTAAGGGGATCATGATGGGAGGGTGGGGGGCTACTAGACACCAGGGGTATATAAATAAAAACAACTAAAGGGGACCACGATTGGAGGGTGCCACTAGACACCACAGAACTAAACATTTAAATATGGGAATCATAATCCGAGGGTGGGGGTGCCACTAGACACCAGGGATATATAAATAAAGATAACTAAAGGGGACCACAATCGGAGAGTTGGAGGGTGCAACTAGACACCAGGGAACTAAACATTAAATATGGGGATCACAATCGGAGGGTGGGGGCTGCCATTAGACACCAGGGAGTATAATAATTTAATAACAATTTTCTGTGTCATTCTGTGTTTTGTGGAGGTGAGAATCATATCATCCTCACTGGCATAGATAAGGTTCATTCGATCTGAAAATAACCATTCAAACAGTAAAGTTCTAAATGTAATTTACTGTTCGAATGGTTATTTTCAGATCGAATGATCCTTAACCAAGTGAGTGATAGGTGATATGATTCTTGTTCCCAAAATACATGCTTGCAGTGAAAACTGTTAAATGTTGATACAAAAATGAAACTAATTATGTGAATGAGACCTAAATACAGGTCTTGTTTATCCCATAATAACTAGTATTTCCTTAGATATCAAGATTTAAAAGGGGAACAAAAAACAAGATGGCGGAAAGCACAAACAGTATTTCTCAGAGAAGACCTTCAGTATTAACAGTTCAAACCATTTTCAATAACCTACTGTCTAGCTATTATCACAAAAACATTTTTAAATTTAAAAAAAAGTAAGATATCTTTTCACCAAACTATCCAAAGGCACACACTTGGCACAGACCCCATCATCCCCGAAAATTTCAAAAATAAATTTAATTTTGTCTGGGCTGTAGATGAGAGCAAAAAAAATCCCATATTAAGTACAGGAAAAAAGTGGCAGTTTTAAGTTTTTTCACCACTCTATGTCTCAAAAACCATACAAGGTGCCATTATGAAACATTCAACAATTTGAGACACTGGCAGAATGATGGTGCATGCTAAATTTTGAGCTATTTCGTCAAGGAATGTCAAAGTTATTAAGGTGCAAAAATCCTGTCAAAGCTGTCTTTTTGCACATATGGCATGCAGTGATGCTGCAGTGGCACTGGGTCATATTTTGCTGGGGATTTTGAAAGGTTCAGTGATGTGTACATGAGGTGGAGGTAATAAGAAGGCTATGCTGACAATTTAGTTGTTGTTATCAGGCCCAATTATACTATCTCAAAGAGTAAGGAACTTAATTTCAAAAAAACTTCATTAATGCACTAGTTATGGTTAAAGTGAAAAAAGTAGGGAAATGTGGCATTAGGATATCCAACCCTAACACCTCACCCCTACCTTGCAGGCAGCAAACCTGGCATTGGGTGTGTCTTGGGGTTCTGAAGCTCAAAACTCACCCCATTGGTAGGGGTATCACAAGTCAGAAGAGGGAGGTAATAATCCTTCTTTACAAGACACTGGTTAGGCCCCATCTGGAGTACTGTGTGCTGTACTGGAGGCAACACCTTCACAAGGACATTAATCAAATTGAGGCAGTCCGGAGAAGGACAACCAGAATGGTGCAGGGACTGCATCAGAAAACATGAAGACAGATTAACAGAGCTCAATATGTATACCCTAGAACAAAGGAGGGAGAGAGGTGATATGATCAAAACATTCAAACACCTTAAGGGCATTAACAAGGTGAAAGAGTAACATGTTTCAATATAAGAAAAATAGCAGGACAAGAGGACACAGCAGGAGATTAGAGGGAGGCCGATTAAGGGGTAATGTGAGGAAGTTTTCTTTTCACAGAAAGGGTGGTGGATGCATGGAACGGCCTACCTCAGGAAGTGGTGTATATGAATATGGTGCAGGGCTTCAAACAGGCATGGGGTAGGCATAAGGGAGCAATTCAGATGAGTATGAGTAGATAGACCATTGACAGAGAGCAGGCCGATGGCACATTCATAAGGTAGAAAAAGAAATGGGCATACTGGATGGGCCTTGTGGTCCTTATCTGCTGTCAACTTCTATGTTTCTATGTTTCTGTGTTCCATGCTCATACACTGCACACATCTCAGCTTCTTTATTGATGGAATGAGGTGAGCGTTAGACTTGAGAACCCCAAAGGGACACCCCACACCAGGTTTCCTGCAGAGTGCAGTGCGGTGTTAGGATTGGAAACCCTAACTCCACATGTCCCTACTTTTTTGCTTTAATCCTAAATAGTGCATTAATTAAGTTTTTTGCAATAAATTTCCTTACATATATACAAGTCAAGTGGCAATGTGCGACCTCTGACTCACTACCATTAAATGAGGGAGTACCTCAAGGCTCCATCCTTGGCCAGCTTCTTTTCTCCCTGTTCATTGAAGACCTCCATCTTCACTGTGGGGGCAGCTCTGTGGTGCAGTATGCTGATGATGCAGTACTCTACAGAACCAAGCCGTGCCCGGATGGTCTGAGACTCCTGCTCCAGTCTGACTTCACTCAGGCTAAAGAGCAGCTGATTGAGAATCACCTGGTCCTCAACCCTAGCAAGATCAAAGCACTTCTGTTTGGCCCTAAATCCCTGGGTCCCTCCCAGGAACATCTTCTGCCTCTGGTCACCACATCAGGCACCACTATTGAAGTGGCCCAATCCATCAAATACCTGGGTCTTACACTAGACCAGGAACACACACTAAAGTCTCACATAGATCTGGTGACAAAGAATGTTCATCAAAAACTAGGGCTGCTCTACCGGCTTAGCACAAACTTAATACCCAAAACAAGACTGGCAATAGCTCAGAGTGTCCTCCTACCAGCCCTTACTTATTCAGCCCCAGTCCTACTCGGTATAGCAAAACACAACCAAGGCCGTCTACAGACCTTGTACCACAAAGTTGCCCGATTCACCACAAATGCCCACCCAAGGACCCACCACTGCAAAGCCCTTGCCGCCCTCAAATGGCCCACTCTGAACCTTAGGCTGCAGTACCCCCTGTTAAGTTGGATTTATAAACTCCTCTCCACTGATCCTCCTGCAGGACTAATGGGTCTACTCACCCCAAAGCGGCCCAGCCGTTCCCTCTGGACCTCGGGTAAAACTCTGCTCGAACTGCCCAGGTCCAGATCTGCAGTGGGCAGTAAATCCTTTGCCCACATAGCCCCCACACTGTGTAACAAGCTCCCTAGTCAACTCCAAGAAGCCCCATCACTAATAATCTTTCAGGCTGGGCTACGCAACCACCACCGGAAACTTAGCTCCTGTGCCTGTCCAGTAGACTAGCCTAAACACAGTCCCTGTAGCATGTCCAGGGAATGTCTAATCTAACTGGCACCTAATTGCCACCCCTGAACTTGTGTTCCATTTTCTGTAAATAGTCATTCTCACTATTTGATAACCCGTCATTTCCAATGTAACCTGTCTTCTATTGTCCTACACTTAACAGGGCACAGATGCAATAGCTCTGCCTACCCTAGGTGTAACTGCTACCACTGTTGTCATGTCAAAAGTTACCCCTTCTCCAATGATCATTGTACATTGTCTAAATATTCTGTATGCATTGGACTGCTATGTATACTTTGATTGTACCTGCACTGCTCTATTGTAACCACTATGTAACCATTACGTATTCTTGGATTGTACCTACACTGCTCTATGTAACCACTATGTTTACTTGGACTGTACCTGCACTGCTTTATGTAACTAACTCTGGGTGGCCCCGAAAAAGGGTCCTCCAGGGCTTAGCGGGCTTACCCGGTTAACAAAATTTAATAAATAATAAATAAATAAATAAATAAATATTTTATAGTGGCACGGTAGCACTACTATAGCTAGGGTTGAGTAAGGCTTTCTGTGTTAAACCCCAAATTTTGCACTTTAAGAACTTCACAACCATTCTAAGGACTTGCACTAAATTTTGCATATGCTGTTTTGTGAGGCAGATCTATTGACATGCCAACTTTCATTCTAATTGGTTGTGTGGATTCTGGTTGTGTATAGTGAAAAACGTAAAACAAATATAGCAGTTTTTTGTGTTTTTGTGTCTTCAAGTCGCACCCAGACAGTTTGGAAGTTTGGTCTGAAATTTTCAGGGCCAAAGGGGCTTACACCACATATGTGCCCTTCACTGGTTTGGTGAAAAAATATTAATCTGTTCCAAAGTTCTTAAATTTTAAAATGTCAGTTTCTGTGCATGCTCAGTACTGTCTTTTGGATTATGAAATGGAATGAAATAAGAATTTGGATGAAATGAAAAAGGATCCTTTTTCATTTGGGCCAATCCTTTTTCATGAGAAAAAAAATCCTCTTTTTGTTTGCTGCCATCTTGTTTTCTGTTTAAAAAAAAAAAATTCAAATCCCTGAAAAATGACAGGCTACACAGATAACAACACATGTATCTTGCTCATTGGGACTCCGTTAGGTGGATTCTGCAGTTATGTGAGGGGAAAATAAGCACAGAATGTCTCATTTTACCTATTTAAATCCTTTTTTGTGACTCTGTCACTTTTTTTGTCATTCCTTTTTCATTTAATCAGAAAAAGATCCCTTATCACAAAAAAGGATTTCGGACTTAGTTTTTTCCCTGATTCTTCTTTTGTGAGAAGGGATCCTTTTTCATCTGATATTTTTATTTTTTAAAAAAAGGATTCCTTGTCGCGAAAATTGATTTCAGACTTAGTTTATTGGCCAATTCTTTTTTTGTGACAAGGGATCCTTTTTTGTTTGCTATTTCCATTCAAATGAAAAATTATCTGTTGACACAGAAAAGGATTTCAGACTTAGTTTATCGCTGATTCTTTTTTCATTTGAAGGACTCCTTTTTCATTCTCTTTTTTCATTTCATGTGGAAAATGATTCCTTCAAACAAAGGACACCTTTTCCAAGCCATTTCAGTAATTTTAAAGTGTCTTCCTGGTGTCTAGTAGCACCCCCCCCCCACCCGAGTGCACAGTCTCTGTTTTCTATACATGTTATGTTACTTTATTACTTTATATTTATTTATTTATTTTTATTTCATAATATTGTTCCCCGGTGTCCAGTGGCATCCCACACCCACTGATTTCTGTCCTCGTAATATTTGTTCTTTCTCTGGTATCCAGTAAGAACTTCCACCATCTTATCACTGCCTCTGTAATTAATACCTATTTCCCCGGTGTCTAGTGGCACCCCCACCTTTTGATTCCCATCCCCATGAATATTTTATGTATCCTTGATGTCTAGTGGCACTCCCACCCTCTGACGCCTGTCCTGTAAAACTATACTTTCTCTCTGATGTCTAGTGGTAATCTGCCCTCCAATGGCCTTCCTGCTTGATCTTTTTGCTTGACCTGGTGTCTAGTGGTATCCCCACCCTCTGATGTTCTTTGCTCACTGAAAATAAGAACACAGTATGTCATTTTTTTATTCTGTAAAAAATAAAATGGTTCATCGGTGATGTGACCCCCACCTTGACTTCCCACTGAGCACCCACCACCCAGCACCCCACAAACCTCCCCACATACCCTTACTCACCCGAACAGCTCCCAGAGTGAAGATCTACTCTCTAATTGAAGACACATTTTGCTGCTGGAACTGGCAACCGCTATATGAGAAACAAGGTAAATGCAGTTCAATATATTTCAACAGGGTTTTCAACTTTGGTGCATAACTTTGCCATTTTTGCATATTTTTTTAAACCACATTTTCAACATAGCCTTTCTGAGACCCCACCTCATGAAGAATGTCAGTGGATTTATGCAAATCTGGCCCAACAGCTCTTTCACGGTTGCTTGGTGAAATCGCCTTTCAGGCAGGATTGGAAAATTGTTACCACCCTTGTTCATGAGGTGGGGTTACTGTATAAGAAGGGTACATTAAAAATTTGGGGTCAAAATGTTTAAATGGTAAAATTACACTCATCCATTGAAAGTAAGCTATGTTCACTCTTAACTTTCATAATTTTCAATATTTTCACCCCAAATTTTCAGCATAGCCATTTCTTTATACCAACTCATGCACATCACATCACAGCTGTCATTTTTCAAATCTTTGCCAAAATGTGTTTTTGCTCCTGTGGTGTGGAATGATGTTGTGGTGACACGGAATGACATTTTGGTGGGGATTTCAAAAGTTTCAGTACGAGGTTAATGAGGTGGGGTAATAGGAAGGCTATGCTGACAGTCTGATCGCTGTTATGCTACAAACAGAAGTGCAGGTTCTGTAGGGCCCACTTACACAGCAACATACGTATACGCATCAGTGGAGGGATGGGAACACAGTGCCCCACTGGCAAATAAAGATACGATTATACTACCTCAAAAAGTAAGGAAATTCATTGCAAAAAACTTTGTTAATGCACTAGTTAGGGTTAAAGTGACAAAAGAATGGATATGTGACATCAGGATTTCCAACCCTAACACAACATCTTCGCCCTGCAGGCAGCTGTAGGAAAAATCATTATGGTTTCACCACTCCTGCCTCTTCGCAAACCAGGCATGGGGTGTGCCTTGAAGCTGTCAGCCCTAATCCTTACCCCATTCTAATGTACTGTATCTGTCTCAGATTATTTACTGATAGAATGGGGTGAGCATTAGGGCTGACAACCCCATGGCACTCCCCATGCTTGATTTGTGAAGAAACAGAAGAGGTGAAACTAATATTTTCTCCTGTGTCTTCAGGGTTGTGGTAAGGTGTTAGGGGTTGGAAACTCTAATGCCACATGTCCTTACTTTTGTCACTTTAACACTAACTAGTGCATTAACAAAGTTTTTTATATATATATATATATATATATATATATATATATATATATATATAGAGCAAAAAACTCTGTTTAATGCATCAGTTATAGTTGTTCCACAGCAACTAAAGTGAGAAATTTGATGTTAGGGGTGAAACCCTCCTTGGACCCACCCCACCCTGCCCCCATCTGGCATCAGGGTGTGCGTTGGGGTCATTGGCCTAACTCTCACCCCATCACATGTGTAAAGAAGCTGAGGTGGTGAACTATAGGAGAGTGGGGTGAGAGTTAGGCCCAATGACCCCAACTCACACCCCAATGCCAGTTGGGGGTGGATCCAAGAGGGCTTTTCAACCCTAACATTGAATTTTCTTGCTTTTGTCACCATGGAACAACCCTAACTGATACATTAACAGAGTTTTTTGCCTCTAATTTCCCTTCTTTTTGAGAATCTGCTGTAGAAATAGTGAATGGAATGTGGTGATGGGAGCGCGGGGTCCACCAAGTGATGTTTTGTGACAGAGCAATAGTAAGTGCAAGGGAAACGCAACCGCTAATGGTTGCGCACATGGTGACAGAAACATAAATGGTAAAGCAAAACGTTAATGGAAACACAGCACAAAGTGATGCCAAAGCAAATAGTGATGCAAAAGGAGATGCGACCCCATAAGATTCACAAACCGTGATGCGCACGATCATGGAATGGCATTTGGAAACACAAATGGTAACATTCACAGCATAACTAACATCAAAGGAAACAGAAACACAAACGCAAGTGCATACGCAAAGGAGAACACAAAGGGTAACGCACATGGTGGCGTACACGGGAACGGTAATGGAAACAGGTATGGAAACACAAGCGGGAACGCTAACTGTAACAGTAATGGAAGTGCACACCCTGGTTTTGCCCAACAGCTGCACAGAGAATCACAGTGTGTACAAAGAATGTATGCATAATAATGTGTCTCAGAGCAGAAAATGAGCTGTTGGAATACTAAATTGCTCATATCTCAGGAGCCGTATAACGTAGAAAAAATTTTTTAAATTTCACATGATTCATTAGTTTCCTGGATTGGTTTCCACTAAATGCCTAGTCCATAGGGCTACACATTATTGCAATGAAAATTCCATATCTCACACCGTTTCTGAGATACGAGCCCGAAAGGCTCGGCATACACCACTATGTTAGTCTATGGGAAAAAAGTGAACTTCGGAGTACCATAACTTGGAATCCATGCAATATTTTGCCACCAAACCACCAAAAGGCACATCTGTGAGATATTGGCTGCCTTCCCTCCAAATGTAAGCCCAAAAGACTAAACCGTTCTTTTGCAGCAGGGTTGCAAAGAATTCCTGTAATTTTGGCCATAGTCTGGAAAAGTAGTGTCGTGATTTGCAAAACCTTTCACAAAAATTTGTGAAAGTGTCGAAAGTGCAACACTACTTTGCTACACTACTTTTCCCAAAAATTTGGAAAACTTATTTCTGAGATGTTTAACCCCCAAATAAAGACGTGGCTAGCATCATGAGGGTCCAATTAGGTGAACACAAAAATAATTGTGTTCCTAGAGGGTCCCAATTTTAAATGGCAAGTATTTTTCTGATCACCAACTGAAAAAAATGGCTGATTTTTGACACTACTAGGGCCATTTGCAACACTAAAAAGTGCATTTGCGAAAGTGTCGAACTTTTTGTTAACTTTTCCCATTGACTTCTAATGAGAACTTGTTTTTTGAATAACTTTTGAACCATTCAATATTTTTTCATGAAATCTTCAAAAGGCACACTGGGAACCCCGACCACACATTCCCTGAAGTTTTTGGACTGGTTGTGCAAACTGTGTGACCTGTAGGTGCGAGCAAAGAATTAGGAAAAAAACATAATTGCACGCATGAATGTTGCTTAATAACTCCACAGCTGTATATCCAACCAGTACAAAAGTTGGCAGATCCCAAGATCTATGGTTATGCCCTGTGCTTGCCAAAGTTCAAGCAAATCCATTGAACAGTGACAAAGTTATTAAGGTGCAAAGTTTCACCCTTTAACCTTAAAAGGGCTACTCAACCCTAACTATGGTAGCACTACCATTATATATATATATAATGGTAGCACTATTCTTTCCAAAAAAACAAAATTAATACAGCAATTAGTATTCAAGTTAACACCACAAAAGTGTGGAAATGTGGTGTCAGAGTTTTCAGCCCTAACTCCTTAGCCCCACCTGCTAAGCAGCAAAAGAAAAAAAAAAAAAAAAAACAACAACATAAGGGTTTTGGATCTCTAGAGCCTTGACAAATCAGTGGTGGGGTCTTCCTTGGAGTTGCCAACCCTGATGTTAACCCCTTCCTCCAGCCTGCAGCATCCTGTCTGAGGCATGAGGTACAGCCACAAGCCAGTGCTTCATACCGATACACTCTTCAAAGGCAGTGAAGTATGTAGTGCCACATGTTACCAATACAATGGGATGTAGCTTTCATCACACTGGACCTTGAGGGCCCTTCATGAAGAAAAGAGATTGCATTTGACCTTGTTTGCTCAGGGAAGAGGGTGGGCGTTAGGGCTGAAAACCCCAAGGAAGATCCCACCACTGACTGGCCAAGATACTGGAGATCCAAAACCCTAATGTTTTTTCCTTTTGCTGCTTGGTGGGTTGGGAGTGGGGAGTTAGAGTTGGAAACCCTAACACCACATTTCCATACCTTTCTAGTGTTAACTTAAACCCTAACTTGTGCCTTAACAGTTTTTTTTGCAAAGAATCTCCTTTCTTTTTAAGTTAGTTGAGTTGCAAAACTATGTTTTAATTGTGATTCAAAAAAGGTTTGTTGGAAACACATTTTGGTTCTGGATCATAATGTACACTTGTGAAAACAGAAAATGGTTGCAATATATGAAATTTGATTCTGGATCAGAATTTCCCATTGCCTAACTATATATAGGATAGTGCATGGGGAACAGTTGACAACAGGGCTATTCTTTCACCGAGTTGGCACTATGATGATGGATTGATTACCTCAAGAGCACAGCTTGAGAGGTAATCCGTCATCATAGTGCCAACTAGATGAAAGATGCCCTGTTGTCAACTGTTCCCCATTCACATTTCTTTATAGTGTGTAGTGGAACGTCATTTTTTTGGGGAAAAAAATCAGTTACTAGAAGGAAAAAAAGAACTTTACATTTTGAATGTTTTCACACTTGACATTTTAACTGCTTAAGAACTTTACATTGTGAACGTTTTAACGCTAAACATTAGTACTGCTGCCGACATTGCTGCTTTCGCCATGTGTTCTGTCTGTGGAGTGAGCCCTAACTGTCAAATGCTGTTTGAGGACACAGTGTGATGTTCGCAGTACAGTAGAAAACATCATTCTGTTGCACTGCGAACGTCACTAGTGTGTGACTACAAGGTTTCGAAAATGATGGATTTCAGTGGAGAACGATGTTCCACCATACACTATAATTTAATTGTTTTTGCGACATTAAATTTTCAGTGCAGATCATATTTTTTTCATTCTAGGTCTCAAACTGGTACTTCAACATAAAACTGCATTGTGAATAGAATTTTGCATTTTGTTACTTACATGAAAATTGATTGCCCAGCATAATTTTTCATTTTGCGGCAGAAAATTAGTTAGTTTCTCAGCATTAAATTTGATTGCATACCATGATTTTTTCATTTTGTGGTAAAAAGTAGTATCTTGCCATTAAATTTGATTGCACATACAGTGAAGACAGCTCTGCTCTTACCATAAGCTCTGCTCTTACCATAAGGCCCTGCATGTCTGCACTCATTGGTGGCAGTGGGCCCTATCAATTGCCTGATAGATGGATTCTTTTCCCTACATGTCTGAATCTGCAGCTAAACAGAAGTGCATGGTCCCCATCTGGACCTGCATGAATGAGAATACAATTCCGCTATCTCAGAAAGAAAGCACTTTTTTTGCAAAAAACTGCATTAGTGCACAAGTTAGGGTTCAAGGTAATGTAACAAAAGTATGGAAATGTGGCATTGGGGTTTCCAACCCTAGATCCCCGGCCCCCACAGTAGAAAAAGGAAAAAATAGGGTCTGGGGTCAATGGGGCCTGATATTCAAAAAGGTACAAAGTGGAGTGCAAATATTTGCCCTTTCTCAGGTGCCCAAAAATGCTATATTAAGTAGAATCCACAAGGCAGCAACTGTTTTTTACAGTTCTGTCATGTGGACAACAATCAGTTTAAGTTCCAGCATGTTTGCTGCTGCCACAGGAGCACTGTGAAAACATATTTTCTTCAATAAAAAGTAAACAAAAGAACTGTACACATAAAAAATACTAGGTGGGCAACCACATGCCTAACCAGCCTGTGCCATCACCTAAGGTTTCTGATCATATCAGACCTCTCAAGCTTCTCTCTTCAGATCTGATGTAATCAGAACCCCACTGTGGTAGCACAGGCTGGTTGTGCGTGACTGTCCAACCACCAGTCTCTATTTAGTGCACAACATAGCAGTGCACAACTGCACAGAAAATAAAAAAATAGAAAAATAAAAGAAACATTATTTTAAACAAAGGAGGGTTTTTATTTTTCAAGAAAAAGAAAATAAAGTTTACTGAAAAAGAACAAAGAAAGAAGAAAATAATTTTATATGTGAGAGACAGTATGTGGATGGGGTCAGGAGGGGTATTTAAATACTTCTTAGGGGATGGTGCAGCCCCTGGCACTTGCATAGTAGCCCATTTGAAGCATCACCCCCATTTCCTTCCCAAGCAGGATTCTAGGTGGAATATTTTTCTTTTGTGTAATCTGCCACAGGTTTGTTCTGCAAAGGAATGCATGAGCTAACTTTTTAAAGTGGTTAGTTACCACAAGAACATCAATATATTTGTTGCCAATTAGCTCTGCAGTTCAGAAGTCGATACACACTACAATAGTTCCATTGGAACAGATGTTTTGAGATTCTCCAGAGGAGCTTGCATTTTGGTTTCAGGCATCTAGCTGACCAGACAGCGATGGCAGTTTTTCACATAATTCCTATGTCTTGAACAATCCCAGCAGAGAAAAAATCTTTGATGAGCAGGACCAGGTGTATGTGATTGTCACTGATGACCTGCTTAGCCATGTTTACCATTCAAGACATCTGCTTTAGCACATCTGGACAAATAAATTGGAACAACTTCTTCCCCAAAGTTTTTGGTTATCATGTAGAGTATTCAATCTTGGCACTTCAGTTTTTCCCAGTGCCTTAAGATCTTGAGAACACTGTCTGACTTATGGCATTTCACCTGTCTTGAAGATTTCCTCTGTTGCTGTACATAATAAGGAACTCGAGAAATGGTGCAGTATTGATTCTGTTTATTCTGCAACTCACCGTGTGGTAAAAGACTGGTAAAAGACAAAAAAGCTGGTAAGAGACACTGCCCAGGCTGAGGCAACTACTGGGTTGCCTGACCAATAAGGATGGCATGAACTTTGGTAAGAAGTTTCCACTGGGTGTCGGTCTCTCATGTTGCAGGCACCTCTTCTGATGACATGGACTCCCTTAGTCTGAATTCATCAAGCTGAACTTGAGTGTGCATAACAGGGGTGTCAGTTGCAGGTGATGCTGACTGGTAATTATTTGTGAATCTGAACACATGTTGCACTCCATCTTCAGTCAATCCATTAACCTTACTCAGCAGTTTGGTGTAAGATTCAATAACAAGATGATGACCAATAGAAGGCCTGATGAATGGCTCACAGCTTAAGGCATCTACAACCACATTCTTTTTTTTTAATATACATTTATTTTATTTAAAAATTTTAATATAATACAATACAAACATAAGGCATATATTAGACATACACTCATCCTTCCCAACCCACCATAATACAAGCATTCAGTTAAGTATTTACTCTTGACATGTTACTTAAATTCTCATATATTCTTATTATTTTATGTACCAGAGAAATTAATAATATATTTCACTTAATTAATCCACCTATAGCCATTATAATTGTAATATAGGAGGAAGCAGATTTAATACAGAATTCCAAGTAACATCAAAGATGTCCTTATTGTCATTAATATGGTCCCTTAATCTTTCAAAAAATCAAGATATTTTTAAGATTTTTAAACCATTTTATCATATTGAATTCTGGTAGCTTAGCTGAGTGCCAGTTTTTCAGAATCAACTGTTTAGTAGTTATGGTGTTTAGTACACATATTCTGTGTTCTTTTGTTTGCAATTCCATTCTGTTGAATTCATTGAATAACAGAACTTTAGGGCAAAAAGGTATGTTTTATTTTTATTTATTCTGTTTAATTCAGTATGTGTAATTTGCCACCATTTTGAAATGTCTTTACATTCCCAAAGTAAATGAAAAGGAACTATGTTGTTTCTGCTTTGGCAATTATGCCAACCTTTTATTTTGTTTTATATGCAAAACATACTGTAACTTGCTTAGTGCAATGTATGTGCTCTCTATTATCTTGTATTTGACAAACTTATTTTTAGCACACATATGTAATTTATTTGCATTAATCCGCATCTGTTTCCACCTGTTTGAGTGAAGTTTAATTCCTATTTCTCTTTCACACTTAAGTCGTGGATTGTTGTATGTATTCTTCATTTTGTGAGCTAAGAAATGTTTCATAAAAATAAGCCATTATGTTGATTTAGATTTTTGAGTGTTGTCTAAATAACACTGTTATGTCTGGAAAAGTATTTTGTTGTTTATTGTTAATTGAGGTTGCCTGTTTAATAAAGCTCTTAAATTTACTTTTCAACATTAGGTATTTTATCCATACATTTCTTATTTTATTATCTGAACATCTCTTTTCAAATTCCTCCCATGACATTTCAGTGTTATTTTCAACAAAATCTTTTCAGTATATTAAAGTAATTTTCTTATGTTGTTTCATTAATTATAAACTTTCTGAGGTAAGAATCCATATATTTGAGTTCCATATTATATGGGAAAATATGTGCCACTAGCAAATTTTAGAAACTGAATTAATTATCTGAATTTTAATTTGAGAGAATAGTATAGGTAAAGAGAACAGGTTCATATTTTTAACTTAGAATTCTCTTTAAGAATTTCCTGTATTTGAGACTGATAAGAGCCTTTAGCATCTATTTTGTCCCGTTCCTCACAGAGACTATCCAGCATAGAAGCATAGAAACATAGAATTTGGCAGCTGAAAAGGACCGCTTGGCCCACCCAGTCTGCCCATTTCTCTACCTAATGGATAAGCTGCAGATCCTAGTTAACCAGCATCCTACTTCTTTCTACCCCCAACCCCTTAGAATTGCCTTATGATTGTCCAATGCATGCTTGAATTCAACCACTGTTTTTGACACCACAACTTCCTCCAGAAGGTTGTTCCATGCATCCACAACCATCTCTGTGACAATATACTTCCTTACATTACCTCTGAGCCACCCCCCCTCTATCTTCAAATAGTGTCCCCTTGTTCGTGCACATCTCTTTTTTTGAAAGATGCTACCCTCTTGGACTTTGTTGATTCCCTTGAGGTACTTGAAAGTTTCTATCATGTCCCCCCTCTCCCTCCTTTCCTCGAGGCTATACATATTAAGCTCCTTTAGTCTCTCTTCATATGTCTTCTGGCGCAGACCCTACACCATTTTAGTTGCCCTCCTCTGGGCAGCTTCCATCTTGTCTATGTCCTTGTGGAGATTAGATCTCCAGAACTGCACACAGTACTCCCGATGGGGTCTCACCAGCTGTCTGTACAGAGGGATAACAACTTCCTGTTTTCCACTGGTGATGCC
This sequence comes from Neoceratodus forsteri, assembly GCA_016271365.2. NCBI lineage: Eukaryota > Metazoa > Chordata > Ceratodontiformes > Ceratodontidae > Neoceratodus > Neoceratodus forsteri. The sequence continues at coordinate 1,109,303,839 of CM028130.1, read as the reverse complement.
TCTCCCTATGCATCCCAGTATCCCCCCAGCCCTCCTTACTGCCTCTCACATTGCTTGCCCACCTTTAAGTCATCTGATATGACTACCACCAGGTCCTTTCCATTTTGTTGTTGTTAGTATCTCACCCCCATTGTGTACTCTTTCCTGGGTTTTGTTTCCCAGGTGCATTACCTGCACTTCTTAGCATTGAATCTAAGCTGCCATACATTTGACCATTTCTCTAACCTTGCCAAGTCCCTTCTCATCCTTTCCACCCCACCTTGTGCATCAACTCTGTTGCAGATCTTTGTGTCATCTGCAAAGAGACATACTCTTCCTTCCAGTCCCTCTGCAATGTCACTTATAAAGACATTGAAGAGGACCAGTCCTAATACTGAACCCTGCAGTACCCCAGTAGTAGCCCCCCTTTCTTCAGAGTGGACTCTATTTACTATTACCCTCTGTGTCCTATTCTCTAGCCAATACTTTACCCAGGCTATCATCTTGGGACCCACTCCCAGGCTGGCTAACTTGTATATTAATCTTTTGTGTGGGACTGAGTCAAATGCCTTGCTAAAGTCTAGGTAGATCATGTCCACAGCCCCTTCTTGATCTACTACTTTGGTCACCCAGTCAAAGAAATCTATTAGATTCATCTGGCATGACCTTTCTGCTGTAAATCCATGCTGCCTTGGGTCCCGTGCCCCTCTGGCCTCTAGGTACTTGACAATCCTTTCCTTCAGAAGTAATTCCATCATTTTCCCTATCACTGAGGTTAAACTAACAGGTCTGTAGTTTCCTGCTTCTGCCCTGCTCCCACTTTTGTGAAGGGGAATCACATCTGCCCTCCTCTAGTCCTCAGGTACCACCCCATCCTCCCATGATTTGTTAAAGAGGGTAGTCAATGGTGTCACTAGTTCTACCCTTAGTTCTTTTAGAATTCTGGGATGAATCCCATCAGGCCCATTGCTTTGTCCACCTTCAGTTTTAAGAGTTCTTTCAGAACCCTTTCTTCTGTAAATGGACTGGTATCAACTTCTGTATACAGAGTATTTCTGTTGTTTGTTTTAGGTACCTCCCCCTCTTCATTTGTAAATACTGAGCAAAAATATTTGTTTAGTATCTCTGCCTTTTCACTGTCAACCTCTGCCCACCCCCCTCCCCTTTATTAAGCCTCACTATCCCTACCTTAGTTTTCCTTCACTCCTGATGTACCTAAAAAAGGTTTTATCCCCCTGCTTAACTGAGTTGGCTATCTTTTCTTTGGTTCAGGCTTTTGCTGTTCTGGCTGCCTTCCCAGCTTCCTTTTGTTTTAACTGATACAATTCTCTGTTCTGCTCCTTCTGTGATTCCTTGTACTTTCTGAATGCTTTCTTTTTCTCTTGAACCTTCACTGCTACCTCCTTTGAGAATCATAGTGGTTTCTTACATAGTTTTGTTTTGTTCATTTACTTCACACAAAAGCTTGTTACCTCTGTGATGGCAGTTTTTATTATTCCCCATTGTTCTTCCAACCCTCCTTCCTGTCCATTTGCTAGTGCATTCCTTAGGCACTCAGCCATTTTGGTAAAGTCAGCCCTCCTGAAATCCAGTACTTTTGCTTTTGTATGGCTTGACTCTGTTGCTGTGTTTATTGTGAACCATACTGTTCGATGGTCGCTAGTTCCCAGATGGCTACCCACTTCTACATCTGTGATCCTCTCTCCATCTCCATTTGAGACAACCAGGTCTAAGATTGCTCCCTCTCAAATGGGTTCCAATGCTAGTTGTCTAAGGCATGCCCCCTGTAGGGCATCGAGAATAACCCCACTCTTAGAAGTGGCTGCTGCAGCTGCACTCCAGTTAACATCTGGCATATTCAGATCACCCATCAGCAGTATCTCCCCTTTAACTGCCATTCTAAATATACTTTCTATCATTTCCTTGTCCATTTCCTCCCCCTGTGGGGGTCTGTATACAACCCCTGTCCAGATTGTGGTGCCATTGCCTGCCTCCATATTGACCCACAGTGCTTCTTCTCCTCCCTGTTTACCCTTTCATTCTGTTGCTTTGATTCCTTCCCTTATGTAGAGAGCTACACCTCCTCCTCTTTTACCCTCCCTGTCCCTCCTGTAGATAGTGTATCCTGGTATGTTTATGTCCCAGTCATGGTTCTGTGTGTACCATGTTTCTGTGACTGCCACGATATCCAGATGTTCCTCCTCCATCAAGGCCACTAATTCAGGAGGCTTGTTACCCAGACTATGGGCACTGGTACTCATTGCTCTCCATTTTTTGATGGCTTTACCTTCTGTAGCAGCATCCCCCAGTGACCTTTCTACCTTGGTCTTTTTTTTCATTTAGTACCCTGTTTTGTAGGGGAGGCAAGAATTTTCCTGCTGCTTATCAGTGCCTCCCCCTTGACTAGTTTAAAAACTTGCCAATGAAGCTTTTAAACCAATTGCCCAAAAGACTTGTTCCCTTCCTGGACAGAAGCAGACCATCCTGCCAGTATAGGCTGGTTTCCCTCCATTTGGAACCCCAGTCCACAGTGAAGCCAAACCCCTGTGCTTCACACCATTTTTTCAACCATTCATTAAACTGCATGGTGCAAAGTACCCTCGCCTCACCCATGCCATTAAAAGGCAGCACCTCTGAGAAGGATACTATGTGTGCTACTTGTCTTAGACCCCTCCCCAACTCTACAAAGTCCTTCTGCACTGCTCTAATCTCATGATGAGCCAAGTCATTTGTCCCTAGGTGGACAATGATGTCCAGCTCAGACTTCCATGCAACTGTTCTCATGGTCCTAAGGATGCGCTTCCTGTCCCTCCAAGCCATGGCACCAGGCAGGCACCTTACTTCAGTTTTCCCTGCTCCCCCCAGTTCTATCCAACTAATAATTGAGTCCCCCACCAGGAGTTGCTTCCTTTTCCTGTGGTGCCCTCTGCCTCTTTCTGGAGGGCCTCCCTTGTGACAGTTGTCAGCAACCTCTTTAGTCTCCTCTGCAGGTGCATCCATAGGGGAACTATGCTCCCCCAGAATGGTGTATGGATTGTGGAGTGGAACAACTGAGTGGGTGTGCCTTTGTTCCACCATCCTTACCTTCACTGAGCCCACTGTGGTCCAACTGCTGTACTTTCTTCGCAACCTCTGAGGTAGTGGTGGTGGCTCTGGTGCTCTCTGGATGGGGGAGATTCTCTTACTACTGTCCAGTGCGGCCTGAAGACGGGCAACTTCCTCCCTCAGGGTAGAGAGTTGTCTGCAAACAGGGCAGCATCTCAGCCTCCAGAAAGAGTCCTGGAAGACTGCTGCCCCACAACCATTACATTGTACTACTCCCCACATGTCTGTCTACCTTATTTTTTGTTTTTATTTTTTTTGTCTGTTTGAGTTTTGTGGCACAATATTACAGTAAAGGGCCTGGGCAAATCATTCCCCCCTCTTTACATATAAGAATATATTTTTTTTTCCACACAAGACATGGAACTCCACCTCACTATAGGACATTTTTTAAGTATTATATGCATCTGTTCTAACCAAGTCAATGATATTTCACCTTGTACACCTTGAAAAAGATACATCAGATGAGGCATACTCATGTTTAATGCTTCTCTTCTCTACCATAAAGATAATGATTTGCCTTGCCAATTTTCAAGCAAATATTACTTTTATCAGCAAATACTGTAAAATTAATTTCTGTATTTTTCGGAACTGAATTTGAAATGTAAATACTCAAATATTTGAGTACTCTAATTTCATTTCCTTTAGTACTTCTTTTGTGTCTATCTGTATATTAACACGTAATATCATAGATGTAACTTTATTTAATTGGTTGCCTGATAAAATGGAAAATGTTTCAAATGTTGACATTAATATTGGAAATTATATTTTGGTTTAGTAAGAAATACCAATATATCATCTGCATATACATTTAACTCGAATTGACCATTTGCATTTTGTAGTCCAGTGAATGCCCTGTTTGCACAAATGTGGTTCAGTAAAGGTTCTTGACTTAAGATGAATGGAATTGGTGATAATGGACATCCTTACTGAACACAATTCTTCATTAATAATTATTCTGATTTGTATTGATTAATTAAAACAAAAATCTTGTGGGTTTGTGTATAGTGCTTTAATTGATCTTAGGATAAAAAGAAGGAGCCCCATGCAGTTAAGGTTTCAAACATAAAAGGCCAATTAAGCAAGTCAAATGCCTTAGGGGCATCTAAAGCAATTGCTATGGTTTCTAAATCCTCAGACTGAATGAAGAACATGGCAGCCTGTACATCACTCAAACATTCGAAGATATTTCTGTTTCTGACCAATCCCTTTTGACCATGGTGTATTACCTTTGAGATTTGATCTTGTATTCACATTACTACTAGTTTAGATAATATTTTGCAATTGGTATTTAAAAGTGTTATAGGTCGATAGTTTTCAGGATGTGATGTATCTTTATTTTCCTTTGGTAAGAGTGTAATATTTGCTTCAGAAAAAGAATGGGGAAGATGCATTCCTCCTGCTCCCTCTTCTGTTAATTTTAGTAGCCATGGCATAAGTTGTTCTTTAAATGCTTTCTAAAATTCAGAGATAAATGCATCTAGACCTGGCTAGGAATTGATTTTCACTGATAATGTTGCTTCTGTTATTTATTTTTTTGAAAAATGTTCAGATGTTATATCTATTGGAATGAGTTTTGCTTTTAGTAAATATTATTGACATTTATATGAGGTGTTATAACTTGGCCAATTGTAAATAATTTTATAATGCTGCACAAATATTTTTGCAATGGCTTTGTCTTTTGTAAAAGTCTGTCCTGTTGTCTCTTTAATATTAGTGATAATATTTTGTTCCCTCTGTTGTTTTCAAGGCATAAAGTAATAATTTTCCTGATTTATCTGCAGGAAAATACAATTTATTTTTAAACATGTGTATTTTTACACTTCTTGCATTAGCCAGTGTTTTTTATTTTGTATTTTTGATCTAGTTGATCACATACTGAAGGGTACCTTTTAATCAGTTTCTCATGCAGCTTTTTTTTCCCTTTAGTCTTTGTTAACCAGGTAAGGCCCACTAGGCACAAGTGCCTGTTTTCAGAGGTGACCTGGGAGCTTAGGGCTGGTCAATTGACTTGCTCAGAGTCACACAGTATGCAAGTGGATGTTGTGGGAATCAAACCCATGTTTGTAGGTACCAAACTCATTCACAGCTTGTTAATCTAACCTCTAGGCTATACTGCCAATGTATCTCTAACTCTATCTTCCTGTCTGAATGTTTTATTTCTTAACATTTTTTAATCTTATAGGCTATTATGATCCTCCAATAGTAGTTTTAAAGGCAGCCCATATTGTACATACTTTGTATCCTAAAGTAGTTTTATTGACATACTGCTTTAATGTGTTTTTTGATCAGTTCTACAAATTTGGTATTGTGCAGTAAAAAATGATCAAATCTCCATTGTATTAATCTTCTCCTGTCTGTAGTAGGGATAATCATCATTGTTGTCATTGCATGATCTGATATTGATATTTCCTTAATGGTGGTTTCTATTATTTCAGTAATCAATTCTTTATTCGCTAAAATATAATCTACTTTAGAAGAAACATTTATATGACTAACTCTATAGGTATATTTAATTTTCTCTGGGTGTTTATTTCTCCATGTAACACATAAATTATGTTGGCTTAAGAATTCCTTTATATTTTTGGCCATGCGAATATCTTGTGGTAATGGACTAGAAGATTTAGGTATAATCGGGTTGAGCAAGGCAGTTAGGTCACTCCCTCTATTACCGTACTATAGTTTTGGTTTCTAACACAACAATTCCTTTAGAAATATCATTCCAGAAATTTTGATATGCAATAAAAGGACAATATATTGAACCTAAAGTTATTTATTTGCCACAGACGGTGCCTTTCACTAAAATAATTCTCCTGTGTTGTCCTTCCATTGCTTTTTCTACTTGAAATCTGCATTATTGGCAACTAATACTGCAACCCCTCTACTATTAGGAGTGCTGTTTGGAAAACAGGCTTGTGTCATCCTTCATCTTTTGAGTTTCTGGTGTTCCTTTGAATTTAGATGGGCTTCTTGTATAGGCATTATTTGTACATTGTTCTCTTTGGCATACTGTATATTAGAATGGCATCCCTTTTCTTAATATTATTTATGCCATTCACTTCAATGATGTAATGACAGTTCTGGGAGAACTGTTCCTACTTGAATTATACATTTTTGTTATTCTTATTCACCTTCATTCCCCTATTTTCCTTGATTTTTTGTACTGTTTTGGTAGTATTTTTTTGTAACTCATGTTAAATGTGGACATAATGTTTCTTATTCATAATTTTTTTATAATTTAACAAAAAGAGGATTTTTAAACTTAATCCATTTTGTGAAGCGTAATCCCCCCTCTTCAATTTACTTGTGACTTCAGCACACACTCTCTTCGGTGCCAGTACTGGTCTGGTTTATTATGAAGTGTTCTAATGGTCAAGATTTCTCTACTGTTGTGGAGCAAATAAAAGAAAAAAGAAAAGCTCTTTTATGAATATTAAATATTTCTGGATATCTCTCTTTTAAATCCTTTTCTGCTCCTTCTGCTCTATCATAAGTCAGTTGCTTGCCATTTATAAATACTTTCAGCCAGCCCACCAGTGCAGCAATAGGGCTTCTGCCTGTGACACTGATGCCCATGGGTTTAGGAACAGATCTGAGGGGTCAAAGTGCCAGCCGGAAGGAGGAAGACTGAGCATCCCATGGACAGCTCTCCTCCTCGGGGGAGAGGGGGTTAGTGATTGATGCTTGACTGACCCCAGGCAGAAGCCAGAGGGAGCATAAATCATGGCTGTGCTGTTGCAGAGGCAAGCCAGACAGCCAGCACTTCAGTGCCTTATGTCATTGCACCCCACACCTCCTGGGGGACAAAAGCACAAAAAGATGCTGGCCCCACTGATGCTGATCCACTTCCTGGTCCTGGTGCACCCATTGTGACCCTCAGCTGGTGACCAAGTACAGTCCTCTGTTGGAAACAGCTCGACCCCATGGCCCCAGCCTGGGAAGTAAGCCAGGGAGGATCACTGGCAGTAACCTGCCTGCCAGAAACCTTGATGTCAGTCTCCATTGGGGTTACACCTACTCAGTGGCCCTACCCTGGCAGGCAAGCCCAGGAGAATCACCAGCTAGAGGTAAGTACCAGAGGATGAGCTAGAACTGGGGGAGTCAAAGGCTGAGCTACAGGGGTAGAGGCGCCAAAACAAATAGAAAAAAAATACTTTCAATTTGTGTGGTGGGTAAAAAGCTGATTTATAACTGTGTTTCTATAGTATTTTCCTTAGACTGGCATATTTCTTCCTTTCAGTAATGACATCATTTGGAAAGTATTGAAAACATGGAAATGATTGGTCCTCTTAAGCACAGTGTTCTTCTTTTTGTAAGTTTGGATCATTATTTTCTTCCTGTCTTCAGTTTTCAAGAATTTAACAATTATTTCTCTTGGAGAAGCATCATGTTCTGGTCTTTGTCTTAAAGCTTTATGCATGTGGTCATATTCAAGTTTTAGTGACTCTTTTGGAAAGTCCAGTAAAGCAGCAAAAATTTCATCCAGAGTCTGACCCAAAGGTACATTTTGATCCCATACTTCAGGTACCCCCAACACTCAAACATCTTTCCTTCTAGCTCTAGTTTATGAGTCTATTAATTTTTCAGCCAGAAGGAGGTGAGCCCTGGTACATGTAAACTGGAACCAGTAAGAGAGACAGTAGTTCAGTGATGTGGTAGTGAACTTCTAAGTTTACATTTCACTGCTAAAAACTGTTCTGGACACTTTGAGGAAACCCTCTAGCCAGGATCATGCATGAGTGGCCCTCACTGAGCAAAAATACTCATTTTTTAAAGTTCATGCTTTTACTATTACTGTCTGGGGAGCTGTGACATCGAGGAAAGACTTCCCAGTCATGAGTACTATTTTAGGACATCCTGCTGTGAGCGGGCTATTCATTTATTTTTTAACTAGTCACACTGAGGCAGGTTACTTATAGGCTGCTGAATTGAAGTGTGACTTAAACTTAGTTGTAATGCTCAAACAGCTCAGTGGGAAGGGGGTGAGGCCTGATATATGTAAACCGGAACCAGGAAGAGAGACAGTAGTTCAGGTGGTGTGGTATTGAACTACTAAGTCTATATTTCATTGCTAAAAACTGTTGTGGACACTTTGAGGAAACCCTCTAGCCAGGAACATGCACGAGTGGTCTCCCCTGTGTGAAACTATTCAGTTTTTAATGTCCATGCCTTTACTATTACTGTCTGGGGAGTTGTGACCTTAAGGAAAGACTTCTGGGTCATGAGTCAATATTTTAAGACACCCTGCTATGCGCCAGCTGTTCATTTATTTTTTAACTAGTTATACTGAGGCAGATTACTTATAGGCTGCTGACTTGCAATGTGACTTAAACTTAGTTGTAATGCTCAAACAGCTCAGTGGGAAGGGGATGAGCCCTGGTACAACTAAACCAGAACCAGGAAGAGAGACAGTAGTTCAGGCTGTGTGGCATTGAACTACTAAGTCTACATTTTACTGCCAAAAACTATTCTGGACACTTTGAGGAAACCCTCTAGCCAGAGTTATGCATGAGTGGACCTCACTGAATGAAAATACAAATTTTTTACCGTTTGTGCTTTTACTATTGCTATCTGGGGAGCTGTGACCTCAGGGAAAGCCTTCCAGGTCACAAGTCAATATTTTAGGACACCCTGCTGTGAGTGGTGTGAGCAAAGAGGGGCGTGTGTCATGCATGCAGAGACACACATAGAGACATGCATGGTCTGCATGTGTCTGCTGTGTCCACTGGGGACAGGAGCAGAAGAGGACACCGATAAAACAAGATGGGATTGGAAAGGTAGATAACCAGTATGTGGAAGAGTGTTGGGCAGATTAATGGAATTATGTCACAGGGCAAGGGTAAATGCAGTAAAAACAAGAAAAATGCACACAAAGCAAAATGTACATGGAAGGGACAGCCAGCCAGGACTTCGTATGTGATAAATATCTGCTGATTGTAACCTTGCAGAGGGAAATTGAGCAGCTACTTAAAAGGTTGGAGACCCAAAAAGAAATATAAATACTTGAAAGCTGTATAGATGCTGTATAGATGCTGTATCACAGGATATCACTGTGAAGAAAAATATAGCTATGACTACCTCAAAAGCTGGAAGATTACCTATGGTTCAACCACATGGGGAGGTGGACAAAGCTGGGACATGGGAGTGTGTTCCAACCTCAGCCAGGGAAACCAGAGCAAGCAAGTGGGTAATTGAACCCTTAAAGATACATAATAAATTTGATGGCTTTAACCCAGATCCTGATGGCCTAACTGAGAGCATGAGTGCCCAGTCTGAGGAGGTGGATTTGGCATCCAAAGATAAAATAGATAGACCAAGAGCTCATGACCAATCCATGCATCATGGTATCCAGGAGAAAGAGATTGTTGTAGTTGGGGATTCAATTACCAGGGGTATTGACTCAACAGTGTGCAATGGGTGCAAATCATACATTACTGTAAGCACACTCCCTGAGGTGAGGTTGAATGATGTTGTAGGACTACTGCATGGGCTACTGGAAAATACCACCAAGCCTCTAGTTGTGATTCATGTGGGTACAAATGTACGTAGAAGAAATTTGGATTATGTACATAGAGATGTTACTGAGATAGCATATGGGATTAAGGGAAGAAAAGGGGAAGGTATCATTTCAGGTATTCTTCCAACATTTGGACACCAAAAACACAAAAATGTGACCATTAACAAACTAAACAGCTGGCCACATTTCTTTTGCATAACAGAGCACTTTGGTTTTATGGACAATTCTGTAACCTTTAGTAATAAGGCACTTTTTAAGGATGATGGCCTACACTTGAACAAAGTGGATACAAGAATTCTAAGCAAAAAAAATAAATGATATGATCAAGTTTCATTTAAACTGAAGGGGGGGCTGGTGAATAGGACAGATGTAAACCTTAACTTAAACAAAGGAATACAAAGTGACCTGGGATGGAAAGGAGTTTTAATAAATGCCAGGAGCATTATGAATAAATTTGATGAGTTCAAACTACTGCTAGGGTCACAGGATATTCAGTTAACTTTAGTCACAGAATATTGGTGGGATATGAGTGACCCATGGGCAAAAAATATCCCAGGGTACACAATGTTCTCCAAATCTAGGGAGCATGGGGGGGTGCCATATATATACACACATGAGTCTATTAAATGTGAGGACATATAGGTTGATACAGGAAACCTGGAATTATTATGTGTTCAACTATTACACAAGGTTGGATCTAAAATAAAACTAGGCTTACTATATAGGCTTCCCTCTTTGACAACAGAGTATGATTCCTTACTATTAAAGCATATAAGCAGCATAGATCCTGCAGACAGAATATTGCTAATGAGTGACTTTAATCTGCCTGAAATTGACTGGGATGAGAGGAAGGGAGCCACCAAGACAGACAAATCTTGCTTAGAGGTTTCTGACCAAATTGTACTCGAACAAAGAGTTCGAGAATGTACTAGAGGTAATAACATTCTCGATATTGTACTAACTAATATAGGCAATGCAATTACCAAGGTTGTGCTAAACAGACCCTTAGGTAATAATGACCTTTTAAAATTACAGAGGTACAAAATTAAATTGGTATAAGAACAACCAAAAAATTAAATTTCAGCAGAGCTGACTTCAACGCTATTAGAAGTAATATGTCAAAATAGAATTGGGATGATGAGTTTAAGGGTAAAATGGTAGAAGTAATGTGGAATACTTTGTTACACAAACTCAGTGTAGAAGTGTAGAGCCATATTCCTAGCATAACCAAATACAACAACAAGAAAAAAGCTCCGGGATGGCTAAATACCAACATTAAAAAGCTAATTAAGAATAAGAATAAAATGTATAAAAAGATAAAACTTAGCAACAATCAAGAGGGTTATATTGTTTATACAGAAATGGTGAGGGAGGTGAAAACTGAGATTAAGAAAGCTAAGGCACAGCATGAGATATGTTTGGTATCTAAGGTCAAAGAAACTACAAAACCTTTTATACCTATGTCAACAGCATAAAAAGGAGTTCCAACACAACTGACCCCTTTATACATAAGGATGGACGCACAGCAGATAACAAAGAGATGGCTAATATTCAAAATAATTATTTCTTCTCGATGTTTAACAGCAGCAGCCTGGGTTTTCAAAAAAGTAAGGAGGAATCATCTCCGGGGCAATTGGTCATTAATCCAAAAGAAGTACTTGATAGATTAAGCAAACTAAAAGTTAATAAGTTACCAGGGCCAGATGATATTCATCCCACAGTCCTCCAGGAATTCAGTAGTTTTAGCTCCTGCACTCACTTATACATTTCAATCCTTGCTGGATAAAGGAGAAGTACCACAGGGTTGGAAGGAAACTATAGTGGTTCCCATTTTAAAAAAGGGCCCAAAAACTAAACCTGAGAACTTCAGGCCTGTGAGCTTGACCTCACAAATGGAGATGATACTAGAGGGCATCCTCAATGAACATATACTGTATTGGTATTCTTGGAGGCTAATGACCTAGCAGACCTCTTGCAACACGGGTTTACTAAGATTAGATCTTGTCAGACCAATATGCTAGTTTTCTATGAACAGGTTAGCAAGGCATTGGATCAGGGTCAAGCAACAGATATTGTTTTCCTTGATTTTTCAAAGGCTTTTTTTTGTTTTTTTTACTTAGTAATTTTATCCCTCCTACTGCCCCCTCTCACCACTCAATCGGACTTCCTCTGTTGCGCTGTCCTTCTTCACACTGGAGTCTTCCCCTAGAGCACTTGGTCCATATATATCCTTGATTGCCGATTAACCCCCGGTGGGGTGGAGGGAGCCCCCTACTCCCCCCCAACCATTGACTGTGGACACTGTGCAGCGGAGTCTGCCCTGATGATCTGATGGCTTGCAGTGAGGAGTCATCACCTAGGTGAGGAGAGGGTGTTTTTCTTCATTTTTTCTTCCCCCAGCGCCGGCGTGCAGTGAGGGCCAATGAGCAAGGAGGCGTGATGAGACGCACCTCCTGCTCCGCCCCTCTGCCCACGTCTGTCCCGGAACTCACACTGCTACCTCCCTCTACCACACCTACCTCCTGAGCTCCCCCAGGAGGCGGTATTGTGGCGGGATCTTGCAGACTGACCCCCCCAGAGAAGGAGAGCAGCCTTCGGGTGCTCAGTCCTTCTCTTCCCTGGCTGACCCCTGGTGGTCCATGCTTGTTCCCGGAACACGGGTCGTCGGTGTGGTGTGAGGTAAGGCGTCCAGCTCCTCAGCCCTCAGCACCACCGGGCCAGACTTTCAAAGGCTTTTGATAAACTTCTCCACATGGAACTAATTAACATCTTACAGGAGCTTAAACTTGAGAATAACATCATAAATTGGATTATGGAATGGCTTGGGGAAGACAATAGAGGGCTATGGTTAATGGTATACTTTCAGATTGGGTGCTAGTGTCAAGTGGGGTTCCCGAGGGTTCAGTCCTGGGCCCTTGTCTTTTTAATATCTACGTAACCTCCTTAAACATTAAGCAGCCTAACACTTGGATATCCAAGTTTGTGGATAACTGTAGGGTAGAGGCAGTGATAAACAACTCTAAGGATAGTGCAAAGCTGCAGCATGCTTTTGATAGTATATACAGTTGGACCAACATAAACAAACTTGAACTGAATCTGAAAAAGTGCAAGGTTATGCACATAAGTAGGTGAAATGAGAATCACATGTACAAGCTGGGAAGTGAAAATCTGTTGGTGATATCAGAGGAAAGAGATTTGGAGATTAAGATTAGTAATGATTTTAAATTTAGCCCCACTGTAGTGACATAGTTAAAAAAGCTAACCAATTTCAACCACGGTGAAGGAACATTTCCCCACTCTAATTGTGACTCTTAAAACAGACTTAACCAGATGGGGCACATTATCAATTTCGCTTTAGGGAAGAATCACCACAATTAAAATGAATGCACTACCTCGCATTCTTTACCCTTTAGGCATGCTGGGTATCTTCCTCCCTAAACACTTGTTTGCCGAGCTGCAAACTTTGATCAATAAATACCTATGGAAAGGAAAAGGGGTGCAACGAGCATATTTTAAGCTTACTGCTCCAAAATTACAAGGCGGCCTTTCACTCATATCATTCTTTACCTGCTATAGTGCAATTCACATAAGTAAACTTGTCCACTGGATTATGGCCCCTGACCAGAGAAACCCAGGTTCCCTTAAACCTTTATGGCTGAATATAGAGGTAGCCATGGCAGAACAAAATTGCTGCACACAACCTGCTTTATTGTACTCTTCATCACAATATGTGCCCAAAACTCTTAGGAATATACCAATTGGATGACCCCTCAGTGCCCTACACCAGTTGCAAAAACATTTGAATTTTGACTGGCATGAATCTCTGGAGCAACCGATGATTGGTAACCCACATTTTCAAATGGTAAAAGCCCTATCTCCCTTCTATTTTGGGCCCCCTTACTTGGCACCAAACTCTGAGCCCTGGCCCCGGAGGGCAAAGTACTTTCCTTCTTGCAGTTTTATCAAACACTCAAAACACAAGACAGATATCCCTTTAAATATTGACAAATTCGGCAGGCTGTTGTTTAATTTTTGGGTACGACAACAAATATCACCCACCCCTAAAATAGAACTATACCCCCTGCTATTGGTAGCAAACCAACCCCATGCAATATCTATGGTATATAAGGAACTGCAAACCCTTGACCCCAGTTTGCCCAAAGGTATTTGCTACTATTAGGTGAACAAACTATCTTTACCTACGGATGTCCATATTTGGCGTAACACATATAAATTTATTAAACAAGATAGACTATGTTTGGTACAATATAATGTTATGCATAACTTATACTTTTCTCCTGACAGATTGCACAAAATGGGAAGGCTTCCATCCCCTCAGTGTCAACATTGCCATAGGTCTCCGGGCGATCTTTACCATATGTTATGGTCTTGTCCAAAAGTTTCAACCTTTTGGCTTTGCATCAAAAATTCATTAGACCCACTATTGGGACTGCAATCTCTATTTACCCCAGAAATTTGTCTTCTTAACAACTTCCCTTCAGGAATTATCAAAAGTAGAAAAGCCCATATAGCTTTTTTTTCTCAGCAGTTGTTAGATTAATTATGAGACACTGGAAAGCCAACTCACTGCCATCAGTACTAGAATGGCACAGAGAGATATTACTGGCCCTACAACTTGAAATGCATATAGCTATGTTGGCCAACAGGAATTAGGCCTATCTAGATAAATGGGGACAGCTGGAAGTCTTACTTACAATCTGGAAACCTTAGACTACTTTAGATCCAATTAGTGTATATATACATATTACCACCTTTGTATATAATCCTATACTTTGGCACAGGGAATGATGACGGGTGGGATAATTGAAAGAGAGAGATATTGGGAATGTTGTTATGACTTTATCTTACATGTTTTTGATTGAGGGACTTAACTTACAGAGTTGTACTGTTGATGTGTACCGTCTCCTCAGTCTTTCCCTAGATACCTACTAATGTACTGTATTGCATAAGAAAACTAAATAAAACATATTAAATGAAAAAAAAAGCTAACCAAAACTTAAATTGCATCCTTAGCCATATAACAAGTCAGGATAGTAAGGTGCTGATTCCACTGTATAGGGCCTTGGTCAGACCTCATTTGGAGTATTGTGCTCAGGTCTGGTCTCCCTAGAAGAAAGAAGATATACTTAGGATAGAGAGAGTATAGAAGAAAGTGACTAGATCAATCACTGCGTTACAAAACATACCTTACAAGGAGAGATTGAGAATGTTAAACCTTTATTCCCTAAAGTATAGGAGACTTAGAGGAGATCTGTGCATGTTGTATAAAGCCATTGTAGATGCTAGGCTGAGGGACGAGTTTGGTTTGTTGTTAAAACATGTTTGTATGGAGGGAGAAGACATACCCTACAGCTTTTTATGGGGAGATGGAATTTGCTTCAAAGAAGAAACTGGTTCGGTCAAAGGGTTGTCCCATTTTGGAACACTCTCCCAACTGAAGTGGTTCATAGACCTACCATGGATGCATTTAAAGCAAGATTAGATGCATACTGTAGTGAGCAAACTACATAATTTTAGATAAAATGCCGTACAATAAGGATGCAAGTCTAGTTAAGCTTTTATAAACCTATGTTACCTATGTTCCTGTATCTGTTTAATAGCAATTCTTGGCTAGCAACTTATCTTTTTAACTGTAATTTTTCATCCATAATAGTGCTGATTCTTTTTTTCAGCTTCCTTAAACTGATCAAATGTTTGTTTTGCGCTTGTTTCTAAATGATTTATTGATATTTTCATACTGTTAATTTCAGCTACAATATTCTCTATTGAAATCTACTACCACATTCTTTGATCCAGACACATACTTGAGATCAAAGTCATATGCTGACAAATTCGAGACCCACTTCTGTTCACAAGTATCCAACTTTAGTCTTGTGAGGATGTAAGTGAGTGAGTTGTTGTCAGTTCAGACTGTAAATTAATGACCCTTTAACCAATGACTACATTTTTCCCAAAAAGCCCATTTCAGAGCTAAAAATGCTAGGTGATGCATTGGCTACTACAGTTGGGCTCATGTCAAAGTCTTTCTGGCAAAGGCCACAGGACATGTTCTCTTTTTCTGATCTGCAATTTGGAACAGTACTGC
The DNA here is from genome assembly GCA_016271365.2 of Neoceratodus forsteri. Taxonomy (NCBI): domain Eukaryota; kingdom Metazoa; phylum Chordata; order Ceratodontiformes; family Ceratodontidae; genus Neoceratodus; species Neoceratodus forsteri. The sequence goes on along the minus strand of CM028130.1, from coordinate 1,109,288,135 downwards.
TTGAAGGCCATCAAATGAAGCATCTACTGCCAGGATAAGTGACTTTTTAAAGTTTGGGTGAGCCGAGATGACACACTGTGAAAGTGAATTCTTAAGGTCTTCAGTTAAGTCATAATGCACAACAGGGTGTGTGTTATGTAGGGATAACATCAAACCTCAGGTGGTTGAAGCACAAGGCTGCAGGCTGAGTGCATTCAACATTAATGGAATGATGTTATTCCACATGACACTCATCCTGGAGTGCATTATTGCAATTAAACGATGACTTGTTTAAATACTGAATTAAAAACAAATAGTGTTTTTGTTGTACATTTTTTAGTGTGGAAGCATATTTTGTAACAAAAGACTTCCTTTTACTGTTTGCCCACTGGGTAGAGCTTTTCCCACTGAGTTGTTTTGTTGAATGCCTTGTCTTTGTGTCTCTGTGGTTCCCTGCCTTCCCAAACCAAGAAAAGCTGTTGTGTTTACTTTGGTTAAGATATTGTTTAAGGGTTGATTGTTTAACTGCTTTTATTCACTATGGTTGTTTCTAAACAAAACAAAAAAAATCACTTAAGCCACTGATCAAGTGACACGCACCACACTTGCAGACATGAAAATGAAAATGTGAGTGCCGTGGAGCAGGTTTGCTTTCCCATTTTCCACTGCACCTCATGAGGACATGTAATGTTTGTTTGTGCTGATAGTGAGGTACTGCTGTTAAAATCCACATTGGTTATGGTGCTTTTTTAAAACAGAATAGACCAGCAAACTCTGAGAAAGCATGTGTACTCAGTTGAATCTATAGAATGTAGGTATGTCTGTGAAGTCACTCGTAGTGGGGGTTTGAAAACAGATTTGCAGTTTGGTGTGGCATCGTGAAGCCGCTTGTAGCGGCAGTTTGAAAAAAAATATTTCTGTCTGCTTTGGCTTGGTGGTGGAGTTTGGGGCTGATAAGTGTGGGCTGTTGTGGGCTGTGTTAAGGCAGTTTTGTGGGGTGGCTGTATGACATAATGGGCACTTGGGAGGGAAGAGTGTGGAGTGAAACATCATGTGAGGTTGGGTTATGTGTGTGCCTGGAGTTGATACAGTGATGTTTTACTCAAATAACATCACTGCTCCAGGCACACTTTGCCAATCAGAGTTAAGGAAATTTTCTTGCCATTGTGTAAATACATTTTGACACTAGGGGGTCCAGTCTTCTTGGTGCAGCTTCCTATGCCTTAGTTTCATGCCTTTGCCTGATCCCCACTTTGCTAATGATTTTGTCTTGGTTTTGTAAGCAGAAAAATGGCTTTGCTATCACTTAAGAACATTTAATAAAATGCTAACAGCATAGGACCATGCTAAGGAAAGAGCTCATCTTTTTCAGGGAATTGGTAACACTATCCATTTCCATCAAATCCTTCTTCTGGATATTGGTGATTCCCTTGACCCTGTCACGATCTGTGGTCACTCCTTCCTGACCCACCACATGCCAAAGGAACTTAACAGATCTCTTCTGGCAGAAACACTTCTTAGGTGACATTTTTAGGTTATGGCTCTGGAGCTGAGCAAACACCATCTCCAGAAGATCAATGGTCTCATCTTTATCTTTTGCAAAACCCATCAAGTCATCAAGGTACAGTTGCAGCTAAAGACATGGGGCCAGATATTCAAAACTTTGCCCTGGGGTTAAATTAGCACTGCCCGGCAAGCAAACTTAGCCCAGAGCACAAAGCAAGCCATATTCAAAAGGAATAGCCCAGGGCAAACAGCTTCTGAATATAGCATGAGAATGAGGCTGGGCAAATTGGGCTGGTAGTGCAGGGCAAACTTAGCCCTGGAATAAGACATCTCTGAATATGACAACCAGGAAGTGCAAACCTCAACAGCAACACAGTGCACAGCGATGTAAAGGTAGGTAGAGGTGAACTATGTGGCCAATATGTGTGCTAGCAAATGTGTGAACCCAGTACAGCTGCAGGCAGCAGCGTATTTGAAAGTACAGTGTGCAAAACTGTAAAATATTCCCCGAACTGTTTGCACAGCGCTAACACTTTTGTGCTGGTTTAGCGCAGGGCTAAACCGTTAGCCCGGTGCAAACACATTTGCCCGGCACTAAACTTTGCCATATTCAAAAGTGACATGCAAATGAGCCTACTTAGGTGGTCTCTGGGCAAACATCCAGATTAGCATCTCATTATGCCCTGATTTGCATGCAGTTTGCACAGGGCTAACGGTTTAGCCCTGCGCTAAACCCACGCAAATGTGTTAGTGCTGCGCAAACAGTTTGGGGAATATAATACAGTTTTGAACACTGTACTTTCACATGCACTGCTGCCTGCAGCTGTACTGGGACAACACAGCATAGGCACAGATGGTGGTGGTGCTCCAAGCAACTGTCACACTGTAGGTCATGCTACAGTGCACAGCAGACACTACAGTAGCAAGGGGGGCAGTAGTGTGTGGACACAGCAATGTCTATGGTGTGTAGGGCAGTGGTGATGATGACTGCACTATACACAGTGAGAGGCCCAACCTGCAGGTGTTTACTGACAGTGGACATTACTGTTACGCTGTTGTGTGACCCACAGATGCTGCACCTCTGGCATGGGATGCTCGCAGTGACATATACATGTCCGGCTTTGTGTGCTGTGGCAGTGGTACAGCTGTGCGGTATGTGGCCAGGGGAGGTATATATTATCAGAAAGGCACACTGGTGTTGGGGCATTCCCAATACTGGCCCATGTGCACATTGCATGATGTATTCCAGCCTTGTGGCCACACCTGGTCTGTGGCACAGCCTGACCACCCATACACTCTCCCCTCAACATCCTCCATGCCCACAGTGCTGCATGTGTGAGCTGGCATCTGTTGGTGTCCACAGAAGAGAGGTCTGCAGGTGTGTGCTGTATGGTCAAACTGCCATGCTGTCCACGGGTGGCAGGGTCACCACTTACTGCATGGCATGGCTGGGACTGGTGGCAGATGATGGCATCATTGGGATGCCATCAGTTAGCAGCATGTTTCCTCTATGTTTGGCTTTGTCTATATGTCATATTTATTTGTTAGGGTCGCACAAAGCTTCGCAAAAGCCACGTAAGCACCATGCAAAGCAAAAGTGTCACGTAAAGCTGATTGCCCATGGTTAAGACAAGCTTTTCCTGGGTGGTAATGTGCACTGTGCTAAATGTCACGCTAAGTCATGCAAAACCACTTTGCATGGTGCTAGTCGCTGAATATAGCATTGCGCCTGTATTCCTGTACATCCACCCTCAGTTTGCCCTTTGCATGCATTATGATTTTGCCTGGTGCTAATGCTGTTTGCCCGTGCTATTAGGCCTTTTAAATATAGCAGACCTGCACTAATCCCGCACTAAACCTGCGCAAACAATTTTTGCCTGGCGCAAAGTTTTGAATATCTGACCCATGGTCAGATATTTCCTGAAATTTCTGTGATATCTAAAGAAATTCTGTTTGCCTCTTGTACCACTAAAGGGTCACCAGAGAGAATCTTTTTAGAAATATATGGAAAGAAGGCAGACTGTGAAACCCACTGGTAAAAGGTAAACTTAACATGCCATATCCCTTACCCATAGCCTGATTACCTAGGCTACAACAATCAAAATCAGTTAAAGGACTGTGTCCTTTTGTGACTTGTTCTGAGCATGTGTGTGAAGTAGGAATGTGTTAGTTCAACAAACATTAATATAAACTAATACAAGAGAATGCCAGTATTCCACACTGTAGCAGAAAATATTCTTGTGGACCTGGATAAAGGCAGAAAGAGTGAAAAAAAATTATGGTTTGTATTCTGCTTGCAAGACTATAACTCTGTCCTCCTGCTGTTCCAAACTGTTGTTCCAAGGAAGTCCAAGGCTCCTCGCTGATCAGCTGCCTGCTTATCTAGGAATCCAAGTCATGGCACCATTGTTAGGGGCTGGTTCTGACTTTTTCCTTCTCTGCTGCTTAAACACATCACTGCCACATTAAATTCAGCAGGCACAAAAGATTTAGCAAGATAGAAGATTTATTCAGTAAAATTAAATAAAAAACACATGAGCTACAAAATGCTGCACAGAATAGTACTTTGTTCCTGCACCATGCCTCCATTAGTCTGCTGCAGGCTGTTCTAAAACATCTTTTAGCAGATAATGGTTCAGAAAATCACATTTATCATTATGAATTTCTACAGACTCATTCATAAAGGAAGGTAATCTACACTGTTACTAACAGAATCCTATATCTTATTACCATACAGCAACTTGTGATAAACCCCTATTGCAAAATGACTTCTTTTGCACAAAGGAAATATCTAATGAATACAAACATAGGCCCCGATTCTAGAAAAGAACACCTGGTGTAACAGCACTTGCGCCAAGTAGAATGGCGCAAGTACCAACTTACGCCAGCAGTTGCGACTTGCACTATTCTACAAAGTGGCCTGCGACATGTCGCAGGCCACTTGTGCAACACAGCTGATAAGCCGGCAGTTGCACCATAAACCCCCTGCGACATGGTGCTAGGGGGTTTACGGCAGCAGTTGTGCCCCTTTCCAGAAGGGCAGCAACAAAGTCCCCAGTGTCGGGATTCTACAAGAACCCCCAGAGGAGAACCGGCAATGTAAGTTACACTTGCATTTAGCTAGTGTAACTTACATCCATCCTCCGAGGGTCCTCTAGAACCCAGTCCATGTGCCCTCCCCCCATGCCCAGACCTCCTCCATTGTTGCTGCAATGGGCATCACGCACCACCTCCTCATCCCTCGTTCAGTACCTACCCCCCACACAGTAACAGCCCCCACGGCTGCCCACCCCCCTGACCCCTGACTCCCTGTGAAATCCATGCCCCGCAGGGCTGCCCACACTGCAAGCCCCCAGATATTAATTTCTGAGTGCATCTTTCCAGTAGCACTTGTACATAACTCAGTCAGTGGCTGGCCATGGAGGAAGGAGGTGGGCTGTGCCAGTTGCCAGCTGGGGAGGGGTGGAGGAGTGCTGGGTGAGCTGGCATGGCTGGGTGGGGGGCAGGGCCACTAGACTACCAGGGCTTATCAGGTTATTTGCAGCATTTGCGGCTGGCGACTCGGGGTTGGGGCACGGGTTGGGGATGACAGCACTGCCCTGCAGGTGTTTTACAACAGGGAATTCGGGGCTGTGGGGTGTGAGCAGCCCTTGAGGGCTCTGTATGCATGCTGGGGTCTGGAGGTGTGGGAAGCACTTCAGGGCCTGTATGCAATATTGGGGGCTAGCGTGGAAGTGATGCGCGGGCTGTACTTATACAGAGATTCAGGAGCAGTTGATGTGGGCAGCCCTGTGGGTGCATATTGTGGCAAGCTGGGCATGGGGGCACATGCAATCACATTGTGGCTTGCGACATGCTGCATAGGTGTGCCCGCGGTTTGGCGTACCTGGCGCATGCATAGGGCACTTGTTCAGAGACCCTGACCCTTCTAGAATAGGGCACAGGGTCAATGTTGCAGATGGGGTGGTGCAAGTTGCGTTTGGCGGTGACTTGCACCACCCTTCTATAATCGGGCCGCTAATGTTCAATTGATCATTTCAGAATAAAAATACAGTATATCACAGCAGATTTTCTGCATTGTTTCTCTTTCTAACTGCAGTACAAACCAGAAGTACAGTACATGTCACATTAAACTGTTCCTCCAACTCACTGGTTTAGCATTTTTCAGTTAGTTGCTTAATGTGTGCACTTCTCACTACAATGAATTAATAAAAGTTTCCAAATAGTTTGTCTCTAGCTGCTATTCAGTTTCAGCTTGCTTTGCAGCTCTATAGAAACTTTTATTAATGCAGTGTAACACATTAAGCAACCCATAAAAAATGCTAACCACTGAGTTAGAGCCCAATTTCAGTACTGCAGTGTGCAGTACAACTTGATTGACATTTCATTCTAACCAATCCATGAAGAAGCTCCAACCCAGTTCTACCCAACAGCAATCCTGCATTTAGACTGGAAACCCCACCCCTGCCGCCATGTTGCTTTCCCCGCTTTGGAGGACTGCACTTTCAGTAAGTCAAAAGTATTCCATGTCCAGATTTTAATGACCTGCCCTATAGAAACAAATACATACCGTACCAATGCCCATGACACATAATGACATGCTGCAGGGAGACTTGATTTATTATAGAATGTATTGTATTGCTCCCTCCATTGCCCAATAAATCTGTCCTGCAGTCCTTGCCGTGCGTACTAGTTGTAATCTTTTTCAGCTGTGTATCTCCTTTTACAGTAGTCCAAACTTTTTTACCTGCTATGAACTGTGCTTGCTACAGATAATAACACTTTAAAAATGATAATACTTTAAAAAACAGTTATGTGACTGCTGGAGCACTGTGTGTATTAAAGCAGATAAGAAGCTGAGAGATTGCTATGAGACCCTACGGTAATGTGAGACAGCTGAGATTTTGAGTATCTAACTGCTGGAGTGCTGTTTAACTCCATTTACAACTGAATTAAATACTGTAAGATGTAATGCAAAGTGAGCCAGAGAAGTAGAACATACTGTCGGTGGGGGGTTACACTAAATAGGAAGCATGGGTGATTGCCTTAAGACTCTGCTGTGAGATCGCTATGACTTGGTACTGCAGCAGCTGAAGAAAAACGCTGCTACAGTACTTGCTGTATTCGGGACAAAAATAAAGTGAGGAAAACACCCACAGCATACAAATGGGTACAGGAACTAATTTTTTATGTTGGCTCGCTTGTGCAGCCAACATCTTGGGACAGTGCAGTTTTTAAGGCGCAGTCGCTGTTGGGCCAATGCAGGGCATGCACCAGTAGGTGCGTCCCGCATTCCCCAATCAGCCTGCATGCCGGCGCCACACCATGCATACATAATGTGACAAGCACATCTAAGGAAAGGTCCACTGCAATCTGAGCAAAGCTCGTCAGATGCAGCGGTCCTTTTCTTGACATGCTCACAACATTATGCACATGGCAGCACACTGGCTGCCGAACTGCTGACTTTGGGGGTGCCCAATCCCTTTGTCAGCTGACCCTACCCCCTATGAATGTGCCTATGGGGGAGCCCACTCCCCGTTGGCATAAAGTATCTCCTCCTAATTGTTTAATGCCGAGGGGGGTGCCCAAGCCCCCTCAGCTCTTACCCCCACCCTTCTTTGTGTACCGACAGGGGTGCCCAATCCCTGTCAGCATAAATTGTCCCCCACCTTGTGTTGTTTGCCAACGAGGGTGCCCAATCCCCCATTGGCTACAGACACCTCCCCAAAAAATGTTAGGTGGGATGCTGGGAGCCCACCCCAGTGTGCCAAATCCCCTGCAAAAAAAAAAAACTGCTTTTCTTTTTCTTTGTGAACCTGTAAAATGAAAACATTCCCTCATAGTCTCCGTGCCCCCTCCCCCACCCGTATTCTCCCATTGTGCACACTGCCTCCCACATCCCTCTCTCCCATATTTAACTTTGAGTCCGCACAATGATACTTGGTGGACCAAGAACACGTCTGCACTCGTCAAAGCTGACCGCGAACTGAGCAAATGCTGGTAAGCTGTATACTGTAATAAATAGGGTTTTTTTCAACTTTGCTGCATATCTCAGGCATATTTGCATATTTTGGCCCTAAATTTTCAACATGGGGTTTTTGGGACCCCTTCTCATGAATTCTTGCACTGTCATGGCATTATTCGGTTCCAAACGGTGATTTCGCAGTCACTGCACAGAATCACCTTTCGGGACAGTGTAACAAAACAACAGTGCCACCGTTCATGAGGGAGGCTCTCAAAAAGCCTATGTTGCAAATTTGGTGGGAAAAATCCAGAACATGACTGTTTCACGAGTGTGCGTAGCAACTGCTCAACACACGCTCGTAAGTTAGCGAATCTGCAATGTTTTCATGCCAGATTCTAAACATTGGCATTTTACCACACCTTCTTGTGAACTGTACAGCTGTCATTTTTCACATCCTGCCTGAAATGTGTTTTAACACTTATGGCACACAAAAGCTCGGTTGCAGTGCGAAATCAGTGTTTGGGACACATTACAAAAATGACAGTGACACTGTTCATAAGCAGAGGTCCTAAAATGCCTGTGTTGAAAATCTGATGACAATACTCCATAAAATGACTGTTTTACAAGCGTGCGTAGCAACCGCGCAATGCATGCTTGTACGTTAGCGCATTGACAGTATTTTCATGCCAGATTCTTAACATTGGCATTTTATTACACCTTCTTGTGAATCATACAGCTGACATTTTTCACATCCTTTCTGAAATGTGTTTTCGCACTTCCTGCGCAGAATAGCGTGGTCGTTGTGTGAAATCAGTGTTCGGGACACATTACAAAAATGACAGTGACATTGTTCATGAGCAGAGGTCCTAAATTGCCTGTGTTGAATATTTGGTGACAATACTCCCTAAAATGACTGTTACGAGCATGCATTGCGCAGTTTACACGCACGCGCGTACATTCGCAAACTTCTAATATTTTCACTCCAGATTTTCAACAGTGCCATTGTTCTGCACCTCCTAATGAATAGTACAGCTGTCATTTTTCACATCCTGACTAAAATCTGTTTTCGCAGTTCTGGTGCAGAACAGTGTGGTTGCTGTGCAAAGTCCCGTGTTCGAGACATATGATGAAAATGACAGTGATACTGTTCATTAGCAGATGTCCTAAAATGCCTTTGTTGAAAATTTGGGAACGAAAGTCAATAAAATGAGTGTTTTATGAGCGTGTGCTGCACAGTTTGCATGCATGCTCATGACTTTGCGAATTTGTAATAGTTTCACTCCAGCAGTTCATCATTGGCATTTTTCCATACCTCCTTATGAACAGTACAACTGCCTGAAATGTGTTTTCGCACAGCCGGCGCAGAATTGCATGGTTGCTGTGCGAAATCAGTTTTCGGAACAGTTTGAGTAACTGACGGTGACACTATTCATGAGCAGAGGTCCTAAAATGCCTGTGTTGAAAATTTGGTGCCGAAAGTCCATACAATGACTGTGTTGCAAGCGTGCATTGTGCAGTTTCCATGCACCCTTGTAACTTCTTCAATCTGCAATATTTTCATGCCACATTTTCACCACTGGCATTTGTGCACATCTCCTTATCAACAGTCCCACTGCCATTTTTCACAGCCTGCCCAAAATGTGTTTCCGCAGCTGTGGCGCACAATGGCATGCTCACTGTGCAAAATCACTTTTTGAGACACCTTCACAAAATCACAGCACTATGCATCTCTAACTCCGCCACTCCCACTGCCAATGCCAGCGCGACAACATTCGGCATTGACAAATGCTTGTTCCAATATAAAATGACAAATACTGTAAACTACAGTACTGTATGAATTGGATTAGGTAGATTTGGGGCCATTTATAAACTGAATGCCAGTAACTACTGCACTGCAAATGCATTTTAAAATGCATTGCATGACCATTGGATGGGATCTGAAGGGAGTTTACAGTGACTGAAAGTGCATGGCATGTGGCTTGCATATGAGATGATGATTAGTTGATAGAGTTTGCATTTTAAGCATTTAGAATTGCCACTGCATTGTCAGCACACACACAAAAAATGCCACAGCAGTGAGCTGGAGGAACAGTTTAATGTGACTTATACTGTACAAACAACAGAACACTTTCAGTTCAGTAAACTGTATGTAAAGCCATAAACACATGCAGTACCTGTGAAATCAAATAAAAACATGAACTGCAATCTTCTGCACAGAACAGTACTTTATTCCTGGCAGAAAAAAACACAAATAAAATTACAAGTTTGTAAGCAAATTCTGGCTTAGAAAGACATTTTGTTCTCACTGCTCTGACACAATTAATTCAGTCTACAATGTGCTCAGAAAAACACTTAAAACTGTTCTTTAAAAATATCAAACCCAGTGACTTAAAACATGCATACACCTGTTGACTGGTAATATTTCTCATTTTTAAAACATGCATTAATCCATTTACAACCTCTAGGATAACTTGATTATTTTTTTAAATAGAGGATACATGCCCCCCTTGGCCTCTCACGGGGGGCAGGGGGGTTGCTTTGCTCACAGTACCAGATTACCTGCTGGTATGGGCTACCTTTGCCATTAGAAAAGAAGGCAGTCCCAAGATCAAAGGGACTCAATCAGGTACTGAAGTACCTGAGTGCCCTGCACAGGTCACTCCAGTTGGGAGTAGCCTGGTCTACTAGAAAAGAGCTGGTTCAGAGAAGAATTGCTCTCATTGAACCAGCTCAACACAACAATTTTGGACCAGCTTCGCAGCGTGTGCTTGTTTTCTGATGTCCCTTTCCTTTCAGCAGTTCTGCAGCAAGCTCCATAGACACTGATTAAACTTTCTTTTTAATACTTCCTTCTTTAAGACAATGCGGCTTTTAATTTTTTCTCTCCCTCCTAGGCATCATCATAATTTCTAGCCATTTGTTCACTTATCTGGTTCATATTTGCTTTCCTGTTGGCTCTGTTCCTGTATCACTGCTTGATGGTAGTGTTGCTGTGCCCTGCCTTCTGCAATCCTGCTGGCTCAGTTCACCTCCCTCACAACTTCCTCTTTGATTATTGCTGTGCTTCCTTTTCCCAGTTTTTCCTCTCTGTTTTTCTATGCACACCACCCACCTGCTTGCTGATCTTACCCCCAACAGCCCTCGTGGCCTGGTGACCTGCTGCAGTGTCTGTACGCCCTTCCCTCTCCCGGTCTGGATCCTTGATCTCTCGATTCTTCTCTTCACTGTTCCACCCGTGTTTGTTTTTTTCAGTCCCCTGTCCACCCAGCACAGCTCAGTTGGCTGCCCACCTTTCCTGCCTGCTGCCCCTTTTTCCTAGTTGGCCCCTTGTGGCACCTTTCTGTCCCCTGCCATCCCTCTAGTTACTTTTTTGTGCTCTGCTTTCCATCATGCCCCTTTTAAGCCATCTCATGGCTGCCCTTCCATTGGAACCCTCACTGCCTGCCAGTTTCTGCCTCCTGGCTTGCATTGCTATCCCTGGTGCCTCATCCCTGGTTTTCTGCAGCTTTGCACAGGTACTTTCCTTCCATTATTTTGTAATCTAATCTATTTTTCTGGAGTAAAAATAAAAAAAAATTAAAAAACTTTCACCTGATCCTCTGCCTCTTGGGCTGTGATTAAACTGTTTTTCTCCTGGCTCCCCACTCATTACCCTGTGCTGCATCTATTGTTCGTTGTTTTTCTCTTGCAGCACCAGCACTGGCCTACCAGGCCTTTCTTCCACTGCATGATTGCCCCCCACCCACCCACTTGGTGCTTCTCCTCCTCCATAAATTTGCCTGCTTTGTTTTCCAGCACCTTTTGTATTTCTTGTATTTGGCAACTTATTTTCTTATTTTAGGTTGTAATTGCACTGCTTTTTATCAGATCCCCTTTCAGTCCTTCCTTTTCCCTTCCGTTAGTTTTATAAAATTATCAGTACTTCTTGCTGGGTGTTGGGCTTCCACATGGCTTAGTCCCCCTGCCCTGCACCCTTTGCCTCCACCTTCTGCCCCTTTTCCTTGGCCTTCCCCATCCCTCTATTTCCTTTGTTTGCTTTCTTGTCCTCTCCAGACCTTTGCCTCGTAACAAAAAAAAAAAAGGCTGTGGTTTTGGTTTTCCACCCAAGAGTCTTTAGGATGCCACTTGCTATCTTGTTTCTCTGCTTCCCACTTAATCATGCTGTTCAAATGACTAGCCTAAAATGTTACAAGAGGTTTTGCTCAATTCCACTGTAAAAGGAATTGCCTTTTAGGAAAAGCAGTGTCATTTTAAGAAGTCAGTCCTTAAGTATAGAGATGCAAGTGTTCTGTGTGCTTTAGGCCCCCAGCATTTTTAATTTCCTATTTATACCTGTTAGGTTAAGTGTTCCTTGTTGTGGCCTGTTGTACAATGGAAGGAGGTATTCTGCAGCTGGTAACTTTGGGATTGCTTATGTCTTCCAGGCAAAACATTTAGGAGGTAAGAGAATGGCCTCAGTGGATGATGTTTTTAGGCCATTCTTTGGATGTTCTCTTGTTAAGCCATCTGGGCCATTGTGAAAGGCGGGTAGGTATCCTACGAGGCAAGTGGGATTTTAATTAGGGTAGGCTTTTAACTCATCACTAGGTAGTAGCACCAGGAGGTGGGCGGGATACAAAACGGGGTGGATTTTTTTACACCTTTTCCCCTGGAATATTGCTATACAAATCAATCAATTACTCACTCAATCAATCAATCAATCAATAAAATAAACATAAGGGAATTTCACTTTACTACTAAAAATCTTGGCATTATAACAACATGGTGGATTGTGTCACTGTTGACATTTAAATGGTATACGTGCTAACAAAACTTTTCATTTTTTTCCTCTTTACTTGCTTAGTTGACTTGCTCTTGCCTGGTTTCTGCTTTGGCCAAATTTTAGTTCAGAACAAATTTTGACCTCCAAACAAGTTTTACTGTCACAGGATAGCTGGGTGCCCCCTGCATCTCCTGCTGCTCATACTAGGGGACAGAGCCAGGATTTCATTGACACTATGCAGTGTCTGAAGGAGTCTGGGGGTCCCAAGTGGATGCAGGTCATGTCCGAACTGAAACCTAGTCTTCAAGTCATAGCTGGGGTTGGCAGGGCAGCTGCAGTGGCATTGAGGATAGCATGACTCCAGTTGACAATGCAGTTACAGAATGAGTTGAATGTTCCTCTAGGCAGCAGTAACTTTCCACTCACCTCCTAGATTCTGTGGCACAGGATAGCAGAGAAAGCAGTCAGGGGCAAATCAGGCTGGTTAAGTGGAGGGAGCAAACACTGGTGGAGAAGAGACAGCAGCAGCTGGAGATTAACTCTGATGATGGTGGCAGTGGAGCAGCAAGTGGATACAGGTCATGTCCGAACTGAAACCTAGTCTTCAAGTCATAGCTGGTGTTGGCAGGGCAGCTGCAGTGGCACTGAGGATAGCATGACTCCAGTTGGCAATGCAGTTACAGAATGAGTTGGATGTTCCTCTAGGCAGCAGTAACTTTCCGCTTACCGCCTGGATTCTGTGGCACAGGATAGCAGAGAAAGCAGTAAGGGGCAAATCAGGCTGGTTAAGTGGAGGGAGCAAACACTGGTGGAGAAGAGACAGCAGCAGCTGGATATTAACTCTGATGATGGTGGCAGTGGAGCAGCAGAAATTCAGACTGAGGGGCAGGGATGGCATATCAGGTGACCACTCCTTCACCGACCTAAAGCAGCAGTTGGATTGTGAGTATGAATAGAAGAGAATATTGAGGCAGTTTCACAATATCAGGAGGCTGTAGAGACATTTGTTAATTAGAATGAACCTTTTCCTTTGTGGGGTGGAAATCCCTGGAACCAGGGGACATTACCAGAAGGTCCTCCTCACTAGATGACAAGACATGGGGTATAGCAAGGTGTGCTCAAAAGGGTGGTCAGGGAGGTAGTAAAGGCAGGGTGAGGCCCACAAAGGGTATAATTAGGTACTCAACCTCACACAGTGGAGGAAAGGGGACAGCCCAGGGCAAGTGCTTACCAACCACTGGGCAGTTCCAGTGCACCAATGGATCCCAGCTGGCCTTCCATAAACCAACTAATGCTTTACCCCATGTAAGATCCCCCTGAGCAATATGGGAGGTCATGAGGTCCCCTTTAACTCACTAATGCCTAACCCCTCGGCACCGGTGAATCCTGGAACCCCCTGGGAACCAGCCAGTGCCTCAACCCTTTCCACTATTGAATCCACATTTGTCAAAGTGGTCAACTTCCCCCTGAGGCACCATGTGTAACCTATGGCTGCAGATGTGGCTGAACATTTTTGGTGGTGTAAGCAGCACAATGCAGAATGTGGGTCTCATGGTGAGCCCCTTGGGCCTGTGGTGCATGCCACCCCCAGTGCTCTTACTGAAGACAGCCACACCAGTTCCTCAAGGGCCTACCACCTTGCAGTCAGTGATGGCAGGGGGGTGGCTTCACAGAAAAGCATCCGGATAGCTCATGGGTCTGTGGTCCAGGTCTGGATGGGTGCAGTGCCCACATGAAACCCACAGACTGTCCCTTGCAGTAAGATGGGGGTTGAATGAGACAATAGTGGGCAAATCTGGGACATTACCTAATATGCACAAAGTGGAGACAACTGCAGTGCCTTCCTATACAACCTCTTCCATGGCTGACATGGTATCGGCCTAGCCCAGCATGGGGGATGGCAGCTCAGCAAGAATGGAAAAACGTGAGGAAAAATGGGCATATGCTGGGGTGGATGACCCATTAGGGGATCATGTATCTGACACAATGTGGGAGAAAATTTGGAAGGGAGAAGTTACAGATATGTTTTAACTTCTACAAAGGGAGCTGCAAGAGGAGGAGGATGACAAGAAAAGTAAAATGGACCGGCCACAGGCACCAAAAGTCTCATATACATTTGAAAACTGGGTAGCAGTTTTTGACATATACATGTCTATGTAAGTTATGAAATACCCTGAGAAGCTGGCATCCTTGCTTAAGTACCAGGACACCATTGAATTTGCCCATCTATCTTTTGACAGCTACGCATGATTAAAGTATGATGAGCAATTCTGTTTGAAGGTGCTGCAGCAACCTAACTTCAAATAGGAGATCATGTGCACTGATCTCTGGGCTCATTACATGACATGGGGAATGCCTAATGTTGTCACCTACATGGACAGTGGGCATGTGATCACCAGGCAAGGTTCAGGGGATGGTAGAAAGGAACAGAAGAGAGGAAGCAAAGGGACTTGCAATGATTATAACAAGGGCCAGTGTTACTGTGCCTTTTTTAAGTTCAGCCAAATATGTAAAAATTGCAGAGGAGACCATAAAGTCACCAGCTGCAAGGGTGTTGGTCCAAGCAGCAGTGGCTGGAAACAACTGGTGAAGACAAAAATAAACAAGGAACTTGTAAATCTGGCTAACTCACCAGTTCAGCTTACAAACTTCAACTCCTGGCATTGCTGGTATCCTGACTATAAAGTGGTACATGTTTTAGCAGAAGGTTTTAGCAAAGGCTTTGAGATTCTATACATTGGACCTCAGGTGTCCACTACAGCATGTAATCTCAAATTGGATGAGGTTCTTCAAGAGACTGTCATGGAAAAAATAAGGAAGGAAGTTGAAGTTGGCTGGCTTGCAGGCCCCTTTTGGTAGCCGCTGCTTCCTAACCTTAGAGCAACTCCTCTTGGAATAGTCCCTAAAATGAATTTGGGCAAATATCAATAGATATACCACCTGTCTTACCCAAAAGATTCATCAGTCAATGATTTTATAGCCCTGGAGGAAAACACAGTCCAGTATGCGTCCTTCCACACAACTGTGGAGCTGGTATGCAAGCGAGGCCTTAATGGCAAAAAGCAACATCTAGTCTACATTTTGTCTCCTTCCCATGAGACCAAGATACTATGATCTACTGGGTTTATGGCACAGGGATGATGGTACAGCAACAAAGAAATGCCCATGGGTTGTTCCATCAGCTGTGCCACATTTGAGAACTTCGTGCTTTTCTTGGAGCATTCCACAAAGTCATACGTAGGAAATGGGTACATTACATATTTGCAGGGAGTGAGTGTCAGGGCACCTCACTGGGGTTGTGTGCTCTCAGGAAAAATTTTGGTGTACTATTAGCTTGTGAAAAATGGAAGGTCCCACCATTATGCTCTCTTATCTGAGGCTAGAGCTAAACTCCACACAAATGGTTTCCCGACTGCCTGACAATAAGGTGATAACCTTAAGATGGTTATTGGGGCAAATGGTAGAAGAAAAGAAGATTACCCTATTTCAGTTGCAGTCTTTAGTGGGGCACTTGAATTTTGAATGCTGGGCAATCAGCCTAGGAAGACCATTCCTGAGGAGGCTGGCAGCAGTGACAGCCAGCCTCATGAGGCCATATCATCAAATGAGACTGCCTAATGACATGAGAGCAGATTAAAAGTTGTGGGTATTGTTTTTGCAAGATTTCAATGTAGTGGCTATCTGGCAAGACAGAAAAAGAGAACACAGAGCTGGAATTGGTTACAGATGCTTCAAGGGTCTGGATTTTGGAGTTTTCTTCCAGGACTCTTGGTTTGTGGGGCAATGGCCCCAAGGATGAGTCAGTTGGGGCCTCACAAAGAATATCACACTCCAGGAATTGTTTCTAATTATGGTGGCAGGTCAAGTGTGGGGGAACAGATTGACAAACCGGTATATATTATTTAATGTGGATAACAGAGCAGTTGCAGAGATAATTAATTCTCAGACATTCAAGTCTGAGGATGTCATGAGGGTGCTGCGTGTCTTTGTCCTGTGTTGCCTCCAACAAAACTTCAAGTTTAGAGCTCGCCATCTTCCAGAAAAAAAAATGTGTTTGCTGATGCCTTGTCTCAATTTCAGTTGAAGTGATTAAGGCAGCTGACAACAGATGTGGACCCATCTGTCACTTGGATACTGGACTCAGTGTGGCAGCTGGGAACTCGAAAACAATGCAACTGGTACAGATCTCTTTTTGCCCCTCAACCTGGAAAAAGTATGAAGGTAGTTTTGCATCTTTTCCTGACTTCTGCAAACATGAAATAAGCATGGTCCTGCACAAAGTGCAAAATCAGGTTCAAGATTATGTGCTCTCCCTGATACGATTACTTAAGACGCTGCCAGCAATACGCACGCAGCTGGCAGGGATTGCCTTTTTTGCACAAAGCACATGGCTTTTCAGACTCCACTGATACTTTTCCAGACACTAAGAAGTTGGAAGGGTGGGCCAGATCTCAGGGTAAGACACAAGATCACAGGAAGTCCATAGGTCTCCAGGATCTGTCGGGGTTGTTGAAGGCACTGGATTTGGTGTGCAGCTCATGGTATGAAATTCATACTAGGTTTCATACTAGGTATTTCCAGAGCTTAAAGGCAGTAGCCCATTATAGCTCCATAACCAGTGTATTTAAAAATACTTTAGTTTACCACCTAAAATGATGTACTCGTCCAGTTTTTTTCTTAAATTTGGACTTGGTTTTTACTAATAATGATTTCAAGTGGTAAACAGTTCCAGGCATTCACCACTCTTGATGTAAAGAAGTACTTTTGTATATCCGACCTGAATTGTCTACCCCTAATTTGTAGTGGGTGACCACGGGTGTCTGTATTTCCTGTTTTATAGTGTATATTCAGTTCAACCACCAATAATGGGTCTTGCATGATGTCATACATAAGCAGGATATCTCCCCTAATTTGTCTAGTCTCCAGTGACATCAAATCAAGAGATACCAGTAGGTCTTCATATTTCATATTTTGATGACCGTTTATTATTTTAGTAATTCTCATTTGAATTTTTTTCTATGCTATTCCTGTCACCCATTTTGTATGGATTCCATACTGGAGAAGCATACTCGAACTGAGGTCTTACATAAGCTCTGTAAAGGGGAACTATTGTCTCCCAATCTCTTGATACAATGTTCCTCTTGATTGTCCAGATAATTTTATTTGCTTTTAATGAAGTGTTGGAAGTTTGTGTAGAAAAGCTTAAGTCACTGGATATGAGTATTCCCAAGTCATTTTCATTAGTTGCTTCTACAAATGGTATACCATTCATTGTGTAATTGTACCTGTGACTTCCCCTTCCCAGGTGTAGGACCTTGCACGTACTCATATTTAGTTTCATTTGCCACTCTGCTACCCAAGTTGCTATTTTATTCAAGTTGTGGTATATTATTTCAGAGTCCTCAGTAGTCTTACAGGGTCCAGCTTTTCAGAGCACTATTGTCATGTGGACCTTCTGAGTCTCAGTGATGGTGTTACAGTTGGCTGTGGTTGGGGAGAGCAACAACCTCCAGATAAGTGATATCACGGTATGGCAGAATAGATCACACTTCTTGCTTTGCAAGTCCAGAACAAATCAATGTGGACTGCCAACTCTCATCAGCTTGCATAAGGCCTAGTTTGGTGATGTATGTACATGGTTGCTGCTATGTGGTATTTGATGCACAGACCAAAAGGAGTAGGTCACCTGTTTGTTCATAGGGATGGCAAGCTGGTCATGAGACAACAATTTGATGTAGTTCTCAGAAAGGTCCTATGGATGGCAGGCAGGGAGACAAAGGCATTTAACATGCAGTCTTTTAAGACTGGCATGGTAACAGAGGCAGCCAGGCTAGGTTTGCTGGAAGAACAAATAAAAGGTATTGGCAGATGGGTATCCAGTGCCTATAAGGGATACTCAGACCACAGGCGGGGAGTTCAGTTA